>CM075978.1:118169595-118207507 GCA_038087875.1 Malacoraja senta | reverse complement strand
GTCTGCATCCCAGGGTACTCAAGGAGGTGGCTCTAGATATCATGGTGATCATTTTCCAATGTTCTATAGATTCTGGATCAGTTCCTGTGGATTGGAGGGTAGCAAATGTTATCCCACTTTTTAAGAAAGGAGGGAGAGAGAAAGCAAGGAATTATAGACCAGTTAGCCTGACATCGGTGGTGGGGAAGATGCTGGAATTGATTATTAAAGATGTAATAGCAGTTGGATAGCAGCAACATGATCAGTCCAAGTCAGCATGGATTTGCAAAGGGGAAATCATGCTTGACTAAAAGTAAAATGGACAAGGGCGAGCCAGTGGATGTAGTGTACCTGGACTTTCAGAAAGCCTTTGATAAGGTCACACATAGGAGATTAGTGGGCAAAATTAGAGCACGTGGTAATGGGGGTACACCATTGACATGGATAGAAAATTGGTTGGCAGACAGGAAACAAAGAGTACGGATTAACGGGAACCCTTTCAGAATGGCAGGCAGTGACTAGTGGGGTGCCGCAAGGCTCGGTGCTGGGACCACAGCTATTTGCAATATACATTAATGATTTAGATGAAGGAATTAAAAGTAACATTAGCAAATTTGCAGATGACACAAAGCTGGGTGGCAGTGTGAACTGTGAAGAGGATGCTATGAGGATGCAGGGTGACTTGGACAGGTTGGGTGAGTGGGCTGATGCATGGCAGATGCAGTATAATGTGGATAAGTGTGAGGTTATCCACTTCGGTGGCAAGAACAGGAAGGCAGATAATTATCTGAATGGTGTCAGGTTTGGAAAAGGGGAAGTACAACGAGACCTGGGTGTCCTTGTACATCATTCACTGAAAGTGAGCATGCAGGTACAGCAGGCAGTGAAGAAAGCTAATGGCATGTTGGCCTTCATAACGAGAGGAGTTGATTATAGGAGCAAAGAAGTCCTTCTACAGTTGTACAGGGCCCTTGTAAGACCACAGCTGGAGTATTGTGTGCAGTTTTGGTCTCAACCCCATTCTGTTGCCTTCTCCCTGAAACCTTTGATGCCCTTAAAAAATCAAGTCGCCTCTCCTCTCCTATGGCACAGCAAACCTAGGGTTGTAATGACCAATATGGTCAGAACGAGGGGCTGACCCACAAAGAGGTTGGCACTTGCACAGGTGGGTAGGGCCAAGGTGGAAGCAATTGCAGAGAAGCAGCCCTTTCATGTATTACATGGACCAGAGCCATCTACAGGAGGCACTACCTCAAAAGAACATCCAATATTATCAAAGACCTACACCACCCGGGACACGCTCTCATCTCGCTGCTACCATTGGGAAGATGGTACCCTGAAAAACATGACCTCTAGATTCAAGAACAGCTTCGTCCCAGCAACCATCAGGCTATCTTGCACACTGCACAACTCTAACCTCAGCAACTGTGCTCTTCAATGGACTGTGTCTTTGGTTGCGCTGTGGTCTTTAGTTTTTTCACTACTATGGTTATTGTGGTTATTCAATCATTGTATTTTTGATTAGTATCTGTTATCTAAGTGTTATTGCTAAACAAAGCAGATCCGGCCAAGGCTGAACCTTGAAAGCCTGGAGGAAACTGCCACTCAGCAGCGATTTCAGGCTTCTCTTGGGGAAAGCCTCCAACAGGAATATCCTGATGATATTGAAGGGCACTGGAGCCGGCTCAAGTCCACCATCCTTGATACCTGTAAAAACATCCATGGGTGCGTCCAGAAAACACCAGGACAGGTTTGATGAGAATGACACAGAGATAGAACAGCTCATCTCCAAGAAAAGGAAAGCCTTTTGTGCTTGGCAAAATGATGTAACCTGCAAGGCTAAAAGAGTGGCTCACTCCAGCCAAGGCAGACGTCCAGAGCTGGGTGAGGGAGCTTAAGAACTCTTGGTGGACAGATAACGCTCTGGAAATCCAGAGACTGGCCGGGTGACAGCAGAGGCTTCTTCAGAGCTACTAAGGCCGTCTTTGGTCCAAGCTACCATGGCTTAACCCCCCTGTGCTCAAAGGATGGGCAAGAACTGCTGAAGGACAATGAGTCCATTAACGCCCGAATGAAAGAGCACTTCCAGGAACTCCTCAACCGTGACAGCACAACTGAACCAGACATTACCCACCACATCCCCCCAGAGTCCCATCAGAGAAGACATGGAAGAACCTCCCACTATGACAGAGGTTCAAGATGCCATCAAGAGACTTAAGAACAAAAGGGCCACCGGTCCAGATGGGATCCCAGCTGAGATCTTAAAGGAAGGTGGACCCGAGCTCCTGTACCACATTCCGCCCTACTCCTCAAGGTCTGGGAAAAAGAAGAACTTCCCTCAGAACTCAGGGATGCTCTAATAAGGACAATTTTCAAGAAGGGGGACAAGGCTGAATGTGGAAACTACAGGGGTATCTCGCTCCTGTCAACAACAGGCAAAGTCCTAGCTCGTGTCCTCGCAAACCGACTTCTACCACTGTCTGCGGAGGTACTCCCAGAATCACAGTGTGGCTTCTGCCCATCCAGAGATACAGCAGACATGATATTCACAGCACGCCAACTACAGGAAAAATGCCGTGAACAAAGGCAGCCTTTGTACATGGCCTTCATAGACCTGACAACGGCTTTTGACTCGGTAGACGGCCAGGCTCTTTGGAGCATACTATCAAGGTACGGTTGTCACGACAAGTACATCAGAATATTGAGGCTTCAGCATGATGGCATGTCAGTCACAGTGTTCAGCAACTGCGGCTCTGAGTCCGAGCCCTTCACTGTGGAAACGGGGGTCAAACAGGGATGCATCATCGCACCCACCCTGTTTGTCATCTTCATGGCTGCCATACTTCACCTCATTGGTGAAGAGCTGCCACAGGGGATCCCAATCCTCTACAGAACTGACGGTGGGCTCTTCAACCTTAATAGGTTGAAGGCCAAGAGCAAAGTCAGTAACACTGCCATCATGGAGCTTCATTATGAGGATGACTGCGCCATTGCAGCACACTCTGCAGAAGACCTCCAGGGCATCCTGAATGCCTTTGCCAAAGCATACAGAGCCATGGCCCTAGCCTTAAATATCAAGAAGACCCAGGTCCAACATCAACCTCCACCCAACCAGCCGTCTACCCAGCCCACTATAAAAGTGGACGACACCACACTTGAAAACATTGACCACTTCCTCTACCTTGGCAGCATTCTTTCCTCAAAAGCTGACCGACTCTGAGGCCAACCATCGCCTGAGTTGTGCCAGCGGAGCCTACGCCAGACTTAGGAAAAGAGTCTTTGAAGACCGAGACCTAAAGGCCCAAACAAAACTGCTGGTCTACAGAGCCGTTGTCCTCTCCACCCTGTTGTATGGAGCCGAGTCATGTACCACCAACAGCAGGCACCTGAGAGTCCTGGAACAATACCATCAAAAATCCTTACGAAAGATTCTGAGGATCAGCTGGGAGGACAAACGCACCAACATCAGCGTTTTGGAGGAAGCCAACATGACCAGCATCACCACCACAATAATGCAGCACCAACTTCGATGGACTGGCCATGTCATCCGCATGTCCATCACATGTCTCCCTAAACAAATCCTATACTCTCAATTGAGGGACGGTCGTCGAGCCCCCGGCGGGCCAAAGAAACGCTTCAAGGGCAACATTAAGAACAGTCTGAAGAAATTCCACATCACATCGAGCAACTGGCAGCACATTGCATTGGACAGGCGCTCCTGGAGGAAACCCGTGCAGGAAGGAGCTGCACTTCACGAAATGGAACTATGCCGTGTCGCAGAGACAAAGCGACAGCACCGTAAGGAGAGAGAGAAGGGGGCTCGACAACTACCAACCACCGCCAATCTCCACTGCCCACCTTGCACCAAGGTGTATGGATCGCGATCGGCCTCTACAGACACCTTCAGACCCACAAGTAGATGACCCTATGGAGAGGAGAGGACAGTCATACTCGTTTTGAGTGACCTACTCGTTTTGAGTGACCGCCGATGGTGATTGCTTTTATCATAAGACATAGGAGGAGAATTGGCCCATCGAATCTGCTCTGCCCCAATCTCCTATGTTCTCCCCGTAACCTTTGAGACCCGTACTAATCAAGAACCATTCAATCTTTGTTTTAAAAATACCCAATGACTTGGCCTCCACCGCTGACTGTGGCAATGAATTCCATAGATTCACCATCTTCTGGCTAAAGAAATTGCTCCTCATCTCTATTCTAGAGGTACGTCTTTTTATTCTGAAGCTATGCCCTCTGGTCCTAGACACTCTCAATACTGGAAACATCCACTCCGCATCCACTCTATCCAATGGCCCTGTTATTTATGAAGAAGGGTCCCGACCTGCAACATCGCCTGTCCAATGCGTCCACAGATGCTGCCTGAGCCACTAAGTTCCTCCAGCACTTTGAGTTTTGCTTAAGATTCCAGCATCTGCAGTTCCTTATGTCAATCATTTATTTTTCTTTTGGAGTTCCTTGTGTTCATCGAGTCTTGGAACTTCAGGACAGTTGGAAGAAGGAATATGACCTGTTCAGGGAGCCAACAGAGTGTGAACATATGAGCCAACATAGAGAACAAGGAGTGTGTGATGAGTGGGATATGTAAACAGAAGGACTCTTTAGAAACAAGGAACTGCAAATGCTGGTTTACAAAATTCGACACAAAGGGCTGGAGTGTCTCAGAGGGTCAGGCAACATCTCTGGAGAACATGGATAGATGATGTTTCTTTCAGGTCAAGAGCTTCTTCAGTCTTGCCTTGCCAGCGCAGAAACAGTTCTAAAAAACAAGAGAGTACAAAAAGAGAAGGGAGGATTCCTGTCGGAAAAGCAAATTCCACAGTTTAATTGTTCAGCGCTTGTTCTATTTACTCTTTCAGTCCCTCCCTCCTTATTACTCACTTTATTTTACCATCCTGTTTCGTACTTATAATGTAACAAGTTGTTTTATTCCTAGGTGGTTCCCTGGGATCTAGGGCTACCTACTTGCACTCCCGTTTTAAGGGTTCTGGCCTAACAGAGGAAGGGCTGTGTGGGAATTGCAGACACATGGAACTGCATGTGCTGGTTAACAAAAAATACACAAAGTGCTGGAGTAACTCAGAGGGTCAGGCAGCATCTGTGGAGAACATGGATAGATGGATGGATGACATTTCATTTTGGGACTATTCTTCAGATTGATGGAGTAGGGGGAAGAAAGTTGGAAAAGAGAGGTGGGGGGCAGGACAAAGCCTGGCAAGTGATAGGTGGATACAGGTGGAGGGGGTGATTGGCAGATGGATGGAGTAAGTGACAAAGGCTGGAGGTGAAAAGGTCATAAGGAACAGGAGTAGAATTAGGCCATTTGGCCCATCAAGTCTACTCTGCCATTCAATCATGGCTGATCTATCTCTCCCTCCTAACCCCATTCTACTGCCTTCTCCCCATAACCTCTGACAATAAATTATCAAGAAAATGAGACTAAAGGGTATTAGATAAGGTTTAAATGTGCCCTTGACTTCTTACATCTCCAGGGACTGACTCCAGCGTCTTTGTTTCTATTATAACTGAAAATATTGCAGGCAAATTATTAAAGTTGCAGGCAACACCAATTGCTGTGAAATAAAGTCACTTTGCACCTGGGTACATGAAAATTGGTTGGTTTAATAACGAGAAGTGCCAAATTAGAGCTTTCAGATGCTAAGAATAGATACATGTAATTACACAGTAATAATCGTATGGGAAAAATATTAGGGTGTGCCTGTTAGCTGTGTATGAGAATTGTTGCATTGCTACAATGCCTACTACCAATTATAGCCAAGGCAAACAGAATGTTCGTGTGTGTATGAGACGGGAGATATATTCAAAGAGTAAATGATGAAATTGTATTCTCCTTCTGCGTGGCAACATTGTAAAATGCCATGAAATACCATATTTATATATTCTTTCTTATGCATTCTTTCTTGTTATAAGAGGACAGAGAGTTATTAGGGTGATATTAAAATGAAATGGATCTGGTTGATACAAACAAAATCTCGGTCCAGTATTCGGGTTGAGACAATGAACATTGCAAAAGATGTATTGACTATGGAAGTCATATAGGACCGATCCATCGGAATGATATCGGTGTCTAAAATGTTTGCGATTTGCAGGTTGTTTTAACATAGCAGACATTCCCTTGGGTTGAATGGCGATCTGATCAAGGTGTCTAAAATGATTACAGCATTTAATAGTGCAGGTATTCTCTCTCTTTATTAATCTGAACGCTGGGTCAATAGAACCTTCGTGATTACGATTATAGTTTTGTTGGGCGGATTTATCGATGGATGTGGATTAAAGTCAAGTAAATGGAGTTGAGTTACTCGTTTAAAGGAATGGAAGGCAGAGTGTGAATGGCGTGTCTCTACACCAGTGCAATTGGCAGCGTGGAATCCGAGACTATGTTCACACACTTAATTTTGTAGGCACGCCCAACTAACATTAAAATACAATTAATGCAACACAGCTTCATCTCTACACATTCTCACAACTTCATGGCCGTTGAATTCTTTCAATTGTGCAGGAAAGAACTGCAGATGAGATGCTGGTTAAACCGAAGATAGATACAAAAAGCTGGAGTAACTCAGCGGGACAGGCAGCATCTCTGGAGAGAAGGGGTGGGTGACGTTTCGGGTCGAGACCAAATCTCTCTAGAGATGCTGCCTGAGTTACTCCAGCTTTTTGTGCCTAAATTCTTTCAATTCATTACACCAAAGCTAGCAACAATTAATTGCAGGGTTAATTTTGGTGCAACAGGACAATATCCATTTCAGTCACAATGCATCGATATCTCAGTTTCGAGCTATGAATTGTCGTCACTTAAACTTAATATAGCTTTGTTTTTTGCTTCTGAAATGTTTGCACTGATAAAATCAGAGACTACACTTAAACACAACAGCAAGACTCGTTTTTTTAAAGTCTAAAGAAGGGTCTCGACTCGAAACGTCACCTATTCCTGAGTTATCCCACTTTTTTGTGTCTATCTTCGATTTTTTTAGCCAGCTTTAGGATAATATGTTGCAAACTGCTGCACGATTTGCAACAAACCTTTAATAAACCTACAGAGCTGTCACACATTGGTAATAGAGGGCACTCCTGCTTACGGTTTCCAGGATTATTTCTGACTGCACGTCCATTTGGAAACCTGAAGATGCTTTTGAGAGGAATGCATTCATTCATAACTCCAGATTTTTTTACCAGAGCAACCATCCGTCATTCCCTCCGAGTGATAGTTGAAAGCTGTCGATCCGAATCTTGCCTTTACATGTCAGACAGAATATGCCAGTACCAGGATAGGTTGAAGGCTGAAACAATGACACTTGAAAAAAAACCTTTAAAAATAGGGAGCAGGTTGACTCGAGCTGGGAAATGTAGTACAGGGAGCAAGGGAATCCATGCTACCTTGAATTCGTAAACGAGCATCTGCAGCTCCTTGTGCTAAAGGAGCTCGAATTTCGGAGATGAAACTACACTCCCCACAATTCGAAGCGGCCACATTGCCTCCTCCCGGCCATCGATTGGCCGCGGGTTGGACTGAGCGAGAGGGTCGGGCCAATGACGGGTGGGGCTACGGTGGGCTGGTTGCCAGGCGCTGGGGGAGAGAAGTGCCACGACTCCAAGGCGCTGGAGCTCACTTCGTCCTGAGCATCGGCGGGGAGGGAGAGAGAGAGAGAGAGAGAGAGAGAGAGAGAGAGACAGACAGACAGACAGACAGACAGACAGACAGACAGACAGACAGACAAGCAGCTGGGAAGGGGAAAGGAAAAGGGATTGAAGGATATAAACAAGGAAACATCCCTCACACGGCCTGCATTCGCATTGAACACCCCTGGATCCAAGGCTTGGCTCACGTTTAGAGGTAAAGATTCTCCACTGGGAGCAATGCAGGGCACTGAGCCCCTCTGCAAGGGGTTAGAGGGGTATCTCGGGGCCACTGTTTGCCCCCTCCCTCTCTGTCTCCCTCCTCACCGCCTTGTCAATGGTCATATCAGTGATGATAACGGCTCCTCTGCATTAAATACAATGCATACGTGTTCAACTGGAGGTGAGGAGGGCAGAGCAAAGGGGAGGAGGAGGGGAGGGGTGAATTAAAAATCCAGCGTCTAATGATTTTTCGGGGGGTGAAAACTTGGATTAAAAGTGCTGGTGGACGGGTTAAGGAGAAGACTTGTCAAATGGTTAGATCAACAGTGTGAAACAGCTGTAAGGAGTAACTTTTAATTGCATTTGTCTGGAAGGGTGGAGAATTGAGATTTAAAAACTAAATAGAACTGATTTTCTTTTTGTTGAAACACCGCGTTTTGAAAAATGAAATAGATGAACAAATGCTATGTTTGTGTATCTCGCAGGTATTTTAGCGAAGGCTGAAGAATATAAGATCGGAACTTTGTAGACCTTGCCCTTTGAAGTAGTGGTTTTGATACAGGACTTTTCCTCCGTTTGAGTCATTTACCTTGCAAGAAGACAGTTGTGCAGAGTGACGTTCAGCGTACTTGTAGAAAATCTAATAACCCTGTTGAGAATTGCTGTTTCAATTTAAATTTAGGCGGAATAACTATGACGGCTCCAGATTTATGGACGATAGCATGTCCAGGGGAGAGTGTGGGGGTGGTGGGGAGAGAGAGCCTGGAAACTGAGGAAAAAAGATCCTTTCTGAATGTTTCAAAGAAGAATCAAAATCTGCCGAAAGCTAAAAGATTGCACCGGGTAGTGATTTTATTTTGAATAATAAAATGCTTCTCCATCTGGAAATGTCGGTTTAGAAACTTTAGAGGGGACTGGAGCTGATCTTTTTGACATTCCAAAAAAAGACGTTATTGAGAAATATCTTTCAGTTTCTAAGGGCCACGTTAAAATAAGTATATTTAGTTTTTTAACTCATCTCCCCTTTATCCATGTATTTAGACTTTATAAGATTGTCTCTTGGTATAAAAAAGGGGAGGGGCATCTTGTGCAGCAGTTATTTTCAGCAGCTAACGGTTTGCGAGGGGCAGACTGAGGAATGTGTGTACACGTTGGCTTCTGAAACACTCTCGATCCGGCGCTGAAATCTGACCACTCAGGAACTGCCTCATCTTGCTTAATACCGTGTCACCAGATCTAGCAGAGAGAGAGAGAGCTCGACCGCGTGGTCCTAACGCCGGGTTTCAATCACTATCTCTGCTTATTATAAACTGCAAGGAAAAGCAACAAGTGTTTTTTTTTTTTTTTGCTGGTGCAGAGATGGGAAGGAGAAGCTGCATTTTATTACATAATCTCAGTTTAATTCCCTCTTTGGAGAGTGCTTAAACGTGAGTTTGTCATAGAGAATCAAGAATGTTTCATTGTCAAAAGGACACAAATTGCTGGAGTAACTGAGCAGGTCAGGCAGCATCTCTGGAGAACATGGATTGGTGACATTTGGGGTTGAAACCTTCTTCAGACCTGAAACTTCACCTATCCACGTTCTCCAGAGATGCTGTCTGACCTGCTGAGTTACTCCAGCAAATTGTCCCCTTTTGTGTATTTACCAGCATCTGCATTCTTTGTTTCCACATTCTGTGCTTTATTGCAATATGTCCCACAATGGAACAATAAAAATTCCTCCTTGCAGCAGCGCAACCGATATAGAATCATTCAGCATAGAAACAGGCCCTTTGGCCCAACTTGCCCATGCCGACCAAATGCCCCATCTACACTAGTCTCACCTGCCTGTTTTTGGCCCATATCCCTCTAAATCTTTCCTATCCAAACTTGGAATTCTGATTGTATTTATGTAAGGTTTGATTAGGATGAATGCAAAACAAAGATTTCACTGTACTTTGGTACACGTAACAATAAACCATAACAACCATAAGCGGGGTTGCCAGAGGTTGTGGTGGAGGCAGATAGGACAGTGGCGTTTAAGTCTCCCTATATTCTCATCGGCTCCCACACATTCACCTATACACTAGGGGCATTTTACAGCAGCCAATTAACTTACCAACCCGCATGTCTTTGGGATGAGGGAAGAACCCAGAGCACCCGGAGGAGTCTTGAACAATCACAGGAGAACGTGCATACTCCACACAGACAACACCTCATGGTGCTGTGAGGCAGCGGCTCTACCCGCTATGCCACTCTGTCACCCCTGCATGAAAGGCTGCCATTTCGAAGAAGATTGAATTGCTTTCTCTGTGTCCTGGCCAATTTTGAACTTTCAATCAACTTCACTAGAGGAGCTTGACTGCTGAATATGACTGCAGAATTAAACATTTTGAACATGGAATATGCTTTTGGGATTTAGGGTTGTGAAAGACAAGGTTTAAATTCAGCTGCTTTTGATTTTAGAATGGAGAAGCCTCTCTTTCCCCTCTTCTCACTTCTTCACAGCGAATATCTTCAACCACTCAGCCTTTAACCAGCAAGACTGCAGACATATGTGTGCGGTTCTGGTCCTCCCATTACAGGAAGGTTGTGGAGGCTTGTGGAAGAGTTTGGTTTATATTGTCACAAGTACCTAGGTACAGTGAAATGCTTTGTTTGGCATGCTATCCAAGCAGATCAGATGTACCATACAATGGATACAGTCAGTTCAAACTGAAGTATAATAGAAGCTCAGAGTTGTAGCACATTGAAACGCATCAGTTCCTTCGACAAAGTCCAATGTCTGTAATGGTCTAGAGGTTCAATGGTCCCTTTATCAGATGTACTTAGTATATCGGAAATATTTAATTCTTTAATGTTCCTGAATTTGACAGTACCCTAGCTTATGGAAGGACCATTCAGAAGCCTGATAACAGAGGGTGTTCCTGAGTCGAGTGTGCACGCTTTGAAGCTTCTGTACCGTTTGCTGGATGGGAGCAGGGAGAAGGAATGACTGGGGTGGGACCAGTCTTTGATTATGTTGACTGCTTTTCTGAGGCCTGGATGAGAGGGTATTAGTTATAAGGCCTTGGATTGTTTTCTCTAGAACATTGGAGGTTGAGTGGAGACTTGATAGTATATAAAATTATGAAGACTAAGGTGAGAGGAGCAAAGTTTGATGGTTATGTGTGGAACAAGTTTTTTTTACACAGAAGGTGGTGGGGTGACTGCTGTGTGCTGTCAGGGGTAGTGGTGGAGGGCAGATACGGTAGTGGTGTTTAAGAGGCTTTTAGATAGGCATAGGATATGTAGGGATATGAATCATGTTCGGGCAGAGGAGATTAGTTTAACTTGGCATCAAGTTCAGCACAGACATTATGGGCCGAAATGCCTGTTCCTGTGCTGTACTCTGCTCCATGTACTTAACCCTGGATGTTCTTCCTAGTTGACCTGCTGGATAGTATTCTTACGATACGATATGATAGAACTTTATTCATCCCCGGAGGGAAAAGTGGTCTGTTGGTCTGCCAACATACAAGGTACACGAAAACTTGAAATTTAAATTGAAAGTGGAAAAAAGGAAATAGACAAGCGACTGTTGCCTGGCTGCCATGTGCACAGCGCCTTAACCGGAATGAACAAACAAATAAAACAAACAAATGCAGGCTTATCCCCTGGGCAGAGGATTCTAAAACTAGTGTGCCCCCCCCCCTCCCCCACACTGGGGTCCTCCTTTGTTCTCACGCCAGTTCCCCCACACCGGATCCTGCATTGTTCTTCATGGAATCATACTGCACAGAAAAGCAACCCTTCGGCCCACCCAGTGCATGCTGACCATCAGCCACATGCTTCACTGATCTAATTTTGTTTATCCCACATTCTCATCTGTGTGCCAATTGGCCCATCGAGTCTGTGAATCTTTCAGAGCAATCTCATCAATACTCTTCCCTTGCATGTTTTCATACAACAGCTCCCCCTCCCCGATTCCACCTACCATCCACCTACACGGGGTAATCTACAGCAGCTGGTTACTTTACCACCTGTTGGGAGCCCTGGGAGGAAAGTCCCTATGCAGTCAGAGGAGAAAACGTGCAAACTCCACACAGAGTGCAAGAAGTCAGGATCAATCTGAAGGCCAGCAACACTATTTGCTGCGCTACACTATAATCTGTTCTGTAGAAACAAGGAGATGCAGGTGCTGGTTTGTACAAAAGGACACAAGGTGCTGGAGTAACTCAGTGGGTCAGGCAGCATCCCCGGAGAACATGGATAAGTGACGTTTCGGGATAAGAGCCCTTCTTCCCCCCCCCCCCCCCCCCCCCCCCCCAAATCAGTTTGAAGAAGGATAACTGTCTGTTATCTAGCCTGACTCGCTGAGTTACTTCAACAGAGGTTAAGCAGGTTAGGCATTTCTTGGAATGCAGGAGGATGGGGTGATCTTATAGAGGTGTATAAGATCAACCAGAGATTTAAGGTGAGGGGAGAAATATTTAATACAAATCTGAGGGGGAACTTTGTTTACACAAAGGGTGGTAGATATGGAACGAGCTGTCAGAGGAGATAGTTGAGGCAGGTACTATCACAATATTTAAGAAACATTTAGGCAGGTGCATAGATCAGAAAGGTTTAGAGAGATATGGGCCGAACGCAGGCAGGTGGGACTAGTGTAGATGGGGCATGTTGGTTGGCGTGGGCAAGTTGGACCGAAGAGGCTTCCATGTTGTATGACACTTTTGAGTCTTCTTTTGTGAACCAGCATCTGCAGTCCCTTGTATCCTCAGTGTAGGGACAGAGGAGGAGATGAGTGAGTGGCTGGTGGACTTGCTGCCAATGGATGCCTGCTCTTAACAGTGGTCGGAGAGCCATTTGACTGGGCAATGCTTCTGATTCCATGGGGCAAATCATCTTGTGAAATATCCTGAACCCGCCGCTGTGTTTTCCAGTCTGCAGCAGAGTTTTAGTTGTATTATTACAAAATGACAAATCGGTGTCGAACTCAAAACTCCAGACAGATAGTCATACATAGAAGATGTTGTAGAACTTCCATAAAATGTCCTTGGAGTTTAATTTGGTGAAAAGCAAGCTCCCTACTTTGCGGTAAAAGGAAAACCTGGATTTCTATAAAGACTGTCAGAGCTGTCAGAATTGAAATCCACTTTGCAGCCAGGAAACTACTTTTATAGTTCAATCACTGATTTCTTGCACGGAGATTTGACCACATTATCTCCCATAAACACCAATATGATAATATTGAGATAAGATTATTTTAAAATTGATGCTATGATACTGGATGAATGTCCCCTGCTCTGTAAAGTAGCGTTATACTATTGTTTTGTATAGTACAGGTAGTGTGGGGGGATGGGTAATGCTGAGGAGTCGAGCCACAAAACAGGCCCTTCAGCCCAACTCATCCATACTGGCCAAAATGCCCCATTTAAGCTAGTTTAAGCTAGTTCCATTTGCCTGCATTTTGTCCATATCCTTCTGAATCTATCCATGTACCTGTCCAAATATCTTTTAGATGTTCTTATTATACCTGTCTCAACTACCTACTCTGGCAGCTCGTTCCATACACCTCGGATTCCTATTAAATCTTTCCTCTCACTTTAAACCTATGTCCTCTGATTTGTCATTCCCCACCGTGCGTAAAAGGCTGTGCATTCACCCTATCTGTCCCACATGAATCCATACACCTTTGCAAGATGGTGCAGGAAATGTGGTGACACTATGTACTTTGTGTAATAATCTACTGTTCCTACCCTCTTGTTCTTAATTATGATTGAGCCTATGTATAGTAAAACTTTTATTGAACTGTATGTAAAAAAAGGAATTTCACTGTATCAGGTATATGTGGCAATAAAGTACCATTGAAGATTGCTTGAGAGGAGAAGAAATTACTTCATCCAGAGGGCAACGACTATTTGGAATTCTCTATCCAAGAGATATAGTCGCTGGGTATAAGCAGGAGTAAGATTGCTGAGTATAGGTCAGGGTATTTGGGAATCTTGGGACATGGGTTAATGCAGGAAAGTGCCACAGAGGTCAAAGATCTTTTGGAATTACGCACCAGGGGTGAGGGGCGAGGGGCTGCATTTGAACATTCTGATTTCCATTATTGGTTCGTGTTTGCTGTGTGAAGTTCATGGTTTGTTGGAAGCTGTTGCAACATCTTCCGTGAAAAATAAATACACAGACAGCGTTAGAATTGAGAGGGCCACTGCAGTGGTTCATCCACTGGTTAAATCATGGTAGTTTATTTTATTATTGTCATGTAAACTGAGGTACAGTGAAAAGCACTTTTGTAGCGTGCTATCCAGTCAGCGGAAAGGCTATACATGATTACAATCAAGCCGTCTACAGTGTACAGATGCATGATAAAGGGTATAATGTTTTGTGCAAAGTAAAGTCAGACTAAAGATAGTTTGAAGGTCTCCAATGAGTACGATGGGAGGTCAGGACTGCTCTCTATTTGGTGATGGGACATCTCAGTTGCCTGATAACAGTTGGGGGAAAAAACTGTCCCTGAACTGTCCCTCACACTTCTCTACTTCTTACCTGATGGGAGAGGAGAAGAAGGAGTGACCGGGGTGAAACTGGTCCTTGGTTGATCCATTTCTCCCCGTCCCACATTCCTTAATAGAAACATAGACACATTGAAAATTGGTGCAGGAGTAGGCCATTCGGCCCTTCGAGCCAGCACCGCCATTCAATATGATCATGGCTGATCATCCAAAATCAGTATCTTGTTCCTGATTCCCCCCCATATCCCTTGATTCCATTATAATCTTTGTATCTTGTCTAACTAAAATTTATCGATCCCTTTTTTAAGACCAGCTTGCTTCACTTGGTTCCAGCGGGTTAGGGAGGAGATTCCCACGACTCTTTGGTTGAAGTTCTTCCTAAGATTATCCCTGAGTGATTTAATTTAAGGATGCCTCGCTTTGTCCTGGACCTTTCCCTGAGCAAACATTCTCCGTCCAACCTGTCAACACATATTTAAGCATTTAAAACCAACACCCTTAAATTAGCTCTTTAAAGTTTCTAAGCTCAAGTGAATACATTGATCTCATAAGTCAACCCTTTTACCTGGAAAAGATGTGAATTAGAATTAGAACCTATAGCATAGAATAGTACAGCACAGGAACAGGCCCTTCAGCCCACAATAGGGGTACCGAACATGATGCTAAAATAAACAAATCTGATCCATATTACTCCATTCCCTTCATATCCACATGCCCATCTAAAATCCTCTCAAATGCCACGATCGTATCTTCCTCCACACCACCCCCAGCAGCGCATTCTATACACCCATCACCCTCTGCCGCGCACATCTCCATTAAAACATTCCCCCTCTCACCTATGCCCTTTAGTCTTTGATATTTCCACCCTGGGGGAAAAAAGGTTCTGACTGCCTATTCTATCTATGCCTCTCATAATCTTATATGTCTATCAGGTCTCCCCTCAGCCTCTGGTGGAGCAGGAGTTGACCACTCAGCCCTTCAATAACATCATGGCTGGCTGATTGTAATATTCCAAAGAGTGCTTAAGAGATCCCCTTTCCTTGTTTGCAATACAGAGGCTGGGCGAAGATGCTTGACTCTCTTGAAATGGGATGAAAAGAAAATACATTTCTTTCAGTTGCATCACTAGTGTCAATTTAAAATAATCTAAATCAAGGCAGGAGAATGGGGTTGAGGGGGAATAATAGATCAGCATTGATTGAATGGTGGAGCAGACTCAAAGGGTCGAATTCTGTTCCTGTATCTTATAAACTTATTGTTGGTATTGGTTTATTATTGTCACATATACCTAGGTGGATGAGAAAATAGCGCAGCTGGTAGAGCCGATGCCTCACAGCGCCAGAGACCCAGGTTCGATCCTGGCCTCGGGTGCTGTCTGTGTGGAGTTTGCACGTTCTCCCTGTGACCATGTGGGTTCCCATCGGGTACTCCGGTTTCCTCCCACATCCCAAAGATATGCGGGTTTGTAGGTTAACTGGCTTCTGTAAATTTCCCCTAGTGTGTAGGGAGTGGATGAGAAAGTGGGATAACAAAGAACTAGTGTGAACGGGTGATCGATGGTGGGCATGGACTTGGCGGGCCGAAGGGCATGTTTCCATACTGCATCTCTAAACTTTAAATTAAGTAATGAATAACTTCTATTTTGCATTCTATTCAGCAAAATCATGCCGTACGCGCAGTATGTCAAGTAGTGCAAAAGAGAAAATAAACAGTGCAGAAGAAAGAGCTGCTGAGAAAGAGCAGATAAAGAATGCAAGGGCTGTGATGAGGTAGATTGGAAGATTGGTCATTCATCCTTGCCATACGGGAGATCCGTTCAAAAGTCTGATAATGTAGAAGAGGCTGATCTTGAATCTGGTGGCGCATAGTTTCAAGCTTTCTACCTTCATCCCGATGGGAGTGGAGAGAAGAGGGAATGATCAGGGTATGATTGGGTAATGATTTTGCCTGCATTATGTTGTCTGCTTTCGCAAGGCAACGTGGTGTAGATGGTGAGGAAGGGGAGGTAGGTCCATGTGAAGGACTGGGCTGCGTTCACAACTTTCTGCACTTTCTTGCAGTCCTGGACAGAACAGTGGCCAAACAGCTGCTATGCACCCTGATAGGATGCTTTCTATGGTGCATCTGTAGAAATTGTAAAGAGTCAATGGAGGTATGACTCCTAGCCTTCTTTAGCCGTTTGAGGAAGTAAGGCCGTTGGTGTGCTTTCTTGGCTGTAGTGTCAATGTGGTTGGTCCAGGCCAAATTGGTGATGTTTACACCTCAGAATCTGAAGCTCTCACCCATTTCCACTTCAGCACCATTGATGCAGACTGGGGCGTGTATTCTATGTTTCCTGAAGTGGATGATCAGCTCCTTCGTCTTGCAGACATCTGCAAACTTGTAGATAAATAGAGCTGAATTTGGCCGCACAGTCGTGAGTGTATTGGGTGCATATTAGGGAGCTGAGATCCCATCCTTGCAGGGTACTGCTGTTGAACATTATTGTGGAGGAAGTGTTGTCAACTATCCTCACTGATTGAGGTCTGTGTGTCAGAAAGACGTGGATCCAGTGGCATAGGGGAGTGCTAATTCCTAAGTCAAAGCATTTGGATACAAGTTTGGATGGGACTATAGTGTTGAAGGCAGAGCAATAGTCGATAAGTAGGTATGCTTGATGTCCAGGTGTTCCAGAAGTTAGTTTAGGGCCAGGGAGATGGCATCTGCTGTAGATATGTTGCAACGGTAAACAAACAGCTGTGGATCAAGGCTGGCTGGGAGGCTGGAGTTAATGGGTACCATTACCAGTCTCTCGAAGCACTTCATGATAATGGATGTCAGGGCCAATGGACAGCAGTCAATAAGGTAAGCCACCTTACTTTTCTTTGGCACTGGGATTATAGTGGTCTTCTTGAAGCAGGTGGAGACCTCTGAAAGGAGTAGTGAGAGGTTAAAGATGTCTGTGAATACCTCTGCCAGCTGATCCGCACAGGTCCTGTTGTTGTGTCTGGTGGTTCCATCCGGGCCAGTTGCTTTTCATGGGCTCACTCCCAATCTTGCGTCAGTCACAGTAACTATGGGTACAGGCACACCCGAGACTGACAGGCGGATGTTGTTCCACTGACCTTCTGTTCAAAGCAAGCGTGGAATGTATTGTCATTGGGGAGGGACCCATTGTTGCCAGCGATACTGCCTGTCTTTGCTTAGTAACCCTTCATATGGTGCAAGCCTTGCCACATTCTACAATTCAATTCAATTCAACTTTATTGTCATTGCACAGATACAAGTATGGGTACAACGGAATGCAGTTTAGCGTCTGTTCGTAATAATAGTGCAATATAGAAATAAAAATACAGAATAAGCAAACAATGTGGACGGAGAGACTGGAGAAATCTATCGGCGGGACTCCGAGTTCAGCAATGTGATAGTGTTGTTAAAGAAGCTGTTCCTCATCCTACTTGTACGAGACCTGAGGCTTCTGTACTGCCTCCCTGATGGGAGGAGGGCAAACAGTCCATGGTTAGGGTGGGAGGGGTCCTTGATGATCTTCCCGGCCCGTCTCAGACACCGTTTTCGGTGGAGGGCATCCATTGCAGGGAGCGGGGCACCGGTGATGTACTGAGCGGTTTTCACCACCCGTTGTAGTGCCTTCCTGTCAGCTACTGTGCAACTGCTGTACCATACCGTGATGCAGGTGGTCAGGATGCTTTCGATGGTACAGCGGTAAAAGTTGGTCAGGATCTGGGGGGACAGGTGAGCTTTCTTGAGCCTCCTCAGGAAGTAAAGGCGCTGCTGCGCCTTTTTGATCAGTTTGGAGGTATTGAGGGTCCAGGACAGATCCTCCGAGATGTGTACCCCGAGGAATTTGTAGTTGGAGACGCGCTCCACCTCAGTCCTGTTTATATGGATGGGGGTATGTCTGCCCCCTCTGTTCTTCCTGAAGTCAACAATAATTTCCTTCGTCTTCTTGGAGTTGAGGACGAGGTTATTGTTGGCACACCAGGCTGCCAGGTGCTGGACCTCCTCCCTGTAGGCTGACTCGTCGTTGTCACTGATCAGTCCTACCACCGTGGTGTCGTCGGCAAATTTAATGATGGCGTTGGAGCCATTCTTAGGGATGCAGTCATGGGTGAAGAGGGAGTAGAGGAGAGGGCTGAGCACACAGCCCTGTGGCACAGCCTCCACTATAACCCTGTGTTCAGTGTTATAGTGGAGGAGGTGAGGTTGTTGACCCTAACAGACTGTGGTCTGTTGGTGAGGAAATCCAGTGTCCAATTGCAGAGAGAGGTGGAGATGCCAAGTCCGCTGAGTTTGGTGATCAAGCTAGCGGGGATGACAGTGTTAAAGGCGGAGCTGAAATCAATAAACAGCAACCCGATGTAGGTGTTATTGCTGTCCAGGTGGGTCAGGGCAGAGTGTAGGGCCCCTGATATGGCGTCCTCTGTAGACCTGTTGGTCCGGTAGGCAAACTGATGGGGGTCCAGTGTGGGGGTGAGGCTGGCTTTGAGGTGAGCCAGGATCAGCCGCTCAAAGCACTTTGCAATGACAGGGGTGAGTGCCATTGGGCGGAAGTCGTTGAGACTCCCTGTAGCTGATTGTTTGGGCACTGGCACAATGGTTGATCTCTTGAGGCAAGTGGGGACGACACCCTGGGCCAGTGACAGATTGAAAATGTCAGTGAAGACCAGGGATAGTTGTCCAGCACATGCCCTGAGCACCCGCCCGGGGATGCCAGCGGGGCCGGCAGCTTTGTGCTCATTCACCTTGCTGAGTGCATCTTGTACAGCAGAGGTGGAGAGACTGAGGGGTTGTTCGTTCGGGGGTGGAGCAACTTTGATGGCTGGAGTTTTGTTGTCCCGGTCAAAGCGAGCATAGAAGTGGTTTAGCTCGTCAGGAAGGGAGGCGTTATCTGGGGGGGGGGGTGTTAACTTTATGGTAATCGGCAATGGATTTGATTCCTTGCCACATGCGCCTAAGGTTGGAGTTGTTTTGGAAATGCTCCTCGATCCGCTGTTTATGATTGAGTTTAGCATTCCTAATTCCCTTTTTCAGATTGGCCCTGGATGAGCTGTATCCCTCAGCGTTGCCAGATCTGAAAGCGGCATCGCGAGCCTTCAGCAGGAGTCTGACCTCCCTGCTCATCCACGGCTTCTGGTTAGGGAAGGTCTTTATCTCTTTGTGGGTAGTGACGTTGTCAGTGCAGAATTTTATATAGTCCAAAACGGTTGAGGTGTATGAGTTGATGTCCACTTGGGAGTTAAAGGTGGCCTGGGTGGCAAACAGACTCCAGTCTGTTTGCTGAAACTGTTCCTGTAAACCAGAGACAGCCCCCTCAGGCCAAACCTTCACTGTCCTCACGGTAGGTTTCACACGTCTGATCCGAGGTGTGTATTTGGGGAGCAGGAACAGAGAGAGGTGGTCAGACTGTCCCAGGTGGGGGAGGGGGAGGGCTTTGTAGGCCTCAGTAATATTAGTATATACTAAGTCCAGAATATTGTTTCCTCTGGTTGGACAGGAGACATGCTGGTGGAATCTGGGGAGTACAGTTTTAAGGTTGGAGTGGTTAAAATCACCCGCAACAATAAAAGCCCCCTCTGGGTGTGCAGTTAGTTGTTTGCTGATAGCAGCTTGCAGCTCTTCCATTGCTAGCCTGGCATTAGCGTCCGGGGGTACATAGACTGCAGTGATGACAATCGATGTAAATTCCCTGGGCAGATAGAAGGGCCTGCACTTTATCCTCAGGTATTCCAGGTCAGCAGAGCAGTGACTACCAATCCTAACAACGTCCGTACACCATGAGTTGTTCAAATAAATGCACAGTCCGCCGCCCTTGGTCTTACCGGAGTCCTCCGCTGTTCTGTCGGCCCTGAAGACAGTGCGCCCCTCCAGCTCGATGGTGTTGTCCGGGATGTTGTCGTTGAGCCATGTTTCGGTGAAGACCATGGCGTTGCAGTCGGCGATCCTTTTGTGCGTGGTGATCCGCAGCCGTAGCTCGTCGATTTTACTCACCAGGGACCGGACATTCGCGAGGAAAATGCTTGGCAGAGCTGGCTGGTGCGGGTTCGATTTCAGCCTAGCTCGATAGCCTCCCCGCTTCCCACGTCTTTGTTTGCGGTCCCTGCGCCGCCTCCGGGCACTTCCTGTCGGGGGAGCTGGCCCGCTAGACCACGGTGTCCTGGTGATCTCCGGCGGCAGTTGAAGCAATTGAAAGTCGCTTCTGGGGTTCGTTGCGTAGAGACGGCCGAGCTCCAGTAGCTCCTGACGGCCGTACAGAGTATTCGCTCGAGTGCTCCGGGCGAAAACCAAGGTCATTATTAACAGAATAAAAACTAAATTGCAAAAACTACGGAGACGCAGAGCCTCGCGTTGTGCACGCGACGCCATCTTGGTAATTTACAGATGCCTATGTGGTTAGTCTGGGATTCAAACAAAAACATCGTCTGTCCATTCCCTCCACAAACGTTGCCTGACTCTGAGGTCCTCCAGCACTTTGTGTTTTGCTCAAGATTCCAGCCCCTGCTGTCTCCTGTGAGTCATAAAGTGATACAGTGTGGAAACAGGCCCTTCGGCCCAACTTGCCCACACCGGCCAACATGTCCCAGCTACACTAGTCCCACCTGCCTGCGCTTGGTCCATATCCCTCCAAACGTCCTATCCATGTACATATCTAACTTTCTTAAACGTTGGGATAGTCCCAGCTTCAGCAACCTCCTCTGGCAGCTTGTTCCATACAGCCACTACCCTTTGTGTGAAAAAGTTACCCCTCAGATTCTTATTTCTCTCTGCTTGTTTTGACAGTGGCAGCTACTTGCCTACTGGTGTGCAGAACCAGTCCAGGCTGGTTCATCCTGACTTTAACCCCAATGTTCTGACCTGGAGGTGAGTTGCTGTCATTCACCCAAAGCTCTCGGCTTCAGTTAGCTGGGATTATTTGGAATCCTACTCTTGGCTGTGCAGGTACCTCAGAAAATATGACCAGGCATTTGGAACTTTCGAAGCACACTGGGCTACCGGTTTCTCTATTTTATACCTTGAGCCTCTTAACGGAAGGAGATTGGTTGTTTTATTTCTGAGCATTCAACTTTTTAGCAACAGAAGGAGAAGAGGAAAATCTCTGGATTTGTGCCAAGCCTTGCGTGATTTCCCAAAGTAATTTTTGGCCAACGAAATACTGCAGTTGGTGCTTCAGTGCAGAGCTGAATAGAGTCATACATCACAGACTGGCCTTTCGTCAGAGCTTGCCCATGCCAACCATGACGCACCATCTACACAAGGCCCACCTGCCTGTGTTTGGCCTCTATCCTAAACCTTTCCTATCCATGAACCTGTCCAAATGTCTTTTAGATGTTGTCATTGTGCCTGCCTCAATTACCTCTTCTGTGAAAAGTTGCTCCTTGGGTTGCTATTAAATTTGCACCTCTCGCCGTAAGCATATGTCCTCTGGTTCGTGATTCTCCTACTCTGGATAAAATACTCTATAAGATCACCCTTCAGCTTCCAGCGCTCCAAGGAATAAAGTTCTAGCCTACCCAACCTCTCCCTATAGCTCAGGCCCTCGATACTTGGCAACATCCTCGTAAATCATTGCACTCTTTCCAGTTTAACGACGTCCTTCCTATAGCATGGTGACCAAAACTGAACACAGTCCTCCAATGTGGCCTCACCAACGTCTTGCAGAAGCATTTCGAGACACAAGGAACTGCAGATGCTAAAATCCTGAGCAAAACAAAGTGCTGGAGGAACTCAGTGGGTCAGGCAGCATTTGTGGAGAGAACATTTTGGGTTAGGACCCTTCTTCAGATTAATGGAGTAGGGAGGAGAACGCTGGAATGGAGAGGTGGGGTGGGGCAAAGCCTGGCAAGTGATAGACAATAGACAATAGGTGCAGGAGTAGGTCATTCGGCCCTTCGAGCCAGCACCGCCATTCAATGTGATTATGGCTGATCATCCCCAATCAGTACCCCGTTCCTGCCTTCTCCCCATATCCCCTGACTCTGCTATTTTTAAGAGCCCTATCTAGCTCTCTCTTGAAAGCATCCAGAGAACCTGCCTCCACCGCCCTCTGAGGCAGAGAATTCCACACACTCATCACTCTCTGTGAGAAAAAGTGTTTCCTCGTCTCCGTTCTAAATGGCTTAATAGGTGGATAGGTGGAAACAGATGAAAGGGAGTGATATGCAGATGGGTGGAGTAAGTCAAGAGTGTCAGATGTACCGAAACGGAACAATGAAATTCTTATTTGCAGTTGTACAATAAGTCTGTAAATGCTGCAGTCAATAGATAACATTGGAAGCAAACAAAAAAACGTTCAATAAAAAAAAATCAATATCGTGCAAACAGAGCAAAAGCCTGAAGTCAAACATGTGACCACGGCGGTTTGTAGATCGCAGTTTAGTTGTTGGGAAGAAGCTGTTCCTGAAGCTGGTGTTAAGACTCCTGTACCACCTTCCTGATGGCAGGAGTGAAATGAAAGTGTGTCCAGGGTGGTGTGGGTCCTTGATAAAGCTGTTAAGTGACAAGAGCTAGAGGTGAAAAGGAGACAAAAAGGTGTTGGATCAAGAAAGAATAGGAGTGAATGTAAGGCAAGAAAGCAAGATGGATGGAAGAGGAGAGGGGAATGAGGGAGGAATAAAAGAAAATAAAATAAGAAAAGTAATACAAGATAATCATAAATATGCAAAACCTTAGTCTGCAGTGCAACCAAGACATAGTCCATAGAAAATCTTTGTTGCTGAGGTTAGTGTTGTGCAGCGTTCAAGAGTCTGATGGTTGCTGGGAAGAAGCTGTTCTTTGACCTGGAGGTTTTAGTGGCCGATTAGGAAAAGGGGAGATGCAACGAGATCTGGGTGTCATGGTACACCAGTCATTGAAAGTAGGCATGCAGGTGCAGCAGGCAGTGAAGAAAGCGAATGGTATGTTGGCATTCATAGCAAAAGGATTTGAGTATAAGAGCAGGGAGGTTCTACTGCAGTTGTACAGGGTCTTGGTGAGGCCACACCTGGAGTATTGCGTACAGTTTTGGTCACCAAATCTGAGGAAAGACATTCTTGTCATAGAGGGAGTACAGAGAAGGTTCACCAGACTGATTCCTGGGATGGCAGGACTTTCATATGAAGAAAGACTGGATAGACTCGGCTTGTATTCGCTAGAATTTAGAAGATTGAGGGGGGATCTTATAGAAACGTACAAGATTCTTAAGGGGTTGGACAGGCTAGATGCAGGAACATTGTTCCCGATGTTGGGGAAGTCCAGAACAAGGGGTCACAGTTTAAGGATAAGGGGGAAGTCTTTTAGGACCGAGATGAGAAAAACATTTTTCACACAGAGAGTGGTGAATCTGTGGAATTCTCTGCCACAGAAGGTAGTTGAGGCCAGTTCATTGGCTATATTTAAGAGGGAGTTAGATGTGGCCCTTGTGGCTAAAGGGATCAGGGGGTGTGGAGAGAAGGCAGGTACAGGATACCGAGTTGGATGATCAGCCATGATCATATTGAATGGAACATTGAACATGTTGAAAAATTTTCGGCGACAGTGGGTTTGACGCCAATGAGCGTAGCTTGACTTCTCCTGATGTAGGTGTTGTAGGTTGCCGTCAGGATGACGTAGGTTGTCGCCGGTTTTTTGGCGACCTGCTACGACTATGACAGTCGCCGGCAGTTGCCTAAAAAATCGGTAAGTGGGACAGGCCCATTAGGCGATTTTCTTTAGGTGACTGCCGGCGTCTACGACCATGGACCTGGCGACAACCTGGCAACATGGCGACAACCTACGGAATCCTGGCGACAACCTACGGCATCCTGGCGACAACCTACGACAGCACCTACGTCAGGAGAGGAAAAGCTACGACAAGCCCACGGGAAGAAGCTGTTCTTTGACCTGGAGGTTTTCAGGGAGTGCATCATTGGACATTTTGAAAAATTTGGAACATTTCAAAATCCAGCGGCGACCAGAAAAACGCTACGACTCTTTGGGCGACTGAGGAGACTACTCACAACCATACTTGCGACCATGTGGCGACAGCCTAGTCGCTGGCAGTCGCCTAAAAAAATCGCCTGTGGGACAGGCCCTTTATGCCTGCTCCTCCCTCTCTCGCCTCCACCTTCTCCCTTTTACTTGCTTGCTCTCTCTCCACCCACATCCTAGTCTGACCCAGAACTTTTGAGCAGCAATGCAGCTTTGTAAGTTGCCCAAGCAACTCCACCCAATCTGGAATCCTTCAGGCAAGAAAGGGAGGGAATGACACTAAGTGGTGAGGTAACTGGCAATTATACAAAGACCGTTTAGTGGCTAATTTTAGCAAGTCCTTCCGTACTTCAGCAGTGGCTAAAATTCAAGACATTGGAAACAGTAGGTAACCTATCTAAAACTGAATACTTAATCTCCACTTTTATGATGTGCACAAACTCGTCTCGAAGCCAACTGGGAAAGGGAAGTATTTGCAATTTTTAGTGCTCTGCATTGTCCTGAAGTTACTTTTAAATTCCAACTAAGAGGTGTCGCTTTTGGAAACGCAATGGATATATGGCCTCCTGCTTAGTTGATCTGTTGCCATCGATAGTGGCTGCTTTCTCCTTCTGCAGTCCAACCACTCAGTATGAACTGTGTGACTTGCTCCTTCACTACAAGGTTAACAAAACGGGAAGGTATTTGAACCAAGGACTGTTTCTCTTTAACGTCCTTACAAAACATATGGATTACAAGCAAGAATAGGCCACTCGGCCCCTTGAGCTGATTCCAATATTCAACAAAGCTGGTCTGGTGAAATGGAGACAAGGAACTACAAATGCTGGTTTACAAAATAAAAAGACCCGAAGTGCTTGACTAACTTGGCGTGTCAAGCAACATCTCTGGAGAATATGGATAGGTGACATTTTGGGTTGGGACCCTTCTTTAAACTGATTGCGGTGGTAGGGGCGGGGGGGAGTTGGAACAAAGTAGGACAAAGCCTAGCAATAGCTAGGTGGATAATATAGATGAATAGTGGATACAGTCAGAACCTTTTTGTCAAAGACTGGAGGGCATGGCTTTAAGGTGGGGGGGGAGAGGAATTTTAAAGGAAACTTGCAGGGCATGATTTTTTTTACACGGAGGGTGGTATGTGCCTGGAATGTGCTGCAAGGGTGGAGGTGGAGGCAGATAGGATAGTGGTGTTTAAGAGGCTTTTAGATAGGCACATTGATATGCAGGGAATTAAAGGATATGGATCACGTGCAGTCAAAGAAGATTAGTTTGAATTTGACAACATGTTTGTCATGGACATTGCCTGTTCCTGTTTGTACTTCAACTCTGAATTCAACTCTATGTTCCATGCAAGAGCTGGGTCTATCAACGTGCTCTCATGATGTTCACCAGCCCTTGACCTTTACATATAGTTATGGTCGAGTCCATCACCATCAATGTCCTGGGGATCACCATGGATCAGAAACTTAACTGGATAGACACAAGTACCTGGCAACAAGGTTAGAGGTTGGATATACTGCAGTAAGTGTCTAACTTACTGAAGTAAGTCTGAAGAAGGGTCCCGACCAGAAACGTTACCTATCCACATTTGCCACAGATGCTGCCTGAAACGTTGAGTTTAGTTTACGTGGAAACAGGCCCTTCGGCCCACTGAGTCCGCACCGATCATTGATCTCCGCACACTAATGCTATTCTATACACATTAGGGACAATTTACAATTATAGTGACCTACAAACCTGTACGTCTTTGGAGTTGTGGAGGATCCCAGCGAAAACCCACGCAGGTCACTGGGAAAACGTATAAACTCCGTACTGGCATCACCTGTAGTCAGGATCAAACCTGGATCTCTGGCACTGTAAAGCTGCAACACTACTGCTGCACCACTGTGCTACCTGAGTTGCTCCAGCACCGTGTCTTCTTTTTTGTGAACTAGCAAGTGTCTATAACTTTGTATCCTAAAGCAAGGGTTCCCAACCTGAGGTCAATTTACCCCCAGGGGGTAAATTTGTTGATTCTGGATTTGTACATATTTTTTCTCATTGACTGACTGTGTTTGATTCTGTTCATCATTAGTTGTTCATAAATAAGTGAAATAACATTGTTATGTGCTATATTGCCAGGGGTAAACGGGACGAAAAAGGTTGGGAACCCCAGTCTTAAAGCCTCTCCACTATTTGCATGGCTAGGAGCTTCAAATTCCCAATCTTGCATGAACAACCACTTTGAAGTGACAGCCAAAAAAAAATCCCAACACCTCTACTTCCTCAGGAGACTGAAGAAATTTGGCATGTCTCCAACATATTCTGTCCATTCCCTCCACAGATGCTGCCTGACCCGCTGAGTTCCTCCAGCACTTTGTATTTTGCTCAAGCTTCCAGCATTGGTGTTATCTTGTGTATAATTAAAGCTTTGTCTACATTTGCATAATTTTGTGCCAGAATTTTGTTGCTTAATGAAAGGGAGATGACAGTCTTTGCACTTTGAATACATGCAACCCTTTGTACTGTGAGCAGACTAGGCCACTTGATGCGATCACGGTTGATCTGATTGTAATGTCAGTTTGACATTCCTGCAACCCTCATAATCTTTCACTTCAAGAATTTAACTTAGTGACTATTTATTCAAATAATCTGTCTTCCACCACACTTGGGATGGAGAGGTCCAAAGACCTTAAGCCATTGAGTGGGAAAATCTCACCACTTCTTGTCTTGAAGTGGATGAGGGTCTCATTTATAAACGGTGACTTCTAGTTGTAGATTCTTGTGAAGAGCTACGGAAGGCGAAAAAGGTTCACTTTCAAGAGTTAAGTGTGTAAATTGTCACATGTACCAACAATGGAACAATGACATTCTTGCTTGCACCAGAAAAACAGGCCTGTAAATGCAATATCACACAGATAATTGGACAACATGCAAACAAAAGCTTTTCACTGTATCTTGGTACACGTGATAGTAATAAACCATATAATTATGTATGAACATTGAATTCAACTTTAGGTAACTAACCTATAAACAACCACATCCCCTCTTTTTTTCCCCTTCCACATATTCCTTCCTCTGGATTCACATTTTGAGGTTATTCTACCCTTATTGCACACTGGGGACTGGACTTTGTGCCTTCCCCCACAGTGGGAACCATTGTGGGGGATGTTTTTATGTTTTATGTTAAATTTCTTTCTTTAATGTTGTGTCTAGTTTGTGCTGCATGGCAAGACAAATTTCACTACACCATTTGGTGTATGTGACAATAAATGTCCATTGTCCTTTGTCCTTTGTCTTTTCATCTCTGACCTTTATCCAGCCATCTGCCAGTCAAACCTCCCCTCGCCTGTATCCACCTATCACTTTGTCTTGTCCCCACCTCTCTTCCTGCTTTCTTCTCCCTCTACAAACACAGTCCCGACCTAAAACGTTGCCTGTCTAGAACAGTCAGAACCTTTAGTCCCAGGGTGGAAATGTCAAGGACCTGAGGGCATGGCTATAAGTTGAGAGGGGCAACATTTAAAGGAGATGTGCAGGCCAAGTTTTTTTTTTAACACAGAAAGTAGTGGGTGCCTAGAATGCGCTGCCAGGGGTGGTGGTGGAGGCACATGGATATGCAGAGAATGAGGGATTTGGATTATGTGCAGGCAGATAAGGGTTGGTCTTGGCATCATGTTCAGCGCAGACATTGTGGGCTGCAGGACCTATACTACTTTTCTATGTTCTATCTATATTCTTCAGAGATGTTGCCTGAGCTGCTGCGTTACTCCAGTAGTTTGTAATTTATTGTAAACCAGCATCTGCAGTTCCTTGTATCTACCAGTACCAATTAACCAGATCCATTTGAATCTGTCTAATTTTGGACTGAGTGTCTTGCTTTTCCTCCCTCCATGTCAAGGTGGGCGTAATGGGACTAATGACAGCTTCCTCGGTAAACTTCAGCAGTCCTTGTGGGACTTCTACCAGTTCTCAAAAGTTAATCGAGTGTGTGCTCAACTCTGATGCGCAACGAGGACCAGCAAAGTGGGTGGGGATGCAAGGTCGCCTTGTATGTGGTCTCAAAAGTGAATTTCAATAAATTAATAACTAATACTAGGTAACCATAAATGTGGGAAACCACAGTCCGTAGTGCAACCAAAGACACAGTCAGTAGAAGGTTGCTGAGGTTAGTGTTGTGCAGTGTTCAAGAGCCTGATGGTTGCTGAGAAGAAGCTGTTCTTGAATCTGGAGTTCAGGGTTTTGAGGCTCCTGTACCTTTTCCCAATGATAGCAGTGAAATGAGAGTGCGGCCAGGGTGGTGTGGGCCATTACGCCTGCTGTAGATCCCTTTGATGGTGAGAAGGTCAGTACCAATGCGGGCAGTGCCTACCACTCTCTGTAACTCTCTTTCATTCCTGGGCATTCAAGTTGCTGAAGCAGGCCCTGATGCAACCAGTCAGGATGCTCTCTACCGTACACCTGTAGAAGTTCAATAGAGTATTTGTCGACATATCTCCACAATCTTCTCAGGAAGTAGAGGCGTTGATAGACTTTCCTTGTGTTTTTGTTTTAGGAAACAGACACTTTGGCCTTCTGAGTCAACGCCGACCATTGAACACCCGTTCACACTAGTTCTATGTTATCTCACTTTCACATCCACTTCCTATACACTAGGGGCAATTTACAAAAGGGTATTTGGGATGTGGGAGGAAACCAGAGCACCTGGAGGAAACCCATGTGATCACGGGGAAGGTGCAAACTCCACACAGACACCACCCGAGGTCAGGATGAACCTAGGTCTCTGTTGCTGTGAGGCAGTGGCTCTACCCGCTGTGCCACTGTATGCCCGCAGGTGATTGCTTTGATGTGCTGGGTCCAGGAAAGAGAAAGGAACAGAAAGAAGGAAAGTTGACAAACTAAAGATGAGCCAAATGCAGGCACGGAATGGGTGTGGGCTGTGCCCAGGTTAAGAACATAGTTTGTACAGGGGTTCCTATTTTGTACTCTTAACTTGAACCAAGATAAGAAAATACAGCTGTACCATTGAAATGACTGAGCATTGACTTTGTACCGGGCACAGTTGTATTCCAACAATAATTTTATCTGTTGTGGTTATAATCACAATATCTATGCAAATATTAGCTAAGTGACTTGGCATCAGTATTCATGGTATCTCTCATCCTCAAGTATTAAGAACCCCCTGTTTTTAACCTCTGCTGCACTTTGAGCACACCGCTGATGGAATTTATTTTTAAGTTGCTAAGTTGAGTTGCCGTCGGCCAACGTAAGCAGGACCTCCTTTATGAAACCTGTAGAGACGCACACTCCCAGCTCAAACACGCATTAACAACGCATTCAGTCAGCAACCGTGAGTCAGAGACGGTTAATATGTGTGTATTGCAGCAGCTGTAATGTAGTAAAACCTGCCGAGGCATCTCATGGCCAAGTAATCACACCTTGATTCATGCTGAACAAGAGGCAGGGCTGTTGGGAAACATTGTCAAATGCTTCGGAAAAGACACAAGCCCCAAGGAAGTTCCTTGAAGAAGTGACACATCATTGGAAGAGAGTTTAATGACAGCTTGCAACTTTCCTGGTGGTATTGGTTTATTAGATTAGACTCTAGATATAGAGCATGGAAACAGGCCCTTTGGCCCATCAAGTCCACGCCGACAATCAATCACCTGTTCACACTAGTTCTATGTCATTTCAAAAGAAGACACAAAGTGCTAGAGTAACTCTGGGTCAGGTAGCATCTCTGGAAAACATGGATATGTGATGTTTTGGGTCGGGACCCTTCTTTGGTCTCTAGGAGATGCTGCCTGAGACGCTAGGTTACTCCAGCTCTTTGTTCTTTTTTTGTAAACCAGTGTCTGCAGTTCCTTGCTTCTGTTATCCCATCTCATCCACTCCTTGCACACTAGATATAATTTACAGACACCAATTAACCTACAAACCTGCACGACTTTGGGATGTGGGAGGAAACTAGAGCACCAGGAGAAAACCCACACGGTCACATGGACAACGTGCAAAGTCCACATGGACTTTGAGGTCAGGTCTCTGGCACTGAGGCAGCAGCTCTACCAGCTGTACCACTGTGTCACATTTACCAAGATACAGTGAGAAACCTTTACCTGCTATCCAGTCAAATCGAGTCATATTATAGATGCGTACAATGAAGCCATACACGTACAACTGTAGAAAATAGAAAATAAAACCTATTCCTATTTTATTAGGAATATGATAAAATTCCTAATCATAGAATTCCACACTATATGATTCAATGATGTGTTGCCAAAAATGGTGCAAAAGGGGATGGGGCACAGAGAGAGAGGGGGGGGGGGGGAACTAGGAAGCGAGATGGTGAGGGAGGGAGAGAGATAGGAGGCAGAGGTAGAAGGGAGGGGGTTTAGAGAGAGAAAGGGGGAGAGGATAGAGGTAGCAAGGTTTGGGCATCTGCCTTATACTGCACTTGGAAAGCTGAGCAGAGTTGGCTGGAAGACGAGCGAAAGTGGATTAGTCACTAAGTTTAAAACCGGTGGGTCCTGTGTGGAGAAGAGCCACTCTCCAATTGCCTCTCTCCGATCACCTACAGAACCCGTGACCTATCTGTGCTGTGTACTGAAGCTACTGCTCACACCCCTGCAAATCTTGATCTGTTCCACAATAACATCCACTGTTTCTTCAGCGAGCTCTTCCTTTGTGAATTGTATTTTTTCCCCTCTTGTAATTCTGACAGTAACGGAGTTTTCTGTGCAGTCATCTTGTGTTTCTTTCCTGAAAGCACCAAGAGCTTAAAATTCCAGACTCCTGTAATCGGGGCTGGGAGTTAAGTCTGCTTGGCTCAGTCAAGAATAAATATTTACTTGCTATGGGGGTGGAGGGCTGGGGAATTAAGTGGGAAGTGAAGCCTACAATTCAGCAATTTTTCCTCCCTCACTGTTTCTAGATGGGGAAGAGGGGGGATTGTGAGGGGGGGTATTTTTTCATCCCCTCTGTCATTTCATAGGACTTCTCCACTTTGTATGGGATTTAAAGTCAGAGCAAGCAGACAAAATGCAGATGGGGAACTCGATACGCCTTAATCCTGGCACCGTGTAACAATGCTGCATTCTCTGTCGTGCTCAAAGAGTGGCTTGGCTCAGCGGCGATAGAATCCCCACCATCGACTCCGTCTACAATTCACGCTACCTCCGAAAAGCAGCCAAAAGAATCATCGACTTGTCCCACCCCAGTCATTCCTCCTCCCCGCTCCCGTCAGGCAGAAGGTACAGAAGCTTGAAAGTGAGCACCACCAGACTCTGGAGCAGCTTCTTCCTCTGTCGGGCTTCCATAAGCTAGGGTACTGCCCGGTTCACCTCTACCCCATTGTGGACATGAGACTTTGTCTCTGGAACTGACAAGCCACAATGCTGAGAACTATATTCTATCTTCCCCTTTGCTCTACTTATTGTACTTGAGTTTGATTGTATTAACGTACAGTATAATCTGATCAGTTTGGATAGCATGCAAAACAAAGGTTTTCACTGTACCTAGGTACATGTGACCGAGGCAACTGAACCGTTCTCTCACCAGCTAGAGAGCGGCCCTGACCTCCCCTCTCTCATTGGGGACCTTTCAACTCTCTTTAATCTTTAACTATCTTAATAGTGCACTTTATCTTGCACTAAACATTATACCCATTATCTCGTGTCTGTACACAGTGGGCGGCTCTTGTGTAGTCTTGTCTTTGACTGGATAGCACACAACAAAAAGCTCTTCACTGTACCTTGGTACACGTGACAATAATAAACTAAACTAATAAACATAAACTTGGTGTTAAGGTGGCCCCTTAACCTGCAGACAGAGCAGCTCAGTATCACTGTTCTTCTTGTGTTGCTTTTGCAGGTTGGGCAGGGAAGCAAGGATTGAATGAAGATGGACATCTACGACCCGCAGACGTTGGGCTTCATGGTGTTCGGCGGTTTCATGGTCATCTCCGCCATCGGGATATTCCTGGTCTCCACCTTCTCCATGAAAGAAACCTCGTATGAAGAGGCCTTGGCCAAGCAGAAGCGGGAGCAGGAGAAAGCCCAGCAGGCCAGGTCGGAGAAGAAGAAGAAGGAGAAGTTTGTGGATAAGAAAGGAAAGCTGAAGAAACGAGAGGAGAAGGCCAATGGGAGAATCCCGGAGACTGAACCAGTGCCCGATGTTTCTGAGGCCGAGGGGGAAGTGGAAGCCGTCATTGTGCCGAGCGTGGAGACTCCCATCCTGCCCGTCGCTGCCCCCGCCCCCGCCCCCGCTCCTCCTGCCTCTGCCCCTGAGTCGTCTCCTCCCCCGGCCTCCAAAGAAAAGAGGAGGAAGGAGAAGAAGGTCGCTAAAGTGGATCCAGCCCCTGGTTCAGTTCCAGCCCCGGCCGTGGGAGTGGGCATCGCCAGGCAGCCCCCCGTCGCCAGCCCCTTGCTGGAGCAAGTCAGCAGGGAGGTGCCTGTGATGGCCGTCCCACCGGTGGGGTCCCAGCTGAGTACCCCACTCGCCGCCGCCCCTCCCGCTCCGGGTGCCAAGAAGCCAGACGCCTCCGCCAGCCAAGATGAGCCAAAGCAGGAAGGTCCGGCAAAGAAGAAGGTGGCACCCAAGAAAAAGTCCGAACCCGGTGAGCATTCGGAGAGTTCCGCCCTCTGTGGGATGGTCCCTAGTCCTCTCGCTGTTGCAAAGTGTGTCAAATGCTGCTTATTTGTCTGAAATGTCTTCACCCTCCTCCCTGCCCAATTCAGTCATCATCCCCTTAGAGTTGGAGAACAAAGAACGCCCCGTGCAGGAGTAACTCAGTGGGTCAGGCAGCATCTCTGGAGAACGTGGTTAGGTGATGTTTCGGGTCAGGGCCTTTCATCAGTCCGACCCGAAACGTCACCTATCCATGTTCTCCGGAGAAGCTGCCTGATCTGCTGAGTTACTTCAGCATTTTGTGTCTTTTTTGTAAACCAGCATCTGCAGTTCCACATGTCTCCATGGAACAGTACAACACAGGGACAGGCCCTTCAGTCCACAATGTCTGTGCAGAACAGGATGCCAAATTGCACATAATCCCAATCCCTCCACTCCCTGCATATCCATGTCCCTACCTAAAAGCCTCTTAAAATTGCCCTATTGTATCTGCCTCCACCACCACTCCTGGCAGCATGTTCCAGGCACTCGTTACTACCTGTTTAATACTTGCCCTCGCATCTCCTTTAAACTTTCCCCCTCACCTTAATGTTATGCCCTCTAGTATTAGATATTTGCTTCCTAGGAAACAAGGTTCTGATTGTCTACTGTACTTGTGCATCTCATAATTTATATACTTCTATCAGGTCTTCCTGCTGTTTTCCAGTAAAAACAATTCACATCTAACCAACTTCTCTCTGGTGCTAATACCCTTTAATCCAGGCATCATTCTGGTAAACCTCCTCTGCGCCATTTCCAAATCCTCTGCATCCTTCACCAAAGTCCTGACTTTCTGACTCTTGTACTAAATGCCCCGACCAACGAAGACAAGTATATCATATGTTGGGTTATAAAGTTTAGAATCGGGATCTTTGGCCAGCCATCGAGCACCTTTTATTATGTTAAGTTTAGAGATGCAGCAAGGGAACGGGCCCTCGGAGTCGGACCATTGATCATCATTCACACTAGTTCTATGTTATCTCACTTTCACATCCATTCCCTACACACTAGGGGCACCAAGGCAAATTCCTTGTATGTGTACATACTTGGCCAATAAACTTATTCATTCATTCATTTAACAAGGCCAATTATCCCACAAACCCATAGTATAATAATCACATACTAATACCATTTTATTCTTCCCCACATCCCCTTGAACTCCCTCACCACCACTGATTTTGATCAATTCAGCTACACATGAAGAGCAGTTTACTGTGACCAATTAACCCGACAACCTACAGGTCTTTGGGCCATGGGAGGAAAGCAATACCTTTTAAGTGGAAAATGCTGTCAATATTTGGCAGGTACAGCACCATCCACGGAGAGAGAACCAGAGTTACTGCAATATTTCAGGTTTGACCATGTACAAGATTGCTTCACTCCACAGATGCTGTTTGATCCCTTGGGTGTCTTGTCTTCATTTCAGATTTCCAGCATGTGCAGTTCTTTTTTTTTTTGTCTTTCTATATTATGAACTACAGCAGACACCTTGTCAGTAACCATGGCAACCTGCTTATCATAACATCTTTGAAGCAAAATTAACGAGCTAAATCTTGCTAGCTGTTGTTGGCGATTTTGATCTAACTGCTAAAGATTTATCAGGCGTAACCTTGCTAAATCTGCTTTGATTAATTCAAGGCTGTGCCAGCATTTAATTGCTCATTCCTAGGTGCCTGGTAGAAGGTGGCAACCTTCGTGAACCGCTGCCGTCCTTGGTGTGAGTATATCCACGATGCTGCTAGGAGTTGCAGGATTTAGTGCAGGATGACAGCAAAGATAGGGCGGCATCGGTGGTTGAGTTGCTGCCTTACAGCGCTGGAGACCCAGGTTCGATCCCAACTAGGGGTGCTGTCTGTACAGAGTTTGTACGTTCTCCCCGTGACCGCGTGGGTTTTTCTCCGAGATCTTCGGTTTCCTCCCACACTCCAACGACGTACAGGTTTGTAGGTTAATTAGCTTGGTGTAAATGTAAAATTGTCCCTAGCGTGTGGGCGATAGGCAATAGGTGCAGGAGTAGGTCATTTGGCCCTTCGAGCCATTCAATATGATCATGGCTGATCATCCAGATCAGTTCCCCGTTCCTGCCTTCTCGCCATATCCCCTGACTCTTCATATCCCCTAACTCTCTCTTGAAAGCATCCAGAGAATTGGCCTCCACTGCCATCTGAGGCAGAGAATTCCAACGATTCACAACTCTCTCCATTCTAAATGGCCTACCCCTTATTAGCACATTTAATGTGCGGGGATCGCTGGTCGGTGCGGACTCGGTGGGCCGAATGGCCTGTTTCCGTGCTGTATCTCTAAAACTAAAACTCAACTGTGAAGTTCAGTAAAGTCCGATTAAAGATAGTCCGAGGGTGTCCAATGAGGATGATGGTAGGTCAGGACTGATCTCTAGTTAGTGATCGGATGGTTTAGTTGCCTAGTAACAGCTGGGGAGAAACTGTCCCTAAATCTGGAGATATGCATTTTCTCATTTCTGTACCTCTTGCCTGATGGGAGAGAGAAGAGGGAGTGATTATGCTGGTCCTTGATTATGCTGGTGGCCTCCCTGTGGCAACGTGAAGTGTAGATGGAGTCAATGGAAGGGAGATTAGTTTGTGTGATGGTATGGGCTGCATTCACAACAATTTGGAGTTATTCCCAAACAATGTTGTGAGGCATCCTGATAAAATACTTCTATGGCGCATCTGTAAGTGTTGGTGAGGGTTCTTCAGGACATGCCGAACTTTCTAAGCCTTGGGCAGGCTAGGACCTTATTCCTTGGAAGTGCAGGAGACGGAGGGATAATCTTATAGAGGTGTATAAAATCATGAAGGGGATTGATGGGATGACTGCACGGGATTGGGGAATCCCCGTCTTATAGGCACTGAGACCCTGTCAAAGAGACAACACAGGGCCAAAGGGTCTGGTGTGTATTCATCTTCTACCTTTGCTGTCCTTGGCTGCACATAAACTGCAGGAAATGGCCTCATAGTTTCAGGCCCCACAGAAATGTGGCTAATTCCATGATTACTGCCCCTTTCCTGTTTATAAGGTTTGAAATATCGCTCACTATTCTTGGGTCTTCTGTGCATTGAATGCCCAGAAACACGGGCTGAGTGTGTGTCATTGGGCTGCACTTCCTGCTGTCTCTTTTTTTTTTATTTTTTTTTAAATTTTTATTTATTAGAAGTACATTACATTACAACCACATACATTAATACTCGTCATTTATATCTTCTTACAATTAATGTACTCCCTTTATTTATTTTTTTACACTAGAAAAAGAAAAGATTGAAAGAAAGAAGAAAGTGAAGGAAAAAGTGCAAGTGTAGAAAAGTGTAGAAAATGTAACAACAAAAAAGGACGAAGACCCTATAAGAGCGAAATTAAAAACAAAAAGAAAAAGAGTTAAGAAATAGGCCCTAAGAAAAGAAAAGAGAAAGAGAAAAAAAGAGAAACAAATGTTTTTTTTGAGCATCACGTAAATAGGACATACCAACTCTTCAACTATCATCCCCCCTTACCTGACCTCAATTTTTTATTTTTTTAAAGTACTTTTGCACCCTATGTTTGTAATAATTCTATAAATGCAGACCACGTCAGGTGGAAGTGATCTGGTTTACCTGCTAGGAGGAGTCTTATCTCTTCTAGGTGTAATGTTTCATCTTCCTGCTGTCTCTTAACCCCGTGCAGGCTCACCATGCTGCAAGCAGGATTTTGTCAACCCAATAATCTGGAGGAGGTTTGTTAACGCTAAGGTAGAATAAAAATCAAGAATGTTTAATTGTCATAGGCACAGGCAACGGAACGGTGAAATTCTTTCTTGCAGCAGCTTAAGAGGCCTGTAAATGCAATGGCGCACACACACACACACACTTTTTATTATCGCAATCACAATCACAATAATACTTTATTAGCCAAGTATGTTTTGCAACATACGAGGAATTTCATTTGCCAAGTCAGTCATACAAATAAAAAGCAACGGAACACACAAAACACATTTTAACATAAACATCAATCACAGAGACTCCTCCACATTCCTCACTGTGATGGGAAGGCAAAAAAAAGTTCAATCTCTTCCCATTGCTCTCCCGCGGTCGTGGGCCTCGAGCCCTCCGTTGACGGGATTATCTTGACTCCCGTAGCCACGTCTAGGCGAACAGCTCCTGCATCGGGGGATGTCAGCTCCCCCGCGCTGGACGATCGAACCTCGCGCCGGGGCTGCGGTTGGAGCGATCCCAGGCAAGGGATCGACTCCGATGTAAGTCCACGCTCCGCGGTGAGGCCCAAGGAGGCTTCCAGCTCCATCGATAGATGATAGGCTGAGAATGTGATCCGAAAATTAATCGCATCTCTGGCAAGGTAAGAAACTGAAAAAAAGGTTTCCCCCTCCCCCTCCCCCTCCCCCTCCCCCCACATCAAACAAACCGGAGAGCATTTACACAGAATTTAAACACACACTAAAATTGTTTTTAAAGACAAACAAACAAAACAACTGTTGGCAAGGCTGCCAATCGTTCAGCACCCCTGGTGGTAAAATGTCCTTTTATTATATAAATATAATAAAAGTACAATACATTAATAACTGTTCCACTAGTCCAAAAAACCTAAGCCCGTAGAGCAACCAAATATAGTCCTTAAAAGATCATAGTTGCTGAGGTTAGTGCTGTGTAGTGTTCAAGAGCCTGAAGGTTGCTGGGAAGAAGCTGTTCTTGAACCTGGAGCTCATGATTTTCAGGCTCCTGCACCACCTTCTTGATGGTGGCATGGAGATGAGAGCGTGGCCAGGGTGGTGTGGATCTTTGATATTGGTGCCTCCTGTAGATCCCTTTCGATCCCTTCCCCCCCCATCATGGCCTTCCTGCTTGTCGTGCCTCACACTACTTCTGTCATAGTTCTAGTATTATGGCAAGTGATAGGTGGATACAGATGAGGGAGGTGTGATTGGCAGATGGTTGGACAAAGGCCAGAGATGAATAGACACAAAATGTGAGGTAAGATTATGAAGC
>CM075978.1:117576523-118169395 GCA_038087875.1 Malacoraja senta | reverse complement strand
AGGCCCCCAAACAGTAGCCTGGACATGGGGCGCAAGTTGAATCAGGAGTTAAAATTGGCATGTAGCAAAAGTAATGCTGTGGTTGTTATGGGAGATTTCAACATGCAGGTAGAGTGGGAAAATCAGGTTGGTACTGGACCCCAAGAAAGGGACTTTGTAGAGTGCCTTCATGATGGATTTTTAGAACAGCTTGTATTGGAGCCTACCAGGGAGAAGGCAATTCTGGATTTAGTGTTATGTAATGAACCGGATTTGATAAAGGACCTCGAGGTTAATGAGCCATTAGGAGGCAGTGACCATAACATGGTCAGGTTTAATCTACAATTGGAGAGGGAGAAGGGTAGATCGGAGGTGTCAGTGTTGCAGTTGAATAAAGGGGACTATGGGGCCATGAGGGAGGAGCTGGCCAAAGTTGACTGGAAAGATACACTAGCAGGGATGACAGTGGAACAAAAATGGCAGGTATTTCTAGGAATTATACAGAAGGTGCAGGATCCGTTCATTCCTAGGAGGAAGAAAGATTCCAAGGGGAGAAAGGGACGACCATGGCTGTCAAGGGACGTCCGGGACAGTATAAAAATTAAAGCAAAGTACAACGTAGCAAAGATGAGTGGGAAGCAAGAGGATTGGGTAATGTTTAAAGAACAATAGAAGATAACCAAAAAGACTATATGGGAAGAAAAGATGAGGTACGAAGGTAAGCTAGCCAAGAATATAAAGCAGGATAGTACCAGCTTCTTTAGGTATGTGAAGAGGAAAAAAATAGTTAAGACCAAAGTTGGACCCTTGAAGACCGAAAAAGGTGAATTTATTATGGGGAACAAGGAAATGGCAGATGAGTTGAACAGGTACTTTGGATCTGTCTTCACTAAGGAGGACACAAACAATCTTCCTGATATAGAAGTGGCCAGAGGATCTGGGGTGACGGAGGAACTGAAGGAAATCCACATTAGGCAGGAAATGGTCTTGGATAGACTGATGGGACTGAAGGCTGATAAATCCCCAGGGCACTTAAGGAAGTAGCTCTAGAAATCGTGGATGCATTGGTGATAATTTCACAATGTTCAAAAATAGACTCAGGATCAGTTCCTGTGGATTGGAGGGTAGCTAATGTTATCCCACTTTTTAAGGAAGGCGAGAGAGAGAAAATAGGGAATTGTAGACCAGTTAGCCTGACATCGGTGGTGGGGAAGATGCTGGAGTCAATTATAAAAGATGAGATAGCCGAACATTTCGATAGCAGTAACAGGATCGTCCGAGTCAGCATGGATGTACAAAGGGGAAATCATGCTTGAATAATCTTCTGGAATTTTTTGAAGATGTAACTAGGAAAATGGACAAGGGAGAGCCAGTGGATGTAGTGTACCTGGACTTTCAGAAAACATTTGATAAGGTCCCACATAGGAGATTAATGGGCAAAATTAGGGCACATGGTATTGGGGGTAGAGTGCTGACATGAATAGAGAAGTGGTTGGCAGACAGGAAACAAAGAGTAGGGATTAACAGGTCCCTTTCAGAATGGAAGGCAGTGACTAGTGGGGTACCGCAAGGCTCGGTGCTGGGACCGCAGCTATTTACAATATACATCAATGATTTGGATGAAGGGATTCAAAGTAACATTAGCAAATTTGCAGATGACACCAAGCTGGGTGGCAGTGTGAACTGAGGAGGATGCTATGAGAATGCAGCGTGACTTGGACAGATTGGAGGAGTGGGCAGTTGCATGGCAGATGAAGTTTAATGCGGATAAATGTGAGGTTATCCACTTTGGTAGCAAAAACAGGAAGGCAGATTACTATCTAAATGGCATCAAGTTGGGAAAAGGGGAAGTACAACGGGATCTGGGGATCTTTGTACATCTTTCTATGAAAGTAAGCATGCAGGTACAGCAGGCAGTGAAGAAAGCGAATGGCATGTTGGTCTTTATAACAAGAGGAATCGAATATAGGAGCAAAGGGGTCCTTCTGCAGTTGTACAGAGCCCTAGTGGGACCACACCTGGAGTACTGTGTGCAGTTTTGGTCCCCTAATTTGAGGAAGGACATTCTTGCTATTGAGGGAGTGCAGTGTAGGTTTACAAGGGTAATTCCCGGAATGGCGGTACTGTCATATGGAGCAGCTGGGCTTGTACACTCTGGAGTTTAGAAGGATGAGAGGGTATCTCATTGAAACATATAAGATTAAGGGTTTGGACACGCTAGAGGCAAGAAACATGTTCCCGATGTTGGGGGAGTCCAGAACCAGGGGCCACAGTTTAAGAATAAGGAGTAAGCCATTTAGAACGGAGACGAGGAAACACTTTTTCTCACAGAGAGTGGTGAGTCTGTGGAATTCTCTGCCTCAGAGGGCGGTGGAGGCCGGTTCTCTGGATGCTTTCAAGAGAGAGCTGGATAGGGCTCTTTAAAATAGCGGAGTCACGGGATATGGGGAGAAGGCAGGAACGGGGTACTGATTGGGGATGATCAGCCATGATCACATTGAATTGCCGTGCTGGTTCGAAGGGCCGAATGGCCTGCTCCTGCAACTATTGTCTATTCACTTGCCCTCCGAACACACACACGTGAGTGAGAAGCTGCGAAAATCTCACCTTAAACCTTTGCCCTCAAATGTGGAAAGATGTGGCGGCTTTGGAGAGAGTGCAGAGGAGGTTTACCATAATTATGCCTGAATTAGAGGGTTTCAGCTGCAGGGAGGGGTTGGATAGACTTGGATTGTTTTCTCTGGAACATTGGAGGTTGAAGGAAAATGATAGAACTATATAAAATTATGAGAAGCATACATAGGATAGACAGAACATTTTTCCTTGGGTGGAAATGTCCAACACTAGAGGGTATAGTTATGAGGTGAGAGAGGAAACAGTACAGGGCATTTCATACATAGAGTAGTGGGGGCCTAGAATGCATTGCCAGGGGTGGTGGAGGAAGCAGATATGATAGTGCTTAAGAGGCTTTTGGATAGGCACATGAAATGTCTCCTCCAACAACCCCCCCCCCCCACCATGCCCCATCTGGACACACCTATATCTCCACTCCAACTACATTCCTTCCTCTAACTTCACAGTTCGCAACTCTTCCATCCTTTTGTCTCACCTTCTGTCTTTTCATCTCTGGCCTTTGACCAACCATCTGCCAATCGAACAACCTCCTCACCTGTATCCACCTATTACACCCCAGTCGCAACAGGGACAGAAGTCCCCTAGTCCTCACCTTTCACCCCATCAGCCATCGTACACAGCACATAATCCTCCGACATTTTCGCCACCTTAAATGGGATCCACCCCATTCCGTAGAGACTGTTCCCTCCACAACTCCCATGTTAACTCGTCCCTTCCCATCCAAACCACCCCTCCCCAGCAACCGCAGAAGATGCAACACCTGTCTCCATGCCTCCTCCCTCGACTCTGTCCGTCTTTAAAGGTGAGGCAGAGGTTCACTTGCACTTCTCCAACCTCATCTACTGTATCCACTGTTCCAGGTGTGGACTCCTATATATCGGTAACACCAAGCACCAGCTCGGCGATCGTTCCGCTGAACACCTCCGCTCAGTCTGCCTAAACCTACCTGATCTCCCGGTTGTTAACTTTAACTCCCCCTCCCATTCCCACACTGACCTGTCTGCCCAGGGTCTCCTCCACTGTCAAGTGTGAGGCCCAGTGCAAATTGGAGGAACAGCACCTCATATTTTACTTACACCCCAGCAATATGAATATTGACGTCTCTAACTTCAAGTAATCCTTGCTTTCCCTCTCTCTCCATCCCTGCCCCTTCCTAATTCTCCGGCCAGTCTTACTGTCCCCCTGATTACATTTTATCTCTGTATGCTTCGTTGTCACCTTCTCCGAGCCAACAATGATCTATTCTACATTTTCTTTGAACTTCATCCCCTTTGATGTCTCGTTTTTCACACCTCACCCTTCTTTATCTCTGTGTCTCCCTCTCCCTGGACTCTGTCTGAAGAAGGGTCTCGACCTGAAATGTCACCCATTCCTATCCAGAGATGCTGCCTGTTCCGCTGAGTTACTCCAGCATTTTGTCTTTCTTCGTTGTAAACCAGCATCTGCAGTTCCTTCCAACATATTACTTGACAAGTTTCTCCTGCTCCTTAGACACAAAATGCTGGAGTAACTCAGCGGGTCAGGCAGCATCTCTGGAGTAAAGGAATTGGTGACGTTTCCTGTCGAGACCCTTCTTCAGACTGAAGCAAGTGTTCCACTTTGTCCTGCCCCTCATCTCTCCCAAATTTCGTACCCTGCCTCCCCCCCCCCCCCTAATCAGTCTCTAGATGGGTCCTGACCCGAAACATCACCTATCCATGTTCTCCAATGATGCTGTCTGACCCACTGAGTTACTCCAGCATGTTGTCTTTTTTTTGTAAATGAGCATCTGCAGTTCCTTGCTTCTATAAGCAGGTAACTGATGGTTGACGTGAGCCTTTTTCTGTGCGACTCCTGTGTGACTCAACACTAGGTCCCTATATCTAAGATGTTAACATTGAGCTATGGTGGTTCCATTAGTAACAATCAGGCAACCTGCAAGTATGCACCTACCAACAAATCAAAAAGAGTGATAAAGAGTCATAGAGACGTACACAGGAAGAGATGTACAAGTCATTGGTGAGACCACACTTGGAGCACTGTGTACAGTTCTGGTCACCCAGCTATAGCAAGGATGTCATTAAGCTGGAAAGGGTGCAGAAGAGATTAGCTAGAATGTTACCTGGGCTTGAGGGCTTGATTTATGTGGAGAGATCGAATAGGCTGGGACTTTTTTTCTGGGGCATAAGAAACTGAGGGGTGACCTTATTGAGGTGTATAAGACCATGGGGGGCAGGGATAATGTGAACGCTCAGTCTTTTTCCCAGGGTAGAGGATTCTAAAACTAGAGGCCACAGGCTTAAGGTGAGAGGGAAGAGATTTAAGAAATATTTTGTTGAGTTCCATTTCAGAGACCCTGCTAGGAAGGATGCTGTTAAAGTGGAAAGAGAGCAAAGAAGATTTACGAGGATGTTGCCAGGACTCGGGCCTGAGCTACAGGCAGGCTAGGATACTTCTTGAGAGTGCAGGAGGATGAGGGATGATATTAGAGAGGGGTATAAAATCATGAGGGGAATATATAGGGTGAATGCAGAGTCTTTCAATCAGGTTGGGAAACTAAGAACATGAGGACATGGATTTAAGGTGAGAGGGGGAAAGATTTAATGGGAACCTGAGGGGCAACTTTCTCACACAGATGGCGGTGCGTATATGGAACAAGCAAGCAGGCATAGGAGGTAGGCGAGACAGGTACAATAAAGGGATTTAAAGATATTTGAATAGACACAGATTTGGAGATATGGGCCAAATGGATCTAGCATGGATGAGTAGACATGGACGAATTGGGCTGAAGAGACACAATAAACTCTTCATGTCAAGAGAATCTTTATCAAGACTTTTCAGACCAGAGGACACAAAGTACTAAAGTAACTCAGCCGGTCAGGCAGCATCTATGGAGAACATGGGTAGATGACGTTTCAGGTTGCATCTGTAAAAGGGTCTTGATCTAAAACGTCACCTATCCATGTTCTCTAGAGATGCTGCCTGACCCTCTGAGTTAGTCCAGCACTTTGTATCTTTTTGTATTAACCAGCATCTACAGTTCCCAAACTGGTCTGGAGAACGGTCCCAATGTGAAATGTCACCCATCCTTTTTCTCCAGGGATGCTGCCTGACCCACTGAGTTACTCCAGCACTTTGTGTCTATCTTTGGTATAAACCAGCATATGTCGTTCTTTGTTTCTACATCTGCAGTTCCTTGTATCTCTCTTCAGACATGGGTTCTCTGACCACCAATATTAGTGCTGTTTTTCTACCACATATATGCTACCCAAGCTGCTGAGTATTTCCAGCGTTTTTAATTTTTATAGCCAGCTGGAAAAAAAAATGATCACAGGTTGAATCTTCCCACAAGCAAGCAGCTGACATGTGGGAGTTTCCATTTTCACCAACGCACTGCAATAAGATTCCTCTGGCCTTAAGGGGTGGACGGACCCATTATTTACCTCCAGAACATGGGGGGGGGGGGGGGGCAGGGGCAGAGACATGGAGATAGAACAGGTCCTTCAACCCACAATGTCCACGATGCCCAGTTATAGAAACAAATAGGTGCAGATGCTGGTTAACACAAAGTGCTGGAGTAACTCAGCAGGACAGGCAGCATCTCTGGAGAACATAGAGAGGTCTTCAGAGATGCTGCCTGACCTGCTGAGTTACTCCAGCACTTTTGTCCTTTCATAATGACAAGTTAAACTAATTTCCTCTGCCTGCACATGATCCATATCCCTATGTCTCCAGGTACCTATCTAATACCCTCAAACACCACTATCGTATCTGCCTCCACCACCACTCCTGGCAGCACGTTCCAGGCACCCACCCTACACATCTTCTTGAAACGTTGCCCCTCTCACCTTAAAGCCATGTCTACCTGCAGCAATTCTATTCAGAACACAGTTCAGTACAGGCAGAAGGGTTGCGACCTGAAACGTTGCCCATTTCCTTCGCTCCATAGATGCTGCCTCACCCGCTGAGTTTCTTCAGCATTTTTGTCTACCTTCAATTTTCCAGCATCTGCAGTTCCTTCTTAAACAGTTCAGTACAGCACAAGCCAACATTGTCTGTGCCGAACATGCTGTCAAGACCAATCTGTAATCTTTGGATGTGGATAGGAAGCTGTGAAACCTCCCTCCGTCAATTCCCTCCACAGATGCTGTCTGACCCACCGAGTTTCTCCAGCACTTTGTGTTTTGCTCAACATTTCAAAAGTATATATGATAATGAGGGGGATAGGGTGATTGCAGTCATTTACCCAAAGTAGGGGAATCGAGAACCAGAGGACATAGGTTTTAGGTGAGAGGGGAAAGATTTAAAAGAAACATGAGGCAACTTTTTCACACAGGGGGTGGAGGGTATATGGAACGAGCTGCCAGAGGAGGTAGTTGAGGCAGGTACTATAACAGCATTTAAAAGACATTTGACAGGCACACGAATAGGAAAGGTTTAGAGGGAAATGGGCCAAACGTGGACAGGTGGGACCAGTGTTGATGGGGCATCTTGGTCGGCATAGGCAAGTTGGGCCGAAGGGCCTGTTTCTGAGCTGTATAACTCTGTGGCTCGCTGAGTTCCTCTAGCACTTTTTTCCCCCCTCAAGGTTACAGCATCTACAGTTCCTTGTGTCAGCAGTGAGTCACACCTGGTCAGACAGGTAAAACCACACCTGGCAGTGTGGGGGAGGGGAGCAGAGACTGTCCTCACAGTCAGATACACATGTACACACTCATAGACACACGCACACACTCAGACACAAGCACGCACGGCCTCTCAGACAGTCACAAAGACACACCCACATATGCACTCACAGACACTTGCGCACACACACATACACATTCATGCACACTCTCGCGCACACAGACATGCAGCCACTCCCATGCACGCAGGCAGGCAGGCAGGCAGACACGTACAGGGTACAGCAGGAAGGGAGTGGCTGGGGTACACGAGGGGAGGGGGTATAGCGGAGGTGGGTGGGCCACATTGAGAGAGGGTGGTGTACGGGGGGGGGGGGGGAGGGTCATCAGTGGGGTTGATATTAATCACCAAACACCCCACCAGACACAACCGCTCTCCCCCACACACACACAACCCCACGGGGGCCGCGTCCACGCTCGCCCGGGATCCGGAGTTGTGAGCGGAGCCCGGGACGGGACGGGACACCCCCCACCCCCACCCCCACCCCCACCCCCGGCCGAGTGCCGTATCCCGGAATCCGGAGCGTGATCGGACGGGTTCGGTGCGGGACGCTGTCGCCAGGCTTGCGGGAGCCCTCAACCTCTCCCCGGGGCCCTCTCTCTTCTCCACAACCCCCCACCACGACCACCTCCTCTCCGGTACCCCCTCCCCTCTCCTCTCCTCTCCTCTCCTCCTCTCTCCCGCTGTGTGACTCGCGACTTTCCCCTCCACTCTGCCCCGGGCGGGGGGGGGGGGGGGGGGGTAGCCGGGGCCGGACTCACCATGGCTGTGCTCTCCTTCCTTCCTTCCTTCCTTCCTGCGCGGCTGACTGAGACTGGGCTCCGTGCCCGGCCCTGTATCGCCGCCCACTTCCTCGCCCCTCCCCAGCTTCAAACGTCGCCTCCCAACGCTAGGCAGGGTAGTTCTGTCCCTGCAAGTGATCCTGAACAACCGCACACAGCTCACAAACAGGCCCTTCGGCCCACAGCCTCCATGCCAAGTTAAACTCCTCTGCCTGCACATAAGCCATATCTTTTAAGAAGCCACTCAAACACCACTGCCCTATTTGTCTCCACCACCCCCGACAACGCGTTCTAGGCACTCGTCACCCTCTGTGTAAAAGAAGTTGCCCCGCACAACTCCTTCCAACTTTGGCCCCTCTCATCTTAAAACTATGCCCTCTAGTCTTGGATATTTCCACCCTGGGGGAAAAAAAAGGTTCTGACTGTCTTTCCCCATCTATGCCTCATAATTTTATGAACTTCTGTCTCCCCTCAACCTCTGCTGTTCCGAGAAAAAAAATTCAAGTTTATCCAACTCTATTTGCACCTCTAATCCAGGCAACGTTCTGGTTAACTGTCTCCGCACTAGGATCTTTGCTCAGCACCAGCTCCAAAGCCTTCGCATCCTTCCTGTAATGGGCCCTCCATGATGTTTGGGACAAAGACCCATCATTTATTTATTTGCCTCTGTACTCCACAATTTGAGATTTGTAATATAAAAAAATCACCTGTGGTTAAAGTGCATATTGTCATATTTTATCAGTGGGTATTTTTATACATTTTGGTTTCATCATGTAGAAGTTACAGCTGTGTTTATACATAGTCCCCCCCCCCATTTCAGGGCCCCATAATGTTTGGGACACATGGGTTCACATGTGTTTGTAATTGCTTATGTGTGTTTAAATGCCTCCTTAATGCAGGTATAAGAGAGCTCTCAGCACCTAGTCTTCCAGCCTTTCCATCACCCTTGGAAACGTTTATTGCTGTTTATCAACATGAGGACCAAAGTTGTGCCAATGAGAGTCAAAGAAACCATTATGAGACAGAGAAACAAGAATAAAACTGTTAGAGACATCAGCCACATCATTAAGAAGAAAGAGAGCACTGGTGAGCTTACTAATCACAAAGGGACTGACAGGCCAAGGAAGACCTCCACAGCTGATGACAGAAGAATTCTCTCTATAATAAAGAAAAATCCCCAAACACCTGTCCGACAGATCAGAAAAACTTTTCAGGAGTCAGGTGTGGATTTGTCAATGACCACTGTCCGCAGAAAACTTCATGAACAGACATACAGAGGCTACACTGCAAGATGCAAACCACTGGTTAGCTGCAAAAATAGGATGGCCAGGTTACAGTTTGCCAAGAAGAACTTAAAAGAGCAACCACAGTTCTGGAAAAAGGTCTTGTGGACAGATGAGAAGAAGATTACCATATATCATAGTGATGGCAAGAGCAAGGTATGGAGGAGAGAAGGAACTGCCCAAGATCCAAAGCATACCACCTATCTGTGAAGCACGGTGGTGGGGGGTGTTATGGCCTGGGCATGTATGGCTGCTGAAGGTACTGGCACACTTATCTTCATTGATGATACAACTGCTGATGGTAGTAGCATAATGAATTCTAAAGTGTATAGACACATCCTATCTGCTTACGTTCAAACAAATTCCTCAAAACTCATTGGCCGGCAGTTCATTCTACAGCAAGACAATGATCCCAAACATACTGCTAAAGCAACAAAGGAATTTTTCAAAGCTAAAAATTGGTAAATTCTTGAGTGGCCAAGTCAATCACCCGATCTGAACCCAATTGAGCATGCCTTTTATATGCTGAAGAGAAAACTGAAGGGGACTAGCCCCCAAAACAAGCATAAGCTGAATGCCTGGCAGAGCATCACCAGAGAAGACACCCAGCAACTGGTGATGTCCATGAATCGCAGACTTCAAGCAGTCATTGCATGCAAAGGATATGCAACAAAATACTAAACATGACTACTTTCATTTACACGACATTGCTGTATCCCGAACATTATGGTGCCCTGAAATGGGGAACTATGTATAAACACTTCTGTAATTTCTACATGGTGAAACCAAAGTGCATAAAAATGGCCTTTATTAAAATCTGACAATGTGCATTTTAACCACATGTGATTTGTTCTATTACAAATCTCAAATTGTTGAGAACAGAGGCAAATAAATAAATGATAGGTCTTTGTCCCAAACATTATGGAGGGCACTGTAGCTAATGCCCTCTAATCCAGGCAACTTCCTGATAAATTGCCTCCGCACCCGCTCCAAAGCCTCCACATCCTTCCTGTAATGGAGCGACCAGAACTGCACACAATACTCCAAATGTCGCCAAAGCAAAGACGTTGAGAGTGATGGACATTGAAATGACCTAGAAGGAGCAGTAAAGTGGTGCAGCAGATATCATATAAAAAACAACTTCAGGAGCTTCTGATTATAATACCTAGCTCAATTCAATTCCTAGTTGAAGCAGCCCAGAGTTTAAGCTCCATGGCAACAGTTGAGAGCTTCAATTTCTTGGCTTAAGTGGACCAACCATATTGGTACGACAGCCAAGAAGTCCCACAAATGTCTCTACTTCTTCGGGAGACTGGCATGTCTTCAGTGACTCTCACAAACCTCTACAATGCACGGTAGAAAGCATACAGTCGGGTTGCATCACTGCTTGGTCTTGGAACAGCTCTGCCCAAGACTGCAAGAAATTGTAGTTGTGGATGTAGCCCAGTCCATCGCACAGACCAGACTCCACACCATTGTCTCCATTTACACTTCATGGTGCCTTGGGAAAGCAACCAACATAATCAAAGACGTGTAGGAAGGAACTGCAGATGCTGGTTTACATCAAATATAGGCACAAAATACTGGAATAACTTAGCAGACAGGCAGCATCTCTGGAGAGAAGGAATGGGTGACGTTTCGGTTCGTGACCCTTCTTCAGACTGAGAGTCAAGGGAGAGGGAGACTAGAGATATGGAAGGGTAAGTTTCCCTCTCCCCTGACTCTCAGTCTGAAGAAGCAGGGCCGGCCTTAAGCCAATTGGACCGATTACTCCCAATTGGGCTCCGCGCTAATTTTCCGTATTTCGTATGGAAATACGAATTCGCGTTTTTAAATACATATTTTAAAAAAACATTTGCCTTGTTAAATACGGATTTTATTTTAAAACGAACATGGATAAATACCACTGCACTGGCCATCAGACAAAAACGATTTGTTAACTGCACTTGTTAACAGACAGTAGTTAACAAGTAGTTATACATGGTGACATCAATGCATTGATCCACATTCCTCAGTAAATGTAATTGTGTTTTGACCAAGAATTAATGACCCCGCGTTCCTTTGGATAAAATTCACGGGACTCCTGTGAATTTTATTCAAAGGAACGCGGCGTCATTAATACTTGGTCAAGACACAATTACATTTACTGAGGAATGTAGATCGATGCATTGATGACACATTGAGAATTTCTTAAAACTCACCATCTTGATTTCAGGGCTCCAAGCTTCTTCTTGGTGTGCAGGTTAGTCATTCACCTACCGACCCACGTTTTGTCTCTCTGTCTTTCGCTCCCTCCCTCTCTCTCTCTCTCTCTCGTGCTCTCTCACCCCCGCTCGTCTCTCTCTCGCTCTCTCACTTCCTCTCTCTCACCCTGTCGCCTCGGCATTCCTGGAATCATTGACATTTTGCGGTGACGTCTGCATTTGCGGTTCCTTTCTGTTGGGGGGGGGGGGGGGGCGGGGTCATTGACTTTTGTTGCCAAGGTTTTAGAGTAAAGCATAACTCACTTCCCCAATGTGCTGGACAAAACTAGAAGGTGCATTGCCCTGCACTGTTTCACAGACCTCCAATGAGCTGGTTCAATGGTTGAAGGGTCTGAAGAAGGGTCTCAACCCAAAACGTTGACATTAGTTACATAGAGAAATCAACTTTTATTTCAAGTAATTTAAAAGTCACTTCGTTAAACGCGGGGACAAGCAGTGTGGAGATTGGTTTCTTCCCTGCTTTCAGTGACACGTCCATGGGCTCCACTGAACAATGTAATGAATATCTTCTTCATTTGACCTCAACTGAGCGTTACGACAATATTTACTTAGCGAGGTCATAGATCACCTTGCAAGAAGCTCTAGCCATCATGGTTAGAGTGAAAAGCTTCACTGTTTTTTTTTATTGAGAAGAGCTATCATCTTAGGTATTGATCGCAGGTCGCTTTACCCACTCTGGTCTCAGAGCCGGTGATTCCAACCACGGCAGCCTCCTGAATGCAGAGATATGTGAGTTGACTGAGTCCAATGTGACAATACAATTGAGTCTGGTTTAGGTTTTTAGTTCAGAGTCAATGCCCAAGGCAGACCAAACGTGTTAAACAGAGATTGGTCAGATACTCAAAATTGTTCTCAATTGGGCCCCGCACCTCCTAAGGCCGGCCCTGTGAAGAAGGGTCCCGACCCGATACGTCACCCATTCCTTCTCTTCAGATATGCTTCCTGCCCTGCTGAGTTACTCCAGCATTTTGTATCCATAATCAAAGACTTGTCCCACCCCAGTCATTCCTTGTCCCCATTCCTGTCCAAATGAAGGTATAGAAGCTTTAAAGCGCACACTACCAGTCTCAGGAACAGCTTGTTCCCGTTATCAGACTTCTGAACGGTCCATCCACAAGCTAGGGTACTGTCTCAATCACTTCTACCCCATTGCGGACATTGGACTTTATCACTGTAACTGATACAATGCTGAGAATTATATTCTGTACTCTGTATCTTCCCCTTTGCTCTACCTATTGTACGAGTTTGTCTTGATTGTATTTATCCAGGGTATTATCTGATCTGATTGGATAGCACACAAACAAAAGCTTTTCATTGTACCTCAGTACACGTGACAACAATAAGCCTAAACCTACTTTAATAGCTTTTGCCAGTTCCTGGAAACTCTGAGGCAAATCCGAAACATTCCCAGGAAACACCGTCTTCTCTCGATCCTCCACAGTGACTTCAAATATCAGGGCAATCTCCTGTGGAATTTTTCTCTCAGCTTTAGCTTCTTCCTCCTCCAGTAAGCACACCTTGAAACCTTCCCCTCTGTCTCGGCTTTTAATCACCTGCCCTATCAGCTAATCTCTGAAGGTTTAGAGGGATTGGACCAAAAGTGGACAAATGGGACTAGCTTAGATGGGGCATCTTGGTTGGCATGGGCAAGTTGGGCCAAAGGACCTGATCCTGTGCTGTATGCCACTATGATTCTGGCTGGGTGCCAGGATCGTGTGATTAGACTACAGCGAACATTTCTCCATTTGACAGGTGTGGTGTAAATAAGTCAGTGTTGGTCGCTAGGCAATGTCAATTGTTCCCCTTTCGCCCGAGTCTTGTGACACGGCTAATAATAGTTTGTCTTTTTTTATTACTGGGTGATACAATAGGTTCTCATTAAGTTACAGAAACAGGCTCTTCAGCCCACCTACAGTTCCATAAGTCATAATCATACAATACGGAAACAGGCCCTTCGGCCTATGCTGACCAAGATGCCTCTTGCTGCTTGGCCCATATCTCTCTAAACCTCTGTGTCCCTCTCTGTGCCTCTGTGTCCCTATCTGTGTCCCTCTCTGTGCCTCTGTGTCCCTATCTGTGCCCCTCTCTGTGCCTCTGTGTCCCTCTCTCTTTACCCCCCTCCCTCTCTAGCCGCGCCTGCGAGTTGGGGTCTACGCGTGAGTGGATAGGGCAGGGATGGGGTAAAAGGAGTGAATGAATAATATTAATATAATATCAATAGGGGTGGTTAGTGTGTGTGAGGGGTTGGTTAGTGTGTGTGTGATGCCGCAGGCCGCCCCCTCCCCCCGCAACTGCGCATTGAGGGGACGGAACCCATCGGGTCCCACTTGTATCTCTCTAAACCTTTCCTATCCATGTATCAGTCCAAATGTCTCTACATGGACAGGACAGGTTTGGAGGTATATGGGCCAAACTCAGGCAGGTGAGACTAGTGTAGCTGGAACATGTTGGTCGGTGTGGGCAAGTAGGGCCTGTTTCCATGTTGTATGATTCCATGACTCTAAATGTTGTTACAGCACCTGCCTCAACTACCTCCTCTGACAACTCATTCCATACACTCCACCCTCTGTAATGGTGGACAGGGTGAGTCAGGGGGTATTGGCACGTGCCAGAGACCTGGGTTCGATCCTGACCTCGGGTGCCTTCTGCATGGAGTTTACACATTCTCCCTTTGACCGCGTGGGTTTCCTCCAGGTGCTTCAGTTTCCTCGCACACCCCAAAGACATGCAGGTTTGTAGGTTAGTAGGTTGTCTGAAGAAGGGTCCCGATCCGAAACGTCACCCATCCTTTTTCTCCAAAGATGCTGCCTGCTCCAGTGAGTTACATAGAAACATAGAAAATAGGTGCAGGAGGAGGCCATTCGGCCCATCGAGCCAGCACTGCCATTCATTGTGATCATGGCTGATCGTCCCCTATCAATAACCCATGCCTGCCTTCTCCCCATACTCCAGCAGTTTATCGCAGTTTAGTAGGTTAATTGGCCTCTGTAGGTTGGCCCCAGCATACAAGGAGAGAAGTGGGAGATCATAGAGCCAGAGTGAACAGGTGTTGCATATCAGATTCATTGTTTGACTCTGGTTTGCATTGTTTCAGTGATAGTAAGTGAGCTCATAAACCTACCTCTACAGCAATCACTCACAACAACAGCGTGTGCACAAACACCTGGTACCTCTGGTAAGGCCAAGGCAGCTGTGTTTCCCTTCTCCTGCAACATTCCAGTCAGCTTCCACTCTTAAGTCATAGAATCATACAGAACGGAAACAGTCCCTTCGGCCTAACTTATCCTTGCTGACCAAGATGCCTCATCTAAGCTAATCCCATTTGGCCCGTATCCCTCTAAACCAGGGGTGGGGAACCTTTTCATGTTGGAATGCCGCATTAGGTTAGCTTCATAGCAAAAGGATTTGAATATAGGAGCAGGGAGGTTCTACTGCAGTTGTACAGGGTCTTGGTGAGACCACACCTGGAGTATTGCGTACAGTTTTGGTCTCCAAATCTGAGGAAAGACATGCTTGCCATAGAGGGAGTACAGAGAAGGTTCACCAGACTGATTCCTGGGATGTCAGGACTTTCATATGAAGAAAGACTGGATAGACTCGGCTTGTACTCGCTGGAATTTAGAAGATTGAGGGGGGAATCTTATAGAAACTTACAAAATTCTTAAGGGGTTGGACAGGCTAGATGCAGGAAGATTGTTCCCGATGATGGGGAAGTCCAGGACAAGGGGTCACAGTTTAAGGATAAGGGGGAAATCTTTTAGGACCGAGATGAGAAAAACATTTTTCACACAGAGAGTGGTGAATCTCTGGAATTCTCTGCCACAGAAGGTAGTTGAGGCCAGTTCATTGGCTATATTTAAGAGGGAGTTAGATGTGGCCCTTGTGGCTAAAGGGATCGGGGGAATGGAGAGAAGGCAGGTACAGGATACTGAGTTGGATGATCAGCCATGATCATATTGAATGGCGGTGCAGGCTCGAAGGGCCGAATGGCCTACTCCTGCACCTATTTTCTATGTTTCAATGTAATCTAATAAGGCCACATCCAAGAAACTTCAATTAGATATACTTCAAAATGTACATTATTTGGTAAAAATCTAACTACTATGTACTAACTTCAAGAAAATAAAAAAAATTGTTAATTCTAAATTTAATTAACCTTTTAATGACTTTGTTGTGGCTGCTTTTTGTGGGAAAGCATTTGAATACTTGGTTGCAACATGGAGGTATGCAGTTTCAGCTGATCTTCTAGATGGGTATCCGTCATTTGTGACCTTAAGGGTGTCTTGATTTGGATTAGGTGGGAGAACGCAGACTCGCAGCAATAAGTGGTTGTAAAGCAAGAAAGCATTTTTCGTGCAAGTCAAAGTTAACGTACATTCTAGAGTCGCATTAGAACTAAATCATGAACATAACAGGTGTTAAAATAGCCCTCAAGACTTAACTATTGTTTTAATTGTGGCCGTCAGTCGGGGAGGATTATTTCGTTGAATCTTCTTTATTCTTTGGTATTTTAAATACGTTCATTTTAAGATTAAAATAAAAATATTAAAAGATGAACAAAAACATATTAATAAAAATAAAAGGATTTGTTCTACAAAATTTAGATTCATTCAAAAGGCCGCACTTAATGGCCTAGAAAGCCGCATGCGACGTTAAGGCCGCAGGTTCCCCACCCCTGCTCTAAACCTTTCCTCCCCATATACCTGTCCAAAAGACACCCTCAAACAAGAGAAGGGAGATCACCCCAGAGAACCACATGAGTGGCAAAAGTGTTTTGTTTAAAGATAGATGTGAACTCTATTGAATATTACACTATCGAATGTATAGACACTGAGAATGTCTGAAGAGTTTTTGCACTGTTATTGTTTTGTATATATTTTTCATTATTCTAAATAAAAGTTTATTTTTGAAAAAAAAATATTTTTGATGCTCTGATAGTATAAACCTCAGCTACCTCCTCTGGCAGCTTGGTCCATATACCCACCAACCTCTGTGTAGGAAGGAACTGCAGATGCTGCACATAGAGGGCAGGAGTAACTCAATTGGCCAGGCAGCATCTCTGGAGAAGGGTCCCGACCCAAAATGTCACCCCTTTACTCCAGAGAGGCTGCCTGACCCACTGAGTTACTCCAGCACTTTGTGTCTATCACACAGAGGGTGGTGGGTATATGGAACAAGCTGCCAGAGGATATAAAATACCTTTTTTTCCCCCCAAAATAAACTTTATTCATAATAATAAAAAATATATACAATACAAGAACAGTGCAAAAACTCTTTGTACATTCATGGGAACAAGCGGAATGCATAACATTACTGAGAAGAGGGGTGTCTCAGTCTGATCAGCACAGTTTGCTCCACAAACCAATTGCATGTTTGGGGAGCACAGTGGTGCAGTTGGCAGGACCGCTGCCTCACAGTGCCAGAGATCCGGGTTTGATCCTGACGACTACGGGAGATGTCCGTAAGGATTTTGTACATTCTCCCTGTGACTATGTGGGTTTTTTTACCAGGTGCTCCGGTTTCTTTCCACATCCCAAAGACGTGCAGCTTTGTAGGTTCATTGGCCTCTGTAAATTGTTTCTTATGTGTAGGATAGAACTAGCATGGATTTGGTGGGCAGAAGGGCCTGCATCCACGTCGCATCTGTCTGAAGGTCAAGAAGCAGGTGTACGATATAGCTTGTGAACTCACGCTGAATTTTTAAGGTGTGTTAACTAGTTAGAAAAAACGTTTTTACTTTGACTCTGAGCTTTCCTTTTGCAGCGTAATGTTTTACTGGTCCCACTGGACTTGGGTGTTGCTGCCTGGATCAGTGTTCACTCTCCATCCCTGGGTGTCCCATCCTGAACCAGCACAGGCCTTCTGGTGGAGGAAATCCACAGGCCAGCATCTTGCCCCAGCGATCATGACCATGGACATATGAGCAGAATTAGGCCATTTGGCCCATCGAGTCTAATCCATCATTCAATCATGGCTGATCTATCTTTCCCTCTCAACTCTATTCTCCCCATAACCTTTGACGCCCTTACTGATCAAGAACCTGTAAACCCTGCTTTAAAAATAGATTGGACAACAATGTCACTCCAAGCGAGGACAAGCTGCTACAACTGATCCCTTGAATCAATTAGCTCTCCTTTTAAAAATTTCTGTTCACTCCTCCACCCCTCCCTCCCACACCCCCAGACAACCCTATATATTTACATGTACAGTGTTTTCAGTTTATTCCCTGCTTTCCATCAGAGTTGGAGTAAGGAACATAATGGAGATTTGAACTAAACTTGATCTAAACCTGCCAGACACACATTCACACCAATAAAATTAAGGGTCCCGACCTGAAACGTCACCTACCTATGTTCTCCAGAGATGCTGCCTGACCCGCTGAGTTACTCCAACGCTTTGTGTCTATTTTTCCCAAAACAAGGAACTGCAGAGGCTGGAATTTGAATAAAACACAAAGTGCTGGAGGAACTCAGCATAACAGGCAGCATCTGTAGAGGCAATAGACAGACCACGTTTTGGATCCTGACTCCTCCTCAACTCGAAACATTGCCTGTCCATTCCCTCCACAATTGCTGCCTGACCTACTGAGTTCCTCCAGCACTTTATATTTTGCCCTACTATCCTGTATCCACCCATCATTTGCCAGGCTTTCTCTTGCCCCCACCTCTCTTTAGCACCTTTCTCCCCCCCCCTTCTATCTCAGTTTGAACAAGGATCCCAACCCAAAATGTCATTTGTCTAATCCCTTTACAGCTGCTGCCTGATCCACTGAGTTTCCCCAGCACTTTGTGTTTTATAGACCACAAGAAATTGCAGAGAGTTGAAAGATGTCGCCCAGTCCATGACACAGGTTTCCTCCAGGTACTCTGGTTTCCTCCCACACTCCAAAGACGTGCAGGTTTGTTAATTGTCCTCCATAAATTGCCCCTAATGTGTGGGGAGTGGATGAGAAAGTGGGATAACATAGAAGTGTGGATGTGTGATTGATGGTCAGCGTGGACTCGGTGAGCTGAAGGACCTATTTTTCTGCTGCATCTCAATCGCTTTGTCTCAGGATTCTGGCATCTGCAGCTCCACATGTTCTCATTTATTGACAGCCCTGTGTTCCTCTGTACTGCCCTGTTTACCCAGCATGGACTCGATGGGCCGAATGACCAGCAAGTTTCCATGCTGTATCTCTAAACTAAAACTAAATTTATATGAAGGGCAAGATATGTTTGTGTGCCAGGGCTGAAGCAGAATAAAAGAGCAACACAAGTGAGCTTGGAAGTTTGAGCAAGTCCCTGCCTGCCCACAGTCAGTCTGGCAGTCAGCCAGCAACTCATCCTCAGGCACAAAAATGTTGCCACCACTGCAACTGCCTCGCCCTTGTAAGACGTCACTGCTAATCTGCACGGTGCAGAGTGGAGGCCTGTCTCGCTGAGAATAATGCCTCGGCTAGTGGCGGAGGAGGCGGTGAGTGTGGGCTAGGGTGACGGGCACCTTGTGGCACGGAGCTGCCAACACTCTGTCCTGTGAGACTGTCTCTTGGGTTACAAGGGCTGGTTTGAGAACAGCTCTGCCCAAAACCGTGAGAAATTGTAGAGAGTTGTGGATGTAGCCCAGTCTATCACACAAACCAGACTCCATCACTGACACCAGCTACACTTTACGCTGCCTCGGGAAAGCAGCCAACATAATCAAAGACTTGTCCCAGTCCCACCCCGATCATGCCTTCTTCACCCCGTTCCCGTCCAGAAGAAGATACAGAAGCTTGAGACTGTTCTCCACCAGGCTCAGAAATAGCTTCTTCCCTTCTGTTATCTGGCTTCTGAATGGTCCTTCCATAAACTAGGGCACTGTCCGATTCACCTCTACCTACGATTAACGCAGTGGAAAGGAAGGACATTAGCTTGGAGGATGTGGAATCGGTATGGGTAGAGCTGCGAAACACTAAGGGGCAGAAAACGCTGGTGGGTGTTGTGTACAGGCCACCTAGCAGTAGTAGTGAAGTTGGGAATGGCATCAAACAGGAAATTAGAAATGCGTGCAACAAAGGCAAAACAGTTATAATGGGTGATTTCAATCTACATATAGATTGGGTGAATCAAATTGGCAGGGGTGCTGAGGAAGAGGATTTCTTGGAATGTATGAGGGATAGTTATCTAAACCAACATGTAGAGGAACCAACGAGAGAGCAGGCTATTCTAGACTGGGTATTGAGTAATGAGGAAGGGTTAGTTAGCAGACTTGTTGTGCGTCCCCCCTTGGGCAAGAGTGACCATAATATGGTTGAGTTCTTCATTAGGATGGAGAGTGACATTGTTAATTCAGAAACAATGGTTCTGAACTTAAAGAAAGGTAACTTTGAGTGTATGAGACGTGAATTGGCCAAGATTGACTGGCAATTAGTTCTAAAAGGGTTGACGGTGGATATGCAATGGAAGGCATTTAAAGACTGCATGGATGAACTACAAAAATTGTTCATCCCAGTTTGGCAAAAGAGTAAATCAGGGAAGGTAGTGCATCCGTGGATAACAAGGGAAATCAGGGATAGTATCAAAGCAAAAGATGATGCGTACAAATTAGCCAGAAAAAGCAGCATACCAGAGGACTGGGAGAAATTCAGAGACCAGCAGAGGAGGACAAAGGGCTTAATTAGGAAAGGGAAAATAGATTATGAAAGGAAACTGGCAGGGAACATAAAAACTGACTGCAAAAGTTTTTATAGATATGTGAAGAGAAAGAGATTAGTTAAAACAAATGTAGGTCCCTTGCAGTCAGAAACAGGTGAATTGATCATGGGGAACAAGGATATGGCGGACCAATTGAATAACTACTTTGGTTCCGTCTTCACTAAGGAAGACATAAATAATCTGCCGGAAATAGCAGGGGGCCGCGGGTCAAAGGAGATGGAGGAACTGAGTGAAATCCAGGTTAGTCGGGAAGTGGTGTTGGGTAAATTGAATGGATTAAAGGCCGATAAATCACAGGGCCAGATAGGCTGCATCCCAGAGTACTTAAGGAAGTAGCTCCAGAAATAGTGGATGCATTAGTGATAATTTTTCAAAACTCTTTAGATTCTGGAGTAGTTCCTGAGGATTGGAGGGTAGCAAACGTAACCCCACTTTTTAAGAAGGGAGGGAGAGAGAAAACGGGGAATTACAGACCAGTTAGTCTAACATTGGTAGTGGGGAAACTGCTAGAGTCAGTTATTAAAGATGGGATAGCAGCACATTTGGAAAGTGGTGAAATCATTGGACAAAGTCAGCATGGATTTACGAAAGGTAAATCGTGTCTGACGAATCTTATAGAATTTTTCGAGGATGTAACTAGTAGAGTGGATAGGGGAGAACCAGTGGATGTGTTGTATCTGGACTTTCAGAAGGCTTTCGACAAGGTACCACATAAGAGATTAGGATACAAACTTAAATCACACGGTATTGGGGGTTCAGTATTGATGTGGATAGAGAACTGGCTGGCAAACAGGAAGCAAAGAGTAGGAGTAAACGGGTCCTTTTCACAATGGCAGGCAGTGACTAGTGGGGTACCGCAAGGCTCAGTGCTGGGACCCCAGTTATTTACAATTTATATTAATGATCTGGACGAGGGAATTGAAAGCAACATCTCCAAGTTTGCGGATGACACTAAGCTGGGGGGCAGTGTTAGCTGTGAGGAGGATGCTAGGAGACTGCAAGGTGACTTGGATAGGCTGGGTGAGTGGGCAAATGTTTGGCAGATGCAGTATAATGTGGATAAATGTGAGGTTATCCATTTTGGTGGCAAAAAACGGGAAGGCAGACTATTATCTAAATGGTGGCCGATTAGGAAATGGGGAGATGCAGCGAGACCTGGGTGTCATGGTACACCAGTCATTGAAAGTAGGCATGCAGGTGCAGCAGGCAGTGAAGAAAGCGAATGGTATGTTGGCCTTCATAGCAAGAGGATTTGAGTATAGAAGCAGGGAGGTTCTACTGCAGTTGTACAGGGTCTTGGTGAGACCACACCTGGAGTATTGCGTACAGTTTTGGTCTCCAAATCTGAGGAAGGACATTATAGCCATAGAGGGAGTGCAAAGAAGGTTCACCAGACTGATTCCTGGGATGTCAGGACTTTCATATGAAGAAAGACTGGATAGACTTGGCTTATACTCGCTAGAATTTAGGAGATTGAGAGGGGATCTTATAGAAACGTACAAAATTCTTATGGGGTTGGACAGGCTAGATGCAGGAAGATTGTTCCCGATGTTGGGGAAGTCCAGGACAAGGGGTCACAGCTTAAGGATAAGGGGGAAATCCTTTAAGACCGAGATGAGGAAAAACTTTTTCACACAGAGAGTGGTGAATCTCTGGAACTCTCTGCCACAGAGGGTAGTTGAGGCCAGTTCATTGGCTATATTTAAGAGGGAGTTAGATGTGGCCCTTGTGGCTAAAGGGATCAGGGGGTATGGAGAGAAGGCAGGTACGGGATACTGAGTTGGATGATCAGCCATGATCATATTGAATGGCGGTGCAGGCTCGAAGGGCCGAATGGCCAACTCCTGCACCTATTTTCTATGTATCTATGTATCTACCTCATTGCGGACATTGGACTTTGTCTCTGAAACAGATGCTGGGAATTATATTTTGCACTCTGTATCTCCCCCTTTGATTGTATTTATGTATTTTGACTAGATAACATGCAAACAAAGCTTTTCATTGTACCTCGGTACATGTGACAATAATAAACTGAAATCAAACTCTAAACAGCTGGGACAATCAGAGGGAGATATGGGAGGCAAGCCTGTTTGAGACTCAGAAATGAGAACCGCCTGTCTTGTGTTAGTTGGTGACTTTATTGAATTAGGAATGGGATGTTGATTTACATAGGGGTGTTTGAGGATTATGTTAACATCTTTTTGGCCTTTGCATTCAGGACTTTGCCTGGCAGTTCAGTCACTGTTGTAACATGTACTGACTGCCCCACCCCTATCACTGGAGCTAGTTAAGCCACAGAGAATTGGTGCGTTGGATTAGAGCCAAGGACTTGTGCAACACGGAAACATGCCGTTCGAACCACCTTGCACATGCCTACCGTCAGCATATTGTGCAAGTCCCATTTGCCTGCCTCTATATCCTTCCTCTCTGTGACACAATGTGCTGCAATGCTGAGAACTATATTCTACACTCTGTATCTTCTCCTTTGCTCTAGTTGGCTTGGTTGTTTTTATGCATGGTATATCTGATCTGTTTGGATAGCATGCAGAACAAAGCTTATTACTGTACCAGTACACTTGACAATAATAAACCTAAACCTAATATTAGAATATTTGATACAAGGAACTGCAGATGCTGATTTACAAAGTGCTTCTACAACTTCTTCTGACATCTCATTCGAGATATGGACTACCATCTGTGTGAAAACGTTGCTCCCAAGCTCCCTCCTAAATCTCTCCCTTCTCAACTTAAGCCGATGCCCTCTCGTTTTAGAATCCTCTACCCTGGGAAAAAAAACTCTGAATGTTCACCTTTTCCATACCTATTTGGCCGTATTAGATCTTAAAAAAAAAGTTTTTTTCTCGTTTTTTAGAGATACAGCGTGGAAACAGGCACTTTGGCCCACCAAGTCCATGCCGACCAGCGATGACCTATACACTAGTTCTATCCTACACACTAGGGACAACCTGTATCCGTCCATGCCTTGCTTACTTAATTGTCGTATTATGCTTCCTAAATGATGGTATATGATTCCACCACCTGATCTGATTTGATGTCAACCACACTGTCTAGAATTTGTATACATATCAGATCCCCTTTGATCTCCTTTCACATTGATGTGACAGCCAAGAAGGCACACTGATGCCTCTACTTCCTCAGGAGACGGTTGTGGAAACTTGGCATGTCTCCAGTCACTCTTACAAATTTCGACAGAAGCACTGTCAGTTGCATCACAGCTTGGTTTGTGAACAGCTCTGCCCAAGACCACAAGAAATTGCAGAGTTGTATAGCCCAGTCCATCGCACAGACTAAACTCCCCACCATTGACTCCATCTACATGTCACGCTGCCTCGAGAAAGCAGCCAACATAATTTTAAAAATTGTCCCACCCCGGACATTTCCTCTTCTCCCTGTTCCCGTCCGGCAGAAGGTACAGTAGCTTGAACGCGCCACCACCAGACTCAGGAACAGCTTCTTCCCCTCTGTTATCAGGCTTCTGAAACTTCCTTCCATAAGCTAGGGTACTGTCCGATTCACCTCTACCCCATTGCGGACAATGGACTTTGTCTCTGAAACTGATGCGCTACAATGCTGGGAACTATATTCTGCACTCTGTATCTTCCCCTTTGCTTTGACTTGATTGTACCTATATATATTATTATCCGATCTCATTGGATGGCATACAAAACAAAGCTTTTCACTGTACCTCGTCGGTATATAAATCTATAGGTGGTGGATACATGGAATGAGCTGACAGAGGAGGTATTGAGGCAGGTACGAGAACAACATTAAAAGACATTCAAACAGGTACATGGATAGAAAAGGATTAGGGGGATGTGGGCCAAATGCGGGCAGATGGGACTAGCTTAGATGGGGCATCTTGGTCGGCATGGACGAGGTGGGCCGAAAGGCCTGTTTCTGTGCTGTATGACTCTGCAACCCTACAACCATTAGGCTATTAAATACCTTTCACCTCCAAATAAGCTGTGAATTACTTAGACTGGGGGCATAATATTTGACTGTTATTGTTTGTTTATTTGTTTGTTCTACAGAGTACTATGTCTACATAGTTCTGCTGCTGTAGTAAGAATTTCACTGACATAGATGGGACATCTTGGTTGGCATGGGTATGATGGGCCGAAGGGCCTGTTTCCACGCTGTATGACTATGACTTATGGAACTGTAGGAACCTCTCACTTAATTCTGTTTTCCGCCACGAATGGAGAAGTTCTCCCTTTTGTTAGAGATGGTGACAGTGCATCAGAGATGGACTGCGTTTGATAGAAAGGGGGAATTTGTTGATCAGTGTTTTTTCTCTCTGACCGAGGGCTCTATTGCTCCACATGACTAGTTAATTCCAGTCCCATGCCAGCCTGGACCAACTCCCATAGCAGTCTTTGCCTTACTTTCCTCCACAACAACAGTTTCTATTTAAGTAACAGCTTTAGTGATTCAGTCCTGTCACAAGATTAGGCAGAAATGGGGACGATTGATATTGCCCATGGGAGCAATAGTGACTTTATTCACCTTTCAAATGGAGAGGGACAAAGTTTAAAGGAGATGTGCGCGGCAGATATTTTTTACAGAAAGAGTGTTCGATGCTTGGAACATGCTGCCAAGGGTTGTGGTAGAGGCAGATATTATAGTAGCTTTTAGATAGGCACATGGATTTGCAGGGAATGGTTTAAGGGTGGGCAGCACAGCGGTAGAGTTGCTGCCCTTACAGCACCAGGGACCTGGGTTTGATTCTGAATACAGGTGCTGTCTGTTGGGAGTTTACACTGGGAGTGTTTTCCCAAAGACCACGTGGGTTTCCTCCGGGTGCTCCGGTTTCCTTCTACATTCCAAAGACGTGCGGGTTAATCGGCGTATGTAAACTGTCCCTAGTGTGTTATAGAACAAGTTGGTCGGCTCTGTATCACGAAACTAACTCTAACAACCAATTAACACTCTATCAAATGCTAAACACCTGCATCCTATCTTCCACTAATCCTAGCCCATCATTAACCTTGTAACACCACAAATATCACCCTTGCATAAAACTGAGATACACCTACACAGACTACAATTACAAAGAAATACACTTACTGCATGTCTTACGTTTTATTTCTGCCCCCAACTGACACTGTTTCTTCTCCACCAAATCCACCTACTGCCTTGCTATGCTGCCTCTGACATCTGCGTTACGGCCTGATGCAGACTGACCTGGCAAATTCCTAGTTCTCCAAATAGCGACGTGGTCGATCTCGCTATGAAACCTCTGTAACCCATCTCTACCGGACATAGTCTTGCTCTACATCACCGCTGCCCAAACTCTGCTGCCAACTTTACATATCTAAGCTTTTTCCTTTCATATGCCTCATCCACTAAGTTCTCCCAAGACACTGCCAGTTCTATAAAAGACACTATCCGCTGACTAACTGACCATTGCACTATATCAGGCCTCAAACTAGTGCTAATTATTTAGTGCGGAACAACAAGCTTTCCGCCTAAATCTACCCGCATCTCCCAATCATTGGCTCCCCGTAACTGGCCTAACTCATACCTGTCTGAAAACTTCCCTCCTCTACCTATCTCTCCCTCACAGGCAAAATTAATCACTGCCCTCTCAGACCTGATGCCTACTGAATTCACCTGTGCTCTTCTCCTCTCAATTGATGCAGCCATGCATTTCAAGACCTGGTTATTCCGCCAAGTATACCGACCCTGCGAAAGACTAGTCCTACATCCTGACAAAATATGCCTCAACGCTGCCACCTCTGAACACAGGGAACACGCTGTGCCCCACCTACCAACTGTTTGAGGTTCTGCGGTGATGGCAGTACTCATAAATAGTCCTTATAGGAAAACATACATGACCTGCCTCCATGCACCCACAGGTTCCTCCAGCTAAACCTCCTCTTTTCAACACTTTCCCAGCTCAACCACTGTCCCTGCTTAATCTGGGCATAATAAACAAACATTTAAAATAGAAGTTCAATAAAAAGAAGAGATTAGTTTAAATTGGGGCACAAACATTGTGGGCTGAAGGGCCTGTTCCTGTGCTGTACCATTCGATGCTTCATTCTAAAATGTTCAATGGTCTACAAGGACTTTAGAAAAAGCTGTTGGTTGGCAAGCGAGTGTTAAAGTGTGTGTGTATTCTACATGGTGACGGAGAGGAGATGAGGAAGTGGTTAAACCAGTTCCCCATCCCTCCTTCCATCAGGGTGCGCCCTGGGTCTCTCTATGTTGGAGCCAGCTGGAGGTTGGGAGGGGCAGAGGCAAGCTGACACAAACACGGAAATGGTCGCACATTGATTGGCAGTGTCGGTATAAGATTACCGCCTCTGCCTACGCCCATAGCCCAAGGAGCTCTTCCAAGTATCAAGCCTCGCTCTCCAGTGGAGGTGACTGCCTAATTGCAGACACTCATGGGACTGAGAAGGAAAAGAGAAAGAAGAGGACATTTTAGTTTGGGTAGTGGCGTAGAAGGGAAAATACGTGTAGTTCTGCACTAATGAATAGCGATGCTCCTGAGAAACCTTGTGTTGTACATAATAGTGATATAAACACATGAGTGTCAACAGGGGAAAGGAACTAGGGCCTTGAGAGTTTCAAACTCACAATAACAAGGTTATTTTTCTTGCAGCTTTTTCAAATATAGAGGTCTTTCCAATAGCAATGAGTTTATTTTTGTTACTGCATGCTAAAAATACGAGAGTTTCAAACTATCTTTAATCGGACTTTACTGGACTTTATCTTGCACTAAACATTATATCCTTTATCCTGTATCTGTACACTGTGTTCAGCTTGATTGTAATCATGTAAAGTCTTTCCACTGATTCAATAGCACGCAACAGAAAGCTTTTCACTGTGATCATCATAAACTAAACTAGAAACAAAGTTCTGGAGTAACTCAGCGGATCAGGCAGCATCTCTGGAGAACGTGGATAGGTGACAATTCGTGTCTGGCCTTTTCTTCAGACCTGAAACGTCTCCTATCCATGTTCTCCAGAGATGCCGCCCGACCCACGGTGTTACTCCAGCACATATGTAAGAAAGTACAGAAGCCTGAAAACCGTGACCTCCAGATTCAAGAACAGCTTCTTCCCAGCAACCATCAGGCTCTTGAACACCGCACACATGAACCTCAGCAACTGTGATCTATTATGGACTGTCTTTCATTGTACTGCAGTCTAGTATTGTTCTTGTTAGTTTATTAATTTTTTGTATAATATATATTAATCTGTGTGTATTGTGTTTATGGGCCTGTTATTCTGCAGCAAGTAAGAATTTCACTGCTCCTTTGCTGGTACATATGACATTTAAACGCTCTTGACTCTTTGGTTCCATTTGAACATGGGAGCACTCAGGGCAAGGTCGAGCTGGAGAATCCTTGTGGAAGGAGAGAATAGAAGTAGGGAATGCCCATTACATCCAGCGGCAGAAGGGAGAGCCAACACAGGGCACCGGTGACAGGAAGAGGAAGTACGGGAAGTACGGGAAGAACATAGAACAGAACAGTACAGCAAAAGAACAGGTCCTTCGGCCTACTACATGCGCCGAACATGATGCCAAGAAGTTATGAGACGGGAATTGGCTAGGATAGATTGGCAAATTATACTTAAAGGGTTGACGGTGGAGATGCAATGGCAAAGATTTAAAGACCGGATGGATGAACTCCAAAAATTGTTCATCTCTGTCTGGCGAAAAAATAAAACGGGAATGGCGGCTTAACCATGGCTAACGAGAGAAATCAAGGATAGTGTTATATCTGGGGAAAAGGCATATAAATGGGCCAGAGGAAGCAGCAAACCGGAGGACTGGGAGAAATTTTGAACTCAACTAAGGACAAAGGGGTTAATTAAGAGGGGGGGGGGAAGGGCATAAAGAAAGCTTGCGGGGAATATAAAAACTGACTCTAAAAGCTTCTTTAGATATGTAAATAGGAAAAGATTAGTGAAGACAAATGTAGGTCCCTTACAATCAGAGACAGGTGAATTTATAATGGGAAACAAAAAAATGGCAGAACAGTTAAACAAGTACTTTGGTTCAGTCTTCACTAAGGAAGACACAAACAATCTCCCAGACCGAGGATCTAGTGGGAGGAACTGTAGGGAATCCACATTAGTTAGGTAAACTGTTGGGACTGAAGGCAGATAAATCCCCAGGGCCTGATTGTCTGCATCCCAGAGTACTCAAGGAGGTGGCCCTAGAAATCGTGGATGCATTGGTGATGATTTTCCAATGTTCTTTCGACTCTGGATCAGTTCCTGTGGACTGGAGGGTAGCCAATGTAACCCCAATTTTTGAGAAAGGAGAGAGAGAGGAAACGGGGGAATTACAGAACAGTTAGCCTTACATCGGTAGTGGGGAAGATGCTTGCGTCGATTGTTAAAGATGTTTTAGCAACGCATTTGGAAAGCAGTGACAGGATCGGTCAAAGTCAGCATGGATTGATGAAAATCATGCTTGACTAATCTTCTAGAATTTTTTGAGGATGTAAATAGTAGAATGGATAAGGGAGAGCCAGTCGATGTGGTGTATCTGGACTTTCAAAAAGCTTTTGACAAGGTCCCACACAAGAGATTAGTGTGCAAAATTAGTATTGGGGGTAGGGTATTGACATGGATAGATAACTGGTTGGCAGACAGGAAGCAAAGAGTAGGGATTAACGGGTCATTTTCAGAATGGCAGGCAGTGACTAGTGGGGTTCCGCAAGGCTCAGCGCTGGGACCCCAGTTATTTACAATATATAGTAACGATTGAATGAGGGAATTAAACGTTTGCGTATGACACAAAGCTGGGTGGCAGTGTGAGCGGCAATGAGGCTGCAGGATGACTTGGATAGGTTGGGTGAGTGGGCAGTTGCATGGCAGATGCAGTATAATGTGGACAAATGTGAGGTTATCCACTTTGGTCGCAAGAACAGGAAGGCAGATTATTATCTGAATGGTGTAGGAAAGGACTGCAGATGCTGGTTTAAATTGAAGGTAGACACAAGCTGGAGTAACTCAGCGGGACAGGCAGCATCTCTGGAGAGAAGGAATGTGTGACGTTTCAGGTCAAGTCTGAAGATGGGCTCGACCCAAAACGTCACCCATTATCTGAATGGTGTCAGATTAGGAAAAGGGGAGGTACAACGAGACCTGGGTGTACTTGTACATCAGTCACTGTAAGTATGCATGCAGGTGCAGCAGGCAGTGAAGAACGCTAATGGCATGCAGGTGCAGCAGGCAGTGAAGAACGCTGTTGGCCTTCATTGCGAGAGGATTTGAGTTTAGGAGCAAGGAGATCATACTGCAGTTGTACAGGGCCCTGGTGAGACCGCACCTGGAGTATTGTGCACAATTTTGGACTCCAAATTTGAGGAAGGACATTATTGCTATTGAGTGAGTGCAGCGTAGGTTCACCAGGTTAATTCCCGGGATGGCAGGACTGACATATGATGAAAGAGTGGGTCGACTGGGCTTGTATTCACTGGAATTTAGAAGGATGAGAGGGCATCTTATAGAAACATATAAAATTCTTAAATGATTGGACATGCTAGATACGGGAACAATTTTCCTGATGTTGGGGGAGTCCAGAACCAGGGGTCACAGTTGAAGAATAACGGGTAGGCCATTTAGGACTGAGATGAGGAAAAACATTTTCACCCAGAGAATTGTGAATCTGTGGAATTCTCTGCCACGGAAGGTAGCGGAGGCCAATTCACTGGATGTATTCAAGAGGGAGTTAGATCCATCTCTTAGGGCTAAAGGAATCAGGGAATATGGGGGAAAAGCAGGAACGGGGTACTAATTTTAGATGATCAGCCATGATCATCTGGCTCGAAGGGCCGAATGGCCTACTCCTGCACCTATTTTTTATGTTTCTTATCTGCCTGCACATATTCCATAACCCTCCATTCCCTGCATATATATTTGCCGATCCAAAAATCTCTTAAATGCCACAATCCTATCTGCCCACCACCCCTGGCAACGGGTTCCTGGCACTCTGTAAGAAACTTGACCTGCACATCTGTTTTAAACTTTGCCCCTCTCAACAAAGCTATGCCCTCTAGTATTTGATTTTCCCATCCTGGGAAAAAGGATTTTTTTTACCCTTTCTATGCCTCTCATAATTTTAAATCCTTTTATCAGGTCTCCTCGCAGCCTCCGATGTTGCAGAGAAAACAACCCAAGTCTGTCCAACCTCTACCTGTTGTTGAAACCCTTAATCCAGGCATCATTCTGGTAAATCTGCTCTGTACCCTCTACAAAGCCTCCACATCGTTTCTATAATGGGTGACCAGAACTGCACACAATACTCCAAATGCAGCCTAACCAAAGTCCTATAAAGTGCTAGGAAGTAAGACAACTAGAGATGACTACTCATGGTGAGTAGGTTCGTCAGCAAGTGTAGTCTTATACAAACATGCCCATCCTTTGTTCCATTGCCCATATTTCCAATGACTCACCTAACAATTATCTCAATCAGTTCAGAATCATATCTCATGTGATTGAAAGATACAGCACAGAAACAGGCTCCTCGACCCACCAAATACATGTCGACCATCGATCACCCATTCACACTAGTTCCATGTTATCCCACTTATTCATCCACTCCCTATGCATTAGGGCCAATTTACAGAAGTCAATTAGCCAACAAACTCGCACGCCCTTGGAATGTGGGAAGAAACCAGAGCACGCGGAGGAAACCCACGCGATCACAGGGAGAATGTACAAATTCCACACAGACAGCACCCGAGGTCAGGTTTGAACCAGGGTCTCTGGCGTTGTGATGCAGCCGCTCTAACAGCTGCCCCACTGTACCGCCCATCAAATGTTCATCTCACACACATTAAGCGCGGTTTTACAAGCTTGAAGTCCATAACTTGACGCATACAACAATGAACACAACATGAAGGCTATTGCTCGACTGACAGCTCAAGTCATTTGGTGTCATACAACACAGAAACAGACCCTATAGCCAGACTTGTCCATGCTCACCAAGATGCCACATCTACATTAGTCCCACCTGCCTATGTTTGGTCCATATCCCTCTAAACCATTCCTATCCATGTACCTGTCCAAATGTCCTTTAAATGTTGTTATAGTACCTGCCTCAACTACCTCCTTTGGCAGCTCATTCCATACACCCACCACCCATTGTGTGAAAAAGGTTCCTATTAAATCTTTCTCCACTCATCTGGTTCTTGATTCCCCTACCCTGTGCATTCACCCTATCTTTGCCCATCATGATTTTATACACCTTTGTAAGATCACCCCTCACCCTCCTGTGATGCAAGGAATAAAGTCCTAGCCTAGCCCAACATCCCCCATCTCATTGGAGACCCTCAGACTATCTTTAATTGGACTATTGGAATTTATCTTGCACTAAACGTTATTCACATTATTCCCTGTATCATAAATCTGTACACTGTGGATGGCTCGATTATTATCATGTATCGTCTTTCCACTGTCTGCATAGAACTCAACAAAAGCTTTTCACATGATGATAAACTAAACTAAACCACCTCCCCCCATTTTTCTCCAGGTTCTCCTCAGTTCCAAAAGAGGTGGCAGGCATTCCAAGCCTGTAATAACTTGCTTCCTTCCCCACAATCTATCGAACCATCATTATTTCATAATTCATCACTGATCAGGCCACTCCCTGCTGACCTCATGAAGTGAAGGACATGTTTAGTAAAGCTTGTTGGAACAATGTTGAACCGTGGGAGGCTGGGAGTGGGTGAAGGCTGGATTGTGGTATGCAAAAATACTTTAGTCAGCATTGAAACGCAAGAAAGTTGAATTCTCCAAATTTAGGCAACTACCAACCCCTGTCCACCTATTACCTGCCAGGCTTTGACCCGCCCCATCTCTCTTCCAACTTTCCTTCCCCCCCCCCCCAAAAACGTCACTTATCCATATTATCCAGAGATGCTACCTGACTCACTGAGTTGCACCGAGTTACTCCAGCACTTTGTTTCACCAGACTCCTGACTGCTCATCTAACTCGAAATGTTAAAGCTGATTATGCCCTCTAGACTTTGACACTTCCACCCTGTGAAAAAGGTTCTGACTGTCTACCCTCTCATAATTTTGATATACTTCTAATATAGTACAGGAATGAGTAGGCTAATCTATGATGAGCATTTGTTGGCACTCTGCCTGTACTTGCTGGAGTTTAGAAGAATGAGGGGGGATCTAATTGAATCATACAAAATAGTGAACAGCTTGGATAGAGTGGATGTTTCCACTAGTGGGAGAGTCGAGGACTAGAGGTCATAGCTTCAGAATTAAAAGACGTTCTTTTAGGAAAGAGATGAGGAGAAATGTCTTTAGTCAGTGGGTGGTGAATCTGTGGAATTATTTGCCACAATCGCTGTGGAGGCCAAGTCAGTGGATATTTTTAAGGCAGAGATAGATAGATTCTTGACTAGTACATGTGTCGGAGGTTATGAGGAGAAGGCAGGAGAATGGGGTTAGGAGGGAGAGACAGATCAGCCATGATTGAATGGCGGAGTAGACTTGATGGGCCGAATGGCCTAATTCTACTATTCCTTATGACCTTCTATCAGGTTTCCCCCCAACAACTGACGTTCCAGAGAAAAAATTAATGGGAATCTAAGGGGCAACTTTTTATGGAACGAGCTGCCAGAGTTAAAGGTTGAGGCAAGCACTATAACAACATTTAACAGTCATTTGGACAGGTACATGGATAGGAAAGGTTCAGAAGGATTTGGATCAAATGAGAGGAAATTAACATAGGATTTAGAACAGTACAAGAAAAGGACAAGCCCTTCGGCCCACAATGTCTGTGCCAAGCCTATCTCTTATCTGCCTGCACATGATCCATATCCCTGCAAAACCTGTGCCGATACTGAAGTCTCTTAAATGCCACTAATGTATCTGCCTCCACTACCACCCCTGGCATTGTGTTCCAGGCACTCACCACCCTCTGTGTGGAAAATCTGCCCTGCATATCTCCTTTAAATGTTGCCCCTCTCACCTTAAAGCTATGCCCTCTTGTATTTGATTTTACCCTCCTGGGTAAAAGATTCAGAGTGTCTACTTCTGAGATAGCGTGGCCACAGTGGCATAGCGATAATGTTGCTGCCTTACAGCGCCAGAGACCCGGGTTCGATCATGACTATGGCCGCTGTCTGTACAGTTTGTATGTTCTCCCGTGCTCCGGTTTCCTCCCACATTCCAAAGACGTACAGATTTGTAGGTGAATTGGATTCTGTAAATTGTCCATCGTGTGTAGGATAGAACTAGTGTATGGGTGTTTTGTTAAGTTTATTTTACGGATACAGCACAGAAACAAGCCCTTTGCCAGTTGTGGCAGCGCTGACCAGCGATCCCTGTACGCTGACACTATCCAACACACTAGGGACAATTTACAACCAAAGCCAATTAAGCTACAAACTTGTACATCTTTGGAATGATCGCTGATTGGCATGGACTTAGTAGGCCAAAGGGCCTGTTTCCACACTGTATCTCTGAACTGAACTAGCGTAAATGGGGCATCTTGGTCAGCATGGGTGAGTTGGGCCAAAGGGCCTGCTTCCCTGCTTATGTGTCTCTGACTCTAGATCTCCCCTGCCGTGGAAGAGTTCCTCTCTGCACTATGATCCAGTGGCTGTGGCCTGATCCAGTGTTCTGGGTAGCACCATCTGAAACACAGACTTTAACAAATTCATGCCCAAACCCTCCCCCTTATAAAGGCCCCTTGCGTGACTGTGGCTGTTCCAGAAGATACCAGGTGAACCGCCCAAGCAGCCTGTCTCCACCTGTCTTTTGTGCAACCTGTACATTCCAACAGCATTAGCTATTCCAACACCATGCCCTGCCCCTCCCAACACACCTCCGTCCCAGTGCAATACACCACCTGCCGGTGTGCTTTGGAAAGGCCAGAAACTTACTGCATGGTTTAGTTTGCTTTATATATACAGCATACTAACACGCCCTTCGGCCCACCGAGTTAACATATGATGAGCGTTTGACAAACTGGGCCTCTACTCACTGGAGTTTAGAAGGAGGGGGGACCTCATTGAAACTTACCGAATAGTGAAAGGCCTGGATAGAGTGGATGTGGAGAGGATGTTTCCACTAGTGGGAGAGTCTAGACTCAGAATCTCAGTCATAAACTCAGAATTAAAGGACGTTCCTTTAGGAAGAAGATGAGAAGGAATTTCTAATCAGAGGATGGTGAAACTGTGGCATTCATTGCCACAGAAGGCTGTGGAGGTAGTCAATTGATATTTTTAAGGCAGAGATAGATAGATTTTTAATTAGTACGGGTGTCAGGGTTCTGGGGAGAAGGCGGGAGAATGGAGTTAAGAGGAAAATATAGATCAGCCATGATTGAACGGCAGAGTAGACATGATGGACTGAATGACCTAATCCTGCACCTATCACTTATGAACATATGCGTCCATGCTGACCAGTGATCACCCGTTCACACTAGTTTAATGTTATTCCACTTTCTCATCCACTCCCTACACACAAGGGGGAAATTACAGATGGCCGATTAACCTACAAACCTGTGGTCATTGTGATGAGGGAGGAAACCAGAGCACCCGGAGGAAACCCATGCCAACACAGGGAGAATGTACAAATTCCACATAGACAGCACTCGAGGTCAGGATCAAACCCAGGTCTCTGCCAGGACTCCAGGGCCTGAGATACAGGGAGAGGACTTTATGCCTTGGAGCACAGGTGGGTGTGGGATGATCTTATAGAGGTGTATAAAATCTTGAGGGGAGAGGTAATATTTTTTTGCCAGGATAGGAGAATCAAGAACCAGAGGACATAAGTTTATGGTGAGAGGAATAAAGGACAGACTATTTTCTAAATGGGGAGAGAATTCAGAAATTGGTTGTGCAAAGGTACATGGGAGTGCTGGTGCAGGATTTCCAAAAAGTTAATTTGCAAGTTGAATCGGTAGTAAGGAAGGCAATTGTATTTATTTCGAGAGGGATCCAATACAAAAACAGATATGTAATGCTGAGGCTTTATAAGACACTGGTCAGACCACGATTGGAGTATTGTGAGCAGTTTTGGGCCCCATATCTGAGGAAGGATGTACTGGCATTGGAGAGGGTCCAGAGGCTTACGAGAATGATCCCAGGAAGGATTGGGTTAACATATGATGAGCGTTGTTCACTGGGCCTGTACTCACAGGAGTTTAGAAGGATGAGGGTGGTCCTCATTGAAACTTACTGAATAGTGAAAAACCTGGATAGAGTGAATGTGGAATGGATGTTTTCACTTGTGGGAAAGTCTAGGACCAGAGCCCATAACCTCAGAATAAAAGGACATACAGTTAGAAAAGAGATGAGAAGGAATTTCTTTTGTCGACATTGGTGAATACGTGGAATTCATTCCCACAGATGGCTGTGGAGGCCGAGTCAATGGCTATTTTTAAGGTGGAGATCGACAGATTCTTGATTAGTATTGGTGTCTGGGGTATGGGGCGAAGGAGTTTGTGTACCGATAATGTGGTAAGTACATTTCTTGGTGCTTTATGTTTTTAAATATCGTATTTCCCGGGGTGTGGGGGGGGGGGGAGCTCCTTTCACAGCGTTTGAGGAGTCTGGCCCAGGGTAAAGTTGCGGGGAGGGCAGGAGCATTGTGAAGGAGGGGGTCGGGGCCAGTAACCCACTTGCGATGCTCCGAGCATGGAGCCACCACATTGTGGCCGGGGGGAGAAGTAGCTCGGGTGGCTGCGAGTGGCCGCCGGGACCGGACAGCCCCTTCTGCCGGCCCGCTCACCTCTGGCAGTGCTCTCCGTCTGAAAACCTCTCTCCTGCCGCTTGCCGGCCTCACTCATGTCAGCCGCTGCCTGCAAATCCTTAAACTCCGACAGCGCGTTCAAGGGACCAATTGAGGTTACTTGGCTGTGGGAATTTAAAGATTTGCAGGAAGCCGCTGACATGAGTGAAGCCGGCAAGCGGCATGTGAGAGATGTTCAGTCGGAGAGCACTGCCAGAGGTTAGCGGTCTGGCAGAAGGAACTGAAGTGGCGGCCGCTCGCAGCCACCCAAGCTGCTTCCTTCCCCAGAAGTGATGGCCAGTTCTGCTGTCCATGCACGGAGCGCTGCGGCAGCGTTCAGTGAGTGAGTTACTGACATAATCCCCGACCCCTTCCTTCTCAACACTCCTGCCCTCCCTGCAACTTTACCCCATGGCACAACCTCTCCACACGCTGTGAAAGGAACTCCCGTTTTTCCCACCATCTCTCCATCTGCCTTCATCCTCCGTCCCCCACTCATTCAGTAATTTAAAAAAGGAAGGAGATTTGGAAGCCTTGGGCAAATTGAATTGTTACTTATTTTTATTTTTTATTTTTACGGAGAGAACAATCTGCGCATGCATGGTTTAAGATTTTTTTTAAAGCCGACTGACTGCCTACCCTAAGTAATCACTCACGGCACGTGCCTGGGTGGAGTAGACTTGATGGGTCGAATGGCTTAATTCTGCTCCTATCACTTATGAACTTATGAGAGGGGAAAGATTTAATAAAAACCTGTGGGGCATCTTTTTCGCAGAGTAGTGATTATATGGAACAAGCTGCCAGAGGAGGTAGTTGAGGCAGGTGCTCTAACAACATTTAAAAGACATTTGGACAGGTACATAGATAGGAAAGGTTTCGAGGGATATGGGGCAGATGTAGGCAAGTGGAACTAGCTTGGTTTACAACTTTGTACTTTCTGCCTCCTCTGGTGTGAGGAGGAAGTAGCTGCTCACAGAAGGAGATCAGTACCCTGTCTGCTCATTATCATCTTATTTAAGATGGTTTACTCCGATGCTTTCAAAATGTGTCATCATACTATTTAACAGCAGATACAGTAATCATTTAGAATTTTTCTGGCTTTGGTATTAAAGAAATGATTCATTGTTTCGTAACTTGATAGTTCTTAAACATTGAAGCGTTCTCATCAGACGCAGAACAAGAGCGGCACAGTGGGTGGAGCTGAAGCTTTATGGTGCCTGAGACCCGGGGTTGATCCTCACCTTGTTTGTGTGGAGTTTGCACATTCCCCCTATGGCCAGATGGGTGCTCCGGTTTCCTCCTACATTCCAAAGACGTGCAGGTTTGTAGATTAATTGGCCTCTGTAAATAGCCCTCTAGCATGTAGGGAGTGGATGAGAAAGTGGGATAACATAGAACTATTATGAACAGGTGGTGTGGGTCTTCGATGATATTGGCATGAAAGTGCTGCACTGATGGCTGCTTTTCCCGCCTCTCGACAGGATACATAAAGTGTAATGTGAGGGTCTAGAGTGATGGGAGGAAGGAAGGAAAGAAGAAAAGGAGGAAGGGAGGGAGGGAAGGAGGGAAGGAGGGAAGGAGGGAAGGGAGGGAAGGGAGGGAAGGGAGGGAAGGGAGGGAAGGGAGGGAAGGGAGGGAAGGGAGGGAAGGGAGGGAAGGGAGGGAAGGGAGGGAAGGGAGGGAGGGAGGGAGGGACAGACAGACAGACAGACAGACAGACAGACAGACAGACAGACAGACAGACAGGAAGGGGGGGGAAGAAAGAAGGTGGACAGGAGGGAGACAAGAAAGAGCAGGAAGGAGGGATGGGATGACAGGGAGGATTCACTTGGGATAGTGGAGGATACAAGGGAGAGAGGGTACAGGAGGGAGAGGGGATTAGGTGGAATTGAACACTACGATTTCACTATGAGCAAGAGGGTCAGTATTGGAGCATCTTTCCCTCTGCACATAGTGGGATATAAAGTATGACCAGAATCTGAGCAAAGTTCCCATTAAAGATCAACAATCAGAATTGTGAATGAGCCATGCTGGATCAAATAAACTGCCAAAGCCTACAGCGAGTAGAGGGTGTTTAAGTGTCACTGAATCATTTGGCAGGCTTCGCCCAACCCCACCTCTCTTTGACAGCTTTCTTTTTCCCTCCCACTCACTCCTCCCCACAATTTGTCAGAAGAAAGGTCCCAACGTAAAGCATCGCTTCTCAACTTCCTCCACAGATGCTGCTTGACCCGCTGACTTTCTCCAGCACTTTGTGTTGTCTTTAATTGTCATATGTACCTGCAACAGAACAATGAAATCCCTGCTTGTGGCAGCTTTACGTCAATTAAACTAATAACACACAAATAAACATACAATAATGCAATAAATTAATAATCAAGTAGTACTAGGTAACCATAGCAGTGCAACACCCGCCCGTAGTGCAAACAAAGACAGTCCGTAGAAGATTATAGCTGCTGAGGCTGATGTGTAGTGTTCAAGAGCCTGATGGAGGCTGGGAAGAAGCTGTTCTTGAACCTAGAGGGCACGGTTTTCAGTCTCAGGTACCTTCTTCCTGATGGATGTAGCGAGATGAGATTGTGCGTCTTTGATGATATTGGCTGCCTTTTAGAGGCAGTTTAAAAAAAAATCAAAATAAACTTTATTCAGTGTAAGAAATATCTACAAGACAGGTACTGTACCAAAAATATTCTTCTGACATTCTCAGAGGCTATACATACAGTATCCTCCATAATTTTGGGGACAAAAACCCATAATTTATTTATTTGCCTCTGTACTCCACAATTTGAGATTTGTAATAGAAAATAATCACGTGGTTAAAGTGCATATTGTCAGGTACAACCTCAACATTGAAGTAATATTGGCTCAACTAAAAATCTCTACGGTTGTAACAATTGTTAGCTTTGCGACTCTGCATTGGTGAATTAATTATATCATTACTACCATCATGAAGAAGCCTGAAAACTGTGACCTCCAGGTTTAAGAGCAGCTTCTTTCCAGCAACCATCAGGATCTTGAACACTGCACAAACCTCAGCAACTAAGAACTACTATGGACTAAAAACAGATATTAAGTGCTGGAGTAACTCAGCGGGTCAGGCAGCATCCATGGAGAACATAGATAGGTAACTTTCCTCTGAATTAGGGTTAGACCTGAACTGTGATGGAAATGGGTTTTAGGAACTAGGGGTACTCTAAGGTCCTTGAGGCTGAGGTTGGGAAGGAGGGGGGGGGGATTTTTTTAATGTGCGGTCATACCCATGTAAGAGTACAAGAATGCATAACTTGTTTATTGTGTATTTATGATATAGTTTATTGTGTATTGTATGTCATAGCTGCTTTCTTGCATCTCTCTCTCTCTCTCTGTATACATTACAAAATGTTCCATAATGGTATATAATCTACATTTTATTCTGTCACCTCTTTCTTTCTGCAAGCCGTTTCTTCAGCACGCCTTCTGCCACTAAGAAGCCATGTCCTCACATATTCTTTGGGGTTGAATTTTGACAGAGGAGGTCCCACCAACTTAATAATTAGAAGAAGGTACACAAAAATGCTGGAGAAACTCAGCGGGTGCAGCAGCATCTATGGAGCGAAGGAAATAGGCAACGTTTCGGGCCGAAACCCTTCTTCAGAGACTGAAAGTTCAGTCTGAAGAAGGGTTCTGAGTTTCTCCAGCATTTTTGTGTACCTTTGATTTTCCAGTATCTGCAGTTCCTTCTTTAATAAATAGAAGAGTTGAGAGATGATCAGTTTGAAGTCTTGCACGTTGTGGTGACATGCAGAAATTCATACCACTGAAGCATCTTTCACAGTTGTTACCGGAATTGTATTTACAGCCGTTAGCAGCTGCTGAAAATTTGCAGAAACTATCTTCCCTTTAGATTCCTTGAATTCTCTGAAGGCTCTGACACAAAGCCAACCATTTCAGCCAAATTGTTCTGCCATTTCTTCTACATCATTATCCCCAAAGGTAAAAAGTGAATCTTCTGGAAAATTGTTAATATCTAAATATTTCAACTTGTTAATTAACTTTTTACATTTATCATTGGAAGCTGTTGTAGATTCAAGCAGCCTGGATTTCATATTATTGACCAAACTGCTCAAAAACTGTTGTCTATGTATAGTAGGTACTTTACCAGCTCTCAAATTTATTCCATTAAATATCATCTGGCTTGTTGCTTTCTCCACTTGAGTATAACATTTTCCAGGCTTCTCTATTTGACATTCAAGAACCTTGATAGTTTGTCTAATTTCCTCATGTGCTTTACTTAGTGTACAATTTTGGTTCTGCAGTTCAAGTGACAGTTCAGACAACTCTAGCAAACTGTCCATCAACAAGCCCAAATTATTTACGAAAGCTGATGATTCTAATACTTTTTCAGCCCCTCGTACTTTGCTCTCTCTGCAACAGATCTTGAAGCATCACAGCTTGCTTTTCCAAAATGCTCCCAAATAGCTTTATAAGACTGCCACATTGCCTTTACAGTTCGGTAAGATGAAGCAACCCATCTCACACTGAAAACACGACCAATTTTCAACAGTTGACAGCGAGGAGTCTCAGCGCATGCAGTTAACTCATCCTGATTCTTAGAAGACCTATTATATAAGGAATATAATGTATCACAAAATATCTGAAAATGATTCAAACCTGCAACTTCATTTATAGCATCACCTACACTGAGTTCAAGCCTGTGACTTGGCACAGTGCCAAACAGTTGCATTAGGGAAATCATCAAGAAATAGTTTTGCAACCCCTGCATGTCATCCTAACATCACTGATGCACCATCAGTTACAAGTGATATCACATTTTCTTTTAGGTACTGTATTGAAAAACACCTCTTTGTAAGCAACTTAGAAGCCCATCATATATAGATTTTGCATTTGCACCAAGTTTCATATGTTCTAAGTCAAAATAGAATGATATAGGTTGGGAAGATTCACCAACTGCTGCTCTCAAGCAGACTACTAGAACAGTTTCCCCATAAATAGTAGTAGATTCATCAATCATAATAGACATTTTAGATAGTTTTTAAATTATATTTTCCACCACTGTCTTTCGCATCTGGTTCCCTATGTGGTGAGAGGAGCACAGCGGGAGAGAGGGGCACAGTGGCAGAGAGGGAGAGGGGGAGAGGGGCAGAGGGGGAGAGGGGCAGAGGGGCAGAGAGGGAGAGAGGGAGAGTGGGAGAGTGGGAGAGAGGTAGAGAGGCACAGCGGCACAGCGGCAGAGAGGCAGAGCAGCAAATAAAATAACGTGGAATAATAAAATAGCGTGACTTTACCTGAGCCCGTGCTCATGATCCAGTAGCCCTGACAGTGAGTTTAAGAAATTCTCCGGTGAATTTTATTCAAAGGAACGCGGCGTCATTAATACATGGTCAAAACACAATTACATTTACTGAGGAATGTGGATCGATGCATTCATGACACATGTATAACCATGTGTTAACTACTGGCTGTTAACAAGTGCTAACAGTGGCAGTTAACAAATCGTTTTCGTCTGAGTTGAATAAAGTGATAAACGACTCGAATCTTTCTGCAGGACTCATTAAACCCGAGCTGGAAACTGAAAAGTACGGGAACGCCTTCCCCCTGTGTACCCGCCCCCCATTTCCATCACTGGACCTGAAAATTAGAATTAGAATTAGACCCGAAACATTACCTACTAAGAGCCAAGAGTGTTTTATTGTTCTATGTCCCAAAATTCTTACACGCAGATGCATAACAGATATGTGAACATCCATGTTCTTCAGAAATGCTGCCTGACCCATTGAGTTACTCCAGCACTTTGTGTAAACCAGCATCTGCAGTTCCTTGCATCTACAATTATTATGGACTGTGTCTTTGATTGCAGTATGGACTTTGATTTTGCATTATTTTGGGCTGGTTACCTGGTATTAGTGAATACTAATTTATTGAATTATTGATTATTGTATATTTAACTGTGTGTTATATTATTAACAGGCCTGTAAAGCTGCAGCAAGTACGAATTTCATTGTCTTATGGTGCGTATGTATCATTTAAACGTTCTTGACTTGGCCATCAGTGAAAGATTAAAGATTCCATTAATTTTCAATGAGCTCTGAGTTCCCTAAATGAGCATTGTCTAATTGTTGATGCCCTTTAGAGTAATGAGAGTACTCTAATAAGAGTAAAGCACTAAGCCCCAAATTGTGTCGATTCAGACTCTTAAGGTCTTTGGAAGGTGATTGCGAGTTGCAGCTGGGGATATGTTGAGTATTATGCAAATCTCTAAACTAGGCTGTGTTAGGATTTCATGGGGCTGGGTGTAAGATCTACTTAAAAATGGCCTTTACCCTTGTTAAAACAAGTTAAACAAGTCTGGGCAAATCACAGTGAAACACTATTTTAACTAATTACACCAGCCTCCGTCAGTCCGACTTGTCATTTTTCACTCATTTGTCGTCAACAACACTTTAATCAGTCACCACTGACTAGATTTGAGGTAGGGAAGAATTTCAAACAACTCTTTGTAAGGAAAAAGACTATCTAATGATTGAAAAAAATGAAATACCGTATTAATGGCATGCTGCTTTGAAGACACAAGGTATCTTGAGCAATATACAAAGTGCTGGAGAAACTCAGTGGGTCAGGCAGCTTCTGCGGAGGGAATCGGCAGGCAGGATCCTTCTTCAGACTAATGTAGTCTAAAGTAGGGTCCCAACCCAAAACTTCACCTATCCATGTCCTCCAGAGATGTTGCCTGACCCGTTGAATCACTCCAGCACTTTCTGTCTTTAGATCATATATTTTCTGTTGTGTTCGTAGATTATTTTGCATTGCTGTTTAGCAAGGAACATAATATGGATACATTCTCATATACATCTTTCACATTCAGCAGCTCGATGACCTCTGTCTGATCAGGGAGAGTGAGGAGGTCATAGAAAGGAGTTATAGGGAGGTGGCCACTCCAAGACCATGGGAGAAAGACAAGTGGGTCACGGTTAGGAAGGGCAAGGGGCAGAGGCAGGGACTAGTGAGTACCCCGGTGGCTGTACACCTTGAAAATAAGTACTCCTGTTTGAGTACTGTTGGGGGGGACAGCCTTCCTGGGGGTAGCGACAGCGGCCGGGTCTCCGGCACAGAGACCGGCCCTATTGCTCAGAAGGGTAGGGAAAAGAAGAGGAGGGCAATAGTAATAGGGGACTCTATGGTTAGGGGGTCGGATAGGCGATTCTGTGGATGCAGTCAGGAGACTCGGATGGTAGTTTGCCTCCCTGGTGCCAGGATCAGGGATGTGTCTGAACGCGTCCAAGATATCCTGAAATCGGAGGGAGAGGAGCCTGAGGTTGTGGTACATATAGGTACCAATGACATAGGCAGAAAAAGAGAAGAGGTCCTGAAAGGAGAATTTAGGGAGTTGGGAGGAGAGTTAAGGAGAAGGACCGCAAAGGTAACAATCTCAGGATTACTACCTGTGCCACGCGACAGTGAGAGTAGGAATGGAATGAGGTGGAGGATAAATGCGTGGCTGAGGAACTGGTGCAGCGGGCAGGGATTCAAATTTCTGGATCGTTGGGACCTCTTTTGGGGAAGGTGTGACCTGTACAGAAAGGACGGGTTGCACTTGAACCCGAGGGGGACCAATATCCTGGCGGGGAGATTTGCAAAGGCTACTGGGGAGACTTTAAACTAGAACGGTTGGGGGGAGGGACTCAAATAGAGAAAGCTAGTAGAAAATGTGGGAGGCAGGAGGCAGAGAAGGGAAGCACTCAGACCCAAAATGTAGGGGAGAAAGAAGAAAAAGATAATAAACAGAGAATAAGTGGTGGTGGGTTTCTTAAATGTGTATATTTTAATGCTAGGAGCATTGTAAGAAAGGTGCATGAGCTTAGAGCCTGGATTGACACCTGGAAGTATGATGTTGTGGCGATCAGTGAAACATGGTTGCAGGAGGGCTGTGATTGGAAACTAAATATTCCATGATTTCGTTGCTTCAGGGGTGATAGAATTGGAGGGGCAAGAGGTGGGGGTGTTGCATTGCTTGTCAAGGAAGATATTACAGCAGTGCTTTGGCAGGATAGATTAGAGGGCTCGTCTAGGGAGGCTATTTGGATGGAACTGAGAAATGGGAAAGGTGTAGCAACACTTATAGGGGTGTATTATAGACTGCCGAATGGGGAGCGAGAATTGGAAGAGCAAATATGTAAGGAGATAGCAGATATTAGTAAAAATTGGAATGAGCCATGGTTTTCAAGGGAAATTGGACACGGTTCGGAAAAAGAGAGAGATCTACAATAATTATAGGCAGCATGGAGTAAATGAGGTGCTTGAGGAGTATAAAGAATGTAAAAAGAATATGAAGAAAGAAATTAGAAAAGCTAAAAGAAGATATGAGGTTGCTTTGGCAAGTAAGGTGAAAGTAAATCCAAAGGGTTTCTACAGCTATATTAATAGCAAAAGGATAACAAGGAATAAAATTGGTCCATTAGAGAGTCAGAGTGGACAGCTATCTGCAGAGCCAAAAGAGATGGGGGAGATATTGAACAATTTATTTTCTTCGGTATTCACCAAGGAGAAGGATATGGAATTATGTGAGGTAAGGGAAACAAGCAGAGTTCCAATGGAAACTATGAGATTCAAAGAAGAGGAGGTGCGGACACTTTTGACAAATATGAAAACAGATAAGTCTCCAGGTCCTGACAGGATATTCCCTAGGACATTGAGGGAAGTTAGTGTAGAAATAGCAGGAGCTATGACAGAAATATTTCATATGTCATTAGAAACGGGGATAGTGCCGGAGGATTGGCGTACTGCGCATGTTGTTCCGTTGTTTAAAAAGGGTTTTAAGAGTAAACCTAGCAATTATAGACCTGTTAGTTTGACGTCAGTGGTGGGCAAATTAATGGAAAGGATACTTAAAGATAACATATATATGCATCTGGATAAGCAGGGTCTGATTAGGAACAGTCAACATGGATTTGTGCCTGGAAGGTCATGTTTGACAAATCTTCTTGAATTTTTCGAAGAGGTTACTAGGGAAATTGATGAGGGTAAAGCAGTGGATGTTGTCTATATGGACTTCAGTAAGGCCTTTGACAAGGTTCCTCATGGAAGGTTGGTTAAGAAGATTCAATTGTTGGGTATTAATGGTGGAGTAGCAAGATGGATTCAACAGTGGCTGAATGGGAGATGCCAGAGAGTAATGGTGGATGGCTGTTTGTCAGGTTGGAGGCCGGTGACTAGTGGGGTGCCTCAGGGGTCTATGTTGGTTCCACTGTTGTTTGTCATGTACATCAATGATCTGGATGATGGTGTGGAAAATTCGATTAGTAAGTATGCAGATGATACTAAGATAGGTGGTGTTGTGGATAATGAAGTAGATTTTCAAAGTCTACAGAGAGATTTAGGCCATTTGGAAGAGTGGGCTGAAAGATGGCAGATGGAGTTTAATGCTGATAAATGTGAGGTGCTACATCTCGGCAGAACAAATCAAAATAGGACGTACATGGTAAATGGTAGCGAATTGAGGAATGCAGTTGAACAGAGGGATCTAGGAATAACTGTGCATAGTTCCCTGAAGGTGGAATCTCATGTAGATAGGGTGGTAAAGAAAGCTTTTGGTGTGCTGGCCTTTATAAATCAGAGCATTGAATATAGAAGTTGGGATGTAATGTTAAAATTGTACAAGGCATTGGTGAGGCCAATTCTGGAGTATGGAGTACAATTTTGGTCGCCTAATTATAGGAAGGATGTCAACAAAATAGAGAGAGTACAGAGGAGATTTACTAGAATGTTGCCTGGGTTTCAGCAACTAAGTTACAGAGAAAGGTTGAACAAGTTAGGTCTTTATTCTTTGGAGCGCAGAAGGTTAAGAGGGGACTTGATAGAGGTCTTTAAAATTATGAGCGGGTTAGACAGAGTGGACGTGGATAAGCTTTTCCCATTGAGAGTAGGGAAGATTCAAACAAGGGGACATGACTTGAGAATTAAGGGACAGAAGTTTAGGGGTAACATTAGGGGGAAATTCTTTACTCGGAGAGTGGTAGCTGTGTGGAATGAGCTTCCAGTGGAAGTGGTGGAGGCAGGTTCGATTTTATCCTTTAAAAATAGATTGGATGGGTATCTGGACGGGAAAGGAATGGAGGGTTATGGTCTGAGTGCAGGTAGATGGGACTAGGGGGAAGTAAGAAGAAAGAAGGGAAAGAAAAAAAAGAAAGAAAAAAAAAGTGTTCGGCACGGACTTAGAAACATAGAAACATAGAAAATAGGTGCAGGAGTAGGCCATTATGAGCCGCCATCTTGGAGGAACGGCTGCTAAACAGCAGCCGTCCGTCAAATTCACTGTTTCTTTAGTTTTAGTGTTTTTTATTTCTTTGTTTGTTTGGGGTTTTTTGACTTTTAATGTGGGGGGGTAAGGGGGAAATTATTTCTAGGTCCCTACCTGGTCGGTGAGGCAGCTTTTTCTCCAGGCTGCCTCGTCGACCCGTCCTCGTGGCCTACCAGCGGGCATGGAGCGCCGTTTCCTGACGGGGACCGCCCAGCACCTTCAGCTTCGGTGGCGGCACAGCGCTGGAGCGCTATCGTGGAGCGTAGCGGGCGATGCCTTGCCTGGGTCGCCACGCTGGATCGACGCGCTGGAGCTCCGGTGAGCTGGACCGCCGACTTCAACACCTCCGGGCTGCGGGACTGCGGTGCGACCAGCTGTGGGCGGCGGCGCCGACTCCAACATCGGGAGCCTCGTGGCTCCAAATTGGCGCGGCCCTGTCGGCTTCAGGTGCCACGGACTCCGCTGGGAAACCGGCCGTTCCAGCCGCTCCGAGGACTCTCCCGACGGCCAGGAACATCGGGCCTCCGTAGAGGCAACTGTGGAGGCCTCATTGGGCCTGACTCTGGGGAGAACTGGGTTGGGGACTGGACATTGTGCCTTCCCCCACAGTGGTGGTCATTGTGGGGGGATGATTTTGTGTGCTGTGCCTGTGCCTGTGCCTGTCAGTCCGTGTACAAGATGGCGGTCGGAGGGGAGAGTGGACGCTGGCGCGAATTGGTCGCCGCTGCTCTCTCCTCAAATTGTGTTTCTTATTTTCTTTTGGGGCTTTTGAAATTGAATTCTGTCCTTGATTTGTGTACTGTGGTGTGTTTTTTTATTTAATTTATTCCGATTATGTGTTTTTTTTGTTTTGTTGTGATTCTATGCATTGTAAGGTGTCCTTGGGTTTTAGAAAGGCGCCAGTAAATAAAATGATTATTATTATTATTATTATTATTATTCGGCCCTTCGAACCTGCACAGCCATTCAATATGATCATGGCTGATCATCCAACTCAGTATCCCGTACCTGCCTTCTCTCCATACCCTCTGATCCCTTTAGCCACAAGGGCCACATCTAACTCCCTCTTAAATATAGCCAATGAACTGGCCTCGACTACCCTCTGTGGCAGAGAGTTCCAGAGATTCACCACTCTCTGTGTGAAAAAAGTTCTTCTCATCTCGGTTTTAAAGGATTTCCCCCTTATCCTTAAGCTGTGACCCCTTGTCCTGGACTTCCCCAACATCGGGAGCAATCTTCCTGCATCTAGCCTGTCCAACCCCTTAAGAATTTTGTAAGTTTCTATAAGATCCCCTCTCAATCTCCTAAATTCTAGAGAGTATAAACCAAGTCTATCCAGTCTTTCTTCATAAGACAGTCCTGACATCCCAGGAATCAGTCTGGTGAACCTTCTCTGCACTCCCTCTATGGCAATAATGTCCTTCCTCAGATTTGGAGACCAAAACTGTACGCAATACTACAGGTGTGGTCTCACCAAGACCCTGTACAACTGCAGTAGAACCTCCCTGCTCCTATACTCAAATCCTTTTGCTATGAAAGCTAACATACCATTCACTTTCTTCACTGCCTGCTGGACTTGAAGGGCCGAGATGGCCTGTTTCCTTGCTGTTATGGTTATATGGTTAAAGGCATATAATACTTAACTGTCAGCAATGGGTGGTACAAGAGAGTATCACAAATCTTACCACATGCTCTTAAAGGTTTTCTCCCCCTGCTCCAGTCAGTCTAAAGAAGAGTTCTGAGCAAAAAGGTCATCTATCCATTCCCTCCTGACTCACTGTCAGCACTTTGTATTTGGCTCAGAATTCCAGTATCTGCAGTTTCCAGTATCTGCAGTTTCTCGTTTCCACATTTGACTACAAAATCCCCTCAAAGAGTCCCGACCCAAAACATCACCTATCCATGTTCTCCAGAGATGCTACCTGAGTTACTCCATCATTTTGTATCCTTACGTGTATTAACCAGTATCTGCAGTTCTTTGTTTCTACCTCTCCTCAAAGCACGGTTGTTTTGAATAAATTCTCTCTCCGACAGGAGTTCTGTGAGACCCTCCCTCTCTGCTCCCCCTCCATGATTCTTGCTCCTCTCCTGTTCTTCGACCATGTTCTGACCCAGACTTGCTTCTACAGCTTTGAGAAAAATAGTCCTGACCCAAAACGCTGTCTGTCCATTCCCTCCACAGATGCTTCCTGACCCATTGAGTTCCTCCAGTGCTTTGTGATCTGCTCCAGATTCCAGCATTTGCAGTTACATAGAAACATAGAAAATAGGTGCAGGAGTAGGCAATTCAGCACTTCGAGCCAGCACCGCCATTCAATATGATCATGGCTGATCATCCAAAATCAGTAACCCGTTCCTGCTTTCTCCCCATAACCCTTGATTCTGTTAGCCCTAAGAGTTATATCTAACTCTCTCTTGAAAATATCCAGTGAATTGGCCTCATCTCACTGCTACCCTTGGGAAAAAGGTACAGGAGCTTGAAAACTGTGACCGCTAGTTTCAAGAACAGCTTCTTCCCAGCAACCATCAGGCTCTTGAACACTGCACAACACTAACCTCAACAGCTATGATCTTCTATGGGCTGTATCATTAATTGCACTAGGGAGACGTCTTCAGACATTCTCAAATCCATCATTTCAAAGGGTATTGAAGATAAGCTCTTTACAAATCCATTAACACCCATCTATTTTTAAGTAGGCCATTTTAGTAAGGACTCAGTGAGGAAACTCTTATCCTTTTCAATCCAGGGAACAGAGACGATTACTTGCACTAAAGAACATAATTAAGTAAGTTTACAATTGATGAAGGCAAAGATCACCACAAAATTGGGATTGTGACCCAACAACTAAAATGTTGACACCTGTAACAGGAGCCTGATTCTGAAACTAAATACAATTACACCAAGAAAATTATACCACCAGACTCAGGAACAGCTTTCCCCCACCTGTTATCAGGCTTACGAATGGTCCATCCAGAAGCTGTGGTACTGTCCGATTCACCTCCACCCCATTGCGGGCATTGTACTTGGACATTGGACAGTCTCTGGAACGTATGTGTTACAATGCTGTGAACTATACTCTACACTCCGTATCTTCCCCTTCACGAGTTTAAGTTGATGGTTTTCATGTAAAGTATTATCTGGGCTGATTGGTTAGCATGCAAAACAAAGCTTTTCACTGTAGCTTGTTACATGTGACAATAATAATAAAACTAAACCTAAAAGAGACTCGGTTTCTCAACTGGTGAACAAACAAATTTTGCAGTCTCTTAAAATAGTTGCAGTCTTTTAAAATAGTCTTTTAAAATAGTGTTAGGGAGGCATGCTTTAACACTGAAAAATTGCCACAGATTAACCAGTAGCCCCTGCTATTCTCCTTTAGCCAAATGGCCTTTGCTAGTGTGAAACCATGTAATGCAGAGTAATTTGTTTCTAAGCATTTAGAGGATAAAGAGAGGCTCTGATGTTAAATGGCCCAATTTCTAAACCTATATCATTGCTGAAGTGATTAACTAAGAGATTATGTTTAATACTGTAATTTAGGGGGATTAACTACAGATGAGGTTTAGAATTTGAGGGAAGGGCGAGAATCCTGTTATTTGATCATTATCACATCATCCTTCTCCAGACGGACACTATAAAGCTAGATGCCACCACATCCCTGCAGTCACTTGTTGGTAGTGTGCAAGATGGCAGTCAGCTGGCTGTGCCTGTGCGTCCTCCTCTCTGCTTCCCTCTCCGCTTGCACCACGCCCGACGAAGACATTGCCGTGGGTCTAATTGAGTTGATAGATGTGTCGGATGAGCATGTTCAACATGCTGCTGCCTTTGCTTCTCAAAATGCCAACTGTGATCTGTTGGAGGTGTTGGAGGCTAAAACACAGGTAGAGTATGTGTGATGGACCCTGCGTTCAACCATTCATCCCCGCTTTAACCAGAGCTGTTTGTTGGCGATGAGGGATTTTCCCTGACTCCTCGCTCAGCGATTATGAGGAATATTTGTGATCAAAATTTTAAATTATGTTAAGGTCTCGAAGTGCTGGAGTAACTCAGCGGGTCAGCAGCATTTCTGGAGAACATGGATAGGTGACATTTTGGGTTGGGACCCTTCTTCAGACTGATTGTAGGGGGGAGAAAGAAAGCTAGAAGAGGGCAGAGGCAGGACAAAGTGTGGCAGTTAATAGGTGGATGCAGGCGAGGGGGGACTTTGATAGGCAGATGGTTTGAGATAGGATTAAGAGTTGAAGATTGTGAAGCCAGAGGGAGGAAAGTAGTGAGTGGGCTGGGGGAGAAAATAGTTGTGAGTCCACATGGAGCACAGGGGAGGAGAGGAGGAGTAAAAAGGGGTGGTGGGGGGAGAAAGACTGGGTGGGTGGGGGGGGGGGGGGGGGAGTGGGAGAGTGTTTAGTAGGTTACCTAAAGTTGGAAAGTTCAACAAATTCTGTTATTGATTCTTGCTTAGCGATTGTTGAGCAATTTAAGGACAGTGTTTTCAATTTTAAAAGACGTCTGAAACTATGGTTGGTTTGCAATGGACCTTGAGCTTTAGTCTGAGGTTTACACTGCTTTACAGTCCAACACTCCCAAATCATTCTGTAAAGGTCGACTGTATAAGCAAAGACACAACTCAACAGGTCAGGCAGCATCTCTGGAGAACACGGATAGGTGAAGTTTCGGGACGGGACCCTTCTTCAGACTGATTGTGGTAGAGTAGGGGTAAAGAAAGGTGAGGCAGGACAAAGTCTGGCTAGTAATATGTGTTTACAGAACAGGGGGGTTTGAACAGCAGTTGGGTGGATAAAGGCCGGAGCTGAAAAGACAAAAAGTATGAAAGGGAAAAAATGATAGAAGAGGTGAGAATTGTGAAGCCGGAGATATACTCCCTTTATTGTATAAGCCTTGAGTTTTGTAGACTTTTAATATGTTGGTTAGTTACTCTGTCTACGTGCATGGTGAGGAAGCTTGGAACCACGTGGAATAAATTGATGCAGAGATGATGAATTGACGACGATGATGTTGCCAAGACTCAAGGTTGGGTAGACTAGGACTTTATTCCTTGGAGCGCACGAGGTTGAGAGGTTATCTTATAGAGGTGCATAAGATCACGAGGGGAATAGATAGGATGATTTATTTTCCCAGTAGGGGAATCAAGAACATGTAACACCATATTGTGCAGATGATACTTTGAGATTACAACAACATCAAAAGATCTGATGAACGTATAGTCATAGAGGTGTATAGCAAGGAAGCATGCCTATCGGCCCATTTTGTTCTTGTCAACCAAGTTGACATTCTGGGCTAGTCCCATTTATAATATAACACCATCCTAGGCAGTCAATACATTGAGATTACAGGAAAATAAAAATATCTAATAATGTTGTTATTAATACATAAATATTGTCTACATAAAGATGGCTAATATTCCTGCTGTTATTCTGACCAGGTTGTTGCTGGAGTCTATTATTATCTGTCGGTGATGGTGAGAAATAATGGGAATAGCCAATACACTGGACAAATGGTAAGAATTATTTCTTGTTGATGGGCTGTTGGGATGGGGTGGAGTGGTGGGACCCTAACCTTGCCCTTAGGGGCGGCACAGTGGCGCAGCGATAGAGTTGCTACCTTACAGCACCAGAGACCCAGGTTCGATCCTGACTAAGGATGCTGTCTGCATGGAGTTTGTACGTTCTCCTTGTGACCATGTGGGTTCCCTCCCACACTCCAAAGATGTGCAGGCTTGTAGGTTAATTGGCCCCTGTAAATTGTCCCTGGTGTGCAGCAGTTGTATAGGGCTCTGGTGAGACCACATCTGGAGTATTGTGTACAGTTTTGGTCTCCCAATTTGAGGAAGGACATCCTTGTGATTGAGGCAGTGCAACGTAGGTTCACGAGATTGATCCCTGGGATGGCGGGACTGTCATATGAGGAAAGATTGAAAAGACTAGGCTTGTATTCACTGGAGTTTAGAAGGATGAGGGGGATCTTATAGAAACATATAACATTATAAAAGGACTGGACAAGCTAGATGCAGGAAAAATGGTCCCAATGTTGGGCGAGTCCAGAACCAGGGGCCACAGTCGTAGAATAAAGGGGAGGTCATTTAAGACTGAGGTGAGAAAAAACGTTTTCACCCAGACAGTTGTGAATTTATGGAATTCCCTGCCACAGAGGGCAGTGGAGGCCAAATCACTGGATGGTTTTAAGAGAGAGTTAGATAGAGCTCTAGAGGCTAGTGGAGTCAAGGGATATGGGGAGAAGGCAGGCACGGGTTATTGATAGGGGACGATCAGCCATGATCACAATGAATGGCGGTGCTGGCTTGAAGGGCCGAATGGCCTCCTCCTGCACCTATTTTCTATGTTTCTATGTTTCTAGTTTATGGGTGATCAATGGTTGGCATGGACTCTGTGGGCCGAAGGGCCTGTTTCCACATTGTATCTGTAAACTAAAATAAACTAGACTAAACCACTGTCAGGAGTGGGGGGTAGAAATCTTTTGTGACTGGATTCTGAGTCCCAGTGAAAAAAGTATCAGCACACAAACCATAGAAAAACTCCACTGTAGGAGCTTCCTAGATTGGGGGTGTGTGCTCTTTTTTCATGGTGCAGCACCCAGTGCGATAGAGTGATGCAGCGGGTAGAGTCAGAGAGACAGATCCAACCCTGACCTCGAGTGCTGTCTGTGTGGAATTTGCACGTTCTCCCTGGTAGGGTGCTGTCCGATTCACCATTCTGGACATTGGACTTTGTCTCTAGAACTGATGCTCTACAATGCTGAGAACTATATTCTGCACTCTGTATTTTTCCCTTTGCTCTACCTTTTGAGTTTGACCTGATTGTAGTTATAGATACATAGATACATAGAAAATAGGTGCAGGAGTAGGCCATTCGGCCCTTCGAGCCTGCACCGCCATTCAATATGATCATGGCTGATCATCCAACTCAGTATCCCGTACCTGCCTTCTCTCCATACCCCCTGATCCCTTTAGCCACAAGGGCCACATCTAACTCCCTCTTAAATATAGCCAATGAACTGGCCTCAACTACCCTCTGTGGCAGAGAGTTCCAGAGATTCACCACTCTCTGTGTGAAAAAGTTTTTCCTCATCTCGGTCTTAAAGGATTTCCCCCTTATCCTTAAGCTGTGACCCCTTGTCCTGGACTTCCCCAACATCTGGAACAATCTTCCTGCATCTAGCCTGTCCAACCCCATAAGAATTTTGTACGTTTCTATAAGATCCCCTCTCAATCTCCTAAATTCTAGCGAGTATAAGCCAAGTCTATCCAGTCTTTCTTCATATGAAAGTCCTGACATCCCAGGAATCAGTCTGGTGAACCTTCTTTGCACTCCCTCTATGGCTATAATGTCCTTCCTCAGATTTGGAGACCAAAACTGTACGCAATACTCCAGGTGTGGTCTCACCAAGACCCTGTACAACTGCAGTAGAATCTCCCTGCTCCTATACTCAAATCCTCTTGCTATGAAGGCCAACATACCATTCGCTTTCTTCACTGCCTGCTGCACCTGCATGCCTACTTTCAATGACTGGTGTACCATGACACCCAGGTCTCGCTGCATCTCCCCATTTCCTAATCGGCCACCATTTAGATAATAGTCTGCCTTCCCGTTTTTGCCACCAAAGTGGATAACCTCACATTTATCCACATTATACTGCATCTGCCAAACATTTGCCCACTCACCCAGCCTATCCAAGTCACCTTGCAGCCTCCTAGCATCCTCCTCACAGCTAACACTGCCCCCCAGCTTAGTGTCATCCGCAAATTTGGCGATGTTGCTTTCAATTATGTATAGTATTATCTGATCTGATTAGATAACATGCAAAACAAAGCCAAACATAGACCTAAACCTAATATACTTTACCTCTCAGAATACTATTGTCAAATTAGAACATTAGATACAAGGAACTGCAGATGCTGGTTTACAAAAGACACAAAATGCTGGAGTAATTCAACGTGACAGACAGGATTTCTGGAGGACATGGATAGGTAATGTTTTTGGTTAGGACTCATTGTGGTGGGGGGAGGGGATGACAGCTGGAAGAGAGGAAATGTGGGACAAAGCCTGGCAAGAGAGAGAATGGCATGTTGGCCTTTATAACAAGAGGAGTCTAATATAGGAGCAAAGAGGTCCTTCTGCAGTTGTACAGAGCCCTAGTGAGACCACACCTGGAGTATTGTGTGCAGTTTTGGTCCTCTAATTTGAGGAAGGACATTCTTGCTATTGAGAGAGTGCAGCGTAGGTTTACAAGATTGATTGACTGATGGCGAGACTGTCATATGCTGAGAGAATGGAGCGGCTGGGCTTGTATACTCTGGAGTTTAGAAGGATGAGAGGGTATCTCATTGAAATATAAGATTGTTAAGACACACTAAAGGCAGGAAACATGTTCCCGATGTTGGGTGAGTCCAGAACCAGGGCCCACAGTTTAAGAATAAGGGGTAAGCCATTTAGAACGGAAACGATGAAACACTTTTTCACACGGAGAGTTGTGAGTCTGTGGAATTCTCTGCCTCAGAGGGCGATGGAGGCAGGTTCTCTGGATGCTTTCAAGAGAGAGCTAGCTAGGGCTCTTAAAATGGCGGAGTCAGGGGATATGGGGCGAAGGCAGGAACGGGGTACTGATGGGGATGATCACATTAAATGGTGGTGCTGGCTCGAAGGGCCGATTGGCCTACTCCTGCACCTATTGTCCATTGATAGATGGATACAGGTGAGGGGGGAAGGGGTGCTTGATAGACAGATGGTTGGACAAAGGCCAGAGATGAAAGACAAAAAATAGAAATAAAGAACTGCAGATGCTGGTTAATACATAAAATGACACAAAGTGCTGGAGTAACTCAGCAGGTCAGGCAACATCTCTGAAGAACATGGATAGGTGACGTTGCGGGTTGAGACCCTTCTTCAGACCGGACAAATATTGAAAGACAAGGATAAACAATGTGAAATTGTGAAGCCAGAGGAAGGAATATAGGTGGAAGATGTATCAGGATCGAACCCTGGTCTCTGGTGCTGTGAGGTAGCAACTCTACTGGTCTGTCTCTGTGCCACCCCTCGGATTAGAATATTAGTGATTTATCAGCTGCAATGTAGAGTGCCATGGGCGTTACATTTCACATCATCGTGCATCTTGAAAATATTTTCTCTTCTTTCAGAAATGCGACATTGAAGTGCATGAACTTCCCTGGGAGGAGTCACTATCAGTTGAAAAATTTGAATGCTTACTGGAATGAGACTAGACCTCCCGTCATCTGTAGTCCCCAGCGTGTTCATCTGCACCTCCACTCTGTCATGGTGCACAGGTTCACACGGAATTCCTAATACATGAATGCAGCAATATTCACGAGACACTCGTGTCATGATTGTATTTCATAATTCAATAAACTTTTTCCCAAGCAAAATTTGTTATTGGTTGTTGTGAACTCTGGTTTAATCTGACCAACTATTACATAATAGAGTCAAGAAACTGCAGCACAGGAACAGGCCCTTCGGCCTTGTCTGACGATTGTATTTATGTATATTATTGTCTGATCTGATTGGATAGCATGCAAAACAAAGCTTTTCACTGTACTTTGGTACCCTTGGCTATAATAAACTTAAAGAGACACGGTTTCTCAATTGGTGGTGAACAAAAAAATGTCCGTGCTGAACATGATGCCAGGTTAAACTGATAGAACACAGAACAGTACGGTACAAGAACAGGCCCTTCGGCCCACAATGTCAGCCACTTGCCGGAGATTCAGAGTTGCTTCACTGAAGTGTTAGTGTCATTGATGGAGGACAGGGAGCCTGGGAAGGTGGTGAGATGGCTCTTTTAATGAATGATGCACTGGGTGCAAGAGAAGAATGACCTGATCTGGGTCACATGCAGACAGACACAGGTTACAAGATACACGGAACAGGCAGTTCAATCATTTATCCTCAGCAAGGAACAAGGTCAGCCTTAAGACTTTAAAATGAAAACGCTGGAGACCTGAAATGAATGCAGAAAATGCTGGAAACACTCAGCAGGTCAGGCAGCATCTGAGGAGATAGCAACAAAGTCAATGCAGGGAGATTCTGTTGACAAAATGATAAAAGCTTTTAACAGTAACCTAGCTACGACACTTGATAAAGTTGCACCTCTCAAGATTAAAAGGAAAGTAAGGGTTAAATGGAGATGTTTTAACTGTTAAAACATCTCCATGGTTAAATAACTCTGTTCATAAGTTTAAAAAATCATGTAAAGTAGCTGAAAGAAAGTGGAGACAAACAGGACTGGAGGTACATCTTGGCATCTATAAAGAAACCATTGCTACCTATAACAATGCTGTAAGATCTGCAAGGAGGACCCATTTTTCTCAAATCATCGCAGAAAGTGGTGGAAATAGTAAGATTTTGTTCTCCACCATTGACAGAATACTAAACTCTGCTTCAAACCCTGATTTTGTTAAGCCAAGCTTCAGTCTGAAGAAGGGTCTCAACCCGAAACGTTGCCTATTTCCTTCGCTCCATAGATGCTGCCGCACCCGCTGAGTTCCTCCAGCATTTTTGTCTACCTTCAATTTTCCAGCATCTGCAGTTCCTTCTTAAACAGTATTCTTATAGATCGCCTAGAAAACTGGGTCGGCCTGTCAGATCAGGTACTAAGTTGGTTCCAATCATATATAAGTGGAAGGAAGTACTTTGTTAGCCTTGGGGATTTGTGTCACAGCTGCATGATATACCCTTTGGTGTAGCACAAGGTAGCTGCCTTGGCCCATTACTCTTTACTTGCATATGCTGCCGCTGGGAGGAGTTATCAGACAACATAATGTAAATGTTCTAAGTTATGCCGATGACACTCAGTTATACCTCTCTGTCGAACCCACTGATGCAAATGCTTTAAGTTCTTTGACCTCCTGCCTATTTTCCATTAAAAAAATGGGTGAATGCTAACTTTCTTAAACTCGATGATGACATGACAGAAATTTTATTACTTGGATCAAAACCCAAGAGAGAGATGTTACTCGGTAAACTGGGAAATTTGACTGCCTTTGCCAAACAGGAAGTCATAAGCCTGGGGGTAAAAATTGACAATTATCTTAATTTTAAATCTCATATAAATAAGGTAACAAAGTGTGCTTTCTATCACCTCAGAAATATTGCTAAAGTACGGCCTTTAACTCAACATGACTGTAAAAACTCATACATGCTTTCATATCAAGCAGACTTGATCACTGTAATGCCTTATTTACCAGTCTGCCTTCAAAATCCACCAACAAGTTACAGCTCATTCAACATGCCGCAGCCCGGCTCTTAACAAATACCAAGTTAAGAGAATATATCACCCCAGTATTATATTACCTTCATTGGCTCCCTGTGAGATCCAGGATAGACTATAAAGTCCTCATTCTTGTCTATAAAGCCCTAAATGGCTTAGGAGCAACATATTTTACAGTCCTTCCTTCCCTATGCCCCTACCCGAGCGCTCAGGTCTTCTGATGCTGGCCTGTTAGCCACTCAATGCCCAAGCAATAAGAAAATTGGTGAAGCAGCCTTTTTCAATGACGCCCCCAAGCTGTGGAATACCCAGGGCTATGTCAGCTGACATTTTTAAACGGCAGCTAAAGACTTATCTTTATAATCAAGCTTTTAACTGACTTTACTTCCTTTGTCTTTTTACATTTTCAATTTTATATTTTATACAAAAAACTCTGATCTGATCTTTTGTTTGTTTGCTTGTGATTCACATCTTCTCGAAAACCTGACGCGCTAATGGTGAAATTTTTACATATTCCGGTAGAGATGTACCTCATGAGATGTCAAAAATCACCTCATCTAAAAATTGGATTTATTATTTCCCGAGTTTTTTTACTAAAATTGTTCACCAATCTGACATCTTTTTAAAATGTAACGAGCTGAAGTGAGCTGGATGACGTCACAGTGCCTCTGCTCCTCGCGGCCAGCTGCGCAGAATTTTCAACGCACAGCCACGAGCTGCGAGTTATGTGGCCCACCCGTCCTCCCCTCCCCCCCCCCCCCCCACCAGGGCTCTGGAATGAAGCTGCTAAACACGTGCTCAAGTTGTGTTGCGCTCTCCGCTAGGCTCCTTCAAGTTCTACAACGTGGCGGCGGCGGTCGTTATCGCAGCGAGAGGAAGCGCAGTGGAAAAGTGGCCGTGGCAGCCGTAACAGGGGACGACCTCCTCTCCGTCTCCCCCGCCCAATCGTCTGTCACGCTGGTGGGAGGGCTTACCCTCGCAGAAGCCGCGAACGGCCGTCCCTCCGCTGCTTTTGACCGTCCTCAGATTGCTCCGGGCCTCGCTCTGGTCCACGCCGGCTGCAGTCTAGCTCGGGCCTGGAGCCTGGTGGGGAGGCTTCTGCTCTATGACCTGGGTAGGTGCTGCCTCTACCCCCTCCTCCTCTCTCTCTACCCTTCCCCGGGGCAGAGAATGAGAGAGGAGGGGGGGGGGAGAGAGGGGGGGTGGAAGGAGGAGGGGGAGAGGGGGTGGATACATAGATACATAGATACATAGAAAATAGGTGCAGGAGTAGGCCATTCAGCCCTTCGAGCCTGCACCGCCATTCAATATGATCATGGCTGATCATCCAACTCAGTATCCCGTACCTGCCTTCTCTCCATACCCCCTGATCCCTTTAGCCACAAGGGCCACATCTAACTCCCTCTTAAATATAGCCAATGAACTGGCCTCAACTACCCTCTGTGGCAGAGAGTTCCAGAGATTCACCACTCTCTGTGTGAAAAAGTTTTTTCTCATCTCGGTCTTAAAGGATTTCCCCCTTATCCTTAAGCTGTGACCCCTTGTCCTGGACTTCCCCAACATCGGGAACAATCTTCCTGCATCTAGCCTGTCCAACCCCATAAGAATTTTGTACGTTTCTATAAGATCCCCTCTCAATCTCCTAAATTCGAGTATAAGCCAAGTCTATCCAGTCTTTCTTCATATGAAAGTCCTGACATCCCAGGAATCAGTCTGGTGAACCTTCTCTGCACTCCCTCTATGGCTATAATGTCCTTCCTCAGATTTGGAGACCAAAACTGTACGCAATACTCCAGGTGTGGTCTCACCAAGACCCTGTACAACTGCAGTAGAACCTCCCTGCTCCTATACTCAAATCCTCTTGCTATGAAGGCCAACATACCATTCGCTTTCTTCACTGCCTGCTGCACCTGCATGCCTACTTTCAATGACTGGTGTACCATGACACCCAGGTCTCGCTGCACCTCCCCATTTCCTAATCGGCCACCATTTAGATAATAGTCTGCCTTCCCGTTTTTGCCACCAAAGTGGATAACCTCACATTTATCCACATTATACTGCATCTGCCAAACATTTGCCCACTCACCCAGCCTATCCAAGTCACCTTGCAGCCTCCTAGCATCCTCCTCACAGCTAACACTGCCCCCCAGCTTAGTGTCATCCGCAAACTTGGAGATGTTGCTTTCAATTCCCTCGTCCAGATCATTAATATAAATTGTAAATAGCTGGGGTCCCAGCACTGAGCCTTGCGGTACCCCACTAGTCACTGCCTGCCATTGTGAAAAGGACCCGTTTACTCCTACTCTTTGCTTCCTGGAGAGGGTGGGATGGAGAGGGGGGGAGAAGGGGGGGAGAAAGGGGAGAGAGGGAAGGGGGGGAGAGGAGAGGGGGGAAGGGAGGGGGGAGGGAGGGGGAAGGGAGGGGGCCCTCCCTCTCTCTCTGCCCCCCACCCCTCTCTGCCCCCCCTTCCTCTCTAGGGAGTGGTGAATATTGGGACCTATGGGTGAGTGGTGAAATATTGCGTTCGGGAACCAGCCCTCCCCTGTGACGCCCCCCCACCCCTCAATCTCTACCCCCCCCCCCTCTAGCCGCACCTGCACAGTTGGGGGTTATGCGTGAGTGGATAGGGCGGAGGATGGGGTAAAAGGAGCGAATGAATAATATTAATATAATATCAAGGGGGGGGGGGGTAGTGTGTGTGTGTGGGGGGGGGGTGGTTAGTGTCTGTGTGACGCCGAAGGCCGCCCCCCCCCCTGCAACCGCGTGTTGAGGGGACGGGACCCAACGGGTCCCCCTTGGTCTAGTTTTTATATAAATCTGTGCTTTTTAACTGCCTATGTTCTTACTGTTTTATATAGAATTTTTGTTTAGACCTGTGTCTACGTGGAAAGCACTTTGGGTTGCATTCAATTGCATGAAAAGTGCTATTAAAAAAAAGTTATTATTATTATAATTATTAATAATGTTTTATATTGATTAAAAGATTGAAAGATACAGCGTGGAAACAGGCCCTTCGGCTCAACGAGTCCACGCCAACAATCGATCACCCATTCACACTAGTCCAATGTTATCCCACTTTCTCATCCACTCCCAACACATAAGGGACATTTTGAGTCGCACATTCATTTCTCAAATCTGATTTACCCTGTGTTAATTATGAGTGGCTTGACTGATAATCCAGAGATTACCACCTCTGAGTTTCTGCTTGTTACTTTGGAACCTCACTCCCTATACGGGCCGAAGTATAACTCCGGTAATCAGCACCTTTGGTGGTGCTAGACAAACAGGTTTTCTGGACTATTGGACATCACTGCTATTACTTGATCACTAGGTTGATGATGTTTCATCAGAACTCCTCTGAGATATTCCCTCGGATCTCTTTGTTTAGTTTATAGATACAGCGTGGAAACAGGCCCTTCGGCCCATTGAGTCTGCGCAGTTCTATTCGACACACTAGGGACATTTTACAGAAGCAAACCTACAAATGTTGTGTCCTTGTGTAGGCTTTAAGACACGTTGACATCCAACTCAGTGGCCACCATCAAGAAGTAGTCACAGAGCTTTACAGCATGGAAATTACCCTTCGGCCTACCTTGTCCATGCTGACCAAGCTGGCATAGTGGACTAGTCCCATTTGCCTGCATTTGGCCCATATGCCTCTACACCCTTCCTATCCATATATCTGTCAAAATGTATTTTAAGGTTATAATTGTATCCGCTTCTATATCTTCTTCTGGCAGCTCATTCCAGATATGGACTATCCTCTGGATGAAAACGTTACCCCGAGGTCCCTCTTAAATCTCTCCCCTCTCAGGCAGGAGAATGGGGTTGAGAGGGAAAGATAGATCAGCCCTGACTGAATGGCGGAGTAGACTTGATGTGACAAATGGCCTAATTCTGCTCCTGACACCTGTAAACTTATGAACTTCCCCACTATTGAATAGACAGTCAGTTTTAGAATGCTCTCTATTGGTACATTGAGACATGATGGTTTAACCTGCCCATATATAGTGATAATTCATTCATGTACCCTAGGTCCCAGGTTATAGATCCCAGTGTTGACTGTTGATTGGTAAAATATGTAGAGAGACCCACCCAACCTTGTGATTAACTAGCACTACCAACTTCAAACATTATTATAATAGGAAAACTGATTTCTTACTTTTATTGGAATAATGCACAATTTGCTAATCAAAATGTCAAACAATCTGCTTAATTTTCTATCTACCACCACAATGAAAACAATTGGTTGTATTTTGATTGATCAGCCGAAGTTATTTTGTTTTAGCTCTGATTAAAAGCTCAGTACCGGACGCACTACCCTCCACTGGGCTTGCATTTTCTTCCCTAGGTTGATGCTCGCAGGTTTATCATCTCCTTACATTCATCCTGGTCGTGTCTGTAAAGCCTGTAGGGACAAAGCAGAGCAGAGTTTAGCAACGTGGAAGGTGAAGGGGAAAGCCTGCGGCTCTGAACGGTCCCTAAATTCACCTCCCGGGCCCTCGGAAAGTACCCTAAAGCCCCTCCATCGGCTCGGGAAGGGGGACACGGCGGTCTTGGTGCACGGAAGCAGAGGGGCGGCTGCTGGAGGCTACGGACGCCGTGTTTGCGGATGGCGTGGAGGGACGCATCGTTGTGGTCATGCGTGGTGATTTTGGTGGATTTTGCTCGCCCTGCAATCAGTCATGATCACAATGAATGGCGGTGCTGGCTCAAAGGGCCGAATGGCCTCCTCCTGCACCTATTTTCTATGTTTCTACATCAGCCGGGCGAGCAAGCGAGTGAACGAGCGGCAGCAGCGGCGATGGAAGGAGCTGACGGCATCGCTCTGGGCAAGATCGACCCCTACTTCGCTGATCCAGTGCTGCCAGGACACCGAGCCAAAGTGAGAAAATAATAAACTACAGATCTCCTTGGGCCATGATCAGACTTTACAGAGACTTGGAAGTTGCAAGATGGCGCCATAATGTGGCAACTCTCTGCGTGCTGTCCCAGAAGAGGATCTATTGTATGGTATGCATTGACAGGATAACACACAGAACAAACATTTCACTGTATCTCTGTACATGTATGACAATAATAAACTAAACTAAAGAGGTACAGTGACTGGTTTGGTACATTCCCCACTCATACATACCGGCCAATCTTTTCCACATCCTTTATATTTTCCGGCAGCCTCATTCCCCTCGTTTCAGGCAGTAGCATCATTAATCCACCAGCTACCAGAGCAAGTGCACCTGCGGTAACATGGAAACTAATTACAATCCTCTTTATGTGCTCTTCAGTGCAGTGACACCAACGGCCACGCTGATGTGACAGCCAAGGAGACGGAGGAAATTCAGCTTGTTCCCAACAACTCTTACAAACATCTACAGATGCCCCGTAGAAAGCAAACTGTCAAGTTGCATCACAGCTTGGTATGGGAGCAGCTCTGCCCAAGACCACGAGAAGTTGCAGAGACCAGACTTCTCACCATTGAATCCATCTACACTTCACGTTGCCTCCGAAAAGCAGCCAACATAATCAGACATGTCCCATCCTGGTCATTCCTTCTTCTCCCCACTCACATCCCCTAGAAGATACAGAAACTGAAAGTGTGCACCACCAACCTCGGGAGCAGTTTCTTCCCCGCAGTTATCAGGCCACTGAATGGTCCTTCCACAAGCTAGAGTACAGTCTGATTCACCTTAACCCCATTGCGGATTTTGGACTTTGTCAATGGAACTGATGTGCTACAATGCTGAGAACTACATTCGGCATTCTGTATCTTCCCCTTTTCTCCAGCTATTGTACTTGAGTTTGAACTGATTTTAACTGTGAATGGTATATCTGGTCTGTTTGGATACCATGCAAAATAAAGCCTCGGTACATGTGACAATAATAAACCTAAACCTGTGACAGCATGGGTATCATCCAGGTGCTCCGTTTCCTCCCACATCCCAAAGCTGTATGGGCTTGTAGGTTAATTGACCTCTGTAAAATTGCCCCTAGTGTGTAGGGAGTGGATGAGAAAGTGGGATAACATAGAATTAGTATTTCTATGCTGTATCTCTAAACTAAACTAAAGCATGCATTGAGCCACAAGGAACTGCAGATGCTGGTTCATACAAAAAAAAGACACAAATTGCTGGAGTAACCCAGCAGGTCAGGCAGCATCTTTGGAGGATATAGAGGTAACGTTTTGGGTCGGGACCCTTCTTCAGACTGTTCTTCAAACAAGAGACAAGAGAATGGAGAAAGAGGGAATAAAGACTCAGGGTTACACGGATGAGTGAAGTTAGACATGAACTCAGACACACATTGCATTTTTTGTTAACAATTATTTATCCAGAGTGCTGGAGTAACTCAGCGAGTCAGGCAGCATCTCTGGGCATGCATAAGTGAAGAAGGATCCCGAGCGGAAACGTCACCTATCCATGTTCTCCAGAAATGCTGCCTGACCCGGTGTTACTCCAGCACTTTGTGTCTTTTTTTGAAGAATGCAGTGACTGTTTCTGGAGTTTCATGTCCACTGACTAGGTCAACAGTGACAGTGGAGTGTAACCAGGGACACCTTGGTGCTGGGCCCTCTGGTCCGGGAGAGGAAACTGGTCCAGGCTCCTCTGTTGTACCTTCACCAGCACACTGATGAAACATGTCACTTCATCGTTCAATCCCTTCCACAAACTCACCAAAGATCACCAGCGGGAGCTCTGTCCAAACCGCGGCTAGTTTATAGAGCACCAGAGGTGCGGCCATCCCACTGATGTCACTCAGGGACAGGCACACGGAGACTCCGAAACTCCTGGGGAATTTTTGGAAAGAAAAATAATGATCAGATCACAAACTGGCAACCGTCTAACCGACAGGGCAAAGAGACCTAGCAAGAGGGAGAGAAGATAAGGACCAGGCACAAGGAACTGCAGATGCTGGAATCTTGCAAAATGCACAGAGCTGAAGGAACTCAGCGGGTCAGGCAGTGTCTGTGGAGGGAATGGACAGATGACATTTCAGCTCCGCACCCTTCTTCAGACTGATGGAGTAGGGGGGAGTAAGCTGGAAAAGAGAGGTGGAGGCAGGACCAAGTCTGTGAAGTGATGTGTGGATACAGGTGAGGGGGGGGGGGTGATTGGCAGATGGGGGAGTAAGTGACAAAGACTGGAGGTGAAAAGGAGACAAAAGGGTGTCAGATCAGGGGAGAAGAGGAAGAGTGATATGTAAAGCCGGGGACGGGCAGGATGTAGGTGGAAGGGGACGGTGTGGGGGGGGGGGAGGGAGATATGTGCACGGAGAAAGGGATAGCAGGAGGGTGACTTTGGTTGGGTGGGGGGGGGTCTGTAAGTGGTGGGATAAATGTGCACTCACCAGGGTGGGGGTGGGATGGTGAAAGAGAGGGGGGCAAAACTTCACACTTGGGTTAACATAGAATATAGAACAGTATAGTACAGGAACAGGCCCTTCAGTCCACAATGTCTGTGTCGAGCAGAGTCATAGAGACACACAACCCAGAAATGGGCCCTTTGACCCAACTTGCCCATGCTGACAAAGATAAAAGCATGACCCAAAGACCAACCCTAATCTGCCTGCATGTTCCGCATCCCGCCAGTCCCTGCATATCCATGTGCCTATCCAAAAACCTCTTGAATGCCATTATCGTATCTGCCTCCACCACCCCCGGCAGCAGGTTCCAGGCACTCGTCACCTGTTGTGTAAAAAAACTTGCCCCCACACACCTCCTTTAAACTGTGACCCTCTCACCTTCAAGCTGTGCCCTCCGTTCTTTGCCATTTCCACCCTGGGAGAAGGGTCCTGACTGTCTGCCCTATCTACGCCTCTCAGAGCAAAGTAGAAGGCCCTGCTGGTTACCTGATGGAAGTGGGCTGCAGTTCGTTGGTGACCAGGAAGAGGATACTGAGGGAGATGGTAATGCCGAACCTGGCCAGTGTGGTGACAGCGGTCTTGAGTCTAGGCATTTCTTCCAGGGGGTGAAATACAAGAGAAAAAGCAGAGTTTACTCTCTGCGGGAAACAACCGGTTGCATCAGGAAATGACTACAACCAAATAACACCCACCCCTCCACTCCCCCTTTCCTCTGCTCCCCCCTGTTCACCAACCTTTACCCCTCCCCATCTAAGCAAGCACACATTCCCCGCACCACCTCTCACCCCCCCAGTCACTCTGCTCCTTCCCCTTCCTCCGTACGCGCATCTCCCATCCCCGACACCTCCTTCCCTTTTATCCCCCCCACTTTCCCCTCCCAAAAGACCATATGACAGAGGACCAGAATAAGGCCTTTCGGCCCATCGAGTCTGCTCCGCTATTTGATCACAGTTAATCTATTTTTCCCTCTCAGCCCCATTTTCCTGCCTTCTCCCCATAACCTTAGACACCCAATCAAGAACCTGCCAATCCCCGCTTTAAAAATACCCAATGACTTGGCCTCCACCGCTGTCTCTGGCAATGAACTCCACAGAATCACCACCCACTGACTCCCCCGTTCCCGTCCACCTCTCCCTCCCTCCGGCTGGTCCTGGCTCCAGACTCCCCCTGTTCTCCGTGCTCCTCTGTAAACGGCCTACCAGCGCTCTGCAAACTCCAGGCCCCTCCCTCACAAGGGGAACTCCTCAGGGGAGGAGGGGATCTCCACAGCATCAGCTCTACATGGAGGGAACTCCTCAACCCCCTCCTTCGAGAGGGTAACTCCAGGCCCTGCCCCTCTGTGGGGAGGGTAACTCCAGGCCCTGGGGTACTTCCCCCGGGAGATGAGGGGGGATCCATACTCACCTCCGGAGATGCAGGCTGCGATGAGGCAGAAGGCCGCGGCCAGCACGCTGGAGGCCACGAAGGGGCTTCTGCGTCCGACGCGGCGGACCACCAGCAGCCCCAGCATGGTGGCGGGCAGCTCCACCGCCCCCGCCACAAAGGTGTCGCCGTAACTCTCCACCCCCTGCAGGCCCAGGCGCAGCGTCAGGCCCAGGTACACCAGGCCGCTGGTGAACCTAGGGACACAGCATCGTCACCATCGGTGGATCACAGCATGGGGCACGGAACACAGGACACCAAACATGGAACATGGAACACAGGGCACAGACCTCCAGAGCACGGAACATAGGACACGGTACATAGGACACGGAAAACGGAGCATAGAATATATAACATGGAACACAGAACATGGATCACAGAAAATGAAACACAAAACATGAAGCACAAAACATAGAATATGGAACCCAGAACATAAAACAGGCAACAATACGGCGAAGGAAGAGGCCCTTTGGCCCAACATGTTGTTAAGTTAAACTAATCTTCTCTGTCTGCACGTGATCCATATTTGTCTATTTCCTCTTCTTCCATGTACCTATCTAATAACCTCTTAAATGCTACTATCGTATCTGCCTCCACCACCACACATGGCAGCACGCTCCAGGCCCCCACAACCCTCCGTGTGAAAAAAAACTTGCCCCGCACATCTCCTTTAAACTTTGCTCCTTAAAGCTATGTCCTCCAGTCTTTGATATTTACACCCAAGTTTATCCAACCTCTTCTTGTAGTTGTACAAAGGAACTGCAGATGCTGGTGTACATTGAAGATAGACACAAAGTGCTGGAGTAACTCAGCGGGACAAGCAGCATCTGTGGAATGGGTGACATTTCGGGTCGAGACCCTTCTTCAACTTCTTGGAGCTAAGTAATACCTACACGACAATCTATGTCCAGGAAAATCTTATTCCAAGAACTCTCCTCAGCAGCTTTAATCTCTCTTTAATGCCTCAAATCCAGATCGTTCTGGCAAACCTCCTCTGCACCCTCTCCAAAGCCTCCATATCCTTCCTGTAATGGGGCAACCAGAACAGTACGCAATACTCCAAACGTGGCCAAATCAAAGTTCTATAAAGCTGCACCATGACTTTCTGACTGTTATACTCAATGCTCCGACTGGTGAAAGCAGAGTGCATACTGTCGTTGTGTCCTTGGGCAAGACACTTCACCCACCTTTGCCTGCGTGTGAATGTGTGTGAATGTGTGTGAATGATTGGTGGTGGTCGGAGGGGCCGTAGGCGCAGATTAGCAGCCGCGCTTCCGTCAGTCTGCCCCAGGGCAACTGTGGCTACAGAAGTAGCTCACCACCACCGAGTGTGACTGAGGAGTGAATGAATAATGCGATGTAAAGCGCCTTGAGTATTAGAAAGGCGCTATATAAATCCCATCCATTATTATTATTATTATCCTCTCTCTCTCCACAGATGCTGCCTGACCCATTGAGTACCTCTGGCACTTTGTGCTTATTTTCCTTTTACAACATATGCAGTTCTTTGTGTCTGCAAGGATTAGAAGCACACAGTTTAATGCAGCCACCAGCAACTTAGACACCAGGAACTGCAGATGTTGGAAACTCAAAGTGCTGGAGGAAATCAGCAGGTCTGGCAGCATCTGTGGAGGGAATGGACAGTCAACGTTTTGGGTCTGGACCCTTATTCAGACTGATGAGGGTGAATGGTATTCATGTAGATGGGCAAAAAGGTGAGTGTAGGCATGATGGGCTGAAGGGCCTGTGTCTGTGCCATACAACACTGACTTTGCCCTGGACTTTTGCTCCACCTGAGGCACCTGCAATCTCAGCTTACAAACCTACCAGCAGTACATCAAAATCAGCGTGCGTCTCCTCATCTGTGCCGTCCTGAACAGATCCAGGAAGGAAGGATTCTTCACTACTTCGGAACTGCTCTCCGCCATCATCATCTGGAAGGCAAGGAAGGGTCATGACACGGGAACTGAAGCCGCGATCTCGACCTGTGATCGCGGGAGAGAGGTCACACTTGCCACCGACTGTGCTACCTGGTGGCTAGTCCGCTGGCTAACACGGGAACATTGGAGCAGTAGGGAATGAGAGGGGGTGTAGGAAGGAACTGCAGATGCTGTTTTACACCGAAGATAGACACAAGAATCTGGAGTAACTTAGTGGGTCAGGCAGAATCTCTGGAGAAAAGGAATAGGCGATGTTTCAGGTCGAGACCCTTCTTCAGCCTCCAAGTCAAGGGAAAGATAAACAAGAGATATACAAGAGATACAGTAGAAGGTACAAATGAATGAAAGATATGCAAAAAGCAACGATGATCAAGGAAGGTGGAGCCCACAATGGTCCATTGTTGGCTGTGGGGTAGGTGATAATGAGTTATACAGACAGTGAAACTTAACAGGACGACAGTGAAACTAGTATGAAGACTAGGGTGGGGGAGGGATGGAGAGAGAAGGGACGCAAGGGTTACTTGCAGATAGAGAAATCAATATTCATACCATGAAATATGAGGTGCAGTTCCTCCAATTTGTGTGAGGCCTCACTGACAATGGAGGAGGCCCAGGACAGAAAGGTCAGAGTGGGACTGCGAAGGGAATTTGGCAACCAGGGATTGCGTAGGACAAGGCAAACTGAGGCTTCTTCCAGAGAAGGAACAGGTGCACTACAGTGCTGAGAACTACATTCTGCACCTGGAAGAACTGGAAAGGGATCAAGGATGGTGAGGCTGAGTTGTGTGTCAGTGCTGCTTTAGACTTTCGAGATACAGTGTGGAAACAGGCCATTTGGCTCACCGAGTCCGCGCCAACCAACGATCACTCCGTACGCTAACATTATCCTACATATTAGGGACAATTTACAATTTTTACCGAAGCCAACTAACTTACAAACCTGTACGTCTTTGGAACGTGGGAGGAAAGCGGAGCATCCGGTGGAAACCCACGCGGTCACAGGAAGAACGTACAAACCCCGTACAGACTAGCACCTATAGTCAGGATCATACCCGGATCTCTGGAGCCCTAAGGCAGCAACTCTACCGCTGTGCCGCACATTGGAACACCGTGTGTTGCTACTGCTCGTGATATGGTGACATCATCGCTGCAGCAACACAAGCTCTACCATGCACCTGAGGTCCTCTTCAGTACATTAGTTGTTAGTTGAAAAGCTACAATCTTTTAATGTTTCTTCTCATTCAATCTCATGTTACCTCATTCCAACTACCACAAAAGGTGCCATACACTGGCAGCAGGCCTAGCTCAACCGCCGCGGAACCAGGAGCCTGCCCGGAGAGGGAAGCCACCGAGCCCGGCCACTGCTTGCCCACGCGGTACGGAGTACCGGAGAGGAGTGTTTAGGGAGTCGGCGAAGGCGGTGGACACTGAACAAAGGTACGGCAAGAAGAATCGGGGTCTTACCTTCCGAGCCATCAAGGTCGGTGTGGGAGGCGCCCACGGAGCACGAAGGCTGAAGGTGGCCAATGAGGGGAGGGATGATGGTTCGCTGGAATATGCAGATGGAGGTGAAGGATGCGTGAGCCCTTATGGCCAGCTGCAACTTGGACCGAAGCCTGGCGCCTCTTGCCGGACTCAGTGGGCTGTTTCTATGCATTCTGTACTTAAACTGGGATTGTACTTATGTATGGCAATAATTTTACTGAACTGTATGCAAAAAAAACACCTCACTTTTGAGATAGCTTGATACATGTGATAATATGAATGAATGAATGAATGAATGAATGAATAGGTTTATTAGCCAAGTATTCACATACAAGGAATTTTCCTTGGTGCTCCGCCCGCAAGTGACAACGACATACAGTGACAGTTAGGAATGACACATAAAACATTAAACATATATAATAAAACATTATCGATTAAACATGTGAATTAAATAAAATACCAGAACAAAAGGAAGCTACAGATTTTGGGTTATTGAGTAGAGCTACTACTCGTTGAAAAAAGCTGTTTTTATGTCTGGCTGTGGCAGCTTTGACAGTCTGGAGTCGCCTTCCAGGGGGAAGTGATTCAAAGCGTTTGTGGCCAGGGTGAGAGGGGTCAGAGATGATCTTACCCGCTCACTTCATGGCCCTTGCAATGGAGGGAAGGTTGCAGCCAATAACCTTCTCAGCTGATTGCTGCAGCCTCCGGGTGTCGTGCATGGTGGCTGAGCCAAACCAGACCATGATGGAGAAGGGGAGGACAGACTCTACGATGGCCGTATAGAATTGGACTGTCATTGCCAGTGGCAGATTGTGCTTCCTCAGCTGCCACAGGAAGTACATATAGAACCATTGAACCATTAAACTCTTTGACCAAACTTGTGTCAATTATGTTCTGCGTCAGCTAGACCACATTTGGGATACTGTGCTCAGTTCTGATCGCCCAGCTACAGGAAGTATGTCATTGAATTGGAAAGGGTGCAGAAGAAATGCACCAGGTTGTTACCTGGGCTTGTATTAGAGGGAGAGGTTGGATAGGCTGGGACATTTTCTTTGGAGCGTAGGAAGCCGAGGGGTGACCTTATTGAGGTGTCCAGGATCATGAGCGGCATGGATGAAGTGAACGCTCACAGTCATTCACAGAGTAAAGGATTTTAAAGCTAGTGCAAAGGCTTAACGCTTAAGGTGAGAGGGGAGAGATTTATGAGGGACCTCAGGGGCAATTTTTTCACTCAGAGGATAGTCTGGAATCAGCTGCCAGGGAAGCTATAGAAGCGGATATAATTATGACTTTTAAAATATATTTGGACAGATATATGAACATGAAGGGTTTAGAGGGGCATGGGCCATGTGCAGGCAAATTGGACTAGCCCAGTATGCCAACGAGGTGGGCCGAAGGGCCTGTTTACGTGCTGCACAGCTCTGTGACTCTACAAGTGTGGCACGCGAGGTTGTGCCAGGCCATTCCAAAGCTTTTCGCCTCAAACACCATCGGTTACCTCTTTGTAGGTTGATGGGAGACTCTTGCCATTCTGGTCCGCCATTTCCTGAGCCACTTTCAACGCCTCCTTCAGCCTCTTGCGGGACAGCAACCAGCGAGGAGACTCGGGGATCAAACTGAGGGTGGAACAGGTCCAATCAGCCAACACTGTGATGGATGATCAACCAATGTCTACTTCAGTTTTAGTTTAGAGATAAAGCAAGGAAACAGGCCCCTCAGCCCACCGTGTCCATGCTGACCACCAATCAGCCATTCACTCTAGTTCTACGTCATCCCGCTTTCCCATCCACTCCCTACACACTACCCACTCCCCAGCCTGGGGCTCGCGTGTATCGGGCATCATTGAAAGGCACAAGCACGTGGACAGACGTGACCTGTAGAGGCACGGAGCGGCTGAGCAGAACACCAACAACATTGCATGGCCAGGCCGACCCCTGCAACACCAACTCAGTGTCGCCGCCAGGACAAGTTAGGACTCTACATTTTTACAAACTTTGAAAATTTAGAAGTACATGATGACTCTTGTGTACTGCCTCAGTGGTTTAGTTTAGTTTAGAGATACAGTGTGGAAACAGGCCCTTTGGAGTGTGGGAAGAAACCAGAGTACCCAGCGAAAACCTATGCGGTCACGGGGAGAAAGTACAAACTCCATAAATACAGTACCCATAGTCAGGATCGAACCTGGCGATGTAAGGTGCAACTCTACCGCTGCGCCACCGTGCCACCCCGTCTACTATTCTGCACTACAGTCTTTTGTACTCCTGTACTTATATGTGATTGTGCTTATATATAACACAAGTTTACTTGATTGTATACAAAACAAAACAAATCACTGTATCTAGGACATGTGACAATAAAGTAACTATTGCTACTATTGACTATTAAAACAGAGAACATAGAACAATTCAGCACAAGCACAACCATTTGGCTCATGTCTATGCTGAACGTGGTGCCAAAACCTTATCTTATCTACCTGGACCGTATCCATATCCCTCCATTCCCTGCATATCCATATGTCTATCCAAAGACTCCCAAACGACACGATTGTATCTGCCTCCACCACCCCCTGCAGCCTATTCCAGGCACTCACCACCCTCTGTGCCCCGCCCATCTCCTTTAAACGTTCCCCCTCTCACCGTAAAGCAATGCCTGTTGATTAATCTGTATAGAAAGTTTGCAGCAACTCGACATTACCAGCAGTAAAGCAGCAGGACAAAGTTTGGAACGGTGACGACCATTTGGATTCCTTTCCAAGATTTAATCATGTAGGCAAAGCCAGGAATTAGCATCACTCCCAACGAGAACATCGTCTGAGTCACCACTATCACCACTCTTCTGTGTCTACAACCAACCATCTCTGTAGCTGAAAGGAAATAACAATGTCATAGAGCCATCCAGCACAAAACAGGCCCTTCAGCCCTGCTCATCCATGCCATCCAAGATGTCCCAACTAAGGCAGTTCCATTTGCCCTTATTTGGCCCATCTCCCTCTAAACCTTTCCTATCGATGTAACTGTCCCAAACTCTTTTAAAGGCTGTTACCGTATCTGTAATAACAAGGAACTGCAGATGCTGGTTTATACAAAAGATATACGCAAAGCGCTGGAGTAACTCAGTGGGTCACACAGCATCTCTGCAGAAAAGGGAGACTAATTCAGTCTGAAGATGAGTTACTCCAGCATTTTCTATCTATTTACCTGCCTCAACTACTTTGGCAGTTTATTCCATATACCCACCACCCTCTGTGTGAAAAAGTTACCCCTCAGGTTCATATTAAATGTTTCCCCTCTCACCTTAAACCTATGCCCCTGGTAATTCCCCTATCCTGGGTAAAAGACTCTGCATTCACCCTATCTATTCCCCTCATGATGTAGTACACCACTATAAGATTACCCCTCACCCTCTTGTGCTGCAAGGAATAAAGTCCATTATGGTCTACATGGTAACAAACTGCTTATTGGCACCTTGAGACATCCAGACTTTGACCCAAGCCTTTCCCCACACACCTGCATTTGACTAGCATCCTTTTCCCTACTCGTGACATTCCAGAAATCCGCAAGAGTAATTGCCCTGAGGTATTCAGTATAACGAACTTTGCTTGAATATCCTTTTGTGTAATGCTAAACATATATTGCTAAAGATTAACAAGAGTATTAACTCTCCAGCAAAGTTAAAGGATCAGCCCTGTTTGTCCTAGAAACATAGAAGCTTGGAAGAATTGAAACTCAAGCTATATACGAGGATGTGGCCAGCACTCGAAGGCCTGAGCGGGAGAGAGTGGGCATGCTAGGACTTCATTCCTTGGAGTGCAGGAGGCTGAGGGGTGATTTTAGAGGTGCATAAAATCATGCGTGGAATAGATTGGGCAAACACATAGACTGAAAAAGTTTTTCTTTTGGTGGTTTAATTTGAGGAAGATACTCTATAATTTGAAAGACTGCGACAAAAATTTGATTTTATATTCTTAAATCAGTTATATTTTGCAGTGTTGTTCATCATAAAAATATGATGGATATGAGTGAATGCAATGGGCAACCTGGAAAAAGAAGAGAAAAAAATAAATTAAATTCTCTAAAAGATTGCGCCAAACATATGTTTCCCATAGTAGAGATGTTCATCTATATAACCACATTCAAAGCAGCAAAAATTAAAGTTTTATTTCCGGGTTTTCAGAAACCTAAAAGTAGACACTTACTGGAGAATCACCTGAATCTTTGACGTCTTGGTGCTGACTATGTGGAGTTTGCAAGTTCTATGTACAAACTTGCATCCCGAAGTTTGGTGATATGCCTTCAGCAACACACGGAACTGCAGATGCTGGAATCTTGTGCAAAAATACACAAAAGCGCTGAAGGAACTCAGCGGGTCAGGCAGCACCTGTGGAGGTAATGGCCAGGTGACATTTTGGGTGGGGACCCCTTCTTCAGACCGATTCAGAATGTCCTGAACCAAATCGTCAGAGTTCTCTATTACACAGTCGTTCGGGATGAACTGTGACGAGGACCCTTGCATCTTTCTCCAGATCCTCTTCACAAATCCCTCTTCCTCCCACAATTGTGCTTTTGTCCTGGAGACATGAGGAACTGCAGGTGCTGGTTTACAAAGAAATACACAAAGTGCTGGAGTAATTCAGCGGGTCAGGCAGCATCTCTGGAGAACATAGATGGGTGACAATTCCTTTCTTCAGGACCCTTCTTCAGATTGATTGTGGTGGTGGAGAGGGAGGGGAAGAAAGCTAGAAGAGAGGAGGGGTGGAACAAAGCCTGGAAAGTGATAGGTGGATACAGGAAAGTGGGGGTGGGGGTCGATAGTGGGACCAAGGCCAGAGATAAAAAGACAAAAAAGTGTGATAAGAATAGAAGATGAGCTAATTGTGAAGTCAAGGGAAGGAATGTAGGTGGAAGGGGACAGGGGAGGGGGAAGGGGAGACTGGCTGTGAATCCGGGTCCCTCTCTCCCTTCTCTTCCCTGTGCCCCATATGGATCTACACCCACCTGTATCCACCTATCATTTGTCAGGCTTTGACCTGCTCCCATCTTTCTCCTCTCACCACAATCAGTCTGAAGACCTGGAATGTTACCTATCCATGTTGTCCAGAGATGCTGCTTGACCCACTGAGTTACTCCACCACTGTGTGTCTTATTTTATCCCGACTTCATCAGAGCATCAAATTAACATTTAACAGGGAAAATAAATGAACAATATGTTGTGGATTGAGGGACATTGTCTTTTTAGAAATATTAAAATGTTGGCATTAACATTTTATTAATGATATTGTGTAGGGTTTGTACAGTTAGAAGCCTTCACTATGGTCAATTGTATTCAGCTTTGAGGCTTACCAATGACAGCAGTGATGACGGATATCCCTCTTCCGAACAAGCCCTGCAGGATTCGGAAGATCACAAACACGGGATATACGGGTGCAAGGGCAACAAAGATCCCAGCCACTCCTGTCCCACCCAGACAGGCCAGTAAGGACAGTTTCCGCCCAAACCTGAAATCAAAAGCAGCTATCAGAGGCCAGGTGCAGAGTGCAGCTGTCACCGATTGTCAGGAGACAGAGGAAATCCAGCAGGCCTCCAACGACCCTTACAAACTTTTACAGATGCGCCGTAGAAAGCATAATGTCGGGTTCCACCTCTGCTCGGTTTGGGAACAGCTCCGTCTAGGGCAGTGAGAAATTGTAGAGAGATGTGGGTGTAACCCAGTCCATCACACAGACCTGACTCCCCGCCACTCACTCCAGCTACATTTCACGCTACCTTTGAAAAGCAGCCAACATAATCAAAGACTTGTTCTCCTTCTTCTCCCTTCTCCCGTTCAGCAGAAGATGCAGAAACCTGAAAGCTCGCACCATCAGACTCAGGAACAGCTTCTACCACTCTGTTATCAGGCTTCTCAACATTCCTTCCATAAGCTGGGATGTAGTCCCGATCTTCCAACCTACCTCATTGTGGATATGGACATTTTCATCAAAATGAGAATTCTATAATGCTGAGAACTATATTCTGCTCTGTGGTATTTTCCTTTTTGCTCTACCATTGATTGATAAGATACAGCATAGAAACAGGCTCTACAGCCCACTGAGCCCACACCAATCATACATCACCCATTCACACTTGATCAATAGTGCTTCATTAATAGTTCAATAATTCTACGTTATCCCACTTTCTCATCCACTTTCCACATACTAGGGACAATCCACAGAGGCCGATTAACCTACACTGTACAAACCCGCCTGTCTATAGGATGTGGGAGGAAACCCGAACACTGGAGGAATCCCATAGATGTTGCAAACTCCACATAGACAGCAGCAGAGGTCAGGATCGAGTCCGGGTTTCTGGCGCTGTGAGGCGGCAGCTCTACCAGCTATGCCGCACTGTTGTGTATGGATTGATTGTACGCATGAACTGAGATAATATGAGCAACAGAGCAGTAGTAGTGCAGTGGTGCAGCGAGTAGCTAACTCCCACCTTCCATCCTGACGTCTTGGTGCTGTCGATGTGGTTTGCAATTTCCTTACCCAGCATGGAAATAGTGTTATCTGATCTGAATGGGTAGCATGCTAAACAAAGCTTTTCCCTGTAGCTCGGTACACGTGACAATAATAGAGCTAAACCCAGTCATACCTGTCTGCAGCGTAGCCTGTGATGAGCACTCCAAGGGAAAAGCCAATCTGAATGCAGCCTTGAGATAAATCCACCTTCCAGGCATCGTCACACACAAGGTCGTACTTCAGAGGTGGCACGTCAAGGGAAAGAAAGCAGGTGATCATTGATCGGCACGATTTGCCATGTCATCACAAGCCTTTGGATTGATTCATTGACAGATGCAGCAAGCAAACAGACCCTTCGGCCCAACGAGTCTCCACCAGCCATCATTTAACCGTTCACACCAGCTCTGGGTGTGGATCCGATCTTCCAACCTACCTCATTATGGATATTGGACATTTTCTCTAAAATTGTAACTCTACAATGCCAAGAAACTATATTCTGCACTCTGGTATTTTTATTCTGTAAGGTACCTTTTATACTTGACTGACTGACTGGTTGATCCATCGATCGATCGATTGACTGACGTACAGACTGACTGATTAACTGATGAATTGATTGATTGGTTGATTGATTGATTGATTGATTGAAAGATACAGGAAGGACACAGATGGTCCACTGACAATCGATCACACTGGTTCTGTTATCTCACTCTCATCCTACAGTAGAGGCAATTTGCAGAGACCAACTAACCTACGTCTTTGGGATGTGGGTGGAGACCGGAGCACCCAGAGGATACCCACGTGCTTGCAGGGAGAACGTGCAAACTCCGCACAGTTCAGGTCAGAATTGAACCCGGGTCTACGCTGCTGTGCCGTCTTAATTGCTGTACACAGCGTACAAAATTCTAGAAATTAACCTGGGCATTGTCAACAGATTCACACATTATATGCTCTCGAAGGCATTCCTTTAACCTTGGCTTAAATGGGCTTGTTCTTATGATAAAGGGGCTGCGCAGGAGCACACCAGAGACATTAGGTCAGATACATGGATACAGGCCAAATGCAGGCAATGGGACTAGCCCAGTATGTCACCTTGGTCAGCATAGACATGGTGAGCCCAAGGGCCTTTGTACTCTACAGCTCTATGACTCTATGAAAAAGATGCCCCTCAAGTTCCTGTTGAATAATTCCCCTTATATCATAAACCTATGTCCTCTTGAATCCCCTTTACCGGGTAAAAGACACTGTGCATTAACCCGATCTATTCCCCTTATGATTTCATACACCTCTATAAGATCACTCCCCAGCCTCCTGTGCTCCAAGGAATAAAGTCCTAGCCTGCCCAACCTCTCCCTGTAGCTCAGGTCCTCGAGTCTTGGTAACATTAAAGTGGAGATAGACAAGTTCTTGATTAGTAAGGGTGTCAAAGGTTATGGGGGAGGGGAGAAGGCAAGCGAAAAGGATTGAGAGGGAAAGATCGATCAGCCATGATTGAATGGCAGAATAGACTTGATAGGCTGAATGGCCTAATTCTGCTGCTATCATTTATGAACTTATCAGTCCACGCCGAGCTGTGATCACCTATTCACACTAGTTCTGTGTTATTCCACTTTCTCTACTCCCTCCACACAAGGGGGAAATTACAGACTCAATGGGCCGAATGGCCTAATTCTGCTCCTATGACTTATGACCTTAATAACATCCGCGTAACATACATGTGATCATTTACCTCGCTCACAATGGTCGTACGGGAACTGTCAAAAAACCAGCCGTCTTTGCAAGTTGTGCGTAGAACCTCTCCGGAACTATTAGCGATCAGCGCCTCTGGAAAATCGCAGCTGAGGTACGTCAGGTTCCAGTCTATGTCGTAACTCTCACACCGGCTGTACGCTGAGCTGCCAGCCTTTGCTGGAGGCACGGTGTAATTCCTTTCCTCCTCAAGAGACCAGCCGCACCTTTCCCTCAGTCCCACCACAGCAGGGCCACCTCGACACCAGTGGCTCGGAATCACGCCTAGGAAACCAAAGACGGCAGTGATGAATGAAAATGTCACCCCGCACAGAGACAAGAGTAGGACGATCCACTTCTGGCATCTTCCAAACTCCCCGATGTCCCTCAAAACATCATCAAAGGTTATCATCTTTCCGCTGCTGCCTCCCGTGTGAAGACACGAGGGTCTGGTGCCTGGCAGGATCGTGTCCCTCCTGAGGAACTGTTGCGGTCCACTGGTGTGGAGTGAAGCAGGTACAGAGGTCATGTACACAGCATCTCATAAACATCCGGCCAACAGCACGGACATACCAGGCAAAGCTCACACACCACAAGCCCAGTGTGTAGAACATTAACTCAGCACCTTGGAGGTTGCAGGGAGACCTGATACAGGGCGGCATAGTGGCGTAGCTGGTTGAGCCGCTGCCTCACAGCACCAGAGAACTGGGTTCGATCCTGACCTTAGGTGCTGTCTGTACGGAGTTTGCATATTCTCCCTGTGACTGCGTGGGTTTCCTCCAGATGCTCCATTGCCTCCCACTTCCCAAAGGCGTGCAGGATTGTAGGTTGATTGGCCCTCTGTACACCTAAATCTTTCCGAGTCGGGCGGTGATAAGTGGAGCGGATAAAATGGTACAGATGTGGAATCTTATAAGAGAGGAAGATGAGGAGTGAAATATAGAACGGAGGGAGGGATGGTGGGTGGAAGGGAACAGGAGGGGTTGGGAATAGTGGAGCCAGAGTAGAGAGGGATGGGAGATGAGCGGATCGAGGTGGTTAAAAAGATCTGGGGGAGTGGAAAGAAAGGTGTACACGGGGGCAGAAAGAGTACAGTCTATCCAGTCCACCCACTTGCTTGTTCCCTGAGCAACAATAATTGAATTGCGTTTAATTGAATGATATAGCATGGAAACACGGCTTTTGCCCTGCCGAGTCCACACCAACCATCGATCACCTGTTCATACTAGTTCTATGTTATCCCACTTACTATCCACTCCATATGCTATAGGGAGGCAATTTACAGAGGGCCAATTAATCTACAAACCCGCACATCTTTGGGTTGTGGGAGGAAACCGGAGCACCCGGAGGAAACCCAGGTGGTCACAGGGAAAACATGCAAACTCCACACAGATAGCACCCGAGGTCAGGATCGAACATGGATCTCTGGCGGCGTATGCAATGGCTCTACCAGCTGCGCCACTGTGCCACCCTAATGATAGAGCAGGAATGTTCATAAGTTATAGGCGCAGAATTAGGCCATTCAGCCCATCAAATCTACTCCGCCATTCAATCATGGCTGATCTACCTTTCCCTCCCAACCCCATTCTCCTACTTTCTCCCCATAACCTGACACCTATACTAATCAATATTTTGTCAATCTCCACCTTAAAAATATCTATCGACTTGGCCTCCACAGCCGTCTGTGGAAATGAATTCCACAGATTCACCAACATCTGGCTAAAGAAATTTCTCCTCATCTCCTTGCTATGGGTATGTCCTTTTATTCTGAGGCTGTGCCCTCTGGTCCTGAACTCTTCTGCTAGTGTAAACATTCTTTCCACATCCATTCTATCCTGGTCATTCACTATTTGATCAGTTTCAATGAGGTCCCCCCTCATCTTTCTAAACCCCAGCAAGTACAGGCCCAATGCCATCAAACGGTCAGCATGTGTTAAGCCAATAATTCCTGGGATCATTCTCGTAAACCTCTGCTGGGCACACTGCAACGCCAGCACATCCTTCCCCAGATATGGGGCCCAAAACTGCTCACAATGATAAACAGCCGTTAACAATTAATCATCAACGCATTGAGGGGAAAACTCCCAGAGGAGGAAATATTCCGAGAGGCAAAGGTCCATAGTCAGCTGCTCCTCCCAGGCATGGTCACATCCGAAATCACCCACGCGCATCATTGCAACATGCTGTGCCCTGGCACGTCCATCTGATCTGCATTGAGGTGAATGAGTGCAAGGTTGCATTGAGAGCCGTTTCCATGGTCACTTGCTCATTCACACATTGTTCCTGGTGATTTGTTTTAAGTTGCCCTGTGCAAGTGCAGGCTTTACCCTCTAGTTCCTTTGTGAAATGTCTCCGTGTGTGGCTGACCTAATCGCTGAGGAAGCATTAGAATCAGCAATCGTTTCATCTCAAAATCTTTCTTCATCCACCAAGTGTACAGGACAGCTCTTCATTGCCCAATCATGGAGCACGGAAACAGGCCCTTCAGCCTGCCTTGTCCATGCCGACCAAGTTGGCATATTGGGCCAGTGGCATTTACTTGCAAATAGACCATATCCCTCTAAACACTTCCTATCCATATATCTGTCCAAATATCTTTTATTTTATTTATTTATATATTTTGTAATAATATTTTTATTAGAAGCAGTGTACAATAGTATAAACCACGGCCTGTGACAAAATACATTTATTGTACATCTTCCATTTTAATTTTGACAAAAATGAAATAGAAAAAGAGAACAAGAGCAAGAAAGAGAGAGAGTGTAAGGGCTAGTGAATGTGCAAATCTCCAAACTACCAAAGAGTGTAGTCGCAGAGTGAATAAGTAAAAACGTATAAAAAAATAAAAAGACAAAAACAAAAAATAATTTAAAAAAAAGAAAGAAAAAAAAGACCAAAACGTGTTAATATACCTATTTCGTTTCTCACCACACCCATCACCCTGTCTGTAAATCGGTTTAATTCCGAAGTTGTGTTGCACCATACTATGCTTGTAATGAATCAATGAAAGGAGACCATATCTTTTAAAAGGAATAATTGTATCTGCTTCTTTTGCTTCCTCTGGCAGCTTATTCGAGATCAGGACTAACCTCTGAATGAATAGGTTGCCCCTGAATTCCATCTTAAATCTCTCTCCTCTCACCTTAAGCTGACACCCTCTAGTTTTAGACTGCTCTCGCTCTTGGAAAAATACTATGAGTGTTCACTTTATCCAGCCCCTCATGATCCTGCACCCCTCAGTAAGGTCACCCCTCAGCCTCCTTACACTCCAAGGAAAAAAGTCCCAGCCTAACCAACCTCTGCACAAAACTCAAGCCCAGGTAACATCTCTTGTAAGAAAGAGTCTAACCACCCTTGGAGAGGATACAGAGGAGGCTTACCAAAATGATCTGTGGATTAGGGGGTATTTGCTACAGGGAGATGTTAGACAGACTTGGACTTTCTTCACTGGAGCATCAGAGGTTGCAGGGAGACCTGATAGAAGTATGTAAAATTATGAGAAGTGGAGAGTCAAATCCTTTTACCCAGCATGGAAATGTCAAAAACTAGATGGCATAGCTTTAAGGTGAAAGGGACACAGTTTAAAAGAGATACATGGGGGGGAACGTTTTTCAAAGAAAGAGTGGTGAGTGCCTGGAGCATGCTGCCAGGGGTGGTGTGGAGGCAGATATGATAGTGGAATGTAAGAGGCTTTTAGATAGTACATGGATATGCAGGGAATGGAGGGATATGGATCATGTGCATGTTCCTGTGCTGAACTGTTCTATGGTTTATGTTCAATGTGAACAATTCAGATCTGTTTAAGAATTGGGGAAAAATAGTAGTTTTTAGGTTGCAGAGAAGGTGGTGGGAAACATGGATAAGACAAATACAATCTCTGTGACATGTGAGGCCAGCTTGGTTTATTTGTTGTCGTTTGTACAGATACAGTATCTAATGAAAAGCTTGTTCTGCATGCGATCCAGTCAAATCACCCCATACATGAATACAATAGACTCTCTTCTGGAACAGCACGCAGAGGGTCGCCACGTTATGATGCCATCTTTCAACTTCCAAGTCTCTGAAAAGCCCGATCTTGGCCCAAGAACGAAGAAGATGGCATTTTTATATTTTGGACTTTGAGGCCCAGGGACCCGGTGGCACTGGATAGATGAGGAAGGGGTCGGCCTGACCCAGCGCGATGCCATCAGCTGCTCATGGCGATGAGTTGGTAATGTCATTTGGAGAATATGATGTACAGCAAACAATAGGTCATGATTTAGTTTAGTTTAAAGATACAACATGGAAACATGCCCTTCAGTCCACCGAATTCACGTCGTTCTATCTTATTCCATTTTCTCATCCACTCCCTACACATTAGGGGTAATTTACAGAGACCAATTAACCTACAAACACACACATTTTAGGGATTTTGGAAAGAAACAGAACACCTGGAGGAAACTCGCGTGGCCACGGGGAGAACTCCCCACAGACAGCGTCCACGGTCAGGCGTGTAACCCGGGTGTCTGGCGCTGTGAAGCAGCAGCTCTACCAGCTGTGCCACTACTCCATGTCTTGTATGGAAAGAGAGGGGAGAAAACGGAGCCAACATCACACATGGTAGCCTCACAAGCAAACCAAGCCAGTTCTGATACCGTGAAAGTGAGCTGTACCATTCAGTATTTAGTCCAAAAGGAGATGGGGTCTGTTCCTCAACCTTGTGTTGGGCCTCACTGTGACACAACGGAAAAAGCTACAGCCTGATAGGTCAGAGTTTGGGGCGGGATGGGGAATTAAAGGGGCAGCTACGGGTAAATTTTATATCACCCTTGTGTAGTGACAGATTATTTGCAAAGTGATCACCCAAATCCACATCTGGTTTCTCCAGCATGTAGCACATTGTAAACACCCAATGCTGTACACAAGGCTGCAGATGCTGGTTTAGAAAACAAGACTCAGCGGGTCAGGCAGGATCTCTGGAGAACATTGATAGGTGACATTTGGGTCGGGACCCCTCTTCAGTCTCATTCTTCAGAAGGGTCCCAACTCGAAATGCTACCTATCCATGTTCCGCAGAGATGCTGCCTGACCCGCTCAGTTACTCAAGCATTTTGTGTCTTTTTTTGTAAACCAGTGCATGCAATTCCTTGTTTCTGCCTAAAACCATAAGGTCAGAAGACATAGGAGCAGAATTAGGCCATTCCGCCCATCGAGTCTGCTCTGCCATTCGATCGTGGCTGATCTATTTTTCCCTCTCAACCTCATTATCTTGCCTTCTCCCCGTAACCTTTGACGCCCGTACTGAACAAGAACCAATCAACTTACACTTTAAAATGACCCAATAACTTGGCCTCCACTGCTGTCTGTGGCAATGAATTCCCCAGATTCACCACCCTTTGACCCTATGAAATTCTTCCTCATCTCCTTCCTAAAGGTATGTCCTTTTATTCTGAGGCTGCGTCCTCTGGATCTAGACTCATACACTTCTAGAAGCATCCTCTCCACATCCACTCTATCCAGGCCTTTCATTATTCAATAACTTTGAAGTGCAGGTGAACTACTCTAGCAGCTGAATAGACTGGGTCCCCATATGGTGGGAAGGGAAGAGGTAAAGCACAAAGATTGTACCAGTTGCGGTTTACAATAGAAAGTGGAATGAGATGGGATGAGGGATGCAGGGACAGAAGAGAGGAACCGTCCAGTCCATGGGAGGATGTCTCCAGTGTTGGAAGCTTGTTGGACACTGCAAAGGATGATCTGGCGAATGGGTGTGGCAGCAGGTGGAGCCGGTGCCTCACAGCACCAAAGACTCAGGTACGATCCTGACCTGGGGTGCTGTCTCTGTGGAGTTTGTTCATTCTCCCTATGACCGCGTGGGTTTTATCCGGGTGCACCAGTTTCCTCCCACATCCCAAAAATGTGCGTCTCTGTAAATTGCAGGGAGTGGATGAGAAAGTGGGAATACATAAATCTAATGTGAATGGATGATTGATGGTCGGCATCAACTCAATGGGCCAAAGGGCCTTTTTCCAAGTTGCATCTCTAAACTAAACTTGCAGACACAAAGAGTAATGTTCATAGCTTCATTTTTATAATCTTTACAGACAAATGTGGCACAGAGTATCATAAATAGTGAATCACCAACATATCTGATTACAAAACATCTGAAATTTGAGTGATTTTTAAAAGCGCGTGTCACTGCTAAGCTTTGAGGATATGCCATTAAATATTATTGATGATTAGATTTACTCGGAGTTTGTTTTGAATGATTTAATCTCGTCATATGATGATTTTCTCTGAGGCAGGTTCCTTTTCGTTGCTTGGTTCTACTGAAGAATATGGAGCTACCATCTCATAGCTTCGTGCAGGGACAGCTTCCGTCTTCCTGAAGAAACAAGCACACGTTCTCTTATCAAAAGATGTGGGGGATTTATTTGTGTGTAAGGTCTTTTACATTTACATTCTCTTCACCTTATGGCTTTTAAATAGCACTCAGATAATGTGGTGCCACAGCTTCAAGTTCCTGGTTGTGCATCTCTCTGAAGATCGGTCCTGGACCCAGGACGTTGATGCAATCATGATGAAACCCCATCAATGCCTCTTAGAAAATTGAGTGGAATTGATAGGTTGATGAATACTCTATCAAACTTCTACTGGTGTACAGGAGAGAGCACACCGACTGGTTGCATCACGGCCTGGTGCGGCAACTTGAACGCCCAGGAATGAAGGAGATTATAGAGAGTGGTGGACATTGCCTGGTCCATCACGGGTAATGACCTCCCCACCATTGTAGGGGTCTACAAGAGGCATAGCCTCAAAATGTCAACCAGTATCATCAAAGGTCCACACCATCCTGGCCACACTCTCATCTCGCTGCTACTATTGGGAAGAAGGTACAGGAGCCTGAAAACCGTGACCTGCAGGCTCGAGAACAGCTTCTTCTCAGCAACCATCAGGCTCTTGAACACTGCCCAACACTAACCTCAGAAACAATGATCTTCTATGGACTGTTGATGGTTTCTGGTTGCACCACAGGCCCGGTTTGCACTACTATAGTTACCTAGTACTACTGCTTATTAAATTATTGTATTATTACTTATATATATATGTGTTATTGCATTTAAGGGCCTGTAAAGCTGCAGCAAGTAAGAATTTCATTGTTCCGTTGCCGGTACAAAGAACACTTACACACTTGACTCTTGGAGTAGTTGTTAGATCACTAGGTAACCAGCTTGGACTGGTGACAGGAATCCAGGGGTTGCAAAAGAGGTGGGCCTTGGAGAGTGAAGGGCCTGTCCCACTGTACGAGGTAATTCAAGAGCTCTCCCGAGTAAAAAAAAAATCAAACTCGTGGTAAGCACGTAGAATGTATGGAGCGGGTACGTCGGAGCTCGGGACGTCTCTTAGCGGCTCGTAACGCTAACGGCAGGTACTCGGGAAACGCGGTAATCTCGTGAAGACTTGTGAAGATTTTTCAACATGTTGAAAAATGTCCACGAGAGCCCCGAGTACCTACGAGCGGCTATTACCGTAATTCTCCGAGTTTGAATCAGGGGAAACTCGGGAGAACTCTTGAATTAGCTCGTACAGTGGGACAGCCACATTAGTGTGTGGACTCAGCTCAAAGCACAGCCTGACCCTCAGGCAGTGTCCAGTAGAGGGCAGACGTGGATAAGTCAGGCACCAGTGAATTATGGTGACGGAAGGGAAATGAATTGATTAAACTAAATCAAGAAAGTATTTAAAGGACAAGAAACCAGGTGATGCCTTGCTGCTCTGGTGTGTGGGATGCACAGTGGGCCTGTTATCGTGCATAAGGTTCACCAGATGTCATGGAATTCCCCACTGATCAGGAATGTTGCTAGCAAAATAGGTGTATAAATCATGAGGGGAACAGATAGGGTGAATGCGCAGAGTCTTTTACCCAGGATAGGGGGAATCAAGACCCTTTTGATTCTTGAGGGGAATCAAGAACAGAAGAGAACAGAAATTTAGGATGAAAGGAAACATAGGAAAAATGGGACGAGTGTAGAGTTGGGCTGAAGGGCCTGTTTCCACGATGTATGATTCTATAACTCTATTTACTGCAAGAGCATTTGAATACAATAATGAAGACTGCAATAATGCAATGGCCTGGTGAGACCAGACTGGAACATACTGGGATACGGTGAACATGTCTAGTCTTTCTATCTCAGTCAAAGTCTAGATGGCATGGGTTTAAGGTACGAGGAACAAAGTTCTGCAAGGCACGTTATTTTTACACTGAGGATGGTGGTGCCTGGAACGTGCTGCCAGGGGTGGTGGGTGAGGCAGATAGGATGGCGGTGTTTAAGAGGCTTTTGGATAGGCACATGGGAATGGAGGGATATGGATTATGTTTAGGCAGATAAGAGTTGGTCTTGGCATCATTTTGGCTTAGACATTGTGGGCTGAATGGCCTGTCCTTGTGCTGTTCTGTTCTATGTTCCATGTCAAGGCAATGGAACAATTAAATTCTCCCTTGCTATAGCTTTACAGGGCCAATAATGGAATAACCAGAGCACCAGAGGGGGGGAGGGGGGGGGGGGGGGCACGCGGTCACAGAGAGAAAGTTGAACCTCTACACAGACGGCACACGAGGTCAGGATGGAACCCGGGTCTCTGGTGTTGTGAGGCAGCAGCTCTACCACTATGTGCAGGGGTAAAGGATCACTGTGTGTTGTCCACATTGGCTCCCAGTCTTGTAGAGCCTCCCACAGGCTGCCTGTTTACATACCGTCCCATGATTTCTGCATCTTCGATACTCTCCGGTAATCTGATCCCCTTGGTTTCGGGTAAACACAAGACAAGGCCTCCAGCGATCAGAGCGATCACCCCTGAAAGTGAATGGCAACACAGCGTGTGATGATCAAATATTACATTTGCTGTCCAAGGAAACAGCCTGGAGTTTGACAGCAGGGTCTTGAAAATCCAAATCACATTCACTGGAGCAGTAATGGCTATATGGAGCCCTTCCATGTTTACTAGCATAAACTGGCCTCTCTGCCTGCCTCTCTGAGTGGTATGACACCAAGTTCAAGAACAGCTTCTTCCCATCAGGCTCTTGAACACTGCACAACACTAACCTCAGGAAATGGCGAGACAACACTGCACAACACTAATCTCAAAAAAGGAAGTGGTGGTGCTGCCTGAGCAGCTGTGGCTTGCCTGCAGTATGTTTTTCTTTTTTCTTTTTGTCTTTTTTTTTGTCTTGTTAGGGGTATGTTTTTGATATATTTTTAGTTGTGTATATGTGGGGGTGTGAGGGGGGGGGGGGGTGGGGCAAACTTTTAAATCTCTTCCTTGAACGGGGACGCGACCTTTTCCTTGTCGTGTCTCCGTTTCGCTGGGGCCTAACGTCGTGGAGCTGGCGGCCTCCAACTGGAATCGATCTGATGGCTCAGGTCGCAGAGCCTGTGGACTTACCATCACGGAGCTGGCTGACTTCGGAGGCTGTGGTGGCACTGCGGCTGCGACCCGACTTTGGAGCTTCGGAGGCTCCGGCCGCAGGCCCTGTGGACCTTAACATCGGGAGCTCGCAGGTCCCTGGTGGGAGACCGAATTTCAGGAGCTCCCGCAACGGCAACTTCACCCGCCCCGAATCGCGGGGTTTGAATCGGCCCGTCGCAGGGCCTTACATCGCCCGGCACGGCTTAATCGGCCGCGGGACTTACCATCGCCCGCCGGGGGCTTTAACATCAAGAGCCTCGATCACCTCGACGCAGCAGTTTGACTGCCTGACCGCGGGGGAAGAACAGGGAAGAGATAAGACTTTTGCCTCCCATCACAGTGAGGAGGTGTTTGGAGATTCACTGTGATGGATGTTTGTGTGAAACTGTGTTAACTGTGGGGTTTTTTGTTGCTGTTATGACAGCAGGGAACAAAACTTTTATTTGTTTGAATGACAATAAAAGGCATTCCATTCTATTCTATGATCTTCTATGGACCGTGTCTTTGATTGCACTATGGACTTCAGTTTTGCACTGTGATGGTTACCTAGTTTTACTCTTATTCATTTATTATATTATTGATTATCGTAGATTTATCTGCGTGTTATTGCATTAGTGGCCCTATAAAGCTGCAGCCAGTAAGCATTGCATTGTTGCTTCGCCAGTACTCTGAACAATATTACACTTTAACAAGCCCTTTGGTCAACAATGTCTGTGCCAAACATGATGCCAAGACTCACTCTTATCTGCTATCCATATCCCTCCATTCCCTTCATGTCCATGTGCCTATCCAAAGCTCTCTTAAAGGTCACTATCGTATCTGCCTCCACTACTAGCCCTGGCAGTGTGTTCCAGGCACTCACCACCCTCTTTGTAAAAAAACTTACACACACACCTCATTAAATGTTCCCCCTTCTGACTCTAAAGCTACTGTATGCCCTCTAGTCTTTGATATATTCACCATTGGAAAAAGGATCTGACTGTCTACCCAATCTATGCCTTTCATAATTTTACATACTTCTCTCCCCTCAGCCTCCAATGTTCCACAGAAAAAATCCAACCTTTCCTTGTAGCTAACATGCTCTTATCCAGGCATCATTTTGGTAAGATAGGCAATAACAGCGGGTCAGACAGCATCTCCGGAGAAAAGGAATAGAGTCTGAAGAAGGCTTTCAACCCAAAATGTCACCTATTCCTTTTCTTCAGAGATGTTGTCTGACCCGCTGAGTTACTCCAGGTTTTTATGACTATCTTCGGTTTAATCCAGCATCAGCAGTTCCTTCCAACACATAATTTTGGTAAACCTCTTTTACACCCTTTCTAAAGCCTTCACATCCTTCTTGTAATAGGGCATCCAGAACTGTATGCAATACTCCAAATGTGGCCTGACCAATGTCCTATAGAACAGCATCATGACTTTCTGACTCTTATCCTCATGTCCTAAGACAAGTCAGTGCATTCCCAATGTAGTGCCTTTGTTGGGCAACAACAGTAACACCCACGTTATGAGCTAGACATCTTGTAAGTGAAACGAACAGTGACCTTATTTTGGAGGCGTATTTACTCTATATGGCAAAGAGCATACACCAACAGTCTGAAGAGATTGCCACAGCAACATCCTCGAAGCTTGAAAGCGTGCACCATCAGACTCAGGAACAGCTTCTTCCCCTCTGTTTTCAGGCTTCTGAACGTTCCTTCCATAAGCTTAGGGTACTGTCCAATTCACCTCTACCCCTTTGCGGACATTGGACTTTGTCTGTGGAACTGATGTGTGGCAATGCTGAGAACTATATTCTGCACTGTATCTTCCCCTTTGCTCTAACTATTATACTTGAGTTATTTATGATATATCTCATCTGCTTGGATAGCATGCAATACAAAGCTTTTAATGTACCTCGGTACACGTGACAATAATAAACCTATACCATTTATCAGACTATTAAAACATCCTTCCGTAAGCTTGGGTATAGTCCTGATCTTCCACCCTACCTCTTTAGGGACATTGGACTTTTTCTCTGTAACTATATTCTGCATTCTGTTATATTTCTCTTTACACTCCCTGTTGTACGTGTATGGCTTGATTGTACTCGTGTATGGATGGATCTGAATGGATAGCATGCAAATAAAAGCTTTTCACTATATCTTGCTACACGTATATACAACATACAACATAGAACAGTAAAGTACATGAACAAGCTCTTTGGCCCACAATGTCTGCACTGAACATAATGCCATGACCATCTCTTATATGCCTGCACATAATCCATATCCCTCCATTCTCTGCATATTCATGTGCCTATCCAAAAGTCTCTTAAATGCCTCTATAATTTCTGCTTCCACCACCACCCTAGGCAGCACGTTCCAGGTACTCACCACCCTCTGTGTAAAAAATGTGCCCCGCACATCTCTTTTAAATTGCCATGCCCTCTAATGTTTGATTTTTTCCATCCTGGGAGAAAGGTTCTGCCTGTCGACAATATCTATGCCTCTCACAATTTTACATGGTTTTTAGTTCTAGATATACAGCGTGGAAACAGCCCCTTCGGCCGATTGAGTCCCGGGTAAAACCCATGCAGTCACAGGGAGAATGTGCAAACTCCACACAGACAGTCAGAATTGGACTTGAGTCTCTAGGGCTGTAAGGCAGCAGTTCTACCACTGATCCAGCTGTGCCACTCACGAGTATGTATTTCTATCATGTCTTTCCGCAACCTCCAGCATTCCAAAGAAAACAGTCCAAGTCTGTCCCACCTCTCGCTGTAGCTCATGCCCTCTAATCCAGGCATCATTTTGCTAATAATAAACCAATACCAGTACCAAATTGGTTAAGAGCAAGCAGCCTACTCACCGAAAACCAGAAGAGGCAGCTCCGTCCACAGCGCTGCTAGCCTGTACAAGATAAAGGGAGCCACTATCCCTCCCACGTCACACATTGCTGAACATATCGAAACAGCAAAGTTTCTGTTGGAGAAAATAAACTTTTGGTATCACAACCATTTGAACTCAAAATGTACCAATTCTCCTCTGTAGGTCAAAAAGCAGCATTTACTTTTATAATCACACTGACTCTCAACAGAAATGTTATCTTGCTTGGATTTGCTATTTAGAGTTTAGAGATACTCTAAACTCTAACAGATAATAATTGTCCATTTGTGATGGATAAGAAATAAAACATGTTTCAACTGGTTAAATGAATCCGTCTGTTTAGAAAGTGTTTTGAATACAAAATGCCTGCTGCAGGATTAATCAGGACTCTCACAGGTATATTTTAGTTTTAGTTTAGAGATACAGCATGGAAACAGGCCCTTGGCCCACCAAGTCCACGCCAACCATCAATCACCCGTTCACACTAGTTCTATATTATCCCACTTTCTCATTCACTCGCTACACACTAGGGGCAATTTACTGAGGCCAATTAACCTACAAACCCACGTGTCTTTGGGATGTGGGAGTAAATCCATGTGCACAGGGAGAACGTACAAACTCCACACAGACAGTGCCCAAGGTCAAGATTAAACCCAGATTTATGGCGCTGCGAGGCAGCAGCTCTACCAGCTGCACCACTGGGACTAGCTTGAATGGGGCATCTGGGTTAGCATGGATGAGATGGGCTGAAGGGCCCTTTTCTGTGTGGTATGACTTTAAGATTCGCTCTCTGACTATGAGTCACGTGTCACTGCCCTTGAAGAAACACACTGTGGGTTGCTGAGTTAATTGGTCTTGGTGAGTTCTGCAGCATAACAGGGCACGAGAATCTGAAGAGAATTTGGGGAAATGATGCAGGGAACATTTGTCAGGGAATCTAATTGTTCTGATAGACTCAATGGGACATAGGAACCTCCTTGTACGGTGTGAAAGGACACAAAGTGTTCAGCAGATCGGGCAGCATCTCTGTGGAACATGGATAGGTGACATTTTGGGTGAGACCATTCCTTAAACCTCCGGAGATGCTGCCGGACCTGCTGAGCTGCTCCAGCACTTTGTGTCCTTTTGTGTATTAACCAGCATCTGCAATTCTTTGTTTTTACTTCTTGTACGGTGAATGGAAATACTCAATCTTTAAATGCAATTAACTCTACAATCATTATCTTTCTGTTCTGCACTTCTCTCAGTAGTAAAGGGGGGCAGAGTATGGTGGGAACACCCTGCAAAACAAGGGAAGGGATATCACTCCATGGCCCACAGGAGTGGCAAGTGTATTTTGTTTAATGATAGTTGCGAATACTACTGAGTATGACAGTAATTAATATATAGACACTGAGAATGTATGAAGAGTTTTTGCAGTTTTTGTTTTTGTATGTATTGTTTAATCTGAATAGAGTTTATGTTTGGAATAAAAAGGTGGTAAAGAGATTGAGATAACTGAATCATAGCAAGCTGTTGGGCATTAGAACTCAATGCCTTTTGATTGCAGCTGAACAGATATGCCGAAAGTCAGCTATTGCAATTTGTAAATTCTCTTACCTTAAAAATGTTGGGTACAATTCAGTATTTACAAAACAGACCATTAAAAAGGCTATCGTAATTCCTAGTTTGCCCAAAGATGTGATTATTGTTTTCAGCCAGAAGAAATCTGAATTAGAAATAGGTTAATGTACAATTTGCAAAAGATAAAGTATTTTCTCAAACAAAATTGAAAATTGTGATTTTCACATTATTTAAAATTATATGGGAAATCAAGCTATTATTTTATCAATTCATATTTTTTTAGCATCATTTTAATTTTATTGAGGAAAATGCCTTTTTTTGAGTTATTTGAAACATAGTACACCACAGGATCAGGCCCTTTGGCCCACGATGTCCGTGCTAAATATGATAAACCATCACCTCTTCCTGCACATAACCCATATCTCTTCATTCCCTGTATATCCCTGTGCATATCTAAAAGCCTCTTAAACACCACTATCGTATCTGCCTCCACCACCACCCCTGACAACACGCTCCAGGCACTCACTACTTGTAAAAACCTTGCCCCACACATCTCCTTTAAACTTTGTCCCCATGACCTAGAAGCTATGCCCTCTAGTCTTTGACATTTCTACCCTGGGAGAATTGTTCCGACTGTCTACCCTATCTATGCCTCTCATAATTGTATATACCTCTATCAGGCCTTCCTTCAGCCTCCAGAGTTGTTCCAGAGAAAACAATCCTACTCTGCCCAATTTCTCCTTGTAGCTAATACCCTAATCCACGCATCCTACTGGCAAACCTCTTTTACACCCTCTCCAAACCCTCCACATCCTTCCTATATGCAATAAATTAATAGGTATTTAGATCTGTTCATTTACAAGCATTTGTTATGTAAATTTACAATGATTGAAAGGAAAAGTTTAATTTGTCCTGAGCTTCATCCATTCTCCCAAAGCCTTCTTCGGTCTGCATAAATTGACCTGATGTTGCCCAGCGCTGGAGTAACTCAGCAGCTCAGGCACATCTCTGGAGAACATGTATAGGTGATGTTTTGGGTTGAGACTGAAGAAGGGTCCCAACCTGAGATGTCATCTATCCATGGTCTCCAAGATGCTGCCTGATCCACGGAGCTGTTCTAGCATTTTGTGCCTATGTTGGCCTGAAGTTACCAGTAGGTGGGGCTGTTTGCCAAACACTGGCACTTCCAATATGAAGAGTGCAAGCAGCAATCAAGCCCTGGGTAAACCAGGCTTTGTCCTGCCTCTCCTCTCTTCCAGCTCTCCCCCCCCCCCCTCCCCCCCCATCAGTCTGAAGAAGGGTCCTGACCCGAAAAGTCACCTCTCCATGTTCTCCAGAGATGCCGTCTGAGCCGCTGAGTTACTCTAGCACTGTGTGTCTTTGTTTCTGTACTTGGGGAAATGTGCACGTTCCATGATTCACTGGATAGTACGTATGAGGTGGATTAAAATCAATTCCAGAATGTAGGACCATGCATGTCATGATTCCAAGGTATTGATTTTATGGGAAGGATTTGTAAGTGGAAACTGGGCTTGTTGCTTGGGCGGGTCCAGTGGGCAAACAGATATGTCATATCAGAGTTTCTCCACCTAACACACCTGGCTGTTCTATCCAGCTAAGGCGTAGGGCAGGGCCATTTGACTGTGGCAGGACGCATTGCTTTTTAGATAAGGAATGGTGCAGAACTATCCAGCTGTGAGTTGCCGCTGCACCATTATAGGCTCCAGTGCCTTTCCAGCTGTGGCTTACTGCAGTGCTTTCCAACAGTGGTGCCTTTCCATCCTGTCTGTGCTTCCTTCACCACCACACAGCTGTGGCATCACCACCATCAGTTGGCCAAGATCTTCAGACTGAAAGCAGCCTCAATCAATCACATTATCTCATGGGGAGCACAACACAGCAGCTGCTGTCTTACAGCGCCAGAGACTTGGGTTCAATCCTGAGCTCGGGTGCTGTCTGTGTATAGTTTATACGTTCTCCCTGTGACCACGTAGGTTTCCTCTGGGTTCCCTGGTTTCCTCCCACATGCCAAAAACGTGCAGGTTTGTAGGTTAATTGGCATCTGTAAATTGCCCGTAGTGTGTAGAGAGTGAATGAGAAAGTGAGATAACATAAAATCAGTGTGAACAGGTGACGATGGTCGGTGGGCTGAAGGGCCTGTTTCCATGCTGTATCTAAACTAAAGAAGGATCTTGTGAACGTCTGTTGCACATTTTTAAAAGAAGCACTCACCAGATAGAGGATTAGAAGGCGGGTATACTGACAGGTTATTTGGGAATGTCTGTATGATTTAAGAAATCCTGTGTCCCATTTCACCCAAGTCTGCCCCCAACACAAAACATTTGCTCACATAGCAGTAACCTAGAGAAGATGCAATGCCTCGATCGCAGAACCATCCAATTTCCCTCTACTAACACTCTACTCCGCCTAGCGGAGTTGATCCTCATCCTCAACAACTTCTCCTTTGACTTCTCCCACTTCCTCCAAGTCCAAGGCGTAGCTATGGGCACCCACATGGGCCCCAGCTATGCCTGCCTCTTTGTAGGTTATGCTGACCAATCCCTGTTCCAGGCATACATTGGCCCTATCCCCGAACCTCCGTTACATTGATGACTGCATCGGTGCTACCTCCTGCAACCATGCAGAACTCATGGACTTCTTCAACTTCACCACCAATTTTCATCCTGCACTCAAATTTACTTGGACCATCTCCGACACGTCCCTCCTCTTTCTTGATCTCACAGTCTCCATCACAAGAAATAGACTATTGACTGACATCTTACAAACCCACTGACTCCCACAACTATCTTGACTACACTTCTACCCACCCTGCTTCCTGCAAAGACTATCCCCCACTCCCAATCCCTCCCGTCTACGCCGCATCTGCGCCCAAGATGAGATGTTCCATACTAGAACACCGAGATGTCCTCATTCTTTAGGGAACGGTGTTTCCCCTCTCCCATCATAGATGAGGCCCTCATTCGTGTATCCTCGGTACCCCGCAGCTCCGCCCTTGCTCACCATCCCCTTAGTCGCAACAGAGACGGAGTCCCCTTATTCTTACCTTCCACCCCATCAGCTATCATATACAACACATAATCTACCAGATCCACATTTTCCCATCTCCACCCCTCTCCACCTTTCACAGAGACTGTTCCCTCTGCAACTGCCTGGTTAACTTATCCCTTCCCACCCAAACCCCCCCTCCCCAGGTACCTTCCCCTGCAACCACAGAAGATGCAACACCTGTCACTATACCTCCTCCCTCGACTCTGTCCAGGGACCTCGACAGTCCTTTCAGGTTAGGCAGAGGTTCATTTGCACCTCCTCCAACCTCATCTACTGTATCCATTGTTCAAGATGTGGACTCTTATACATCGGCGAGACCAAACGCAGACTGGGCGATCGTTTCTCTTCTATTCTCCTTCCCATTCCTACACAGACCTTTCTGTCCTCGGTCACTTCCATTGTCAGAATGAGGCTAAACGCTAATTGGAGGAACAGCGTCTCATATTTCTCTTGGGCAGCTTACAACCCAGGGGTATGAATATTGATAGCCCCAGCATTCCCTTTCTTCTCTATCCCTCCCCCATCTGTCGCACTAGCTTCTCATTTCCACCCTACAAACAGCCAACAATGGCTTGCTTCCTTTATCAACATTACTTTTTTGCATATCTTTCATTCATTGTTCTTTAGCTCTCCACATCATCGTCTATATCTCTCGTTTCCCTTATCCCTAACCAGTCTGAAGAAGGGTCTCGACCCGAAATGTCACCCATTCCTTCTCTCCAGAGATGCTGCCTGTCTCGCCGAGTTAGTCCAGCCTTTTTGTGTCTATCTTCGGTTTAAACCACCTTCCTGCACAAGGTGCAATGCTAACTATTTTACTCTACACTAACAGTAAACACTGCCAAACATCTCTTCCTTCTGCCAAACACACTAGGAGGTAGATCATAAGATCATAAGTGATAGTAGAATTAGGCCATTTGGCCCATCTAGTCTACTCCGCCACTCAATCATGGCTGATCTATCTTTCCCCTACTAACCCCATTCTCCTGCTTTTTACCCCATTGTGGTGGGCCAGATCACAGACAATGACAAGGACAGAGCAGGACTGAAATAGAGAACTTAGTGATATGGTGTTACGACAATAACCTCTGCAGGAAGCATGCCCCAATCATCACTAATGACTCTACCCTCCTCAGAAGACTGAGGAAATTTGTCATGTCCCCAATGGCTCTTGCAAAATTCTACAGCTGCACTGTAGAAATCACACCGTCAGGTTGCGTCCCAGCTTGCTTTGGGAACAGCTTGCAAGAAATTGCAGAAAGTTGTGGATGTAGCCCAGTCCATCACACAGATCAGACTCCCCGCCATTGACTCCATCTATACTTCACGCAGCCTTGGGAAAGTAGCCAACAAAATCAAAGACTTGTCCCACCCCGGTCTTTCCTTCTTCTCCGTGCTCCCATCTGGCAGAAGGTACAGAAGCTTGAAAGCGCATACCACCAGACTCAGGAACAGCTTCTTCCCCTCCATTATTACGCTTCTAAGGTCTCCATAAGCGAAGGTTCTATCCGATTCACCTCTACCCCATTGCAGACATTGGAGTTTGTCTATGGAACTGCTCTACAATGCTGAGAACTATATTCTGCACTCGGTATCTTCCCCTTTGCTCTACCTGTTGTACTTAAGTTTGACGATCGTATTTATGTATTTATTGTATTGATCTGACTTGATTGGATAGCATGCAATACAAAGCTTTTCACTGTAGCTCGGTGCAGGTAGCAATGACAAACCAGAGGGTGTGAGAGTCGCAGTGGGTGACCCGTGACTCACCGTCAGGGATGAAGACGGTCACCAGGCAGGTGACCCCCGCCAACAGGTTGCCCGCTGCAAAGGGCCAGCGACGGCCCACTCGATCGATGAGCAGCAGGACAATGACAGCTGAAGGGATCTCGATAACTCCCGAGATGAAGAAGTTGAGGTAGATGTTCCCACCCATGATGCCCAAACGCAAGACCAGGCCGAGGTACACCACGGCACTGACAAACCTGAAGGGGAAGGAGCTTTGCAATTAGGAGAGACAATAGGAACTGCAAACGCTGAAATCCTGACCTCCTGTCTACCTCACTGGAGACCTTTGAAATATCTTTAATCGGACTATAACTTGCACTAAATTTTGTACCCTTTATCCTTTATCTGTACACTGTGGCCAGCTTAATTGTAATCATGTATAGTCTTTTCTTTAACTGGGTAGCACGGAACAAAAGCTTTTCACTGACCTTGGTACAGGTGACAAGAATAAACAAAACTAAGTGGCGGCACAGTGGCGCAGCGGTAGAGCCGCTGCCTCACAGCGCCTGAGACCCCGGTTCAATCCTGACCTTGGGTGCTGTCTGTGTATGTGGAGTTTGCACGTTCTCCCTGTGCGGGGATCGCTGGCCGGCGCTGAAGGGCCTGTTTCCACACGGTATCTCTAAACTAAACGGAACTAAACTAAATTAAACTAAACTAAACTAAACTAAGTGCTGGAGAGAGGTGGATTTCACGTTCATACTACACAATGGAATAATGTATGCAGGACGAGGAAACACTTTTTCTCACAGAAAGTGGTGAGTCTGTGGAATTCTCTGCCCCAGAGGGCGGTGGAGGCAGGTTCCCTGGATGCTTTCAAGAGAGAGCTAGATAGGGCTCTTAAAAATAGCAGATACAGGGGATATGGGGAGAAGGCAGGAACGGGGTACTGATTGGGGATGATCAGCCACGATCACATTGAATGGCGGTGCTGGCTCGAAGGGCCGAATGGCCTACTCCTGCACCTATTGTCTATTGTCTATTGACAGTGGAAGAATGACAAGGTAAGCAAGGAGACACCAGAAACTGCGGATGCTGGAATCTCGAGCAACTGGAGGAACTCAGTGGGTCTGTCAGCATCTGTGGAGGGAATGGACAGACATGTTTTGGGTCAGAATCCTCTTCAGACTGATGGAGTAGGGGGGAAGATAGCTAGAAAAGGGAGGTGGGGGTGGGACAAAGCCTGGCAAGTGATAAGTGAAGGAACTGCAGACACTGGTTTAAACCAACGAGTGTGTGGCCCACACCATCCTGGCCACACACTCATTTCACTCCTGCCATCAGGAAGAAGGTACAGGAGCCTGAAAACAGTAACATCCAGGTTCAAGAACAGCTTCTTCCTTACAGCCATCAGGCTATTAAACACTACAACCTCAAATAAGCTCAGAACTACAATAGACTATTATTATTATTATTATTATTATTATTATTGCACTACTATTGTTTGTTTTTTGTGTGTACGTACGTGTGCGTGTATGTGTAAATGTTTATAGTATATATATATATATATATATATGTGTGTACATGTGAGTATGTGTGTATATACACACTGAACTTTTTATTTTCTCTTGTTTATTATATTGTTTACAGTGTACTATGTTTACATATTCTGTGGTGCTGCTGCAAGTAAGAATCTCATTGTTCTATCTGGGACATATGACAATAAAACACTCTTGCCTTGAAATCGAAGATAGACACAAAAAGCTGGAGCAGCTCAGCGGGACAGACAGCATCTCTCTCTCGAGAGAAGGAATGGGTGACGTTTCGGGTTGAGACCCTTCTTCCCACGGGAAAGGGAAACGAGAGATATAGAAGATGATGTAGAGAGATAAAGAACAATGAATGAAAGATATGCAAAAAAGATACAGGAGGGGAATGGGGGAGTGATTGGCAAATGGGTGGAGTTAAGTGACAAAGGCTAGAAGTGAAAATGAGTGTCAGATAAGAAGAGAAGAGGAGCTACCGCAATGATACCAGGATTAGGGGCTATTAGCTACAGAGAGACGTTAAACAGATTTGGATTGTTTTCTCTGGAATGCCAGAGCTTTCAGGGAGACCTGATAGAGGTATAGAACATTATGAGGGACAAAGATCGGGTCGGCAGTCAGAAGCTTTTTACCCAGGATGGAATCTAAGACTGGAGGGCGTAGCTTTAAGGTGAAAGGGGCAAAGTTTAAAGGAGATGTGCAGGGCAAGGGTGGTGGGTGCCTGGAACGCACCTGCAGGTGGAAGTGGTGGTGGAAGCAAGTACAATTGTGCGTTTCTGGAGACATTTGGATAGACATATGGAAATGCAATGAATGGAGGGATATGGATCAGGTGCAGACAGATAAGAGATGGGCTTGGCATCATGTCTAGCACAGACATTGTGGGCCGAAGGACCTGTTCTTGTGCTCTACTTTTATATGAAATGTAAAGCCAGAGGGAGGGAGAGAGGGGGAAGGGGAGTGGGTGGGGGAGGAGAATATGCAGGGAATGGAGGGATATGGATCACGGGCATGCAGAGGAGATTAGTTTAACCTGGCATCATGTTCAGTATGAACATTGTGAGCTGAAATGTGGGGCAAATGAGACTAGCTTAGATGGAGCTCTTGGTCGGCTTGGACAAGTTGGGCTGAAGGGCCTGTTTTTGTGTTGTATAACTGCGTGTAAAAAGATCTCACCAGTTGTACATCAGGATCAGAGTATGCTTCCTTATCTGAGGCGTTCTCACCAGGTCTGCGATCGTGGGACTCCTTAACTCATCCTCGGAATTGTCGATGTGGACCGTCTGCCGTAAAGAGAATCCCAAAATGATCAAATGTCTTGGGAGGTCACCTTTGGATTAGTTAACTGTTCCATAGGATTGACACCAATTCAAACCATCAGCCGTAACCTAGAGCTATTATTATGTGCTTCAGCCATGTCAATGAATAATTTCAGGATACGACAATGAATAATAATACAAAGTGCTGGAGTAACTCAGCGGGTCAGGCATCACCTTTAGTTTAGTTTAGTTTAGAGAAACAGCTCGGAAACAGGCCCTTCGGCATATCTTTAGAGTTTATGAGGAAACCAGAGAGCCCGAAGAAAACCCACATGGTCACAGGGAGAACAACTCTGTACAGACAGCACCCGTAGTCAGGATTGAACCCAGGTCTCCGGTGCAGCAACTCTACCGCTGCACCACTCCGCCGGCCCTGGAAGACATGAACAGGCGTTGTTTTGGGTCAGGACACTTCTTCAGACTGATGTACAATTGGTTAGATCTTTCTATGTAAAAATTCATACAGCACAGAGACAGGTCCTTTGGCCCAACTTGTTTATGCTGGCCAAGGTGTCCCTTCTAAGGTAGTCCCTGCAATCTCTTCTAGAGATGCTGTCTGACCCGCTGAGTTACTGCAACACTTTATTTCTTTTTGTAAACCAGCATCTGCTGTTCCTTGTGTCATCTAATAATGACTGATTTTGAAAAAGATCTCAAGACAGACTCATCAGTCTGAAGAAGGGTCATAACCCTAAATGTTGTCTGTCCATTCCCTCCATAGATGCCAGACCCACTGAGTTTCCCCAGCACTTTGTGCTTTGCTCAAGATTCCAGCATCTGCAGTTCCTTGTGTCTCACCAGACAGATGGGATTACCAAGTTCTCAGAATTGCCTCAACTTGGCACTTTGGTCTAGATTTACAGTGGCATCAGGATCATGTGTTGCATTCCTTGCAGGAGCAGGGATATTGGGACACACTTTAATGCAGGGGCGCAGTCTGTTGTTAGTGCCTTTGATTGTGGTCAGGAACCCACGTCCCTGCTTCTGGTGATCATCACAGCCCAGGAGAGTACATGTGGTGATGTCAGATGGAGCAGGTTCCCATGCTCATTCTCCCTGTCACCGTATGGGTTTCCACTGGGTGCTCCGGTTTCCTCCCACATCACAAAGACATGTGGGTTTGTAAGTTAATTGGCCTCTGTAAATTGCCCCTGGTGTGATGGTGTCGTGGAATCTGGAGGGTGATGGTGGGAATATGGGGAGAATGTAGGGCGGCACAGTGGCGCAGCGGTAGTTGCTGCCTTATAGCACCAGAGACCTGGGTTCCACCTTGACCACGGGTGCTGTCTATGCGGAGCTTGGACGTTCTCCTTCTGACCGCGCGGGTTTTTTCCCAGTGCTCCAGTTTCCTCGCACATTCCGAAGACATGCAGGTTTGTAGGTTAATTGGCTTCTGTAAATTGTCCTCACACTTTCATATCATTGATATAGAGTGTGTAGGATAGAACAAGTGTGAATGGGTGATCGCTGGTCATCGTGGACTCAGTGGGCTGAAGAGCATATTTCCAGCTGTATCTCTACACTAAACTCATGTAAATTAAACTAAACTAAACTAAGAACAAGGGATCAATATAAAATTAGTATGGTAATGAAGTAATATAGGTTTTAGAGGCTTTTAGATAGACACATGTTTTTGCAGAGAATAGATGACTTGCAGGCAGATTAGTTTAACTCAGCATCATGATCGGCATTGACATTGTGGGCTGAAGGGCCTGTTCCTGTGCTGTACTGTTCTATGTTCCAGTGTCAATGGGTGGTCGATGGTCAGTATGGGTTAAAGGGCCCGTTTTTGTATTGTATCTCTCTATGATTCGATGATGTCATTCCCCAATCTATCACCACTACAATAAATCAAACTTTTCTATTTTGTTCCAACTAAAGTGGACACTCAATTTTTCCACATCTTCCACTGACTCCACTCTTTGAGCTGCCAGAGGAGGTAGTTGAGGTTGGTAAATAACATCATTGAATAGACATTTGGACAGCTACATTTGGACAGCTACATGGATAGGAAAGGTTTAGAAGGACATGGGCCAAAGGTGGGCAAATTGGACTGGTGTAGATAGGGTATCTTGGTCGGCATGGGCAAAGGTCCTGTTTCCGTGCTGTGTGATGCTTGACTCAAAACGTGGCTACGTTACATCTGGTCCCCATTTTCATATCATTGATATAGATTGTGTGGAGGTGGAATTTCAGCTCCAGTGCCACGCAAACCCCATGAGTCTGAGCCTCGCTGATCAAAATCACCCATCTAATCACCTGTTTGTGATCCAATCCTCAATCTATGTCAGGGTATCACCCTGACCCCATGTGCTCTAAATTTTTTGCCAAGTAGCTTGATGCTCAGGGCAAAGTCTTACGACCCTCTAGGACTTCAAGATGGCAGTAGTGGTGACGGACAGAGGAGAGGATCGTGCCAATGAGGAGGCTGGGGGCTAACCTGCTGCTCCCTCGGTGGTGATCTGGTGATTCCGAGATCGGCTGCAGGAGGCGAGGGGACGGCGCATTAGTGGGTCAACGCGTCCATGGAGTGGGCCGCTGGAGGCCATGCAACAGCCAGGGAATCACGTTAATCAGACGCCCCTGGAGGCCCCACAGAGTTCAGTCGAGCGCGCGGATCGGACGAGGCCTGCAGTGGCACAGAGCGGTGGTGCAGCTTGGGAGGACATCGACAACATTGCCTGGCCAGGCCGACCCTTACAACTTACCACAGCCCTTTACGGCCAGGTTAGGATTTAATATTTTTCAGTACTTTAAAATTGAAGGGTACAAAATGGTGCCAGAAAATTGGCAATTCTTGAGCACTGCCTCAATGTAATCTACTCTCTTACATTCTTGTACTTGAGTATGATTGAGCCTACGTATAGTACGAATTTTATTGAATTGTATGCAAAAAATAATTTCACTATACCTAGGTACATGTAACAATGATGGTCCAATGGTATTTTATTATCACATGTACCTATGTAACAATAAATTCCTTTTTGCATACAATTCAATAAAACCTTTACTATTCATAAGCACAATCATACTTACGTACAAGAGTGTGAGAATCATAGATTACACCGAGGCAGTACGCAAGAGTCGCCACGTTTCCGGCGCCATTTGTGTAATAGAAGTCCAAATGTAGAGTCTTAACTTGGCAGGAAAGGCCTGTTGCCCTGGCGGTGATATTGGGTCAGAGTGGTAAGGATTGACCTGACGAGGCGTTTACTGCCGATGTCCTCCACAACTGCTCCACTGCTCCGTGCTGCTGCAGGCCACGTCTAATCCATGCGCTCGACCTATTGGAGCGGCTCCAGATCCAATTGAGCCCCAGGTTGCTGTAGGGTCTCCGGCAACCCACTCCTCTGGCACCTCGACCCGTACACTGACCCGCAAACACGTCATCCCCTCACCGTGCAGCCTCCGTGCCCCAGGGTGCCTCCCACAACCGTCCTCGGCGGTGCTAAGGGTGTTGCTATGGGAGGTGACCTCCCAACCCCCTCACCAACACCGATCCTCTCCTCCATCCCATTGAACCATTGTAATAAGCTGCAGGTACCCATGGATTTGACCCCAGTCCAGGTCTGGATGTCAGGTGACCAAGTGGGTAAAAAGTGATGTAAGGGTGTGGACAACGGTGATGCTGGTCACCTCAATATTCATCGAGAAGCTCTTCTTGTTCTTCTTCGCAATCTTCTGCAGAATATTGACAGCCTCTTCTCTCCTCTTCCTCGACAGTAACCACCGGGGAGACTCTGGCAGCAGCCTGTGTTATATAGTCATAGAGTCATACAGCTCAGAAACAGGCCCATCGGCCCAACTCGTCCATGCCAACAAAGATGTCCCTCCGAAGCTAGTCTCATTTGCCTGTGTTTGGCCCACATCCCTCTAAATCTTTCCTATCCATGTACCTGTCAAAATGTGTTTTAAATGTTGTTATTGTACCTGCACAACTACCTCTTCTGGCAGCTTGTCCCATGTACCCACCACCCTCTGTGTAAAAAAGTTGCCCCTCAGTTCATATTAAATCTTTTGCAACTGATCTTAAACATATGTCCTCTGGTTCTTGATTCCCCAACTGGATAAAAGACTGCATTCACCCTGAGATGCTGTTCCTCTGTGTCAGAATGAGGCTAAACACAAATTGGAGGAGCAGCATCTCATATTTAGCTTGGGCAGCTTACATCCCAGTGGTATGATATTGATTTCTCTCACTTCACGTTGCCCCGGCATTCCCTCTCTCTCTCCATCCCTCCCCCACCCAAGTCGCACTAGCTTCTCATTTTCACCCCACAAACTGCTAACAATGGCATGTTTACCTTATCATCGTTATTTTTTGCATATCTTTCATTCATTGACCTTTATCTCTCCACATCACCATCTACATCTCTCGTTTCCATTATCTCTAACCAGTCTGAAGAAGAGTCTCGACCCGAAACATCACCCATTCCTTCTCTCCAGAGATGTTGCCCGTCCTGCTGAGTTACTGCAGCTTTTTGTGTCTATCTTCTATACTCAATACTCTGACTGATGAAGGCCAATGTGCTGGATGCCTTCTTGACTACCCAATCTACATGATGACCACCCTATCTACCTGGTAAATTTAACTCGGAAATGTTCACGACACCCCTTGCACCTGAATGGCATTCTGCCTATAGCAGTATGCCCCAAAACCGAACACAATTCCAAATGTGGCCTCATCAACCTGTTGTACAGTTGAGAAATAACCTCCCAACTTCTATACTCACACTAATACATGCCAATATGCCGAAAGTCTTCTTGACCACCCTATCTACCTGTGATGCCACTTTCAAGGGACTATGTACCTGCACTCCAAAATCCCTCTGCTCTGCAACACTCCCCAGTGCCCTGCCATTCACTGTGTTGGTCCTGCACTGGTTTGCCTTCCCAAAATGCAACACCTCGTACTGTGATTACAAAACAGCTGTGTGTTGCCTCCACAACACTGACTCGCACGCACAACCGAGCAGTAATGATGGACTTTACCAATAGTAGACCAGGAATATGAAGTTCGGGACAGTTGTCACCAGTTGCAGGTTCCTCCAGGAGGGAACCAAGTAAGCGATTGCGGAAAGGAACACCATCCCAAAGCTGAAACACATCTGGGTTACAATCCCCACTGTTCTTCTTTGCTCCAGTCCAACCAGTTCAGAAACTAAGGGTTGGGTGAAAATAAACATCTTTCAGGATCTTCAAAGGCAACTTCCTGTACCAAACATTCCCACAGCAAGTTACACCAGGTCTCCTCTCATTTCCCCTCCATCCCCCCCCCCCCCCCCACCTCACCCCCCCCTTCCCCCCCCTGCAGAGGGATCTTGGGATCCGGGTCCATAACTCCATGAAAGTGGCACGCAAGTAGATAGAGTGGTAAAGAAGGCATATGGTATGCTTGCCTTCATCAGTTGGGGCATTGAGTATAAGAGCCATGAAGAAATGTTGCAGATTTAAAGCACTTTGGTTAGGCTGCATTTTGATTATTGCATGCAGTTCTGGTCGCCCCATTACAGGAAGGATGTGGAGTTTCTGAAGAGGATGTAGAGGAAGTATGGAAGAATGATGCCTGGATTAGGGGGTATTAACTAGAAGGAGAGATTGGACAAAATGGTATTGTTTTCTCTGGAACGTCGGAAGCTGAGGGGAAACTTGATAGAATATACAGAATTATGAAAGACATAGCTAGGATAGATGGTCAGAACCTTTCTCCCAGGGTGGAAATAGGACTGCAGTCCGGCTCTTAAGCAGTTTAAGCAGCTTAACGGCAATGTGCCATAGACACTAACAGCAAGGCATAATATGTTCACCAGCACCTTCTTGTCTGCAAAACAGCAGTGCTCACAAGAAGTGGCCTAGAGCTCTCTGAAGACCTGGTCTCTGAGTAACTGCGCCTCACTGCAACCTATACCCAAGTTAACAGTTATCTTTCAGATCCACTGTCTGGTTTTGACCAGTGTCTGGATGTAACTACATTGTTAACTACTCAACACCAGAGAGAGAAAGGAGAAGCTTACTCAAGACATAGGCACCAAGCCAACCTCCCTTGCTGAATAGTCCTTGCAGGGTGCGGAAGATGATAAACCAAATGTAATTTGGAGCAAAAGCAACGGCCACTCCTGACACCGAGGTCGCAAGGTTAGAAATCATAAAGCTGAACTTCCTACCATATCTACAAGAAAGAAAGGGAAACGTTGCTATTTAAAATAGGCACACATTGTTGAATATTACAGTCCATTTTATGCCGATGAGATTGATACGTACATGTCTGCCGCATAACCTAGGAATATTGTTCCAATCATAAATCCCAGATTCAGGCAAGCTTGGGCTAGATCCACCTTCCAGGCATTTGCACACACAAGTCCGAACTGTACAATCCATGGAGTAGACAAACACAACAACATGACGTTAATATTCTGCACGTTCACATTCTCACACAGAGTCACAGTCTTACAACACAGAAATGGGCCCTTCGGCCCAACTGGTTCATGCCCCATCTAAACTAGTCCCACCTGCCCATATTTGGCCCATATCCTTCTAAACTTTTCCTAACAATGTACCTGTCCCAATGCCTTTTAAATGTTACAGTATCTGCCTCAACTGCTTGGCAGCTCGTTCCATATATCCACCACTCTTAAGCAGTTACGTGAAAATGTTGTCCCCCACTTTCATATTAAATCTAGCCCCTCTCACCTTAAACCTATGTCCTCTTGTTTTTAATTCTCCTACCCTGGGTTAAAAACTCACCCTATCTATTCCTCTCATGATTTTATACACTTCTATAACATCATCCCTCAGCCTTCTGCGCTCTGAGGAATAAAGTCCCCTCTTGCCCAACCTCTCCTTAAAGCTCAGGCCTTCGTGCCTTGGCAACATCCTTGCAAATATTCTCGGCACTCTTCCCAGCTTAATGACATCCTTCCTATAACATAGTAATCAAAATTGCTTAATTATTGTTAAGCTTGATTCTGTTTGTCCTCAAGTCCTGACCACATCCTTCTTTGCACTCTTTCCAGTTTCTGAGTGTTAATATTCTACTTTTCTCCAAAACGCTTAACAGACTCTGTCCTAGATAAAGGCTTTGGGTCACATTCTCACCACCACCAAACCAAAACTCTTCATTGAAATTTAATTAATCAAATTCTTTTTAGGATTAACACTAGACGCAGGATCAGCTTCTTCCCCAGTTTTCAGGCTTCTGAACGGTTCTTCCATAGGCTAGGATACTGTCCGATTCATCTCTACCCCATGCGGAAATTGGACTTTGGAACTGATGCACGACAATGTTGAGAACTATATCTTATCTTATCTTATCTTATTAAACTTTATTTATCCATTGGGAACTTTGGTTATTCTGCATTCTGTATCTTTCCCTTTATCTAATGAGTTCAGCTTGATAGTTTTTATCTATACTGTTATCTGATCCGATTGGATAGCACGCAAAACAAAGCCTGTGACTGCACTTCGGTACTCCTTCTCCCCAGAGATGCTGCCTGTCCCACTGAGTTACTCCAGCTTTTTGTGTCTATCTAAATCTAAACCTTGACCAGGAGACAATGTCCCCAAATATAGAATTTCCTCCACTTTCTGTCAGGTCTACTTTTAACAAAAATGATGGTAGGAACAAATCTCTTGCATCAATTCCCCCTCATGATTTTATACACCTCTATAAGATCACCCCTCCGCTTCTTTCTCCTCAGATGCTGACATACCTGCGGAATAATTGCACTGTTTTTATACCTGCCCCTATGTTGGGCTGGTCTCGAGCTTAGAGGAGGATCCAGACTAAATTTGGCGACTTCAAGAGAGTAAAGAGTGTTTATTTGTCACGTGCACCAGCAATGGAACAAAATAAACCATACTTGCTTCAGCTTCACAGGCCCGTTATCGCAATAACACACAGATAAATATGTAATTATCAATAATCCAAAATAATTAATACAAAGTAACCATAAGAGTGTAAAACCAAAGTCTGTGCTGTATTAATTTATTTAATATAAACTGTTACTAAATGTTTGTAAAAACAAGTACTTGAGGTGCTGAGCTATAACAAGAAGTTGGACAAGCTAGGACTTTATTCCTTAGAGAGCAGGAGGCTGAGGGATGATCTTATAGAGGTGTCTAAGATCATGAGGGGAATAGACCATAAGACGAGGAACAGAATTAATCCATTCAGCCCATCAAGTCTACTCCGCCATTCAATCATGGCTGATGACTATTTCCCTCTCAGCCCCATTCATAGATAGGGTGAATGCTCTGGTCTTTTAACCAGAGTAGGGAATCAAGAACTTGACTATATAGGTTTAAGGTGAGAACCATTTGCCCGCATTTGGCCCATATCCCTCTAAAACTTTCCTATCGATTTACCTGTCCACGAGTCTTTCCAATGTTGTTATAGTACCTGCCTCAACTACTTCCTCTGGCAGCTCGTTATTATATCATCACCCTCTGTGTGAAAAGTTGCCCCTCAGGTTTCGATATAATCTTTCCTCTCTCACTTTAAAACTATGTCCTCTGATTCTTGATTTCCAAACTCTGGAAGAAAAGACTGTGCATTCACCCTATCTATTCCCCTTGAGATTCTATACACGTCTATAAGGTCACCCCTCAGCCTCCTGCGCCCCAAGGAGTCCATTACGTTTTGCAAGTGGTTACAAGCTGCTTACTTTTTTTTTTTTTTCTTTTTTTTCCGTAAATGTTTTTTTTATTAGATTTTTAAACAAATGTACAATTTACAAGGAAGGGTAGAAAGCTCACACAATTTAAAAAACATTTACACAAAACTATCAAATTAAAATATTAACATTTTTATCTATAATATATTCAACCTCCTGCGGTGACCAGCGTTCACAGAAGGCCTCCACAGTCCCCGTGGACACCGCGTGTTCCCTCTCTAGGGACACGCGGGCACGGACGTAACCCCGGAAAAGGGGCAGGCAGCCGACACAAGCTGCTTACTGGGACCTGGAGACAATGGGGTAGAGATGAATTGATCAGTACCCTAGCTTGTGCAAGGATGGATCTCCCTGCACCAGAGCATCGCTGTGCATGCACTGCATGGCCAGTTGCATGCATGGTAGCATGCATTCTCTTGGCTTGCACCAGCAGGGTCCCCGCCACCCTGCAGCCTTACCTCGGTGACGATGCTGGGGTGCGATCCCTCCTCGAACACCCAGCCGTCGCGGCAGGAGGCGAGGGGCAGCATGGTCGAGGCGTTGGGCAGGAAGGAGAGGGGGCTGTCACAGCGGCTGGCTGCCGTCCACTCCCACTGCACGTCATAGCGGCTGCAGCGGCTGTCAGCGGGCGGCACGGTGTAGTTGCGCTCCTGCTCCTGCGACCATCCGCAGCTGGCCCTCAGCTCAGACGCCCCGGGGCTGCGGCACCAGTGCTCGGGGGTGATGGCCAGAAACACGATCCCCACGTACAGGTAGGAGAACATGGCCGAACAGATGCACAACAGCAGGAAGATTGTCTTCTGGAAGAGCCCAAAGGCTCCAGCTTCTTCCAGCAGGTCGTCGAACGTGGGCATGTTTCCTCAGCCCTGGAGATCCCCCTAGCACCAGTGAATGTGTCAGCCACACTGCTGCAGGCAGATCAAAGGTCTTCCGTGTCTGTGTTAGTAGTTGAGTTAATTAATAAAGGACTGACACAGCCCCAGTCCATCACACAGACCAGACCCGACTCCCCACCATTGAGTTCATCTGGACTCCATCTAGAAGTCAGGCAGGGTTGCCCTCTCTCCCCAGTCTTGTTCATCTGTTGTATAGAACCTTTTGCCAAGTCCATCAGGAAGGATGTGAGCATGAGGAGTGACACTGCCAGACAGTGGGGGCACTCAGGTCAAAACCTCCCTGTGCATGGATGATGTCGCCGTCTTCTGCTCGGATCCAGGGTCGGTCCACAGATTGATCAGCGTCTGCGACCAGTTTGAGTCGGCCAGGGTGAACCGCAGGAAGAGCGAAGCCATGCTCTTTGGCAACTGGCCCGACCGATCTTCCATCCCCTTCACCATCAAGCCTGACTTCTTGAAGGTGCTGGGGATCTGGTTCGGGGGAGCTGAGGCTTGTGACAAGAATTGGCTGGAGCGGATAGCCAAGGTGGGGAAGAAGCTGGAGCTGTGGAAGCAACACTCCCTCTCTGCACCTCTCTGCATCTCTCTCTCCCTCCCTTCTGCAGTTGTACAGAGCCCTAGTGAGACCACACCTGGAGTATTGTGTGCAGTTTTGGTCCCCTAATTTGAGGAAGGACATTCTTGCTATTGAGGGAATGCAGGGAAGGTTTACAAGGTTAATCCCAGGATGGCGGGACTGTCATATACTGAGAGAATGGAGCAGCTGGGCTTGTACACGCTGGAGTTTAGAAGGATGAGAGGATATCTCATTGAAACATATAAGATTGTTAAGAGTTTGGACACGCTAGAGGCAGGAAACATGTTCCCGATGTTGGGGGAGTCCAGAACCAGGGGCCACAGTTTAAGAATAAGGAGTAAGCCATTTAGAACGGAGACGAGGAAACACTTTTTCTCACAGAGAATGGTGAGTCTGTGGAATTCTCTGCCTCAGAGGGTGGTGGAGGCAGGTTGTCTGGATCCTTTCAAGAGAGAGCCAGATAGGGCTCTTAAAAATAGCCGAGTCAGTGGATATGGGGAGAAGGCAGGCACGGGGTACTGACTGGGGATGATCAGCCATGATCACATTGAATGGCGGTGCTGGCTCGAAGGGCCGAATGGCCTACTCCTGCACCTATTGTCTATTGTCTATTGTCTCTATAATGGGAAAAGATCTGGTGAGGGGAGCCCCCCCATTAAGATTCTACCTGCACCGTTGGAACCTCACTACCAGGGTAAAAATTGTAAATTGTCCCTAGTGTGTAGAATAATGCTAGTGTACAGGGTGATTGCTGGTCAGCGCAGAGCTGACCAGAGCTTGGTGGGCCGAAGAGCCTGTTTCCATGCTGTATCCTTAAACTAAACTAAACTCGTCCCACCCCGGTCATTCCTTCTTCTCCCTGCTCCCATCTGACAGATGGTACAGAGGCTTGAAACTGCGCACCACTTGACTCAGGACCAGCTTCTTTCCCTCCTTTATCAGGCTTCGGAACGGTCCTTCCATAAGCTAGGGTACTGTCCAATTCATAGTGGTGCAGTGGGTAGAGCCACTGCCCCACAGCGCCAGAGACCCAGGTTCAATCCTGGCCTCGGCTGTCTATATGGAGTTTGTACGTTCTCCCTGTGACCACGTGGATTTCATCTGGGTACTCGAGTTTTCTCCCACATCCAAAAGACGTGCAGGTTTGTAAGTTAATTGACCTTTGTAAACTGTTCCCAGCGTGTAGGCAGTGGGTGTGAAAGTGAGATAACCCAGACCTAGTGAGAACAGAAGATCGAGGGCCAGCATGGACTTGGTGGGCCACAGGACCCATTTCCACTCTGTAGCTCTAAACTAAACCTTTACCCCATTGCAGACATTGGACTTTCCCTATAGAAGTGATGCACTACAATGCTGAGAACTATATTCTGCACTCTGTAACTTCCCCTTTGTTCTTCTTATTGTGTAGTACATGTTTGACTTAATTGTATATATGTGTGGTATATCTCATCTGTTTGGACAGCATGCAAAACAAAGCTTTTTGCTGTACCTTGGTACATATGACAATAATAAACCTAACCCCTAAACTGTGTATCTTGTACTGGCCGGCCGGCCGGCCGTTAGACAGCAGGATCGCCGTTTAGTGGGAGAAACTTCAGCGGGACGCTTTGCTGCAGCCTCAGGGAACAAGGCAGGGTGGCTCTCTGATGACTGGTTGAAAGTTATAGCATGGAAACAGGCCCTTCGACTCACCAAGTCCATGCCCACCATTGAACACTCGTTCACACTAGTTCTATGTTGGGGTCAAGGAAAGAGCGTTCACGTCGCGGCCCTGTTTCCACCAATCTTTCCACCACCACGCACAAGAAGCACAAGACAGACACTATTGTGCAGATGCCGAGAAGTGTGTTCAGCTCTGGCTGAACAACTTCTAACCTTGTATGTGGACTTGTTCTATGTTATCCCACTTTCTCATCCACCCCCTGCACACTAGGGGCAATTTACAGTGGGCTAATTAAACTACAAACCCGCACGTCTTTGGGATGTAGGAGGAAATTAAAGCACCTGGATGAGACCCACGTGGTCACAGGGAGAACGCGCAAACTCCACACTGACAGGACCCGAGGTCAGGATGGAAACTGGGTCTCTGCACCGAGAGTCAGCGGCTCTACCCATGTGAGGTTTCCCCTCGTTGTCAGGCACTGACAGATTGGGCCACGCACTGCCCCCAGGACACTGCGAGAGCTGGTGGGCGAGTGGAAGCCGGCACTTTGCCCTGGGATCGTGTGCCACACTTGGGCACATCAGTGGGGTGCCAGAGCCCACCGACAGGCAGCAGGCAATCCCATGGGATGTGCTTACATTCTACATAGTGCATTGTTCACCCCCACACAGAGACACCGTGTGCACTGTAGTACTGGATACAGAGACACCGTGTGCACTGTAGTACTGGATACAGAGACACCGTGTGCACTGTAGTACTGGATACAGAGACACCGTGTGCACTGTAGTACTGGATACAGAGACACCGTGTGCACTGTAGTACTGGATACAGAGACACCGTGTGCACTGTAGTACTGGATACAGAGACACCGTGTGCACTGTAGTACTGGATACAGAGACACTGTGTGCACTGTAGTACTGGATACAGAGACACCGTGTGCACTGTAGTACTGGATACAGAGACACCGTGTGCACTGTAGTACTGGATACAGAGACACCGTGTGCACTGTAACACCGGGAGTGGGAAATTATAGTATATGGACAATTCACCACGTCCGTGGTTGTCAGCCCAACAAGAAACATCAACAGAATGACATTGAATTCGATTTCTGAAGACTGAGTCTAGCAGAACCGTAGGCATGGCAACAGCACGGTAAATCATTTCTCTGGTTAGGTACTCTATTAATGAGAGTGAAATGGAGTTCATTGTATCCAATGGATGTCAAACCTGACAGTTCAAATTCCATTTTAAGTCAACCACAACTCTAATTCAAGTTAGTTTTAGTTTTTATTTAGTTTTAGAGATACATTGCAGAAGCAGGCCCTTCAGCCCACCGGCCAAATTTAATTCAGAGAAGTGCAAGGTGTTACATTTTAGGAAGTCAACCTAGAGCAGGGCCTTCACAGTGAATGATAGAGCACAGGGGGATGGTCTTCAGCTATCGCAACTCCCCACGGCTTCTGCTCCCTCACCCATTCTTCCTTCAGACCAGATGGTCACCTCTAGATTCCCACTGGATCAGTAACACAGAAGCTGGATCTTCAGCCCAACAAATCTATGTTGTCCATCAATCAGCCATTTGAATTACTATTTTGTCCTCTCCATGTTCCCTTCACCACCACTCTCCCTTCTCTCACCACTGAGTTGTCCGAAAAAGTCTCTCACCGTGTTTAATAGTCCCTTTCTGAATAATTTGAAGAGGAAATAGAATTTATTTGTCACACGCTCCAGATACAAACCAGAACAATGGAAATCTTACTTGCTGCTTTACAATCGCATTCTAAGCAACAACAACAAATAAACTATCAGCGATTCTAAGTAAACCAGTCCATGAGAGAGCAAAAAAAATCAAAGTACCTAGAACAACCATAACAGTGCAAAGTCCTTGGTAAGTTGTTCGATGCTGAGTTGTCTGCTCGACTGCAAAATCTCCTCTAGGTTTGCCCACTTTGAAGTTCTCTTCTCTGCCGAGAGGTCTGCAACACCTTCTCTCGCTGCTCCCCTTCTGATTCCTCTGCTCTCCAGCTCCTTGATCATCGTCTGCTTTGTTCCATCATTTTCACACCGTACAGGGCTTGTCCCACTTGGGCGTCATTTGCGCGTCACGCAGGTGGCACGCGAGGATTTTGAGCATCCCAAAATCCTGGGGCGCCGCCTGCTACCGCGCGTCACTGCACACGCCACCATACCTCACCTCACGCCATGCGCGCGTCATGCATGCCAAACAATTTTTAGGATGTCGCGCAAATGACACCCAAGTGGGACAGGCTCTTACCCTTCCATATCTCGTTTCCCTCTCCCCTGATTCTCAGTTTGAAGAAGGGTCCCGACCCAAAATGTCACCCATTCCTACTATCCCGAGTTGCTGTCTGTCCCACTGAGTTACTCCAGCATTTTGTGTCTATCTTCGGTGTACACCAACATCTGCAGTTCCTTCCTAAACACTATCTGTCCCTGGCTGTGGCCAACGTTACTCTCATGAAAGGTCAGTGCTAATGAGGGACTCTGCACCATTTACTCTATTGACCTTCAGCGGGTGTCCAGTAAAGAACACACGTGTAGGATCTACTGAATCCCACGACAGAAAGCAAAGAACAAGCGACACTTAGCTGAGCCAGACACCTTGTGTCACATTTATTCCAGAAGCCCCTTTTACCTATATTCTCACCAATCTTAATCCATGTGCTGATGAGGCCAATTAGTGCATCTGACGGAGTTGTTATTGAGCTCTTGTGGCTGGACCTTTTCGTGACAGGCTGTATGCAAAACCAACGTGGGCGTGAAGGCTTCACAGTTCCCCCCTCAGCCACCGGGTCATACAAGGTGGCGACTGCCTGGCTCTGTCCTGCCCCGTACTGGTCTGGCGGTTGATTTTACGGCCTGATTTTGTTTGGTACTGCAGTGTGGGAGGTCTTTGACAGGAAGTGTTCGGTGGGTGAGGTAGTCGGTTGGTTCTCGACGTATGATGGCTTTAACCGGTCAACAGATACGGTGTCAGTTTTTCCATTCAGATAGATCACAAAACGTTGGATGACTTGGTACGGGCCTTCGTATGCTTGCTGAAGAGGTCAACAGACGACGTCATGTCGGACCAAAACATGTGTGCAGCGTTGGAGGTCAGCAGGCATGTAGACCATTGCAGGTGTTCGCCGTGTCGGTGTTGGCCTGAGTAGCTGCATAGTTCGCCGGAATCGATCGACATACCTGCTTGGATCATAGGATCTACGTATCTGTGGGGATTGGTTCAACAAATTCGTCGGGCAGCTTCAGAGTTGTGCCTTAAACCATTTCTGCCGACGAACATCCTAGGTCTGCTTTCACCGTCGTACGAATGCCAAGCAGAACCAGAGGCAACCGTTCACTTCAGTTCGACACATCTTCTCCGGCTGCCAGAGCGGCTTTCAACTGGCGATGAAACCGTTCAATCAGGCCGTTCGCTTGTGAATGATACACAGTCATAGAAACATAGAAACATAGAAAATTGGTGCAGGAGGAGGCCATTCGGCCCTTCGAGCCAGCACCGCCATTCATTGTGATCATGGCTGATCGTCCCTTATCAATAACCCGTGCCTGCCTTCTCCCCATATCCCTTGAAACCACTAGCCCCTAGAGCTCTATCTAACTCTCTCTTAAATCCATCCAGTGATTTGGCCTCCACTGCCCCCAGTGGCAGGGAATTCCATAAATTCACAACTCTCTGGGTGAAAACATTTTTTCTCACCTCGGTCTTAAATGACCTCCCCTTTATTCTAAGATTGTGGCCCCTGGTTCTGGACTCGCCCAACATTGGGAACATTTTTCCTGCATCTAGCTTGTCCAGTCCTTTTATAATTTTATATGTTTCTATAAGATGCCCCCTCATCCTTCTAAACTCCAGTGAATACAAGCCTAGTCTTTTCAATCTTTCCTCATATGACAGTCCCAGGGATTAATCTCGTGAACCCACGCTGCACTGCCTCAATCACAATGATGTCCTTCCTCAAATTAGGAGACCAAAACTGTACACAATACTCCAGATGTGGTCTCACCAGAGCCCTATACAACTGCAGAAGAACCTCTTTACTCCTATACTGAAATCCTCTAGTTATGAAGGCCAACATTCCATTAGCTTTCTTCACTGCCTGCTGTACCTGCACGCCAACTTTCAGTGACCGGTGTACAAGTACGCCCAGGTCTTGCTGCACCTCCCCCTTACCTAACCTAACCCCATTGAGATAATAATCTGCCCCCTTGTTTTTGCCGCCAAAGTGGATTACCTCACATTTATCTATATTATACTGCATCTGCCACACATCTGCCCACTCACTCAACCTGTCCAGGTCACCCTGCAACCTCCTAACATCCTCTTCACAGTTCACACTGCCACCCAGCTTTGTGTCATCTGCAAACTTGCTAGCGTTGCTCCTAATTCCCTCTTCCAAATCATTAATATATATGGTAAACAGTTGCGGCCCCAACACCGAGCCTTGCGGCACTCCACTCGCCACTGCCTGCCATTCTGAAAATAACCCATTCACTCCTACTCTTTGCTTCCGGTCTGCCAACCAATTTTCTATCCATGTCAACACCCTACCCTCAATACCATGTGCTCTAATTTTGGTCACCAGTCTCCCATGCAGGACCTTATCAAAGGCTTTCTGAAAGTCTAGATACACTACATCCACTGGCACCCCTTCATCCATTTTACTTGTCACATCCTCAAAAAATTCCAGAAGATTAGTCAAGCATGATTTCCCTCTCATAAATCCATGTTGACTTGGACTAATCCTTTTACTGCTATCCAAATGCCCCATTATTACCTCTTTAATAATTGACTCCAGCATCTTTCCCACCACCGAAGTCAGGCTAACTGGTCTGTAATTCCACGTTTTCTCTCTCTCGCTCCTTTCTTGAAAAGTGGGATAACATTAGCTATCCTCCAATCCACAGGAACTGATCCTGAATCTATTGAACATTGGAAAATGATCACCAATGCGTCCACTATTTCTAGAGCCACCTCCCTGAGGATCCAGGGGATTTATCATCCTTCAGTCCCATTAGCCTACCCAATACTATTTCTAGTCATTCTAGTCATTCTAGTTCCCAATACTAGTTGTTCAATTCCGGTTCGTACCCAAGAGGTCGGTTAGTGTTTGAAACAGCGCAGACTCAAATTGCGGTCCTCGGTCTGTTGTGATCGTACGTGGACCCCAAAGACCGAAATCCATCGGTCAACAAAAGCGCGGGCTATTGTTTCCGCTGAAATATTGATGACTGGGATAGCATCTTGTCATCTTGTGAACCGGTCTTCACAAGTGAGCAGGATATGTGTAGTTTCTTGACGATGGGAGAGGGGGGGGGGGGGGGGGGGGGGGGGGGGGGGGGGGGGGGCAGACCAAATTCAGGTGTACGCTCTCGAAACGAGTGTTCGGTACAGGAAACTCACCGAAAGGGGTCCTGGTGTGCCTGGAGATCTTGGTTAGTTGACACGGTAGACAAGCCTTCGCCCATAATCCAACATCACGCTTGATGAAAGGCAGATGAAACGTTTGGAGATTAGTTTTATTGTAGCTTTCTTGCCTGGATGTGATACGTTGTGCAGTGCGCTGAAAACTTCTCGACGCATCGTCCTAGGCACAAACGGTCTTGTTTGCCAGTAGAAGTGTCACATTCTGTATGATGGTTTCTGTCGTGTCACCAATAGGTACATCTTCCAATTTTAGGGATGTATGCGTCCGGTGTTAATGGATAAGATCGGGATCAGTATGCTGCACGTGAGCCATGGCATAAAATTCGATGAGTGTGGCCGCATTCAGAGCATCCACCTCCAGTCTTGATAGGGCATCGGCAACCGGATTTGTTTTTCCTTGAATGTGCCTGATGTTACTGGAGAATTGCAGAACAAAGTCCAAGTGGCGGATTTCACGGGGTGAATAGCTCCCCACACTTGTATGAGTCATGTATGTGAGCGGTTGGTGATCCGTATAAATAGTGAAGGGACGGCCTTCCAACAGATGGCGGAAATGCTTGACGGCGAGGTTCATAGCCAAAGGATCTCGCCCGAACGTTCTGTACCTCATCTGAGTAGGTGATAATTTTGCCGAAAAGAATGCCAGAGGCTCCCACCTGCCATTGACTCGCTGCTCCATGTGACCATCCCGAACGGAGTGACCACGGCTCTTGGAATATCGGCAGGCTCGACCGGAATTTAATAATATGCGCACACGAGATCGATGCTTGGGAACACCCGCTTACGCTGTAGGCTTGCTGAGAAATCCTGCAAATGTGGGATGCTGTATCGATCTGAAATAGTGGCATTGTTTAGTGAACGGTAGTCGCCATCCCTGCGAGACTTCTTCGGGACCAAGTGAAGAGGTGATGCCCAGCAGCTCATAGACCTACGGATGATCCCGGGCTCCAACATATGGTCAAATTCGGCCTTTGCAACTTTGAGGCGATTTACGGGCAACAAAGGACAAGGAAAAAGGACAAAGGACATTTATTATCACATACACCGATTGGTGTAGTGAAATTTGACTTGCCATGCAGCACACAGATAAAGATAAGACTCAACATTTAAGAATTTAACAATAAACATAAAAACATCCCCCCACAATGGTTCCCACTGTGAGGGAAGGCACAAACTCCAGTCCCCATCCCCTTGTCCACCCATAGTCGGGCCTATTGAGGCCTCTGCAGTCGGCGCTACGGCGGCCCGATGTTTCAGGCCCTCTCGCCGGGTGATGGTGCTCCGGCGTCGGGAGAACCCTCTCAGCGGCTTGGGATGCTGGAACGGCCGCTTCCTTACTGGAGACCGCGGCTTCCGAAGATCACCAGTGGATCTTCGAAAGTGGAGCTCCACCACTGGTGATCTCGCCCGAGAGATCCCAGGCTCCCAGGCTCCGATGTTAAAGTTCAGCGCCGCCGCCTGCAGCTCGCCGCTCCACAGACCCGCAGCTCCGCGATGTTCACCTGCGGGGTCCCAGCATTTCTGGAGCTCCAGTGCGGCATCGCCCGCTCCGCTCCGTGCAGGTGCTCCAGCGCTGTGCCACCGCCGAAGCCGTGGTCCTGGCCAGTCCCCTCAGGAAACGCCGCTCCAGACCCGTTGGTAGGCTGCAAGGACGGTCGAAGATGCAGCCCGGAGAAAAGCCGCCTCTCCGACCAGGTAGGGACCAGGAAGAGCAGTTTCCCCCTTCCCCTTCCCCCCCCCTCACATAAAAAAGAATAGACTCCAAACAAAACCACTTTTTAACACACTAAAAATAAAGAAAGAAGTGAAAAGACAGACAGCTGCAGGCTGGGCAGCCATACCCAACTGGACGGTGCCCCCAACCTGTGCGCTCTTGCTAAACTGGCCTCGGTCTGAATATGATGCTTGACAGAGTGTTTGATATCATTAAGATGTGCGGTAAGATGGAGTTATTAGTCGTGGAAATTGTTTAAGTAACTCCTGATATGGGCAGTGCTGGATTGGAGGCTGGTAAGGTGAGAGTTAATCATTGCCGGACGGCAGATGCAGTTCACCTGTGCAGTAATCACTAAAGCGCCAATTTTTTTAATCCCCAGCAAAGAAAAGTGTGAAAGAAAATCTGCTCAGATAATGTGTTTTGATACGTTGGCGACTGTGAAAATCCAGCGAAACATCGAGCGTGACTGATTTCTGACCAAATGTCTGTTTGCTAGAATTATTTATGGCGGTGATAATACATCCAGGGCTAGGGTGAAAATGCTCTTGGTTACTGGGAGGAACGACCGCTAACTCAGCGCCGGAGTCAATAAGATATTGCATACCCGAAAGGCGGTCGCTGAGAAAAAGGCGGTGGTTAGTTTGCCCACGGGCAGCAGTCGCCTCTACTGCCGGGCCTGTCGTTTCCCGGGTGTTGATGTTTGTAGGAGCAAGGAGTTGACACGACCGGGCCGCTGCACCATATCTCTGGTGTTTCCAGCAAATGTGTTGGGCGTCGCCTCGGCCCAAGGTTTGCGTTAACCTGAAACGGGGATGATTCTGCTGGGTTGCCAAAGCCTCGGCTTGCGCAGTGAGCGCTGCAATTTAATGTTCGTGCTGTGCATTTTCCGGCTTTACTGTTGTTGCATTAACCACAGTCACCAGCAGCACAGTGGTTGTCTCCATGACAATGTCGGCCTGTTTTGCGAGCTCGCCTATGCTGGCTGATTGATACATACCTATCAGATGCCTCTACACTTGAGTAGGCATGCAGCGGAGAAACTTCTGTTTCCAGACATCGCCGTCAATCCTTTCGTCTACCGCCAGCAAGCGGCATCTCCGCAGCATTTGTGATGGCCTCCTGTCGCTGAGATTATCATCTCTCAGCAGCTCCAAAATGCGGGCTTGCATCGAGGGCCGCGTTCGCTCCAAGGTAGCGCATTTAAGCCCGTCGTATGGCGTCATTTCTTCAGGATTAAGGAGCACGTCCTCTACTTCCCATGCAATCTGTTCTGGAAGGCGAGCTGCTAGGAACCCGAATTTTGTCCGTTGGCTCGTGACATTGAGGGAGTGAAATCGAGCTTCTACTATTGAAAACCACGCTCTCGCGTTGTTTGTAAAAAGAGTTGGGATGTGGAGTTTTAGTTTGTCGACTGACACCATGCCACTGTTATCGTCATACATTTTGTGAGTAAGTGGAAACTTGCATGTAGTTGTAGGATCTACTCAATCCCACGACAGAAAGCAAAGTACAAACGGCACTTAGCTGAGGCCAGGCACCTTGTGTCATGTTTCTTCCAGAAGCCCCTTTTACCTACATTCTCACCAATCATAACCCGTGTGCAGATAAGGCCAATTAGTGCATCTGACTTTGGAGTTGTTATTGAGCTCTTGTGACTGGACCTTCTCGTGAGGCTGCTGGCGAGTCGCCAGCGGTGACAGGCTTTATGCAAAACCAATGTGGGCGTGAAGGCACCACACCCTGACTGACGCACCACAGTTTCGCTCAGCAATACGAACAGTCGGGAATGAAAGAGACAACAGACAATGGAAGACACTGCAGGTACTGATCTCCCCACGATTAAAGGGATCAGCATCATCAAAAACCCCGCACCATTCTGGCCACGATCTCATCTCGCTGCCTCCATCGGGAAGAATGGACACGAGCCTGAAAAACGTCACCTCCAGGTTCAAGAACAGCTTCTTTCCACGACCATCAGGGATGTGGGAACACCAACCTCAGCAACTATGATCTTCTTTGGACTGTGTCTTTGGTTGCACTATAGACTTTGGTTTTGTATTATTATGATCTGGTTACCGGGTTAAGTTATTGATTATTGCATATTCCTTTGCGTTTTATTGCATTCAATGGCCTGTTAAGCCTGCAGTAATTAAGAATGTCATAGTTCTGTATCTGGTACATATGCCAAATTAAACACTCTTCATTCTTTTGACCTTCTGGTGCTTTGTCAGATTCCCCTGATTAGGATGGGCCCTGACTTAGTTTCCAGCTGCAAGTTGCTCCAGATACAGGATTTGGGATGGATCGGTCGGTTTAAGAAATGTGACATTTGCGTGGGGAAAAACAACCAAAGTCCATGAAATCATTAACATTTGCAGATGATAGCTGTTAATCCTGTTGCTTTGTAACTTTAGAACTTGGTTGAAGAACAGGCCTTTCTGAACATAGAACAGAACAACACAGGAACAGGCACTTCAGCCCACAATGTCCATGCTGAACCTGATGCCAAAACCAACTATTATCTGCCTGCACATGATTGATTGCCAACTATTATCTGCCTGCACGTGATCCACATTGCTTCATCCATATCCACGTGCTTATCTAAAAGCCTTTCAAATGCCAATATTGTATCTAGTAACGGTCTCATTATGTAAACATTTATTTTAATGAAGAATCCCATATTTCACCATCCCGTCACCTGGGAATGGTCCAGCACTTAAATATTAAGCCAGTGTTTGAGAGTGATAACACTGTTAATAATTATATTCTGGAAGGAACTCTGCCAGAGAATACATGGGCAAATATGCGTGTGTTTATTATGTTGTTCGTCAGCATTTCGTAGAGTGCTTAGACCCATCTAAACCGACAATGTGGAACAGTGACCGTGCGTGTGACACAAAGGAGTCTGCCAATCCCAGCGAATGTGTGCTCCCAGAGTTATTTGTTACTTACTGAAACTGTACCCCATTGTCCAACAGGCAAAATGTGCGTGAGATGGTTGTGCCTCTGTGCCCTAATCATCGCTGCCCTCTTCTCTGTCCTCACTGCCGATGGAGTGCCCATTAGCCCCAGCAACAAGGCTGTCAGCAGCTCACTGGATTTTGCCGTTGAATCGTTCAACATCTTCTCAGAGGACAATCACCTCTTCAAAGTCGGAAGGATCTTGTCCTCGCAATTTCAGGTAACTAGATCAAGCTTTGGTGATCCCTTTAACCCTAAAGTGAAACGTGCTTGTCAGGGAGCACCGACTGCACATTTTAAAGGCTAAAAGAACGCCTTCCGCTCTAGTTTACTTTCCACCTTGACTGACAACTTGGGCCTGCCCTGTTGTACAGAGAATGTGTCGGATAAAAGAAACATGGAGGCACAAGGAACTACAGATGCGGGAATCCTGAGCACAACACATAGTGCTGGTGAAACCGAGCGGGTCAAGCAGCATCTGTGGAGGGAATGGACAGATGACATTTTGGGTCAGGACCCTTCTTCAGACTGATGGGGGGGGGGGGGGTTATAGTTGGAAAAGAGAGGAGGGAGTGGTACAAAGCCTGTCAAGTGACAGCTGGATATGGGTGAGGGGGTGATTAGCAGATAGGTGGAGTAATTAACAAAGGGTGGAAGTGAAAAGTAGGCAAAAGGGTGTCAAGAGGAAGAGAGAAACGTAAAGCTGGAGGGAAGGGTATGGTGGAAAGGGGCAGTGGAGGAGAATGAATATTAGCTACTTTGTTATCAAAATAGATTGATCAGGAAAGTTGTGCTTAATAATCAGACAAAGAACCTTCCTCTCCTTGGTTGCCATGACAGGACATGGTTGTGAGGTCATGGGGTCAGTGAGGTCGAGCCTTGTGATGTGCTGAAGGGTAGTGGTATTGGGGTATTATAGTCACCAGTGCATTGTGTGCTACCCAGAGACATGAGGACATCAGGTAGTGCCAAAAGATAAAATAACCAGAGTGCTTGTTGTAGTGTTACAGCCACACTTTGGAGGGGGCAGCACAGCGGGGTGACATCAACGTTTCCCCTCGCACAAGCAATCTTCATTTAGATGATCTGTCCCCAGAGGCGTTGCCTTCTTGTGTGCCTTCCTGGCTGTCGCTTCAACGCGGTTTTGCCCCTTCAATGTCAATGGGTCCAAATGCTGGAACTCCGTGTCTAACACCTGCACCTGCAGAAACTGTAGACTTAAGGAGGTGGCTCACTAACTAGGCACTAATCAGCAGCTATGGGAGTGAAGCCCAGATCCTGAGAGATGAATAAATAAAACCGTATTTCCTGATTCTCTTGGCCTTACATAACCCAGTGCCCTGTTTCCATATTCAGTTGGTCTATAAGACTCTCTGCCTCCATTGCTCAGGGCTGCTCCCACTTCATGTAGCAAGCACATCATGGAAATAGACTCTTCGGCCCACTTTGTCCATACCAACCAAGTTGGCATACTGGGCTAGTCCCTTTTGTCTGCCTTTGGTACATATCCCTCTAAACCTTTCGTATCAATATATTTGAATAATGAAAGGCCTAGATAGAGTAGATGTGGAAAGGATGTTTCTAGCTGAGGGAGAGTCTAGGACCAGAGAGCACAGCCTCAGAATCAAAGGACGTAAGTTTAGATTGGAGGTTAGACGAAATCTCTTTAGCCAGAAGGTAGTGAGACTGGAATTCATTACCACAGATGCTGTGGAGGCCAAGTCATTGGGTATTTTTAATGCAGAGATTGATAGGTTCATGATTTATAAGGATGTGAAGATAAGGCAGGAAAATGGGTTGAGAAGAAAAAATAGACCAACCATGATCGAATGGCGAAGCACACTTGATGGGCTGAATTGCCTAATTCTGCTCCTATGTCTTATGGTCTCATTTGTTCAAATCCTTTAAAACTCATAATTGTATCCGCCTCTATAGCTGCCTCTGGCAGCTCACTCCAGGTATGGACTACACTGAGTGCGGAAATTGCTCCTAAGGTCCCTCTTAAATCTCGCACCTCACTTTAAGCCTATGCATTTCAGTTTTAGAATTCTGTCCCCTGGGAAAAAAGACTGTGAGCATTCACTTTATCCATGCTCCTATGATCGTACGCTTCGTGTACACCTCAATATGATCATCCCTCAGCCTCCTAGGTTACAAAGAAAAAAAGGTCCTCACCTATCCAACCACTCCCTATAACACAAGCCCACAAGCCTACGTAACATCCTGGTGAATTTCGTCTGTACACTTTCCACTAAGTGGGTTTCAATTAATTCACATAATTCTCTGGAAAACTGACATCACATTCAAGGACACAAAGTGCTGGTGCAACTCAGCGGGTCAGGTAGCATCTTTGGAGAACATGGGTGTTTTTGGTCGTCTATCCATGTTCTCCAGAGATGCTGAGTGACCTGTTGAATTATAGAGTCATTGAGTCATACAGCGTGGAAACAGGCCCTTTGGCCCAACTAGCCCATACCGGCCGACATGCCCCAGTTACACTAGTCCTACCGGCCCATATCGCTCCAAACCTATTCTATCCATGTACTTGTCTAACTGTTTCTTAAAAGTTGCGATAGTCCCTGCCTCAACCACCTCCTCTGGCAGCTTGTTCCATACACTCACCACCCTCTGTGTAAAAATGTTGCCCTCAAATTCCCATTAAATCTTTGCCTCTTCATCTTAAACCTATCTCCTCTGGTCCTCATTTTCCCTACTCTAGGCAAGAGACTCTGTGCATTTACCCAATCCATTCTTCTCATGATTTTATACACTTCGATAAGATCACCTCTCATCCTCTTGCCCTCCAAGGTATAGAGTCCCAGCCTACTCAACTTCTCTCTATAGCTCAGACCCTTGAGTCCTGGCAACATCCTCGTAAATCTTCTCTGAACACTTTCCAGCTTGCCAACATCTTTCCCATAACATGGTGCCCCAGAACTGAACACAATACTCTCATTGCGGGCTCAGCAACGTCTTATACAACTGCAACATGACCTCCCAATTTCTATACTCAATGTGTAGGAAGGAACTGTAGATAGACACAAAATGCTGGAGTAACTCAGTGGGACAGACAGCATCTCTGGAGAGAAGGAATGGGTGACATTTCGGATCAAGACCCTGGTCTGAAGAAGGGTCTCAACCTGAAACATCACCCATTCTTTCTACTGTATACCCAATACTCTGACTGATGAAGGCCAATGTACCAAAAGCCCTTTTGACCACCCTCTCTACCTGTGACTCCACCTTCAAAGAACTCCAGCACTTTGTGTCTTTATTGTAAACCGATATCTGCCGTTCCTTCTTTCTGACATCACATTAACTTGTTTTATATCCCCCTAAAGTGGTGCTGCTCGAACTTGATGTTATTTCCATATCCTAGCTTATGGAAGAACCATTCAGAAGCTTGATAATAGAAGGGAAGAAGCTGTTCCTGAGTCTGGTGGTGCGCGCATTAAGGCTGCATTAATATACCACACATTAATGGTAACTTTAACAGGAACCAACTTGATCCATTCTCAAAAACAAGACCATTAAACTCTTAACAGACACTAGGACACAGCATGGTGGTACAGGCACTCGAGATGCTGGTGGATTTGGTACTGAAACTACAGCCAATGTTTTTCGTTTATTAAACTCTGGGTAAATTGTTTCGCTGCTAGGACCTGGGCGGAATGTTGTACATCCTCGACGTTGAACTGGAGAAGACAGGATGCAGGAAGGGAGCTGGTGAGGACCTGAGACAGTGCCCCATAATGATGGGAGGCTCCACGGTAAGAGTAATATGTCCACTGGTGGAGCACTGATCATCAGCCAGTGGGGGAATGGGAGTGGCAGAGTGTGGATGGGGGGGGGGGGGGGGGGGAGTGGGCGGGCAGGGGGTGATGAATAATTGCGACATGTCCATCCCTGCAGATGCCAATACTCCATTGGCAATCTCCTTGCAAGATCTCAAGGAGGATATGCAACTGGATGGGACAGAACTTGGAGGAAACGTATGCAATCAGAGGGAGAATGTGCTAACTCCACATAGACAGCACCTGCAAATAGGTTCAAACCCGGGACTCTGGTGCCATGAGGCAGCAGCTCTACCAGCCATGCCGCCATGTTGCACCTAATGGCATAAAAATATATGCAGAAAATAAAATGCAATTAATACATGTCTTTGATTAGAAACATAGAAACATAGAGAAATAGGTGCAGGAGTAGGCCATTCTAACCTTCGAGCCAGCACTGTCATTCAATATGATCATGGCTGATCATCTAAATTCAATACCCAGTTCCTGCTTTTCCCCCATATCCCTTGATTCCTTTAGCTCCAAGAACTAAATCTACCTGTAACTCTCTCTTGAAAACATCCACTGAATTGGCTCCCACTGCCTTCTGTGGCAGAAAATTCCACAGATTCACAACTCCCTGGATGAAGAAATTAACTTAGACGGAAATTAAAGGAAAAGAGGAGACTGTTTTAAAGTCACTTTAAGCTCAGGGGCTGCACGCACTCGCCCCACATGATTCTTATGCTTCGCCCATAGTTCAGGGGGTACTGGGACCAGAGCCATTGGTAACCTTGGCAGATCCTCAGTAGGTAGCTGTTGCTGTTCAAAAATAGCGTCCCATTCCTTTCTGACCCATGTGATCTTTCCTTCTGTGTCATTAAAGAAGTCAATCTGGACCTCTCCTTTTTCCTTTGGCAACATTAAAACATGAATTGACCGTTTGTCCTTCAGCCTCTTTATAATCTCTCATATTTCCTTCACTGCTGCTGGAGGTCTAGTAGCTATGGTCATGTGTGACTCAGAAGTGTCTCAAAGGTTAAATCGATCCCTTTGGTTTTGAGAGAGGTGGACTATTATTCCTAATCCCGGGACCCCAAAGAACAAATAAGGGGTCACTGATAATTGTTCAAGTTTATTCAACCGGGGAAGGCTTTTTCTTGGTACCCGGGATTCAGGAGGCGCGTATATAATGCCACGTTCACTTACGCTCTTGGCTGGTTTCAACAGGATACTGTAAATACTGGCCTTTTGGATCCTGCACTCTTTGCAGGGCACAATGAAGTCGGCTGACCAATTGACTGTACGGATTGCTACTCAATTCCCAATAGTATAGGATGGCGCATTTTGCCCTTGTTCTTCCTTATTAATTAAATTTAGCAAATGATGGGTCCGAATTTGAGGTAGTTCCATAAACATACTGTCTGTGGTGCAGTGTAAGACCGCTCCCCGCTTGCACAGAGCCTGTCTTCCCAGTATTTTTTTCTTCCACACTTATCTCAGTGCTAAATGGCCTCCCCCTTATTCTTAAACTATGACCCCTGGTTCTGGACTCCCCCAGCACCGGGAACAGTTTTCCTGAATCTAGCCTGTCCAATCCTTTAAGAATTTTATATGTTTCTATAAGATAACCTCTCATCCTTCTAAATTCCAGTGACTACAAGCCCAGTCGACCCATTCTTTCATCATATGTCAGTCCCGCCATCCCGGGAATTAACCTGGTGAACCTACGCTGCACTCCCTCAATAGCAATAATGTCCTTCCTCAAATTAGGATACCAATTGCACACAATACTCCAGGTGCGGTCTCACCAGGGCCCTGTACAACTGCAGTAGGACCTCCTTGCTCCTAAACTCAAATCCTCTCGCAATGAAGGCCAACATGCCATTAGCTTTCTTCACTGCCTGCTGTACCTTCATGCATACTAATCTTTCCTAATCTGACACCATTCCTTCTCTCCAGAGATGCTGCCTGTCCCGCTGTTACTCCAGCATTTTGTGTCTACCTTTGATTTAAACCAGCATCTGCATTTCTTTCCTACACCATTCAGATAATAATCTGCCTTCCTGTTCTTGCCACCAAAGGGGATAACCTCACATGTATCCACATTATACTGCATCTGTCATGCTCATCAGAGCTCACACTGCTACCCAGCTTCGTGTCATCCGCAAACTTGGAGATGTCACATTTAATTCCCTCGTCTAAATCGTTAATATATATTGTAAATAACTGGGGTCCCAGCACCGAGCCTTGCGGCACCCCAATAGTCACTGCATATGTCAGTCCTGCCATCCCGGGAATTAACCTGGTGAACCTCCGCTGCACTCCCTCAATAGCAATAATGTACTTCCTCAAATTAGGAGACCAAAATTGCACACAATACTCCAGGTGCGGTCTCACCAGGGCCCTGTATTATCTACATGGTGTTGTCAAATCAATTAATATTCAATGTACCATCAAATGAACACATTCTGTGTACAAAACACTCCTGCTGCCTCTTTGAACAACACACCCTCTAGTGGTTTTGGAGGTGTGGTACTGAACTCAGTAATTGCTGCCCCTTTCCACAAAGTCCTTGATGGATCAGTGGAATACCCCTCCCCAGATTCAGGGGTGCAGGAGCAGCATGGGGAATTGTCTGCCTCAAGGAAAAATAGTCCCCACATCCCTAGGTTGATGGGGCATTGTGTTTACCCATTGCACTGGTCTGGGCTCCACCGAGTCTCTGTTACGATGCTCTGATTCATTTTCAGGTCCTCCTCTGCCACTTTGAAGTGCTGGACACATTCTGGCGTTCCCAGAGAAGCCTTCTGAAATCCGACTGCGTCCCAGCCGACCAACGGGAGATGAGCATGGAACATCTATCGGGAAATCTCGCCCCAACTGCCCAGGCCTGATGGATTCCAGAAAGCCAACACTGGGTTCCCACCTCTTCCAATCGATCACAGCAATGAGGTCCCCAGGCATCTTCTGCCCATCAATCTTCTGCTCTTCGTCCTTTCCAGACCTTTAGTTCTGATTCCCTTCTCCTAAATCTTCTCTGCATCTTCTCTATTGCAGTCATTGATGAGAAGGGAGTAGCACATTAGACTGCTCCATAGAGTGGTGCGTAACACAACTTCCACTCTTTCACTTCTGTCCCACTGGAGATAAACGTCTGCCTTCTATGTGGCTATTTAATTTGTGGTGCTTGTCCTCAGGTGTAATTCTGCTTGCTCAATAAACCAATAGTTTCATTGCAAAATAAGGTGTCTGGAAATTTGAATGACTGGATGTGATCTCGCGGTTGGTGGGGCTTGCAACATCCAGAGCTTTCCCTGTTGCCTGAGCTTATTTTGCGCTCAGGCAATTACCATGAAATGAGTTAAAGAGCATGGAAATAGGCCCTTCAACTCACCTTGTCCATGCCACACACGTTAGCATACATGGCTGGTGCCATTTGCCTGCATTTGGCCCAGAGCATTCTAAACTATGTTCTCCAGAGATGCTGCCTGATCCACTGAGTTACTCCAGAGCTTTGTGTTTTGCTCGATTCCAGCCTCTACAGTTCCTTGTGCCTCTGGGGAGTGTGAAGACTACAGTTCCTTTTGCCTCTGGGGTAAAAACCTACCTCCTTACAGGCTGTCAAGGTAACAATCTTACATCACCCCACAATTAGAATCCCACCATTCGTGTAGCTACCTTATGCAAACGATACATAGATACATCAGGAGCATCTGTTTCTATAGAAAAACATAACATATTGTCCTATATGCTTGTCCTATAATTATTTTTATTTCATTGAGTATTTATCCTAACACAACTTGATGAAACCCATAATCAAGAGGGCTTGACCTATAGGGAGAGGTTGGTCAGACGAGGATTTTATTCCTTGGAGTACTGGAGGCTGAGGGTGACCTTAAAGAGGTGTATAACATCCTGAGGAAAATAGAAAGGGTGAATGCACAGATTTTGTTTCTGGGTAGGGGAATCAAGAACTAGACAGAAGGTGAGACGAGAAAGATTTAATGGGAACTGAAGCGGCAACTTATTCACGCAGAGGCTGGTGGCTCTATGGAACGAGCTGCCAGTGTAGGTATTTGTGGCAGGTGTGGCAACACGATTTAAAAGACATTTGGATAGGTACATGAATAGGAAAGGTTTAGGGGGATATAGGCCAAACACAGCTTAAATGGGGCATCATGGTCGCCAAGGATGAGCTGGGCCGAAGGGCCTGTTGCCATGTTGTATGATTCTATGACTCCAAAAGCTAAAAGTGAAGAAAAATCAGACATTTACTGAAACCAAAGATGCTTTGCAATTACAAACACTCACAGCGATGTCCCTCTGTACCTGTGGACCAGATCACTGCCCCTATAGGACACTTACAGAAAAGCGGGAGTGGCGTAACTCCAGAACATCTTAATTCCTGCTGGTCGAATGTCCCCGAAGCCTCCGATATTGAACAGCTTTTTGATTTCTTCAAAAGAACATTATTGCTTGTTTAAACCTTGTGGTTAAAGTAATGATATATTTTCTTTGCTCAACTTTCTGTTTACACCATGGCAACAAAATCAAAGCTGACCTCACACAGGTGCCAGGTGTAAGCAGAAAGGTAAACACGAGCATTTGGAAATCCATCAGTGTTCATTTGCACAGATGCTGCATCTAATAGAGTCATGTAGCATGGAAACAGGCCCTTCGGCCCAACTCATCCATGCCAACCAAGATGCCTCATTTACACCAGTCCCATCTACCTGCATTTGGCCCATATTTCTCTAAACCTTTCCTATCCATGTAACTGTGCAAGTGTCTCATAACTATTGTTATAGTACCTGCCTTAACTACCTCCTCAAGAGTGGCAGTGTTGCACTGAATGGAAGATTCCGCAACTAAGTAGTCATGTACATCCTAATGATATCACCTCTCATTCTTTGAAACTACAGCCTCCTTATGAGCCAACAATCCACCCCACAAATCAACCAAGCGAACCTTCAACCAAGAGTCATACATACTGGCAACAGAACAATGAAATTCTTATTTGCTGCAACTAAACGGGCCTGTAAATTCAATAACACACGGATAAATATATAATAATCAATTATACAGTAAATGAATAACTGCAAACTATGTACAAAACCAAAGTCCTTAATACAACCAAAGAAACAGTAGATCCTAGTAGCCAACATAATGGACCATAAAATGGGCCTAACGTATTGTTGATGGTGGCAAAGGCAGAGAAAGGATAAAGGAAAAAATGAAGACACAAGGTGAGAGGGGCAATTTTGGATGGTGGTGGTGGAGGCAGATACAATAGTGGCAGACCCGCTGAGTTCTTCCAGCACTTTGTGTTTTGCTCAAGAAAAAAAATGAAATACCTGGAGTATTGTGGGACTGTCATATGTCGAAAGAATGGAGCGACTGGGCTTGTATACACTGGAATTTATAAGGATGAGAGGGGATCTTATTGAAACATATAAGATTATTAAGGGATTGGACACGCTAGCGGCAGGAAACATGTCCCCGATGTTGGGGGAGTCCAGAACCAGGGGCCACAGTTTAAGAATAAGGGGTAGGCCATTTAGAACGGAGATGAGGAAAAACTTTTTCACCCAGAGAGCTGTGAATCTGCGGAATTCTCTGCCTCAGAGGGCGGTGGAGGCCGATTCTCTGGTTGCTGTCAAGAGAGAGTTAGATAGAGCTCTTAAAGATAGCAGAGTCAAGGAATATGGGGAGAAGGCTGGAATGGAGTACTGATTGTGGATGATCAGCCATGATCACAGTGCATGGCGGTGCTGGCTCGAAGGGCCGAATGGCCACCTCCTGCACCTATTGTCTAAATTAGTTGAAATTCAACATTTAACTGGGATAAGGAGCAATTGGGGCAATTGAGGTGAATAAAAGGTAAAGTCAAAGGTAATCGCTTCTAGAACAAGCCTATCACCATAAAGACTGGCCTTTCTGCTGCTGAGTCATGGCATCTATTGACCCACTGGACAGATGACAAACTGCATTTAATTTTTTTTCAATCAATGGTGACTAACGTTAAAATAACATTGGAGGGAAATGAACAGATAACGTTTCGGGTCAGAACCTTTCTTCCTTCCACAAATGCTGCCTGATCCACCGAGTTCCTCCAGCACTTTGTGTTTTGCTCAAGATTCCACCATCAGCAGCTTCTCGTTTTTCCACTGACTAACACTATCTACACTGGCAAATCTGATCTAACTTGAGAGCACCAGCAATAAGGAACTATTTGTGTAACAGATTTAGTTACATTCTTGATCAGCACAGAAGAAACAAAAGATTGAATGAATCCAGAACCAAATAACAGCACAGCCTCAAATCAAAACGTTAATCTCTCCCTCAGTCCCTACTGAGCACAATGTAGGAATAATAAAAAAAGACACAAAGTGCTGGAGTAACTCAGCAGGTCAGGCAACATCTCTGGAGAACATGGATAGGTGACGTTTTGGGCTGGCAACCTTCTTCAGACAGGAATATTAACAGTGGGAGGGATAGAACAACAGTCACATACATATAGAATTATAATCACATTTAGAATTGAAACCAATTTAAAAGTTGACCAAAATATTTGTGAGCCAGTGGATGCTTCTGACAACATCTTTGTAGATAAAAACAGAAATATTCAGCAGGTAAGGCAGCATCAAGAGAGGGAACCGTTCTTAACATAGAACAGTACAGCACAGGAACAGGGCCTTCTATACACAATATCCGTGTGAACATGATGCCAAACTAAACTAATCTCTTCTGCATGCACATGATCCAGACTCCTCCATTCCCTGCACATCCCTGTGCCCATCTAAAAGTCTCTTAAATGCCTCTATACACTGTCATATCTACCTCCACACTGCCCCGACAGCATATTCCAGGCACCCATCATCATCTGTGTAAAACACTTTCCTCACACTTCTACTTTAAATTCTGCCCCTCTCTCTAGTCTTTGATATTTCCACCCTGGGAAAAAGATTCTGATTGTCTATACAATCTATACTTCTCTTAATTGTATATACTTGTATCAGGTCTCGCCCTCAGCCTCCGTCATTTCAGAGAAAACAATCCAAGTCTGTCCAACCTCTCCTTATAGCTAATGTCTTCTAATCCAGGCAGCATTCTGGTAACGTTTAATCGTTCAGTTTGGTGGCTCTTTGTTAGTACTTCTCAGATATCGACCATGCATTTATAGTCAACTAATCCTTGCCTAGTTTGCCACAATATTAATCTTTTGTAGTTTTGGACTTTTATTTGAGAACATAAAAACGGAATATTTCAGATCAAGAGTTGACCATCTGACACTATGGCAATCATCGTTCATAGTTGGTTTACATCAGCACAATTTCTCTGGACTTTCCACCTACTGTATCTCTTGCTTCAATTATTATCCACCAATCTGTCCATCTATGTAGGGAATTTATTAAATGAGGGAGCCTCTACTTTTAGAATCAAACAGCACAGAAACAGGCCGTTCAGCCCAACTCGTCCATGCCGATCAAGAAGGCCCATCTAGGCTTGTCCCATTTGCCCATGTTTGACCTTAAAACCTCTCAATTTGTCCTATCAATGTACCTGGCCAAGTGTCTTTCAGAAGTTGTTATTGTACCTGCCTCAACTACTTCCTCTGGCAGTTCATTCCATATACCCACCACCCACTTTGTGGAAAATGTTGCCCCTCGGACTCCTTTTAAATCATTGCCCTCTTTCCTTAAGAGTTCAGGATGGAGAATTGCAAAGATTCACCACCTTCTGAGAGCAAAAAAAAACCCTTGAACAAATGCAAAGTTTTCAAAAGATCAATGGTGGAGCTTCAAATTCCTGGGCGTTAACATCTCAGATGATCTGTCCTGGGTCCAGCAAATCTACTTTCTAATAAGTTTAAAGAGATTCTGCATATCACTGAATACTTTAACAAACTTTTTCAAATATACTGTTGAAACTATCCTGACTGGCTGCATCATGGCTTGGTATGGCAATTCCAATGCACAGGAATGCAAGAGGCTGCACAATGTCCATCATGGGCACAGCCCTTCCCTTCACCAGAACCATCTACATGAGACGCTGCCATCATGTGGGAGATACTAAAGCCTGAAGTCATGCCCCAGCAGGTTCAGGAACCGCTACTTTCCCTCAAATGTCAGGTTCCTGAATGTACCAGCAGAACCCTAATCCGACCTCTGCAACGGAAACTACAAACTACTGTGGTAAACTTGTTTTTTTTTCGAAATGTATTTTTCACTAATGACTTGATTTTTTTGCACAGCCTCTTTTCATTTCATGGTGGTGTAGAATTTATGCATAATTTATGCATAATTTATGTATTTATGTGTTGTCTTAGCCTATGTTTCTGTGCTGCTACTGCAAGCAAGATTTTAATTGTACCTGTCCCGAACTGTACTTGTGCATTTAACAATAAACTTTGGCATTCAAGACAACTATGGAAGTAGTAATTGCTGACAAATTTTATTTAAATTAATCTCCAATTGTATGCTTGCCTGAATGAGTGGATTTGTGGAATACGTTGGTAGGTTATATTGCAATAGTGAGAAATCGTGTGCATCAGAAATCAGTGGATGGGCTGATTGCAAGTTGTGTCAAGGCTTTGTAACTGTGTACTGCTCATATCCCACACAATGAAATGATTCTTCAAAGCATTTAATTTCTGTATGATTATTTAATCAAGTAATTCGTGTTCTGGCATTGCCACAATCAGAGTAAAAGCATTTGCACTATTATTAATACAACTACAGATAAATCATTCAACACGGACTCAGGCATTTTCCCTTCATTACTGATGATGATCTTGTCGGCTGGGTGGATTACAGGTTAATTTTCTGACATTTCTTTGACAAAACCTGGCCTTGTGTACTAGCAGGGGGAGTCCAGAACACCAAGTGGCACATGAAGAACTAGGAAGGAAAAGAAAGACGTAAAATAAGATTAATTTATCTAACACAACAATGAAAATCTGCAGAGATTGCACAGTGCTGCGTTTTACCTCAGACTTTGGAAAGGATTGAATGATTTTGCAGCCGGCTGCTGCTGCTCCTATTCTAGAAGCTGGGCAATCAGTTTTCCCGATGAAGACATCCGTAATGTAGATAATTCCCTCGAGCACCTGGAGTGAGAACAAAACCTATTTATACATGTGTTGAATGCTGCCTCTACCCCTAAATAACTGTAACATTTTATCTCATCAGTCTTCCAGTAGTTCTATCCCAGATAAAAAGATGCTGTATTAACCCACTGTGCTATTGCTGCACTCTTAAATTTGACACTGCTTTTGCCAGTGGTATATGGATGATGGAGGCATGCTGGGACACCTCACATAACCATTCCTCACACTCCTTCCTATTCTCATTTCAAAAATGGACTTCATGCATCCACATTTTTAATGTGCATTATAGAGAACATTCTGGTCAACATTTTCCTCGTAAGTCCAATCATTTACGATTAGCACATCAGTTATCATTGGGGGGAAAATTCTGCACTCTGTATCCTTCCCTTTGCTCCACCTATTGCACTTGATTGCATTTATGTATAGTAATATCTGATTTAATTGGATAGCATGCAAAATAAAGCTTTTCACTGTACCTTGCTATACTTACAATAATAAATCTAAATCCAAATTTACATACAACCCTTTTGAGCAAATACTCCCTGGGACTTTAACACAGATTCTGTCCACTTAATGCACAGTGATTTGAGGGCCTGATCTGTGGCCCTTTTGTCCCAGAGCAGCGGCCAGCTTCATCATTCCTCACAGCATTCCATTCAGAGACCCGGTGTGAAAACAGGCCATTGGTCCGATTGTGCCCAGTGGACACCCCTCTACCTTAATCTCATCGTCCAGCACTTGGTCCATCGCCTTCTATGCCGAGTGCTCATGCAGACACTGCTTAAATGATGCCAGTGACCCTACCTCCAACCCTCTCTCCAGCAGGGCATTCCAGGTACTCATCACTTACAGTGTCCCCTCAGATTTCCACAAAATAACCTACCCCTTACTCTAATTTTTTGTCCACTAAAATTCAGTTCTATCACGTGGATAAAACTAGAGTGCACCAGTTTGCAGCACTCTATAGACAATAGACAATAGGTGCAGGAGTAGGCCATTCATCCCTTCGAGCCAACACCGCCAATCATTGTGATCATGGCTGATCATCCACAATCAGTACCCTATTCCTGCCTTCTCCCTATATCCCATGGCTTTGCTATCTTTAAGAGCTCTATGTGGCCCCTGGTTCTGCACTTCCCCAACATCGGGAACATGTTTCCTGCCTCTAGCGTGTCCAATCCCTTAATAATCTTAGATGTTTCAATAAGATACCCTCTCATCCTTCTAAATCCCAGTCGCTCCATTCTTTCAACATATGACAGTCCCGCCATCCTGGGAATTAACCCTGTGAACCTACGCTGCACTCCCTCAATAGCAAGAATATCCTTCCTCAAATTTGGAGACCAAAACTGCACACAATACTCCAGGTGTGGTCTCACTCGGGCCGTGTACAACTGCAGAAGGGCCTCTTTAGTCCTATACTCATCTCCTCTTGTTATGAAGGTCAACATGCCATTAGCTTTCTTCACTGCCTGCTGTACCTGCATTCTTACTTTGTGACTGATGAACAAGGACACCCAGATCTCGTTGTACTTCCCCTTTTCCGAACTTGACACCATTCAGATAATAATCTACCTTCCTGTTCTTTGCATCAAAGTGGATAATCTCACATTTATCCCCACTAAACTGCATCTGTCATGCATCTGCCCACTCACCCAACCTGTCCAAGTCACCCTGCATCCTCATAGCATCCTCCTCACAGTTCACACTGCCATCCAGCTTTGTGTCATCTGCAAATTTGCTAATGTTACTTTGAATCCCTTCATCTAAATCATTAATGTCTATTGTAAATAGCTGCGGTCGCAGCACCAAGCCTTGTGGTACCCCACTAGTCATTACCTGCCATTCTGAAAGGGACCCTTTAATCCCTACTCTGTGTTTCCTGTCTGCCAACCAATTTTCTATCCATGTCAGTCCCCTACCCCCAATACCATGTGCTCTAATTTTTCCCACTAATCTCCTATGTGGGACATTGTCAAAGGCTTTCTAAAAGTCCAGGTACACTACATCCACTTGATCTCCCTTGTCCATTTTCCTAGTTACATCCTCAAAAAATTCCAGAAGATTAGTCAAGCATGATTTCCCCTTCATAAATCCATGCTGACTTGGACCGATCCTGTTACGGCTATCCAAGTGTGCAAATATTTCATCTTTTATAATTGACTCCAGCATCTTCCCCACCATCGATGTCAGGCTAACTGGTCTATAATTCCCTGCTTTTTTGCGCTCTCCTTTCTTAAAATGTGGGATAACATTAGCTGCCCTCCAATCCACCTGAACTGATCCTGAATCTATAGAACATTGGAAAATGATCACCAATATGTCCACGATTTCTAGAGCCACTAGTACCCTGGGATGCAGACCATCAGGCCCCGGGGATGTATCAGCCTTCAGTCCCATTAGTCTACCCAACACCATTTCCTGCCTAATGTCAATTTCCTTCAGTTCCTCCATCACCCTTGGTCCTCTGGCCACTAGCACATCTGGGAGATTGTTTGTGTCTTCCTTAGTGAAGACAGATCCGAAGTACCTGTTCAACTCATCTGCTATTTCCTTGTTCCCCATAATAAATTCACCTGTTTCTGTCTTCAAGGGACCCACATTTGTCTTAACTAATTTTTTCCGCTTCACACACCTAAAGAAGCTTTTACTATCCTCCTTTATATTCTTGGCTAGCATACCTTCGTACCTTATCTTTTCCCCCCGTATTGCCTTTTTAGCTATCTTCTGTTGCTCTTTAAAAGTATCCCAATCCTCTGGCTTCCTGCTTATCTTTGCTATGTTATACGTCTTCTCTTTTATTTTTATACTGTACTTGACCCCTCATCAGCCACAGTCGCCTCTTACTCCCCTTAGAATCTTTCTTCCTCTGGAATGAACTGATCCTGCACCTTCTGTATTATTCCCAGAAATGTCTGCCATTGTTGTTCCACATTCATTCCTGCCAGGGTCTCTTTCCAGTCAACTTTGGCCAGCTCCTCCCTCAAGCCTCCATAGTCCCCTTTGCTCAACTGTAATACTGACACTTCCGATTTTCCCTTCTCCCTCTCAAATTGTAGATTAAAACGTATCATATTATGGTCACTACCACCTAATGGCTCCTTTACCTTGAGTTCCCTTATCAAATCCGGTTCATTACACAACACTAAATCCAGGATTGTCTTCTCCCTGGTAGGCTCCAGTACAAGCTGCTCTAAGAATCCATCTCGGAGGCACTACACAAACTCCCTTTTTGGGGTCCAGTACCAACCTGTTATTCCCAGTCTACCTGCATGTTGAAATCTCCCATAACAACCGTAGCATTACCTTTATGACATGCCAATTTTAACATTTCCAAGACAACTCTCTGCTCTGGAGTACACATTCACCACATAACATCGGGACCCGCCATATAACTCTCCACAGGTCAGCAAACTACCTGCAGTCACTCCTGCCTTTTTCAAGTGGGAACGGCATCGTGTGCAGGTCACTGTTTCTGCACTTGCATCATGCAAGCAATTTTCAAACTCTAGACTTGTTCGAGTGCCACTTTTTAAGCAGGGCATAGCTGCCATTTAAAGGTAGAGTAAACAGCTTTCAATCATAATTGCAGGAAGAATAAGTTGCTTTCTTACCTGTGCTTTGGCATTCAGGTACTGGACAATTTTGTACAGAATGCCTTTCTGGCTGTTGAGTTCTTGCATGGCCATTTCTGCAATTGCCTGGAATTCGCTGTCACTGGTATCAACGTTCAGAAGTGAAGGACTGCCCTGGCCAGTCTGGGCAAGTTGCTGTATTTCCTTCACATGGTGCTTGGTCTCAGCAGAGACGGAAAGAAGGGTAAGGGAGAAAACAGCGAGTGCAAATTGCCAGCCAGCCATGATCTTTTCTTCGTCTCACTCAATGAACTGATAGCAGGCAATTCACTGCTCTGTTTTTATACTGTTTCAACTCAAGGGTGTGACAGTGATACTCATTCAATTAAAAATTAGGATGGTGATACACCGTTAGCTTTGAATTAGTTTTATTACCTAAATATTTTGTGGTATTTGCAAGATTTTTTTTTTTTTTTTTTTTTTTTTTTAATTTTTATTTATTAGAAGTACATTACATTACAACCACATACATTAATACTCGTCATTTATATCTTCTTACAATTAATGTACTCCCTTTATTTATTTTTTTACACTAGAAAAAGAAAAGATTGAAAGAGAGAAGAAAGTGAAGGAAAAAGTGCAAGTGTAGAAAAGTGTAGAAAATGAAAAGAAAAAGAGTTAAGAAATAGGCCCTAAGAAAAGAAAAGAGAAAGAGAAAAAAAGAGAAACAAATGTTTTTTTTTTGAGCATCACGTAAATAGGACATACCAACTCTTCAACTATCATCCCCCCTTACCTGACCTCAATTTTTTATTTTTTTTAAAGTACTTTTGCACCCTATGTTTGTAGGGGGCGCTGCTCTGGCAGCAGCCATGTCAGCAGTGCGTCAGTTTTTTCAACTTTATTTTTTATTTTTAGTATGTTTTAAAATGTGTAATTAATGTTTCTTTGTGTGTCTTGTGTGGGGGGTGGTGTGGGGGGGTAAGGGGGAAACCGCTTCGGTCGCCTCCTCCATGGAGAGGCGACTTTTTCCAGGTCGCCTCCCCCGTGGCCTAACATCAAGGATCGGCGCGGCCTTTCCCGGAGACGTGCCGGGCTTCAGCGGCGGGCGCAGCGTGGACTCTCGGCGTGGAGCGGGTGAACCCTCGCTGGGGCTCGCTGGAGGGGAGCGCTCCGTTTCGCTGGCCCGGGGCAGCCGGCAGCCTGAAGTCGCAGCCTGAAGCCGCGGTCTGCAAAGCTCCAGCTGGTGCGGCGTCTACAGCCCGGGATCCCTCTTGGGGGACCCGGGGGAAGAAGAAGAAGCCATCATTGCCGGCCCGCGGCCAACTTCTACCGCGGGGCCGGCATGGACTTACCATCACCCCTGGAGGGGAGCTTCGACCGCCGGCCCTGCAGTCTACGGTGCTTCTGGCTGCGGCAGGGAACCTTAAATCTTGACCGCCGGCCTGCGGCCCATAACAATCTAAAGCCGCGGTCTCCGGTGAGGAAGAGCCGATCCTGGACTGACTTGGACTCTGGTCCTGTCCACGGGGGGGAAATGGAGGAGGACTGGCCAAATTTTTGTGCCTTCCACCACAGTGATGAATGCTGTGGTGGATGTTTGTGTTACCTTTTGTGTGTTCTTTTTTATTGTATCGCTGCTGACAACCCAATCCATTGCCGGGTCGCTGCTCATGCGGTCGACCGGTCGGTGCAGATTAAATGTATTGTTTGTTTAAATTGCCCCTCGGGGACAAATAAAGTGCTTGGTAATTGGTAATAATTCTATAAATGCAGACCACGTCAGGTGGAAGTGATCTGGTTTACCTGCTAGGAGGAATCTTATCTCTTCTAGGTGTAATGTTTCAAACATATTTGAAATCCACATATTTATAGTTGGTATTGGAGCCTTCTTCCAAAATTTTAGAATTAGCTTTTTTCCAGTTATTAACCCATAGTCCATTAATTTCTTTTGAAACACATTTAGTTCTGGATCATCTTCCGTTATTCCGAAGATAATCCATTCTGCTTTGGGTATCAGTCTTGTTTTAAATAACTTTGTAAAGATTTCAAAAATTTCATTCCAAAATTTTTGAATTTTTGTACAGAAGACAAATGAGTGCGCTATAGTTGCTTCTTGGGATTGACATTTATCACAAATAGATGATACGTTTGGGAAAATTTTATGAATTTTAGTTTTCGAATAATATAATCTATGTAAAATTTTAAATTGTATTAAAGTGTGTCTTACATTAATCGAGCATTTATGCACGTTTAATAAGTATTCATTCCAACTTTCCTTTGAAATTTTAATAGCTAACTCTTGTTCCCAGTCTCTTCTGATACCCTCCGTAGATGGTATTTGTGCATTTAAGATAATATTATACAAATATGATATTAAGTTTGCTGATTCCGCTTTTATCTGCATTGCCTCGTCCAGTACATCTGCTGGGTTATTATGATGATCTTTTGTATATTTTTTCAAATAGTCGCATATTTGAAAGTATTTAAAATATTGATTATTTCCGAGTTTATATTTTATTTGTAATTGTTGAAATGAAAGTAATTTTCCAGTTTCATACAAGTCACCAAGCATTTTAATTCCTAGTCTATCCCATTGTGTATAAGCTTTATCTATAATAGGACTAAACGAAGGGTTATTGACTATAGGTAATAAAAGTGATAAGTTTCTTAATTTTAAATTTTGTTTTATTTGTTTCCAAATACGGATTGTACTATGAATAATTGGGTTCTTATTATAGTTTATGTTATTCAATTTCATTGGAGAGAGGAGGATCGCTCCAATGTTTCTAGAGGAGCAATCCTCTTTCTCCATTACAATCCAGTCTACTTGCTGGGCGGAGTTATCCATCAGTTGAATCATGTTTTTAATATTTACTGACCAATAATAATACATAAAATTAGGTAGTGCTAGACCCCCCAATACTTTAGGTTTATTCAGATGGGTTTTTTGTATTCTATGTGATTTATAGTCCCATATAAAATTAGTGATATCTGAGTCGAGTTTTTTAAAAAACTTCTTAGGTAAGTATATAGGAATTGATTGAAATAGGTATAAAATTTGTGGTAAAAAGATCATTTTTATTGTGTTTATTCGGCCTATTAAAGACATCGGGAGCGTTTTCCAGAATTTAATTAGTGTATTTAATTTATTAAGTAGGGGGTCAAAATTTGCCCTGAACATACCTTGATATGTTCTGGTAATTTCGATTCCCAAATATTTAAATTTTTCTGTAGCTATTTTAAAAGGGAATTTTAAAAGATGTGTTGAATCTTTCGGTTTTATTGACATAATTTCACTTTTATTCCAATTTATTCTATATCCAGAAAAAGATCCGAAGTCTTCAATTAAATTTAATATATTTGGTATAGTGATTTGAGGTTTTGTAATATACAATAATATATCATCCGCGTATAAAGATATTTTATTATATGAGTCTTTAGTATTATATCCATGAATATCAGGGTGTATTCTAATTTTTTCTGCTAGCGGTTCAATAATGAGAGCAAACAGCTGTGGTGATAATGAGCATCCTTGTCTATTTCCCCTTGATAGTTGAAATTTCGAGGATAATATGTTATTAGTTAGTATTCTAGCTGTAGGTTTGTTATATAGTAACTTAATCCATAAAATAAAATTCTCTCCCAGTTGAAATTTTTGTAATACTTTATCCATATAATTCCATTCTACTTGATCAAATGCTTTTTCAGCATCCAGCGAAATAATTGATAATTCTTGATCTTCAGATTTGTGTGAGTGCATTATGTTGAGTAGACGTCTCATATTATTAGAAGAGTATCTCTTAGGGATAAACCCTGTTTTATTACCTAATTATTTTGTGGTATTTGCAAGATAAGAACAAATTAGGTGATTTCTTACAGCAAACAGGAGTGTTTTTAAAACCAGGTTACTCATATTTCTTATCAGATGCGAGTTCAAAAAGAAAATTTGATTCACGTGTTTAATCAGCGACCTAGGTGTGCGGATTTCCAAACTATATTTCAGTTGTATGTCCTGTAAAAATAATCCCAAATGTTTCCTACATGATGAACAAACATTGGTGACACAATTAGATCAGAGTTTCGTTTTCACCATATCTGCCTTCCACGGAGCTATCCCTACACGATGTGTCTACACAATAGAACATAGACCCTAGAACAGTACAGCACAGGAACAGGCTCTTCAGCCCACAATGTCCCTGCCAAACATGATGTCAAGTTAAATTAACCTCCTCTGCCTGCATATCATTCACGTCTCTCCATTCCCTGCATATCCATAACACTGCCCAGTCCATCATCGGCTCTGACCTCCCTACCATCAAGGGGATCTACTACAGTCGCTGCCTCAAAAAGGCTGGCAGCATCATCAAGGACCCACACCATCCTGGCCACACACTCATCTCCCCGCTACCTTCAGGCAGAAGGTACAGGAGCCTGAAGCCTGCAATGTGCAGGTTCAGGAATAGCTGCTTCCCCACAGCCTTCAGGCTATTAAACTCAACTCAAACAAAACTCTGAACATTAATAGCCCATTATCTGTCTCTTTGCACTTAAATCTGTATATTTATTCATGTGTGTATATATTTATATAATGGTATATGGACACACTGATCTGTTCTGTATTCATGCCTACCATAATCTGTTGTGCTTAAGCAAAGCAAGAATTTCATTGTTCTATCTGGGACAAATGACAATAAACTCTCTTGAATCTTGAATCTATCCAAAATCCTCTGAAATGCCACATATCTGCCCACCACCACTCCGGGAAGTACATTCCAGGCGCCAACACTCTGTGTAAAGAACATGCCCAGTACATCACTTTCAAACGCTGTCCCCTCTCAACTTAAAGCTATGCCCTCTAGTCTTTGACATTTCCACCCTGGTTAAAACGGTTCTGACCATCTACACTATCTAGGCCTCTCATCATTTTATATTCTTCTAGCAGGTCTGCCCTCAGCCTCCATCATTCTAGAGGAAACTATTGAAGTCTCTCCAACTTCTCCTTAAAGCTAATACCCTTTCATCCGTGCAGCATTCTGGTAAATCTCTTCTGCACAAGCTCTGTAAAATGGCCTAGCAGCCAGTTTAATGATAGTCATAGTACTCCAGGACTGGGAAACAGGCCTTTCAACCCAATGAGTTGCTAACTAGAACGGTTGGGGGGAGGGACTCAAATAGAGAAAGCTAGTAGACAGTGTGTGAGGCAGGAGGCCGAGAAGGAAAGCACTCAGACACAAAATGTAGGGGGGAAAGAAGAAAAAAATAATAAACAGAGAATAAGAGGTGGTGGGGTTCTTAAATGGGTGAGCTGATAAACAGAGGGGTGTAAAATGCGGGCGGAAGCAATAGGTAGCAAGGTGAAAAGTAAAAGTGGCAGGCAGACAAATCCAGGGCAAAAATCAAAAAGGGCCACTTTTCAACATAATTGTAAAAGGGGTAAGAGCGTTGTAAAAACAAGCCTGAAGGCTTTGTGTCTCAATGCAAGGAGCATTCGTAATAAGGTGGATGAGTTGAACGTGCAGCTAGCTATTAATGATTATGATATAGTTGGGATCACGGAGACATGGCTCCAGGGTGACCAAGGCTGGGAGCTGAACATCCAGGGATATTCAATATTCAGGAGGGATAGAGAGAAAGGAAAAGGAGGTGGGGTAGCGTTGCTGGTTAGAGAGGAGATTAACGCAGTGGAAAGGAAGGACATTAGCTTCGAGGATGTGGAATCGGTATGCGTAGAGCTGCGAAACACTAAGGGACAGAAAACGCTGGTGGGTGTTGTATACAGGCCACCTAACAGTAGTAGTGAAGTTGGGGATGGCATCAAACAGGAAATTAGAAATGCGTGCAACAAAGGCAAAACAGTTATAATGGGTGACTTCAATCTACATATAGATTGGGTGAATCAAATTGGCAGGGGTGCTGAGGAAGAGGATTTCTTGGAATGTATGCGGGATAGTTATCTAAACCAACATGTAGAGGAACCAACGAGAGAGCAGGCTATTCTAGACTGGGTATTGAGTAATGTGGAAGGGTTAGTTAGCAGTCTTGTTGTGCGTGCCCCCTTGGGCAAGAGTGATCATAATATGGTTGAGTTCTTCATTAGGATGGAGAGTGACATTGTTAATTCAGAAACAATGGTTCTGAACTTAAAGAAAGTAACTTTGAGGGTATGAGACGTGAATTGGCCAAGATTGACTGGCAATTAGTTCTAAAAGGGTTGACGGTGGATATGCAATGGAAGGCATTTAAAGACTGCATGGATGAACTACAAAAATTGTTCATCCCAGTTTGGCAAAAGAATAAATCAGGGAAGGTAGTGCATCCGTGGATAACAAGGGAAATCAGGGATAGTATCAAAGCAAAAGATGATGCGTACAAATTAGCCAGAAATAGCAGCATACCAGAGGACTGGGAGAAATTCAGAGACCAGCAGAGGAGGACAAAGGGCTTAATTAGGAAAGGGAAAATAGATTATGAAAGAAAACTGGCAGGGAACATAAAAACTGACTGCAAAAGTTTTTATAGATATGTGAAGAGAAAGAGATTAGTTAAAACAAATGTAGGTCCTTTGCAGTCAGAAACAGGTGAATTGATCATGGGGAACAAGGATATGGCGGACCAATTGAATAAGTACTTTGGTTCCGTCTTCACTAAGGTAGACATAAATAATCTGCCGGAAATAGCAGGGGACCGCGGGTCAAAGGAGATGGAGGAACTGAGTGAAATCCAGGTTAGTCGGGAAGTGGTGTTGGGTAAATTGAATGGATTAAAGGCCGATAAATCACCAGGGCCAGATAGGCTGCATCCCAGAGTACTTAAAGAAGTAGCTCCAGAAATAGTGGATGCAATAGTGATAATTTTTCAAAACTCTTTAGATTCTGGCGTAGTTCCTGAGGATTGGAGGGTAGCAAACGTAATCCCACTTTTTGAGAAGGGAGGGAGAGAGAAAACGGGGAATTACAGACCAGTTAGTCTAACATCGGTAGTGGGGAAACTGCTAGAGTCAGTTATTAAAGATGGGATAGCAGCACATTTGGAAAGTGGTGAAATCATTGGACAAAGTCAGCATGGATTTATGAAAGGTAAATCATGTCTGACGAATCTTATAGAATTTTTCGAGGATGTAACTAGAAGAGTGGATAGGGGAGAACCAGTGGATGTGTTGTATCTGGACTTTCAGAAGGCTTTCGACAAGGTCCCACATAAGAGATTAGTATACAAACTTAAAGCACTCGGTATTGGGGGTTCAGTATTGATGTGGATAGAGAACTGGCTGGCAAACAGGAAGCAAAGAGTAGGAGTAAACGGTTCCTTTTTCAGAATTGCAGGCAGTGACTAGTGGGGTACCGCAAGGCTCAGTGCTGGGACCCCAGCTATTTACAATTTATATAAATGAACTGGATGAGGAAATTGAAGGCAACATCTCCAAGTTTGCGGATGACACTAAGCTGGGGGGCAGTGTTAGCTGTGAGGAGGATGCTAGGAGACTGCAAGGTGACTTGGATAGGCTGGGTGAGTGGGCAAATGTTTGGCAGATGCAGTATAATGTGGATAAATGTGAGATTATCCAATTTGGTGGCAAAAACAGGAAAGCAGACTATTATCTAAATGGTGGCCGATTAGGAAAAGGGGAGATGCAGAGAGACCTGGGTGTCATGGTACACCAGTCATTGAAAGTAGGCATGCAGGTGCAGCAGGCAGTGAAGAAAGCGAATGGTATGTTAGCTTTCATAGCAAAATAATTTGAGTATAGGAGCAGGGAGGTTCTCCTGCAGTTGTACAGGGTCTTGGTGAGACCACACCTGGAGTATTGCGTACAGTTTTGGTCTCCAAATCTGAGGAAGGACATTATAGCCATAGAGGGAGTGCAGAGAAGGTTCACCAGACTGATTCCTGGGATGTCAGGACTTTCATATGAATAAAGACTGGATAGACTCGGCTTATACTCGCTAGAATTTAGGAGATTGAGAGGGGATCTTATAGAAACTTACAAAATTCTTATGGGGTTGGACAGGCTAGATGCAGGAAGATTGTTCCCGATGTTGGGGAAGTCCAGGACAAGGGGTCACAGCTTAAGCATAAGGGGGAAATCCTTTAAGACCGAGATGAGAAAAAACGTTTTCACACAGAGAGTGGTGAATCTCTGGAACTCTCTGCCACAGAGGGTAGTTGAGGCCAGTTCATTGGCTATATTTAAGAGGGAGTTAGATGTGGCCCTTGTGGCTAAAGGGATCAGGGGGTATGGAGAGAAGGCAGGTACGGGATACTCTGGATACTTTCAAGAGAGAGCTAGATAGGGCTCTTAAAGATAGCGGAGTCAGGGGATATGGGGAGAAGGCTGGAACGAGGTACTGATTGGGTGAGGGAATTGAAGGCAACATCTCCAAGCCTGAATTCCCAATAACACAAGCAACAAATGGCCCATGTTACCTCTTGAATGTTCAATTATGTGTTGAGCACTTGACCCGCACTGTCGTACACCTGAATGGAGTTTTTTGCCTTCTCGAGAACTAAACGATAAATGCAGAAACATGGGAAGAAGTTGATGGGAATTTGAAGAGAACAAAACAGGTCAGTGTAAATGATGACTTGATGATTGGTGTAAACTCATAGAAACATAGAAACATAGAAAATAGGTGCAGGAGTAGGCCATTCGGCCCTTCAAGCCTGCACCGCCATTCAATATGATCATGGCTGATCATCCAACTCAGTATCCCGTACCTGCCTTCTCTCCATACCCCCTGATCCCTTTAGCCACAAGGGACACATCTAACTCCCTCTTAAATATAGCCAATGAACTGGCCTCAACTACCTTCTGTGGCAGAGAGTTCCAGAGATTCACCACTCTCTGTGTGAAAAAAGTGTTTCTCATTTCGGTCCTAAAGGATTTCCCCTCTATCCTTAAGCTGTGACCCCTTGTCCTGGACTTCCCCAACATCGGGAACAATCTTCCTGCAACTAGCCTGTCCAACCCCTTAAGAATTTTGTAAGTTTCTATAACATCCCCCCTCAATCTCCTAAATTCTAGCGAGTACAAGCCGAGTCTATCCAGTCTTTCTTCATATGAAAGTCCTGACCTCCCAGGAATCAGTCTGGTGAACCTTCTCTGCACTCCCTCTATGGCAATAATGCCCTTCCTCAGATTTGGAGACCAAAACTGTATGCAATACCCCAGGTGTGGTCTCACCAAGACCCTGTACAACTGCAGTAGAACCTCCCTGCTCCTATACTCAAATCCTTTTGCTATCAATGCTAACACACCATTCGCTTTCTTCACTACCTGCTGCACCTGCATGCCTACTTTCAATGACTGGTGTACCATGACACCCAGGTCTCTCTGCATCTCCCCTTTTCCTAATCGGCCACCATTTAGATAATAGTCTGCTTTCCTGTTTTTGCCACCAAAGTGGATAAACTCACATTTATCCACATTATACTGCATCTGCCATGCATTTGCCCACTCACCCAGCCTATCCAATTCATCTTGCAGCCTCCTAGCATCCTCCTCACAGCTAACACTGCCCCCCAGCATAGTGTCATCCGTAAACTTGGAGATGTTGCATTCAATTCCCTCATCCAAATCATTAATATATATTGTAAATAGCTGGGGTCCCAGCACTGAGCCTTGCGGTACCCCACTAGTCACTGCCTGCGATTCTGAAAAGGACCCGTTTACTCCTACTCTTTGCTTCCTGTTTGCCAGCCAGTTCTCTATCCACATCAATACTGAACCCCCAATACCGTGTGCTTTAAGTTTGTATACTAATTTCTTATGTGGGACCTTGTCGAAAGCCTTCTGAAAGTCCAGATATAACACATCCACTGGTTCTCCCCTATCCACTCTTCTAGTTACATCCTCGAAAAATTCTATAAGATTCGTCAGACATGATTTACCTTTCGTAAATCCATCCTGACTTTGTCCAATGATTTCACCACTTTTCAAATGTGCTGCTATCCCATCTTTAATAACTGACTCTAGCAGTTTCCCCACTACCGATGTTAGACTAACTGGTCTGTAATTCCCCCTTTTCTCTCTCCCTCCCTTTTTAAAAAGTGGGGTTACATTAGCTACCCTCCAATCCTCAGGAACTACTCCAGAATATAAAGAGTTTTGAAAAATTATCACTAATGCATCCACTATTTCTGGAGCTACTTCCGTAAGTACTCTGGGATGCAGCCTATCTGCCCCTGGGGATTTATCGGCCTTTAATCCATTCAATTTACCTAACACCACTTCCCGGCTCACCTTAATTTCACTCAGTTCCTCCATCTCCTTTGACCCGCGGTCCCCTGCTATTTCCGGCAGATTATTTATGTCTTCCTTAGTGAAGACGGAACCAAAGTACTTATTCAATTGGTCCGCCATGTCCTTGTTCCCCATGATCAATTTACCTGTTTCTGACTACAAGGGACCTACATTTGTTTTAACTAATCTCTTTCTCTTCACATATCTATACAAACTTTTGCAGTCAGTTTTAATGTTCCCTGCCAGTTTTCTTTCATAATCTATTTTCCCTTTCCTAATTAAGCCCTTTGTCCTCCTCTGCTGGTCTCTGAATTTCTCCCACTCTGGTCAGCTGTATTTTCTGGCTAATTTGTACGCTTCATCTTTTGCTTTGATACTATCCCTGATTTCCCTTGTTATCCACGGATGCACTACCTTCCCTGATTTATTCTTTTGCCAAACTGGGATGAACAATTTTTGTAGTTCATCCATGCAGTCTTTAAATGCCTTCCATTGCATATCCACCGTCAACCTTTTAAGAATTAATCGCCAGTCAATCTTGGACAATTCACGTCTCATACCCTCAAAGTTACCTTTCTTTAAGTTCAGAACCATTGTTTCTGAATTAACCATGTCACTCTCCATCCTAATGAAGAACTCAACCATATTATGGTCACTCTTGCCCAAGGGGCCACGCACAACAAGACTGTTAACTAACCCTTCCTCATTACTCAATACCCAGTCTAGAATAGCCTGCTCTCTCGTTGGTTCCTCTACATGTTGGTTTAGAAAACTATCCCGCATACATTCCAAGAAATCCTCTTCCTCAGCACCCCTGCCAATTTGATTCACCCAATCTATATGTAGATTGAAGTCACCCATTATAACTGTTTTACCTTTGTTGCACGCATTTCTAATGTCCTGTTTGATGCCATCCCCAACTCCACTACTACTGTTAGGTGGCCTGTACACAACACCCGCTAACGTTTTGTGCCCCTTAGTGTTTCGCAGCTCTACCCATATCGATTCCACATCCTCCAAGCTAATGTCCTTCCTTTCCACTGCGTTAATCTCCTCTCTAACCAGCAACGCTACCCCACCTCCTTTTCCTTTCTGTCTATCCCTCCTGAATATTGAATATCCCTGGATGTTCAGCTCCCAGCCTTGGTCACCCTGGAGCCATGTCTCCGTGATCCCAACTATATCATAATCATTAATAGCTATCTGCACATTCAACTCATCTACCCTATTACGAATGCTCCTTGCATTGAGACACAAAGCCTTCAGGCTTGTTTTTACAACACTCTTACCCCTTATACAATTTTGTTGAAAAGTGGCCCTTTTTGATTTTTGCCCTGGATTTGTTCTCCTGCCACTTTTACTTTTCACCTTGCTACCTATTGCTTTTACCCCCATTTTACACCCCTCTGTTTCTCTGCTCACACATTTAAGAACCCCACCACCTCTTATTCTCTGTTTATTATTGTTTACTTCTTTCCCCCTACATGTTGGGTCTGAGTGGTTCCCTTCTCTGCCTCCTGCCTCACACACTGTTTACTAGCTTTCTTTATTTGAGTCCCTCCCCCCAACCATTCTAGTTTAAAGTCTCCGCAGTAGCCTTGGGTTCAAGTGCAACCCATCCTTTTTGTACAGGGCGCACCTTCCACAAAAGAGGTCCCAATGATTCAGAAACTTGAATCCCTGCCTTCTGCACCAGTCCTTCAGCCACGCATTTATCCTCCACCTCGCTCCATTCCTACTCTCACTGTCGCGTGGTACAGGCAGTAATCCCGAGATTGTTACCTTTGCGGTCCTTCTTTTTCACTCTCCTCCTAACTCCCTAAATTCTCCTTTCAGGACCTCTTCTCTTTTTCTACCTATGTCATTGGTACCTATATGTACCACGACCTCGGGCTCCTCTCCCTCCCATTTCAGGATATCTTGGACACGTTCAGACACATCCGAGACCCTGGCACGAGGGAGGCAAACTACCATCCGGGTCTCCCGACTGCGTCCACAGAATCGCCTGTCTGACCCCCTAACTGTAGAGTCCCCTATTACTAATGCCCTCCTCTTCTTTTCCTTACCCTTCTGAGCAACAGGACCGGTCTCTGTACCGGAGGCCCGGCCGCAGTTGCTACCCCCAGGTAGGCTGTCCCCCCCAACAGTACTCAAACAGGAATACTTATTGTCAAGGTGTACAGCCACTGGGGTACTCTCTAGTCCCTGCCTCTGCCCCTTGCCCCTCCTAACCTTGACCCACTTGCCTGCCTCCTGTGGTCTTGGAGTGACCACCTCTCAATGACTTCCTCGCTCTCCCTGACCAGACGGAGGTCATCGAGCTGCTGCTCCAGGTTCCTAATACGTTCCCTTAGGAGCCCCATCTCAATGCACCTGGCGCAGATGTGGACGTCTGGAAGGCTATCAGATTCCTTGACCTCCCACATCTGACATCCAGAACAGTAAACTGCCCTGGTGCTCATACTCCCCCCTTACACTGGATACAATACAAAGTACAGTACAATGCAATGTACAATACAATCAGCAAGGATCCGACTCCCAATCAGCTGCTCCCTCTTGTCCGCTTCCACCAATCAGCGGCTTCCTCAAGCCCACTTGTTTTGAAATGCGAATGGAACTTGGAACGTAACAGATTTCCTCCCTCTGCGACCTCTCCAACGGCTCTCGGGCCTCTGTAAGAAGCAAGCCCCGCGCTCAAGTATATATCCTACCGCTCGGGTGTAGCTCCTCCCTCTGCGACCTTTCCAACGGCTCTCGGGCCTCATTGAGTGGCTCAAAGGCCCGAATGGCCTACTCCTGCACCTACTGTGTATTGTCTATTGAGGTCAGGATTGAACCCGGCTGCAGCTCTACCAACTGCACCACTGTGCCCCTGGGTAGAGACAATCGAGTGGGATGTCTGCACTGATCTCCAGCGAGGTGCTGAGGGAGTGTTCCATTCCTGGAGTTATTCACTGGCACTCTATTAGCATCACAACCCAGCAGGTTCCCTCACTCCCTCACTCCAATGCCACTGCTGAGTTTAGCTTTGTGGATGAGGTCATGCCAGGGACAACACCAGTTAATACACCAGAGTACGTATTTCAGAACCTCATGAATGTACCATTTGCGCAGTATCCTGTTCCTCTTTCTCAGGCAATTGATCATTTTGCAAGGTACTCCAATTATCCAAGGAACTGCAAATGCTGATTTATACCAAAGATAGACACAAAGTGCTGAAGTAACTCAGTAGGTCAGGCAGCATCTCTGGAGAACATGGATAAGTGACGTTTCAGGTTGGGACCTTTCTTTACACAGATTGCAGGGGAAGGGGGGGGGGGGAAGCTGGAAGAGAGGAGTGGTAGGACAAAGCCTGGTAGGTAATATGTTGACACAGGTGAGGGGCGGGTTTTCATAGGTCAACGGTGGACAAAGCCAAGACATGAAATAACAGAAGATGTGACAAAAGGATTGAGGAGTTGCAAATGAGGAATAAATGTTGGGGAAAGGGGCGGGGAGAGATAAGTGTGGGGCACAGGGGAGAGCGGAGGGGAGGTTTAGGGGGGAAGAAGGGAGAAAGGGAGAGTTTTGTAGTTACCTAACATTGGAGAATTCCATTTTCACACCTATGTGTTGTAAGCTACCAAGCGGAATATGAGGTGCTGTTCTTCGCTCATGTGTGTGTGACCGCTCTCTTGCAATGGAAGAGGCCCAGGACAGAAAGATCAGTAAGGGAATGGGAAGAGGAGTTAAAATGGTGAGCAACTGGGAGACCTGGTACAGATGTACAGGAGGCCACATTAAGCACACCGGATGCAGGAGACGAGATTAGAGGAGGTGCATGTGAACCTATGTCTCACCTGGAAAGACTGCTGGGGTCCCTGGAAAGAGGCGAGGGAGGTGGTATAGGGACAGATGTTACATCTATTGTTGTTGCAGGGAGAGGGTAATTTGGGTGGGAAGGGTTGAGTGAACTAAGGATTGCAGAGCAAGCGATCTCTGCAGAAGGCGGAAAGGGGTGGGGATGGGAAGATGTGAATGGTGGTGGTATTAGAGGTGATGGAAATGTCAGAGGATGAAGTGTTGGTTGTGGAGGTTGATGGGGTAAAAGATAAGAATCAGGGGAACTCTATCACGTCAAACATGGCCACACCACATCCTGTTCACACTGAATCAGATAGAAGTTTTTGTCTCGTCCAGACGGGAGCAGCTTGAGGCTCTAAAGGAACATGATGTAGACTAGGATCTCCACTGAGCAATGAGATGTTCCTTGTGAAAAACAGGTTCCTACTCCTAATGCTCACAGCGTTACTGCCAATGAGGAGCCTGTGGTTCTTCACAATCAAAGAGGTGCCACGATTCAGCAGCAAGCTGTCCTCCATGATCAGAGATGTGCCACGCACCAACATATTCACTGGAATTTAGAAGGATGAGTGGGGATCTTATAGAAATATATAACATTCATAAAGGATTGGACTGGCTAGATGCAGGAAAAATGTTGGGGGAGTCCAGAACCAGGGGTCACAGTTTAAGAATAAGGGATAGGCCATTTAGGACTGAGATGAGTAAAAACTTCTTCACCCAGAGAGTTGTGAATCTGTGGAATTCTCTGCCACAGAAGGCAATGGAGGCCAATTCACTGAATGTTTTCAAGGGAGAGTTAGATTTAGCTCTTAGGCCTAAAGGCATCAAGGCATATGGGGAGAAAGCAGGAACGGGGCACTGATTTTAGATGATCAGCCATGATCACATTGAATGGCAGTGCTGGTTCGAAGGGCCGAATGGCCTACTCCGGCACCTATGTTTCTGTGTTTCCATGTTTCCGTGTTTCCGTGTTTCTGTGTTTCGTGTTTCGTGTTTCTGTGTTTCCGTGTTTTTTTGCACAGCCTCTTTTCATTTCATGGTGGTGTAGAAATTATGCATAATTTATGCATAATTTATGTATTTATGTGTTGTCTTAGCCTATGTTTCTGTGCTGCTACTGCAAGCAAGATTTTAATTGTACCTGTCCCGAACTGTACTTGTGCATTTAACAATAAACTTTGGCATTCAAGAAACTATGGAAGTAGTAATTGCTGACAAATTTTATTAAAATTAATCTCCAATTGTATGCATGCTGAATGAGTGGATTTGTGGAATACGTTGGTAGGTTATATTGCAATAGTGAGAAATCGTGTGCATCAGAAATCAGTGGATGGGCTGATTGCAAGTTGTGTCAAGGCTTTGTAACCGTGTACTGCTCATATCCCACACAATGAAATGATTCTTCAAAGCATTTAATTTCTGTATGATTATTTAATCAAGTAATTCGTGTTCTGGCATTGCCACAATCAGAGTAAAAGCATTTGCACTATTATTAATACAACTACAGAAAAATCATTCAACACGGACTCAAGCATTTTCCCTTCATTACTGATGATGATCTTGTCGGCTGGATGGATTACAGGTTAATTTTCTGACATTTCTTTGACAAAACCTGGCCTTGTGTACTAGCAGGGGGAGTCCAGAACACCAAGTGGCACATGAAGAACTAGGAAGGAAAAGAAAGACGTAAAATAAGATTAATTTATCTAACACAACATAATGAAAATCTGCAGAGATTGCACAGTGCTGCGTTTTACCTCAGACTTTGGAAAGGATTGAATGATTTTGCAGCCAGCTGCTGCTGCTCCTATTCTAGAAGCTGGGCAGTCAGTTTTCCCGATGAAGACATCCGTAATGTAGATAATTCCCTCGAGCACCTGGAGTGAGAACAAAACCTATTTATACATGTGTTGAATGATGCCTCTACCCCTAAATAACTGTAACATTTTTATCTCATCAGTCTTCCAGTAGTTCTATCCCAGATAAAAAGATGCTGTATTAACCCACTGTGCTATTGCTGCACTCTTAAATTTGACACTGCTTTTAGAAACATAGAAACATAGAAATTAGGTGCAGGAGTAGGCCATTCGGCCCTTCGAGCCTGCACCGCCATTCAATATGATCATGGCTGATCATCCAACTCAGTATCCCGTACCTGCCTTCTCTCCATACCCTCTGATCCCTTTAGCCACAAGGGCCACAGCTAACTCCCTCTTAAATATAGCCAATGAAGTGGCCTCGACTACCCTCTGTGGCAGAGAGTTCCAGAGATTCACCACTCTCTGTGAAAAAAGTTCTTCTCATCTCGGTTTTAAAGGATTTCCCCCTTATCCTTAAGCTTCCTCAGATTTGGAGACCAAAACTGTACGCAATACTCCAGGTGTGGTCTCACCAAGACCCTGTACAACTGCAGTAGAACCTCCCTGCTCCTATACTCAAATCCTTTTGCTATGAAAGCTAACATACCATTCGCTTTCTTCACTGCCTGCTGCACCTGCATGCCTACTTTCAATGACTGGTGTACCATGACACCCAGGTCTCGCTGCATCTCCCCTTTTCCTAGTCGGGCACCATTTAGATAATAGTCTGCTTTCCTGTTTTTGCCACCAAAATGGATAACCTCACATTTATCCACATTATACTGCATCTACCAAACATTTGCCCACTCACCCAGCCTATCCAAGTCACCTTGCAGTCTCCTAGCATCCTCCTCACAGCTAACACTGCCCCCCCAGCTTAGAGTCATCCGCAAACTTGGAGATATTGCCTTCAATTCCCTCATCCAGATCATTAATATATATTGTAAATAGCTGGGGTCCCAGCACTGAGCCTTGCGGTACCCCACTAGTCACTGCCTGCCATTGTGAAAAGGACCCGTTTACTCCTACTCTTTGCTTCCTGTTTGCCAGCCAGTTCTCTATCCACATCAATACTGAACTCCCAATGCCATGTGCTTTAAGTTTGTGTACTAATCTCTTATGTGGGACCTTGTCGAAAGCCTTCTGGAAGTCCAGATACACCACATCCACTGGTTCTCCCCTATCCACGCTACTAGTTACAACCTCGAAAAATTCTATAAGATTTGTCAGACATGATTTACCTTTCGTAAATCCATGCTGACTTTGTCTAATGATTTCACCACTTTTCAAATGTGCTGCTATCCCATCTTTAATAACTGACTCTAGCAGTTTCCCCACTACCAATGTTAGACTAACTGGTCTGTAATTCCCCGTTTTCTCTCTCCCTCCCTTCTTGAAAAGTGGGGTTACGTTTGCTACCCGCCAATCCTCAGGAACTACTCCAGAATCTAAAGAGTTTTGAAAGATTATTACTAATGCATCCACTATTTCTGGAGCTACTTCCTTTAGTACTCTGGGATGCAGCCTATCTGGCCCTGGGGATTTATCGGCCTTTAATCCATTCAATTTACCCAACACCACTTCCCGACTAACCTGGATTTCACTCAATTCCTCCAACTCCTTTGACCCGCAGTCCCCTGCTATTTCCGGAAGATTATTTATGTCTTCCTTAGTGAAGACGGAACCAAAGTAGTTATTCAATTGGTCCGCCATATCCTTGTTCCCCATGATCAACTCACCTGTTTCTGACTGCAAGGGACCTACATTTGTTTTAACTAATCTCTTTCTTTTCACATATCTATAAAAACCTTTGCAGTCAGTTTTTATGTTCCCTGCCAGTTTTCTTTCATAATCTATTTTTCCTTTCCTAATTAAGCCCTTTGTCCTCCTCTGCTGGTCTCTGAATTTCTCCCAGTCCTCCGGTATGCTGCTTTTTCTGACTAATTTGTACGCATCATCCTTCGCTTTGATACCATCCCTGATTTCCCTTGTTATCCACGAATGCACTACCTTCCCTGATTTATTCTTTTGCCAAACTGGGATGAACAATTTTTGTAGTTCATCCATGCAGTCTTTAAATGTCTTCCATTGCATATCCACCGTCAACCCTTTTAGAATTAATTGCCAGTCAATCTTGGCCAATTCACGTCTCATACCCTCAAAGTTACCTTTCTTTAAGTTCAGAACCATTGTTTCTGAATTAACAATGTCACTCTCCATCCTAATGAAGAACTAAACCATATTATGGTCACTCTTGCCCAAGGGGGCACGTACAACAAGACTGCTAACTAACCCTTCCTCATTACTCAATACCCAGTCTAAAATAGCCTGCTTTCTCGTTGGTTCCTCTACATGTTGATTTAGATAACTATCCCGCATACATTCCAAGAAATCGTCTTCCTCAGCACCCCTGCCAATTTGATTCACCCAATCTATATGTAGATTGAAGTCACCCATTATAACTGTTTTGCCTTTGTCGCACGCATTTCTAATTTCCTGTTTGATACCATCTCCAACTTCACTACTACTGTTAGGTGGCCTGTACACAACACCCACCAGCGTTTTCTGCCCCTTAGTGTTTCGCAGCTCTACCCATACCGATTCCACATCCTCGAAACTAATGTCCTTCCTTTCAATTGCGTTAATCTCCTCTCTAATCAGCAACGCTACCCCACCTCCTTTTCCTTTCTCTCTTTCCCTCCTGAATATTGAATATCCCTGGATGTTCAGCTCCCAGCCTTGGTCACTCTGGAGCCATGTCTCCGTGATCCCAACCATATCATAGTCATTAATAGCTATCTGCACATTCAACTCATCCACCTTATTACGAATGCTCCTTGCATTGAGACACAAAGCCTTCAGGCTTGTTTTTACAATGCTCTTACCCCTTATACAATTATGTTGAAAAGTGGCCCTTTTTGATTTTTGCCCTGGTTCTGTCTGCCTGCCACTTTTACTTTTCACCTTGCTACCTGTTGCTTCTACCCTCATTTTACACCCCTCTGTCTCTACGCTCACACATTTAAGAAACCCTTTCCCTTTAACTCCATCCTCGACTATCCCATTCGACACCCCACCCCCCTTATTCAGTTTAAAACCACCCGTGTAGCAGTGGCAAACCTGCGTGCCAGAATGCTGGTCCCACACCTGTTAAGATGCAATCCGTCCCATTTGTACAGTTCCCCCTTACCCCAAAACAGATCCCAGTGATCTAAGAATCTAAATCCCTGCCCCGTGCACCAGTTCCTCAGCCACATGTTCAGGTCCCGTATCTCCCTGTTCCTGCTCTCGCCAGCACGAGGAACTGGAAGCAAACCGGAGATAACAACCCTGGAGGTCCTGCTTTGCAGCATTTTTCCAAGCTCTCTAAAGCTCTTTTTCGAGCTCTTTTGCCAGTGGTACATGGATGATGGAGGCATGCTGGGACACCTCACATAACCATTCCTCACACTCCTTCCTATTCTCATTTCAAAAATGGACTTCATGCATCCACATTTTTAATGTGCATTATAGAGAACATTCTGGTCAACATTTTCCTCGTAAGTCCAATCATTTACGATTAGCACATCAGTTATCATTGGGGGAAAAATTCTGCACTCTGTATCCTTCCCTTTGCTCCACCTATTGCACTTGATTGCATTTATGTATAGTATTATCTGATTTAATTGGATAGCATGCAAAATAAAGCTTTTCACTGTACCTTGCTATACTTACAATAATAAATCTAAATCCAAATTTACATACAACCCTTTTGAGCAAATACTTCCTGGGAATTTAACACAGATTCTGTCCACTTAATGCACAGTGATTTGAGGGCCTGATCTGTGGCCCTTTTGTCCCAGAGCAGCGGCCAGCTTCATCATTCCTCACAGCATTCCACTCAGAGACCCAGTGTGAAAACAGGCCATTGGTCCCATTGTGCCCAGTGGACACCCCTCTACATTAATCTCATCGTCCAGCACTTGGTCCATCGCCTTCTATGACGAGTGCTCATGCAGACACTGCTTAAACGATGCCAGTGACCCTACCTCCAACCCTCTCTCCAGCAGGGCATTCCAGGTACTCATCACTTACAGTGTCCCCTCAGATTCCCACAAAATAACCTAGCCCTTACTCTAATTTTTTGTCCACTAAAATTCAGTTCCATCACGTGGATAAAACTAGAGTGCACCAGTTTGCAGCACTCTATAGACAATAGACAATAGGTGCAGAAGTAGGCCATTCGGCCCTTCAAGCCAACACCGCCAATCATTGTGATCATGGCTCATCATCCACAATCAGTACCCCATTCCTGCCTTCTCCCCATATCCCATGACTCCGCTATCTTTAAGAGCTCTATCTAACTCTCTTTTGAAAGCATCCAGAGAATTGCCCTCCACTGCCTTCTGAGGCAGAGAATTCCACAGATTCACAACTCTCTGGGTGAAAAAGCTTTTCCTCATCTCCATTCTAAATGGCCTTATTCTTAAACTGTGGCCCCTGGTTCTGCACTTCCCCAACATTGGGAACATGTTTCCTGCCTCTAGCGTGTCCAATCCCTTAATAATCTTAGATGTTTCAATAAGTTATCCTCTCATCCTTCTAAATCCCAGTCGCTCCATTCTTTCAACATATGACAGTCCCGCCATCCTGGGAATTAACCCTGTGAACCTACGCTGCACTCCCTCAATAGCAAGAATATCCTTCCTCAAATTTGGAGACCAAAACTGCACACAATACTCCAGGTGTGGTCTCACTCGGGCCCTGTACAACTGCAGAAGGGCCTCTTTGGTCCTATACTCATCTCCTCTTGTTATGAAGGCCAACATGCCATTAGCTTTCTTCACTGCCTGCTATACCTGCATTCTTACTTTGTGACTGATGAACAAGGACACCCAGATCTCGTTGTACTTCCCCTTTTCCCAACTTGACACCATTCAGATAATAATCTGCCTTCCTGTTCTTGCCATCAAAGTGGATAATCTCACATTTATCCACACTAAACTGCATCTGTCATGCATCTGCCCACTCACCCAACCTGTCCAAGTCACCCTGCATCCTCATAGCATCCTCCTCACAGTTCACACTGCCATCCAGCTTTGTGTCATCTGCAAATTTGCTAATGTTACTTTGAATCCCTTCATCTAAATCATTAATGTATATTGTAAATAGCTGCGGTCCCAGCACCAAGCCTTGCGGTACCCCACTAGTCATTGCCTGCCATTCTGAAAGGGACCCTTTAATCCCTACTCTGTGTTTCCTGTCTGCCAACCAATTTTCTATCTATGTCAGTCCCCTACCCCCAATACCATGTGCTCTAATTATGCCCACTAATCTCCTATGTGGGACATTGTCAAAGGCTTTCTGAAAGTCCAGGTACACTACATCCACTTGATCTCCCTTGTCCATTTTCCTAGTTACATCCTCAAAAAATTCCAGAAGATTAATCAAGCATGATTTCCCCTTCATAAATCCATGCTGACTTGGACCGATCCTGTTACGGCTATCCAAGTGTGCCAATATTTCATCTTTTATAATTGACTCCAGCATCTTCCCCACCATCGATGTCAGGCTAACTGGTCTATAATTCCCTGCTTTCTTGCGCTCTCCTTTCTTAAAAGGTGGGATAACATTAGCTGCCCTCCAATCCACATGAACTGATCCTGAATCTATAGAACATTGGAAAATGATCACCAATATGTCCACGATTTCTAGAGCCACTAGTACCCTGGGATGCAGACCATCAGGCCCTGGGGATTTATCAGCCTTCAGTCCCATTAGTCTACCCAACACTATTTCCTGCCGAATGTCAATTTCCTTCAGTTCCTCCATCACCCTTGGTCCTCTGGCCACTAGCACATCTGGGAGATTGTTTGTGTCTTCCTTAGTGAAGACAGATCCGAAGTACCTGTTCAACTCATCTGCTATTTCCTTGTTCCCCATAATAAATTCACCTGTTTCTGTCTTCAAGGGACCCACATTTGTCTTAACTAATTTTTTCCTCTTCACACACCTTCTGTATTATTCCCAGAAATGTCTGCCATTGTTGTTCCACATTCATTCCTGCCAGGGTCTCTTTCCAGTCAACTTTGGCCAGCTCCTCCCTCAAGCCTCCATAGTCCCCTTTGCTCAACTGTAATACTGACACTTCCGATTTTCCCTTCTCCCTCTCAAATTGTAGATTAAAACGTATCATATTATGGTCACATTGGTGACACAATTAGATCAGATTTTCGTTTTCACCATATCTGCCTTCCACGGAGCTATCCATACACGATGTGTCTACACAATAGAACATAGACCCTAGAACAGTACAGCACAGGAACAGGCTCTTCAGCCCACAATGTCCCTGCCAAACATGATGTCAAGTTAAATTAACCTCCTCTGCCTGCATATCATTCACGTCTCTCCATTCCCTGCATATCCATAACACTGCCCAGTCCATCATCGGCTCTGACCTCCCTACCATCAAGGGGATCTACTACAGTCGCTGCCTCAAAAAGGCTGGCAGCATCATCAAGGACCCACACCATCCTGGCCACACACTCATCTCCCCGCTACCTTCAGGCAGAAGGTACAGGAGCCTGAAGCCTGCAATGTGCAGGTTCAGGAATAGCTGCTTCCCCACAGCCTTCAGGCTATTAAACTCAACTCAAACAAAACTCTGAACATTAATAGCCCATTATCTGTCTCTTTGCACTTAAATCTGTATATTTATTCATGTGTGTATATATTTATATAATGGTATATGGACACACTGATCTGTTCTGTATTCATGTCTACCATAATCTGTTGTGCTGAAGCAAAGCAAGAATTTCATTGTTCTATCTGGGACAAATGACAATAAACTCTCTTGAATCTTGAATCTATCCAAAATCCTCTGAAATGCCACATATCTGCCTCCAACACCACTCCGGGAAGTACATTCCAGGCGGCAACACTCTGTGCAAAGAACATGCCCAGTACATCACTTTCAAACGCTGTCCCCTCTCAACTTAAAGCTATGCCCTCTAGTCTTTGACATTTCCACCCTGGTTAAAAAGGTTCTGACCATCTACACTATCTAGGCCTCTCATCATTTTATATACTTCTAGCAGGTCTGCCCTCAGCCTCCATCATTCTAGAGGAAACTATTGAAGTCTGTCCAACTTCTCCTTAAAGCTAATACCCTTTCATCCGTGCAGCATTCTGGTAAATCTCTTCTGCACAAGCTCTGTAAAATGGCCTAGCAGCCAGTTTAATGATAGTCATGGTACTCCAGGACTGGGAAACAGGCCTTTCAACCCAATGAGTTTACACCAATCATCAAGTCTTCATTTACACTGACCTGTTTTATTCTCCTCAAATTCCCATCAACTCCTTCCCATGTTTCTGCATTTATCGTTTAGTTCTCGAGAAGGCAAAAAACTCCATTCAGGTGTACGACAGTGCGGGTCAAATCCACAACACACAATTGAACATTCAAGAGGTAACATGGGCCACTGTTTAAGAATAAGGGGTAAGCCATTTAGAACGGAGATGAGGAAACACTTTTTCACATAGAGAGTTGTGAGTGTGGAATTCTCTGTCTCAGAGGGCGGTGGAGGCCGGTTCCCTGGATACTTTCAAGAGAGAGCTAGATAGGGCTCTTAAAGATAGCGGAGTCAGGGGATATGGGGAGAAGGCTGGAACGGGGTACTGATTGGGGATGATCAGCCATGATAGAAACATAGAAACATAGAAAATAGGTGCAGGAGTAGGCCATTCGACCCTTCGAGCCTGCACCGCCATTCAATATGATCATGGCTGATCATCCAACTCAGTATCCTGTACCTGCCTTCTCTCCATACCCCCTGATCCCTTTAGCCACAAGGGCCACATCTAACTCCCTCTTAAATATAGCCAATGAACTGGCCTCAACTACCTTCAGTGGCAGAGAGTACCAGAGATTCACCACTCTCTGTGTGAAAAAAGTTTTTCTCATCTCGGTCCTAAAGGATTTCCCCTCTATCCTTAAGCTGTGACCCCTTGTCCTGGACTTCCCCAACATCGGGAACAATCTTCCTGCATCTAGCCTGTCCAACCCCTTAAGAATTTTGTTAGTTTCTATAAGATCCCCCCTCAATCTCCTAAATTCTAGCGAGTACAAGCCGAGTCTATCCAGTCGTTCTTCATATGAAAGTCCTGACATCCCAGGAATAAATCTGGTGAACCTTCTCTGCACTCCCTCTATGGCAATAATGTCCTTCCTCAGATTTGGAGACCAAAACTGTACGCAATACTCCAGGTGTGGTTTCACCAAGACCCTGTACAACTGCAGTAGAACCTCCCTGCTCCTATACTCAAATCCTTTTGCTATGAATGCTAACATACCATTCGCTTTCTTCACTGCCTGCTGCACCTGCATGCCTACTTTCAATGACTGGTGTACCATGACACCCAGGTCTCGTTGCATCTCCCCTTTTCCTAATCGGCCACCATTTAGATAATAGTCTGCTTTCCTGTTTTTGCCACCAAAGTGGATAACCTCACATTTATCCACATTATACTGCATCTGCCATGCATTTGCCCACTCACCCAGCCTATCCAAGTCACCTTGCAGCCTCCTAGCATCCTCCTCACAGCTAACACTGCCCCCCAGCTTCGTGTCATCCGCAAACTTGGAGATGTTGCATTCAATTCCCTCGTCCAAATCATTAATATATATTGTAAATAGCTGGGGTCCCAGCACTGAGCCTTGAAGTACCCCACTAGTCACTGGATTCGTCAGACATGATTTACCTTTCGTAAATCCATGCTGACTTTGTCGAATGATTTCACCACTTTTCAAATGTGCTGCTATCCCATCTTTAATAACTGACTCTAGCAGTTTCCCCACTACCGATGTTAGACTAACTGGTCTGTAATTCCCCGTTTTCTCTCTCCCTCCCTTTTTAAAAAGTGGGGTTACATTAGCAACCCTCCAATCCTCAGGAACTACTCCAGAATCTAAAGAGTTTAAAAAAATTATCACTAATGCATCCACTATTTCTGGAGCTACTTCCTTAAGTACTCTGGGATGCAGCCTATCTGGCCCTGGGGATTTATCGGCCTTTAATCCATTCAATTTACCTAACACCACTTCCCGGCTCACCTGGATTTCACTCAGGTCCTCCATCTCCTTTGACCCGCGGTCCCCTACTATTTCCGGCAGATTATTTATGTCTTCCTTAGTGAGGACGGAACCAAAGTACTTATTCAAATGGTCCGCCATGTCCTTGTTCTCCATGATCAATTCACCTGTTTCTGACTACAAGGGACCTACATTTGTTTATTAACTAATCTCTTTTTCTTCACATATCTATAAAAACGTTTGCAGTCAGTTTTAATGTTCCCCGCCAGTTTTCTTTCATAATCTATTTCCATTTCCTAATTAAGCCCTTTGTCCTCCTCTGCCGGTCTCTGAATTTCTCCCAGTCCTCTGGTCGGCTGTTTTTTCTGGCTAATTTGTACGCTTCATCTTTTGCTTTGATACTATCCCTGATTTCCCTTGTTATCCACGGATGCACTACCTTCCCTGATTTATTCTTTTGCCAAACTGGGATGAACAATTTTTGTAGTTCATCCATGCAGTCTTTAAATGCCTTCCATTGCATATCCACCGTCAACCCTTTAAGAATTAATCGCCAGTCAATCTTGGCCAATTCACGTCTCATACCCTCAAAGTTACCTTTCTTTAAGTTCAGAACCATTGTTTCTGAATTAACCATGTCACTCTCCATCCTAATGAAGAACTCAAACATATTATGGTCACTCTTGCCCAAGGGGCCACACGCAACAAGACTGTTAACTAACCCTTCCTCATTACTCAATACCCAGTCTAGAATAGCCTGCTCTCTCGTTGGTTCCTCTACATGTTGGTTTAGAAAACTATCCCGCATACATTCCAAGAAATCCTCTTCCTCAGCACCCCTGCCAATTTGATTCACCCAATCTATATGTAGATTGAAGTCACCCATTATAACTGTTTTACCTTTGTTGCACGCATTTCTAATTTCCTGTTTGATGCCATCCCCAACTTCACTACTACTGTTAGGTGGCCTGTACACAACACCCACTAGCGTTTTCTGCCACTTAGTGTTTCGCAGCTCTACCCATATCGATTCCACATCCTCCAAGCTAATGTCCTTCCTCTCCATTGCGTTAATCTCCTCTCTAACCAGCAACGCTACCCCACCTCCTTTTCCTTTCTTTCTATCCCTCATGAATATTGAATATCCCTGGACGTTCAGCTCCCAGCCTTGGTCACCCTGGAGCCATGTCTCCGTGATCCCAACTATATCATAATCATTAATAGCTATCTGCACATTCAACTCATCTACCTTATTACGAATGCTCCTTGCATTGAGACACAAAGCCTTCAGGCTTGTTTTTACAACGCTCTTACCCCTTATACAATTTTGTTGAAAAGTGGCCCTTTTTGATTTTTGCCCTGGATTTGTCTGCCTGCCACTTTTACTTTTCACCTTGCTACCTATTGCTTTTACCCCCATTTTACACCCCTCTGTCTCTCTGCTCACACATTTAAGAACCCCACCACCTCTTATTCTCTGTTTATTATTGTTTTCTTCTTTCCCCCTACATGTTGGGTCTGAGTGCTTCCCTTCTCTGCCTCCTGCCTCACACACTGTCTACTAGCTTTCTCTATTTGAGTCCCTCCCCGCAACCGTTCTAGCTTAAAGTCTCCGCAGTAGCCTTTGCAAATCTCCCCGCCAGGATATTGGTCCCCCTCGGGTTCAAGTGCAACCCATCCTTTTTGTACAGGTCGCACGTTCCACAAAAGAGGTCCCAATGATTCAGAAACTTGAATCCCTGCCTTCTGCACCAGTCCTTCAGCCACGCATTTATCCTCCACCTCGCTCCATTCCTACTCTCACTGTCGCGTGGCACAGGCAGTAATCCCGAGATTGTTACCTTTGCGGTCCTTCTTTTTAACTCTCCTCCTAACTCCCTAAATTCTCCTTTCAGGACCTCTTCTCTTTTTCTACCTATGTCATTGGTACCTATATGTACCACGACCTCGGGCTCCTCTCCCTCCCATTTCAGCATATCTTGGACACGTTCAGACACATCCGAGACCCTGGCACCAGGGAGGCAAACTACCATCCGGGTCTCCCGACTGCGTCCACAGAATCGCCTGTCTGACACCCTAACTATAGAGTCCCCTATTACTAATGCCCTCCTCTTCTTTTCCTTACCCTTCAGAGCAACAGGACCGGTCTCTGTACCGGAGGCCCGGCCGCTGTTGCTACCCCCAGGAAGGCTGTACCCCCAACAGTACTCAAACAGGAATACTTATTGTCAAGGTGTACAGCCACTGGGGTACTCTCTAGTCCCTGCCTCTGCCCCTTGCCCCTCCTAACCGTGACCCACTTGCCTGCCTCCTGTGGTCTTGGAGTGACCACCTCTCAATGACTTCCTCGCTCTCCCTGACCAGACGGAGGTCATCGAGCTGCTGCTCCAGGTTCCTAATACGGTCCCTTAGGAGCCCCACCTCAATGCACCTGGCGCAGATGTGGACGTCTGGAAGGCTATCAGATTCCTTGACCTCTCACATCTGACATCCAGAACAGTAAACTGCCCTGGCCCGCATACTCCCCCCTTACACTGGATACAATACAAAGTACAGTACAATACAATGTACAATACAATCAGCAAGGATCTTGTAAAATGACTTGGTTCCTACACAGAGTCTTTTACTGATGGTTTATTATAATCACTAACACACACTATGCAATAGCTGTCCGTGGTCATCACTGGAGCTAGAGAGCGAGCTGGAGGTGGGGACCTTACAATTATACGAGAGACAATGGGGAGTGGTTAGTAGTGGTGAGGTCACTAAGTTAAAGGAACATGCACTGATCTACATCCCTCCTCTTGGAAACAAAAACATGGCAATACACATAGCGACCACGGCTCATACGCTAGGATTACAAACCGCGCTGGGAACAGTTAATCGTGTCATAACACAGCTAAGCGAGCTCCCCGTAACGGACAGGCGGCTTGACCAACCAGCCAGAGCGGGTGCGCAACCCGCATTCCCCCTCAACCGCAGGAGCAGAAGGGACAGAGTCAGGGAAAGAGGTGGGAGAGCCGGGCGGGGAACGAACTGGAGACGGAGGAGAACAGCGAGGCAAAACGGGCACGCTGGCAGGCAAGGCAGGGGAAAGAGGCTTGTGAGCGCGGGGCATAGAGAGCTGGGAGGGCAGTTTCCGCGACATGCGAGGAGTGACAGGGGCTGGCGGGGCCTCCGGCAGAATGGAAGGGATAGGTGGCTGAAACGGGTCCGCGGGAGGCGGAGGAGGCTCGTTGACGAGCAGGAGGTGCTGGCGTGACCGACGGTAGATAGCGCCCTCATAGTCGACGAGGTATGACCGGGGAGAGCCGGCATTACCAACCACTACGGCCAGCCTGTAGTGCCCGGAGGGGGACTGCATCCGAACCACCTGGCCCGGGAACAGGCAAGGAAGCGGCCGGGCCGACTTGTCAAAGGAGCGCTTCTGGATGGCTTTCTTCTCGATGATGCGCTCTGTGACAGCGGCAGGGTTCTGGACCGAGGGTTTGAGGGACTGTTGCGAGACAGGGAGAGGTGGTCTAGTGGTGCGGGACATGAGGCGTTGGGCAGGTGAACCGAGAGCGGGGTCGCAGGAAATGTTGCGGAGGTTGAGGAGGGCAAGGTAGAAGTCGGAATGTGAAAGGCGGCAGTGTTCCAGCAGCTCCTTGGCACTGCGGACGGCGCGTTCTGCAAGGCCGTTGCTCTGCGGATACTCAGGGCTGCTGGTGATGTGACGAAAGTTTCAATGGGCAGCGAAGGCACGGAACTCGGCACTGGAGAACTGGCTGCCGTTGTCCGATTGGAAGGTCACCGGGGGTCCGAAGGTGCAAAAGTGGTGGCGAAGCTTGCCGATGACGGCAGCAGAGGTGATGGAAGGCAGCTGATCCACCTCAAACCAACTGGAGTATGAGTTCCACCAGCACCAGGAAATGCTTGCCACGCCATTCGAAAAAGTCCGTGGCAACATACATCCACGGTAGCTCGGGGGCCGGCTGCTGCAGGAGGGGCTGGCGCTGCTGATGAGGCAGGAGACTGTTACAGGCTGCGCAAACGGAGACCCTGTCACGGATGTCCTGAGCCATACCTGGCCAGTAGAATTGGCTCTGGGCCTGGGACAAAGTGGCCTCCACCCCGGGGTGGCCATTGTGTGCAGTTTGAAAATAGTGATCCCGCAGAGCGGCCAGCACCACGACCTTGTGACCCTTCACCACCACGCCGTCGTGAAGCACTAGTTCATCACGAAACAGGAAGTAGGGCACGGCACCAGCTGGCAGGGAAGGGCGCCGGTCAGACCAACCACGGCGGATAACGTCCGCAAGTTGTTGCAGGGCAGGATCATCAGCAGTGTGTTTGACCAGGGACTGCATCTGCTGGGATGGAACAATGTTAACATTCAGTACCTTCAGGTCAGAGGATTCGTATGGGTGGCGGGCAACTGAAGGGAGCGGCGCACGGGACAATTTGTCGGACACAAACATATCTTTGCCCTTGCGGTACACAATCCGGAACGTGAAACGCTGGAGCTGCAGCATCATCCGCTGCAACCGGGAAGAGGCGACATGGATAGGCTTGTTCAGAATAGTGACCAGTGGCTGGTGGTCAGTCTCAATGGTGAAGGTGTTGCCCAGAATGTAATCCCTAAACTTGGAGCAGGCGAACACCACGGCAAGTAGCTCCTTCTCGATCTGTGCATAACGTTGCTCGGCAGGGGTCATGGTGCGAGAAGCGTAGGAGACAGGTAGCTGCAGGCCGTCATAAAGCTGCAGACATGCGGCACCGAGACCGAACTTAGAGGCATCACAAGTGAGGACAATTGGTCTGTGCAGATCGAAGAACTTGAGAGTCGGTGTGTGTGTGAGCTTGGACTTCAGAGCCACGAACGCCGACTGGTGATGCGGGAGCCAGACCCATGCGGAGTCCTTCTTGATCAGCACCCTCAGGGGAGCACTCAGTTCGCTGAGGTCAGGTACGAACTTCCCCAGGTAATTGACCAGGCCCAGGAAGCGCTGCAGGCCGGGAACGTCAGTAGGAGCGGGCATCTCGGTGACTGCTGATGTTTTCTGGGGGTCAGGCTTTAAACCCCCTGCCGTGAAAACGTGACCAACGTAAGTGACTTCCGGGACCCGGAACCGACACTTCTTGGGGTTGAGCTTGAGATTGATTTTACGAGCCCTGTCCAGGACTTTGCGGAGGTGCAGGTCGTGCTCAGCAACGTCCCTCCCGTACACCAGGATGTCATCCACGATGATAGCGCACGGCAACCCAGCGAACAGCTGTTCCATGGTGCGCTGGAAAACCTCACTAGCCGAGTTGATCCCAAACGGCATACGGAGGAAACGGAACCTGCCGAAAGGTGTGATGAAGGTGGTCAGGAATGAGGAACGTTCATCTAAAGGGATCTGCCAAAATGAGCTTTTGGCGTCTAAGACAGAGAAGACAGTGGCAGGACCGACCTGTGCAGCGACGTCCTCCACCGTCCGCATGGGGTAGTGCGGGCGCTTGATGGCCAGGTTCAGGTCCTTTGGGTTAATGCAGATCCGGATCTCGCTCTTATCCTTCTTGGCAGCGACAACCATGTTTGAGACCCACCTGGTGGGAGTGCTCACCTCCTTGAGGATGCCCATGGTCACCATATCACGCAGAGTAGATTCCACGCGGCCCTTCATAGCAAAGGAGACGCGGTGGGCCGGGTCGACACTCGGGTCGACAACGATTTTATAGTCACAGGGCAATTTGCCCAAAATGTCATCAAAACGGTCGGGGTATTTGCCCATGGGGTCCATGGGGGCCTGCTCCAGGTGAATTCCGCGGTGGAAAGAAACCAAGCCAAGGTCCTGGCACACACGGGCGCCCAACAGGGTGACGTTGTCAGAATCCAGCAGGTGGAAGGTGAGGGGCCGAGAGGTCTCAAGGACTGTGCAGATAAGCGTGGCCTTCCCCACTGGAACTGGAACTCCTCCCCCATAGACATGAAGCCGGGTGTCATCGGGAGTAACTATCTCCCCAGATCTTATCCGCTTGAAAAGGCTGACAGACATAACATTTGCAAAGGCACCAGTATCGACCTTGGCAAAGAATGAATGACCATTTACAGTAACATGCACAGAGGGATCTGTTATCGTAGCAGGTGCACCCAAAAGCAAAAACACTGTTGAATCACCATGGGAGGAGCTCCTATCAAAGTCCGACTGGTACTGATAACCAAGCGCGCTATCAGGGTCTGCAAGGTTGTTTAAATTCCTCCTTGGAGCAGGGACCGGCTTATCACGGGACCGACAAGCCGCCGAAAAGTGGTTCAGTTTGCCACAGGAATTACAAGTCTTACCCTGCGCGGGGCAAACGTTGAATTGGTGGAAAGAAAAATTACAATTGGGGCAACGGCGTGGGGTGACCTTAGCGGGCATTGCGGTGGGGTTTCGTCGTGGCGGACCAGCGTTCCACCGGCGGCCAGCTGCACCGGTAAAGTTAATGTCCTGGGACACCGGTTGAGACACGGAGCTAACAGCAGAGGCCATACGAGTGGAATGCATAGCCTCCCTTAGTGTCAAATCAGGTTTCATAAGGAGCTCATCACGCAGCTTAGCATTCAGGAGACCATTGACCAGGACATCCCTGATCAATTCGCCCGTGGAGATTGTTTCAAGGCGACAGCGCCGAGCCATATGACGCAAAGAGGCAATAAAAGCGTCAATATGCTCGTTCAATAATGTTATTGGTAGGGATATCACAGAGGGCAGTGAATTTAGCGATGAGACATACCGGGTCCCGACGGTCTTCTCCGGGACGACCGGAGCATAGTGAAGCATACTCCCCCCTTACACTGGATACAATACAAAGTACAGTACAATACAATGTACAATACAATCAGCAAGGATCCTGTAAAATGACTTGGTTCCTACACAGAGTCTTTTACTGATGGTTTATTATAATCACTAACACACACTATGCAATAGCTGTCCGTGGTCATCACTGGAGCTAGAGAGCAAGCTGGAGGTGGGGACCTTACAATTATACGAGAGACAATGGGGAGTGGTTAGTAGTGGTGAGGTCACTAAGTTAAAGGAACATGCACTGATCTACAGATCCGACTCCCAATCAGCTGCTCCCTCTTGTCCGCTTCCACTAATCAGCGGCTTCCTCAAGCCCACTTGTTTTGAAATGCGAATGGAACTTGGAACGTAACAGATTTCCTCCCTCTGCGACCTCTCCAATGGCTCTCGGGCCTCTGTAAGAAGCAAGCCCCGCGCTCGAGTTTATCTCCTACCGCTCGGGTGTAGCTCCTCCCTCTGCGACCTCTCCAACAGCTCTCGGGCCTCATTGAGTGGCTCAAAGGCCCGAATGGCCTACTCCTGCACCTATTGTCTATTGTCTATTGAGGTCAGGATTGAACCCGGCTGCAGCTCTACCAACTGCACCACTGTGCCACTGGGTAGAGACAATCGAGTGGGATGTCTGCACTGATCTCCAGCGAGGTGCTGAGGGAGTGTTCCATACCTGGAGTTATTCACTGGCACTCTATTAGCATCACAACCCAGCAGGTTCCCTCACTCCAATGCCACTGCTGAGTTTAGCTTTGTGGATGTGGTCATGCCAGGGACAACACCAGTTAATACACCAGAGTACGTATTTCAGAACCTCATGAATGTACCATTTGCGCAGTATCCTGTTCCTCTTTCTCAGGCAATTGATCATTTTGCAAGGTACTCCAATTATCCAAGGAACTGCAAATGCTGATTTATACCAAAGATAGACACAAAGTGCTGAAGTAACTCAGTAGGTCAGGCAGCATCTCTGGAGAACATGGATAAGTGACGTTTCAGGTTGGGACCTTTCTTTACACAGATTGCGGGGGAAGGGGGGGGGAAGCTGGAAGAGAGGAGAGGTAGGACAAAGCCTGGTAGGTAATAGGTTGACACAGGTGAGGGGCGAGTTTTCATAGGTCAACGGTGGACAAAGGCAAGACATGAAATAACAGAAGATGTGACAAAAGGATTGAGGAGTTGCAAATGGTGAAACTTGAGGAAGGAATGTTGGGGAAAGGGGCGGGGAGAGATAAGTGTGGGGCACAGGGGAGAGCGGAGGGGAGGTTTAGGGGGGAAGAAGGGAGAAAGGGAGAGTTTTGTAGTTACCTAACATTGGAGAATTCCATTTTCACACCTTTGTGTTGTAAGCTACCCAAGCGGAATATGAGGTGCTGTTTTTCACTCATGTGTGTGTGACCGCTCTCTTGCAATGGAAGAGGCCCAGGACAAAAAGATCAGTAATGGAATGGGAAGAGGAGTTAAAATGGTGAGCAACTGCGAGATCTGGTACAGATGTACAGGAGGCCACATTAAGCACACCGGATGCAGGAGACGAGATTAGAGGAGGTGCATGTGAACCTATGTCTCACCTGGAAAGACTGCTGGGGTCCCTGGAAAGAGGCGAGGGAGGTGGTATAGGGACAGATGTTACATCTATTGTTGTTGCAGGGAGAGGGTAGTTTGGGTGGGAAGGGTTGAGTGAACTAAGGATTGCAGAACAAGCGATCTCTGCAGAAGGCGGAAAGGGGTGGGGATGGGAAGATGTGAATGGTGGTGGTATTAGAGGTGATGGAAATGTCAGAGGATGAAGTGTTGGTTGTGGAGGTTGATGGGGTAAAAGATAAGAATCAGGGAAACTCTATCACGTCAAACATGGCCACACCACATCCTGTTCACACTGAATCAGATATAAGTTTTTGTCTCGTCCAGACGGGAGCAGCTTGAGGCTCTAAAGGAACATGATGTAGACTAGTATCTCCACTGAGCAATGAGATGTTTCTTGTGAAAAACAGGTTCCTGCTCCTAATGCTCATAGCGTTACTGCCAATGAGGAGCCTGTGGTTCTTCACAATCAAAGAGGTGCCACGATTCAGCAGCAAGCTGTCCTCCATGATCAGATATGTGCCACGCACCAACATATTCACTGGAATTTAGAAGGATGAGTGGGAATCTTATAGAAACATATAACATTCATAAAGGATTGGACTGGCTAGATGCAGGAAAAATGTTGGGGGAGTCCAGAACCAGGGGTCACAGTTTAAGAATAAGGGATAGGCCATTTAGGACTGAGATGAGGAAAAACTTCTTCACCCAGAGAGTTGTGAATCTGTGGAATTCTCTGCCACAGAAGGCAATGGAGGCCAATTCACTGAATGTTTTCAAGGGAGAGTTAGACTTAGCTCTTAGGCCTAAAGGCATCAAGGCATATGGGGAGAAAGCAGGAACGGGGCACTGATTTTAGATGATCAGCCATGATCACATTGAATGGCAGTGCTGGTTCGAAGGGCCGAATGGCCTACTCCGGCACCTATGTTTCTGTGTTTCCATGTTTCCGTGTTTCCGTGTTTCTGTGTTTCGTGTTTCGTGTTTCTGTGTTTCCGTGTTTTTTTGCACAGCCTCTTTTCATTTCATGGTGGTGTAGAATTTATGCATAATTTATGCATAATTTATGTATTTATGTGTTGTCTTAGCCTATGTTTCTGTGCTGCTACTGCAAGCAAGATTTTAATTGTACCTGTCCCGAACTGTACTTGTGCATTTAACAATAAACTTTGGCATTCAAGACAACTATGGAAGTAGTAATTGCTGACAAATTTTATTAAAATTAATCTCCAATTGTATGCATGCCTGAATGAGTGGATTTGTGGAATACGTTGGTAGGTTATATTGCAATAGTGAGAAATCGTGTGCATCAGAAATCAGTGGATGGGCTGATTGCAAGTTGTGTCAAGGCTTTGTAACCGTGTACTGCTCATATCCCACACAATGAAATGATTCTTCAAAGCATTTAATTTCTGTATGATTATTTAATCAAGTAATTCGTGTTCTGGCATTGCCACAATCAGAGTAAAAGCATTTGCACTATTATTAATACAACTACAGAAAAATCATTCAACACGGACTCAAGCATTTTCCCTTCATTACTGATGATGATCTTGTCGGCTGGATGGATTACAGGTTAATTTTCTGACATTTCTTTGACAAAACCTGGCCTTGTGTACTAGCAGGGGGAGTCCAGAACACCAAGTGGCACATGAAGAACTAGGAAGGAAAAGAAAGACATAAAATAAGATTAATTTATCTAACACAACATAATGAAAATCTGCAGAGATTGCACAGTGCTGCGTTTTACCTCAGACTTTGGAAAGGATTGAATGATTTTGCAGCCGGCTGCTGCTGCTCCTATTCTAGAAGCTGGGCAGTCAGTTTTCCCGATGAAGACATCCGTAATGTAGATAATTCCCTCGAGCACCTGGAGTGAGAACAAAACCTATTTATACATGTGTTGAATGCTGCCTCTACCCCTAAATAACTGTAACATTTTTATCTCATCAGTCTTCCAGTAGTTCTATCCCAGATAAAAAGATGCTGTATTAACCCACTGTGCTATTGCTGCACTCTTAAATTTGACACTGCTTTTGCCAGTGGTATATGGATGATGGAGGCATGCTGGGACACCTCACATAACCATTCCTCACACTCATTCCTATTCTCATTTCAAAAATGGACTTCATGCATCCACATTTTTAATGTGCATTATAGAGAACATTCTGGTCAACATTTTCCTCGTAAGTCCAATCATTTACGATTAGCACATCAGTTATCATTGGGGGAAAAATTCTGCACTCTGTATCCTTCCCTTTGCTCCACCTATTGCACTTGATTGCATTTATGTATAGTATTATCTGATTTAATTGGATAGCATGCAAAATAAAGCTTTTCACTGTACCTTGCTATACTTACAATAATAAATCTAAATCCAAATTTACATACAACCCTTTTGAGCAAATACTTCCTGGGAATTTAACACAGATTCTGTCCACTTAATGCACAGTGATTTGAGGGCCTGATCTGTGGCCCTTTTGTCCCAGAGCAGTGGCCAGCTTCATCATTCCTCACAGCATTCCACTCAGAGACCTAGTGTGAAAACAGGCCATTGGTCCCATTGTACCCAGTGGACACCCCTCTACATTAATCTCATCGTCCAGCACTTGGTCCATCGCCTTCTATGCCGAGTGCTCATGCAGACACTGCTTAAACGATGCCAGTGACCCTACCTCCAACACTCTCTCCAGCAGGGCATTCCAGGTACTCATCACTTACAGTGTCCCCTCAGATACCCACAAAATAACCTAGCCCTTACTCTAATTTTTTGTCCACTAAAATTCAGTTCCATCACGTGGATAAAACTAGAGTGCACCAGTTTGCAGCACTCTATAGACAATAGACAATAGGTGCAGGAGTAGGCCATTCGGCCCTTCAAGCCAACACCGCCAATCATTGTGATCATGGCTGATCATCCACAATCAGTACCCCATTCCTGCCTTCTCCCCATATCCCATGGCTCTGCTATCTTTAAGAGCTCTATCTAACTCTCTTTTGAAAGCATCCAGAGAATTGGCCTCCACTGCCTTCTGAGGCACAGAATTCCACAGATTCACAACTCTCTGGATGAAAAAGCTTTTCTTCATCTCCATTCTAAATGGCCTTATTCTTAAACTGTGGCCCCTGGTTCTGCACTTCCCCAATATCGGGAACATGTTTCCTGCCTCTAGCATGTCCAATCCCTTAATAATCTTAGATGTTTCAATAAGTTATCCTCTCATCCTTCTAAATCCCAGTCGCTCCATTCTTTCAACATATGACAGTCCCGCCATCCTGGGAATTAACCCCGTGAACCTACGCTGCACTCCCTCAATAGCAAGAATATCCTTCCTCAAATTTGGAGACCAAAACTGCACACAATACTCCAGGTGTGGTCTCACTCGGGCCCTGTACAACTGCAGAAGGACATCTTTGGTCCTATACTCATCTCCTCTTGTTATGAAGGCCAACATGCCATTAGCTTTCTTCACTGCCTGCTGTACCTGCATTCTTACTTTGTGACTGATGAACAAGGACACCCAGATCTCGTTGTACTTCCCCTTTTCCCAACTTGACACCATTCAGATAATAATCTGCCTTCCTGTTCTTGCCACCAAAGTGGATAATCTCACATTTATCCCCACTAAACTGCATCTGTCATGCATCTGCCCACTCACCCAACCTGTCCAAGTCACCCTGCATCCTCATAGCATCCTCCTCACAGTTCACACTGCCATCCAGCTTTGTGTCATCTGCAAATCTGCTAATGTTACTTTGAATCCCTTGATCTAAATCATTAATGTATATTGTAAATAGCTGTGGTCGCAGCACCAAGCCTTGTGGTACCCCACTAGTCATTGCCTGCCATTCTGAAAGGGACCCTTTAATCCCTACTCTTTGTTTCCTGTCTGCCAACCAATTTTCTATCCATGTCAGTCCCCTACCCCCAATAACATGTGCTCTAATTTTGCCCACTAATCTCCTATGTGGGACATTGTCAAAGGCTTTCTGAAAGTCCAGGTACACTACATCCACTTGATCTCCCTTGTCCATTTTCCTAGTTACATCCTCAAAAAAGTCCAGAAGATTAGTCAAGCATGATTTCCCCTTCATAAATCCATGCTGACTTGGACCGATCCTGTTACGGCTATCCAAATGTGCAAATATTTCATCTTTTATAATTGACTCCAGCATCTTCCCCACCATCGATGTCAGGCTAACTGGTCTATAATTCCCTGCTTTCTTGCGCTCTCCTTTCTTAAAAGGTGGGATAACATTAGCTGCCCTCCAATCCACAAGAACTGATCCTGAATCTATAGAACATTGGAAAATGATCATCAATATGTCCACGATTTCTAGAGCCACTGGGATGCAGACCATCAGGCCCTGGGGATTTATCAGCCTTCAGTCCCATTAGTCTACCCAACACTATTTCCTGCCTAATGTCAATTTCCTTCAGTTCCTCCATCACCCTTGGTCCTCTGGCCACTAGTACATCTGGGAGATTGTTTGTGTCTTCCTTAGTGAAGACAGATCCGAAGTACCTGTTCAACTCATCTGCTATTTCCTTGTTCCCCATAATAAATTCACCTGTTTCTGTCTTCAAGGGACCCACATTTGTCTTAACTAATTTTTTCCTCTTCACACACCTAAAGAAGCTTTTACTATCCTCCTTTATATTCTTGGCTAGCATACCTTCGTACCTTATCTTTTCCCCACGTATTGCCTTTTTAGCTATCTTCTGTTGCTCTTTAAAAGTATCCCAATCCTCTGGCTTCCTGCTTATCTTTGCTATGTTATACGTCTTCTCTTTTATTTTTATACTGTACTTGACCCCTCATCAGCCACAGTCGCCTCTTACTCCCCTTAGAATCTTTCTTCCTCTGGAATGAACTGATCCTGCACCTTCTGTATTATTCCCAGAAATATCTGCCATTGTTGTTCCACATTCATTCCTGCTAGGGTCTCTTTCCAGTCAACTTTGGCCAGCTCCTCCCTCAAGCCTCCATAGTCCCCTTTGCTCAACTGTAATACTGACACTTCCGATTTTCCCTTCTCCCTCTCAAATTGTAGATTAAAACGTATCATATTATGGTCACTACCACCTAATGGCTCCTTTACCTTGAGTTCCCTTATCAAATCCGGTTCATTACACAACACTAAATCCAGGATTGTCTTCTCCCTGGTAGGCTCCAGTACAAGCTGCTCTAAGAATCCATCTCGGAGGCACTACACAAACTCCCTTTTTGGGGTCCAGTACCAACCTGTTATTCCCAGTCTACCTGCATGTTGAAATCTCCCATAACAACCGTAGCATTACCTTTATGACATGCCAATTTTAACATTTCCAAGACAACTCTCTGCTCTGGAGTATACATTCACCACATAACATCGGGACCCGCCATATAACTCTCCACAGGTCAGCAAACTACCTGCAGTCACTCCTGCCTTTTTCAAGTGGGAACGGCATCGTGTGCAGGTCACTGTTTCTGCACTTGCATCATGCAAGCAATTTTCAAACTCTAGACTTGTTCGAGTGCCACTTTTTAAGCAGGGCATAGCTGCCATTTAAAGGTAGAGTAAACAGCTTTCAATCATAATTGCAGGAAGAATAAGTTGCTTTCTTACCTGTGCTTTGGCATTCAGGTACTGGACAATTTTGTACAGAATGCCTTTCTGGCTGTTGAGTTCTTGCATGGCCATTTCTGCAATTGCCTGGAATTCGCTGTCACTGGTATCAACGTTCAGAAGTGAAGGACTGCCCTGGCCAGTCTGGGCAAGTTGCTGTATTTCCTTCACAGGGTGCTTGGTCTCAGCAGAGACGGAAAGGAGGGTAAGGGAGAAAACAGCGAGTGCAAATTGCCAGCCAGCCATGATCTTTTCTTCGTCTCACTCAATGAACTGATAGCAGGCAATTCACTGCTCTGTTTTTATACTGTTTCAACTCAAGGGTGTGACAGTGATACTCATTCAATTAAATATTAGGATGGTGATACACCGTTAGCTTTGAATTAGTTTTATTACCTAAATATTTTGTGGTATTTGCAAGATAAGAACAAATTAGGTGATTTCTTACAGCAAACAGGAGTGTTTTGTGTATTTTTATTTAAAACCAGGTTACTCATATTTCTTATCAGATGCGAGTTCAAAAAGAAAATTTGATTCACGTGTTTAATCAGCGACCTAGGTGTGCGGATTTCCAAACTCTATTCAGTTGTATGTCCCGGAAAAATAATCCCAAACGTTTCCTACATGATGAACAAACATTGGTGACACAATTAGATCAGATTTTCGTTTTCACCATATCTGCCTTCCAAGGAGCTATCCCTACACGATGTGTCTCCACAATAGAACATAGACCCTAGAACAGTACAGCACAAGAACAGGCCCTTCAGCCCACAATGTCCCTGCCAAACATGATGTCAAGTTAAATTAACCTCCTCTGCCTGCATCTCATTCACGTCTCTCCATTCCCTGCACATCCATAACACTGCCCAGTCCATCATCGGCTCTGACCTCCCTACCATCAAGGGGATCTACTACAGTCGCTGCCTCAAAAAGGCTGGCAGCATCATCAAGGACCCACACCATCCTGGCCACACACTCATCTCCCCGCTACCTTCAGGTAGAAGGTACAGGAGCCTGAAGTCTGCAACGTGCAGGTTCAGGAATAGCTGCTTCCCCACAGCCATCAGGCTATTAAACTCAACTCAAACAAAACTCTGAACATTAATAGCCCGTTATCTGTTTATTTGCACTTCAATCTGTTTATTTATTCATGGTGTATATATTTATATAATGGTATATAGACACACTGATCTGTTCTGTATTCATGTCTACCATAATCTGTTGTGCTGAAGCAAAGCAAGAATTTCATTGTTCTATCTGGGACAAATGACAATAAAATCTCTTGAATCTTGAATCTTGAATTTATCCAAAATCCTCTGAAATGCCACATATCTGCCTCCACCACCACCCCGGGAAGTACATTTCCAGGCGCCAACACTCTGTGTAAAGAACATGCCCAGTACATCACTTTCAAACGCTGTGTCCTCTCAACTTAAAGCTATGCCCTCTAGTCTTTGACATTTCCACCCTGGTTAAAAAGGTTCTGACCATCTACACTATCTAGGCCTCTCATCATTTTATATACTTCTAGCAGGTCTGCCCTCAGCCTCCATCATTCTAGAGGAAACTATTGAAGTCTGTCCAACTTCTCCTTAAAGCTAATACCCTTTCATCCGTGCAGCATTCTGGTAAATCTCTTCTGCACAAGCTCTGTAAAATGGCCTAGCAGCCAGTTTAATGATAGTCATGGTACTCCAGGACTGGGAAACAGGCCTTTCAACCCAATGAGTTTACACCAATCATCAAGTCTTCATTTACACTGACCTGTTTTATTCTCCTCAAATTCCCATCAACTCCTTCCCATGTTTCTGCATTTATCGTTTAGTTCTCGAGAAGGCAAAAAACTCCATTCAGGTGTACGACAGTGCGGGTCAAATCCACAACACACAATTGAACATTCAAGAGGTAACATGGGCCACTGTTTAAGAATAAGGGGTAAGCCATTTAGAACGGAGATGAGGAAACACTTTTTCACATAGAGAGTTGTGAGTCTGTGGAATTCTCTGTCTCAAAGGGCGGTGGAGGCCGGTTCTCTGGATACTTTCAAGAGAGAGCTAGATAGGGCTCTTAAAGATAGCGGAGTCAGGGGATATGGGGAGAAGGCTGGAACGGGGTACTGATTGGGGATGATCAGCCATGATAGAAACATAGAAACATAGAAAATAGGTGCAGGAGTAGGCCATTCGACCCTTCGAGCCTGCACCGCCATTCAATATGATCATGGCTGATCATCCAACTCAGTATCCTGTACCTGCCTTCTCTCCATACCCCCTGATCCCTTTAGCCACAAGGGCCACATCTAACTCCCTCTTAAATATAGCCAATGAACTGGCCTCAACTACCTTCAGTGGCAGAGAGTACCAGAGATTCACCACTCTCTGTGTGAAAAAAGTTTTTCTCATCTCGGTCCTAAAGGATTTCCCCTCTATCCTTAAGCTGTGACCCCTTGTCCTGGACTTCCCCAACATCGGGAACAATCTTCCTGCATCTAGCCTGTCCAACCCCTTAAGAATTTTGTTAGTTTCTATAAGATCCCCCCTCAATCTCCTAAATTCTAGCGAGTACAAGCCGAGTCTATCCAGTCGTTCTTCATATGAAAGTCCTGACATCCCAGGAATAAATCTGGTGAACCTTCTCTGCACTCCCTCTATGGCAATAATGTCCTTCCTCAGATTTGGAGACCAAAACTGTACGCAATACTCCAGGTGTGGTTTCACCAAGACCCTGTACAACTGCAGTAGAACCTCCCTGCTCCTATACTCAAATCCTTTTGCTATGAATGCTAACATACCATTCGCTTTCTTCACTGCCTGCTGCACCTGCATGCCTACTTTCAATGACTGGTGTACCATGACACCCAGGTCTCGTTGCATCTCCCCTTTTCCTAATCGGCCACCATTTAGATAATAGTCTGCTTTCCTGTTTTTGCCACCAAAGTGGATAACCTCACATTTATCCACATTATACTGCATCTGCCATGCATTTGCCCACTCACCCAGCCTATCCAAGTCACCTTGCAGCCTCCTAGCATCCTCCTCACAGCTAACACTGCCCCCCAGCTTCGTGTCATCCGCAAACTTGGAGATGTTGCATTCAATTCCCTCGTCCAAATCATTAATATATATTGTAAATAGCTGGGGTCCCAGCACTGAGCCTTGAAGTACCCCACTAGTCACTGGATTCGTCAGACATGATTTACCTTTCGTAAATCCATGCTGACTTTGTCGAATGATTTCACCACTTTTCAAATGTGCTGCTATCCCATCTTTAATAACTGACTCTAGCAGTTTCCCCACTACCGATGTTAGACTAACTGGTCTGTAATTCCCCGTTTTCTCTCTCCCTCCCTTTTTAAAAAGTGGGGTTACATTAGCAACCCTCCAATCCTCAGGAACTACTCCAGAATCTAAAGAGTTTAAAAAAATTATCACTAATGCATCCACTATTTCTGGAGCTACTTCCTTAAGTACTCTGGGATGCAGCCTATCTGGCCCTGGGGATTTATCGGCCTTTAATCCATTCAATTTACCTAACACCACTTCCCGGCTCACCTGGATTTCACTCAGGTCCTCCATCTCCTTTGACCCGCGGTCCCCTACTATTTCCGGCAGATTATTTATGTCTTCCTTAGTGAGGACGGAACCAAAGTACTTATTCAAATGGTCCGCCATGTCCTTGTTCTCCATGATCAATTCACCTGTTTCTGACTACAAGGGACCTACATTTGTTTATTAACTAATCTCTTTTTCTTCACATATCTATAAAAACGTTTGCAGTCAGTTTTAATGTTCCCCGCCAGTTTTCTTTCATAATCTATTTCCATTTCCTAATTAAGCCCTTTGTCCTCCTCTGCCGGTCTCTGAATTTCTCCCAGTCCTCTGGTCGGCTGTTTTTTCTGGCTAATTTGTACGCTTCATCTTTTGCTTTGATACTATCCCTGATTTCCCTTGTTATCCACGGATGCACTACCTTCCCTGATTTATTCTTTTGCCAAACTGGGATGAACAATTTTTGTAGTTCATCCATGCAGTCTTTAAATGCCTTCCATTGCATATCCACCGTCAACCCTTTAAGAATTAATCGCCAGTCAATCTTGGCCAATTCACGTCTCATACCCTCAAAGTTACCTTTCTTTAAGTTCAGAACCATTGTTTCTGAATTAACCATGTCACTCTCCATCCTAATGAAGAACTCAAACATATTATGGTCACTCTTGCCCAAGGGGCCACACGCAACAAGACTGTTAACTAACCCTTCCTCATTACTCAATACCCAGTTTAGAATAGCCTGCTCTCTCGTTGGTTCCTCTACATGTTGGTTTAGAAAACTATCCCGCATACATTCCAAGAAATCCTCTTCCTCAGCACCCCTGCCAATTTGATTCACCCAATCTATATGTAGATTGAAGTCACCCATTATAACTGTTTTACCTTTGTTGCACGCATTTCTAATTTCCTGTTTGATGCCATCCCCAACTTCACTACTACTGTTAGGTGGCCTGTACACAACACCCACTAGCGTTTTCTGCCACTTAGTGTTTCGCAGCTCTACCCATATCGATTCCACATCCTCCAAGCTAATGTCCTTCCTCTCCATTGCGTTAATCTCCTCTCTAACCAGCAACGCTACCCCACCTCCTTTTCCTTTCTTTCTATCCCTCATGAATATTGAATATCCCTGGACGTTCAGCTCCCAGCCTTGGTCACCCTGGAGCCATGTCTCCGTGATCCCAACTATATCATAATCATTAATAGCTATCTGCACATTCAACTCATCTACCTTATTACGAATGCTCCTTGCATTGAGACACAAAGCCTTCAGGCTTGTTTTTACAACGCTCTTACCCCTTATACAATTTTGTTGAAAAGTGGCCCTTTTTGATTTTTGCCCTGGATTTGTCTGCCTGCCACTTTTACTTTTCACCTTGCTACCTATTGCTTTTACCCCCATTTTACACCCCTCTGTCTCTCTGCTCACACATTTAAGAACCCCACCACCTCTTATTCTCTGTTTATTATTGTTTTCTTCTTTCCCCCTACATGTTGGGTCTGAGTGCTTCCCTTCTCTGCCTCCTGCCTCACACACTGTCTACTAGCTTTCTCTATTTGAGTCCCTCCCCGCAACCGTTCTAGCTTAAAGTCTCCGCAGTAGCCTTTGCAAATCTCCCCGCCAGGATATTGGTCCCCCTCGGGTTCAAGTGCAACCCATCCTTTTTGTACAGGTCGCACGTTCCACAAAAGAGGTCCCAATGATTCAGAAACTTGAATCCCTGCCTTCTGCACCAGTCCTTCAGCCACGCATTTATCCTCCACCTCGCTCCATTCCTACTCTCACTGTCGCGTGGCACAGGCAGTAATCCCGAGATTGTTACCTTTGCGGTCCTTCTTTTTAACTCTCCTCCTAACTCCCTAAATTCTCCTTTCAGGACCTCTTCTCTTTTTCTACCTATGTCATTGGTACCTATATGTACCACGACCTCGGGCTCCTCTCCCTCCCATTTCAGCATATCTTGGACACGTTCAGACACATCCGAGACCCTGGCACCAGGGAGGCAAACTACCATCCGGGTCTCCCGACTGCGTCCACAGAATCGCCTGTCTGACCCCCTAACTATAGAGTCCCCTATTACTAATGCCCTCCTCTTCTTTTCCTTACCCTTCTGAGCAACAGGACCGGTCTCTGTACCGGAGGCCCGGCCGCTGTTGCTACCCCCAGGAAGGCTGTCACCCCCAACAGTACTCAAACAGGAATACTTATTGTCAAGGTGTACAGCCACTGGGGTACTCTCTAGTCCCTGCCTCTGCCCCTTGCCCCTCCTAACCGTGACCCACTTGCCTGCCTCCTGTGGTCTTGGAGTGACCACCTCTCAATGACTTCCTCGCTCTCCCTGACCAGACGGAGGTCATCGAGCTGCTGCTCCAGGTTCCTAATACGGTCCCTTAGGAGCCCCACCTCAATGCACCTGGCGCAGATGTGGACGTCTGGAAGGCTATCAGATTCCTTGACCTCTCACATCTGACATCCAGAACAGTAAACTGCCCTGGCCCGCATACTCCCCCCTTACACTGGATACAATACAAAGTACAGTACAATACAATGTACAATACAATCAGCAAGGATCTTGTAAAATGACTTGGTTCCTACACAGAGTCTTTTACTGATGGTTTATTATAATCACTAACACACACTATGCAATAGCTGTCCGTGGTCATCACTGGAGCTAGAGAGCGAGCTGGAGGTGGGGACCTTACAATTATACGAGAGACAATGGGGAGTGGTTAGTAGTGGTGAGGTCACTAAGTTAAAGGAACATGCACTGATCTACATCCCTCCTCTTGGAAACAAAAACATGGCAATACACATAGCGACCACGGCTCATACGCTAGGATTACAAACCGCGCTGGGAACAGTTAATCGTGTCATAACACAGCTAAGCGAGCTCCCCGTAACGGACAGGCGGCTTGACCAACCAGCCAGAGCGGGTGCGCAACCCGCATTCCCCCTCAACCGCAGGAGCAGAAGGGACAGAGTCAGGGAAAGAGGTGGGAGAGCCGGGCGGGGAACGAACTGGAGACGGAGGAGAACAGCGAGGCAAAACGGGCACGCTGGCAGGCAAGGCAGGGGAAAGAGGCTTGTGAGCGCGGGGCATAGAGAGCTGGGAGGGCAGTTTCCGCGACATGCGAGGAGTGACAGGGCTGGCGGGGCCTCCGGCAGAATGGAAGGGATAGGTGGCTGAAACGGGTCCGCGGGAGGCGGAGGAGGCTCGTTGACGAGCAGGAGGTGCTGGCGTGACCGACGGTAGATAGCGCCCTCATAGTCGACGAGGTATGACCGGGGAGAGCCGGCATTACCAACCACTACGGCCAGCCTGTAGTGCCCGGAGGGGGACTGCATCCGAACCACCTGGCCCGGGAACAGGCAAGGAAGCGGCCGGGCCGACTTGTCAAAGGAGCGCTTCTGGATGCTTTCTTCTCGATGATGCGCTCTGTGACAGCGGCAGGGTTCTGGACCGAGGGTTTGAGGGACTGTTGCGAGACAGGGAGAGGTGGTCTAGTGGTGCGGGACATGAGGCGTTGGGCAGGTGAACCGAGAGCGGGGTCGCAGGAAATGTTGCGGAGGTTGAGGAGGGCAAGGTAGGAAGTCGGAATGTGAAAGGCGGCAGTGTTCCAGCAGCTCCTTGGCACTGCGGACGGCGCGTTCTGCAAGGCCGTTGCTCTGCGGATACTCAGGGCTGCTGGTGATGTGACGAAAGTTTCAATGGGCAGCGAAGGCACGGAACTCGGCGCTGGAGAACTGGCTGCCGTTGTCCGATTGGAGGGTCACCGGGGGTCCGAAGGTGCAAAAGTGGTGGCGAAGCTTGCCGATGACGGCAGCAGAGGTGATGGAAGGCAGCTGATCCACCTCAAACCAACTGGAGTATGAGTTCCACCAGCACCAGGAAATGCTTGCCACGCCATTCGAAAAAGTCCGTGGCAACATACATCCACGGTAGCTCGGGGGCCGGCTGCTGCAGGAGGGGCTGGCGCTGCTGATGAGGCAGGAGACTGTTACAGGCTGCGCAAACGGAGACCCTGTCACGGATGTCCTGAGCCATACCTGGCCAGTAGAATTGGCTCTGGGCCTGGGACAAAGTGGCCTCCACCCCGGGGTGGCCATTGTGTGCAGTTTGAAAATAGTGATCCCGCAGAGCGGCCAGCACCACGACCTTGTGACCCTTCACCACCACGCCGTCGTGAAGCACTAGTTCATCACGAAACAGGAAGTAGGGCACGGCACCAGCTGGCAGGGAAGGGCGCCGGTCAGACCAACCACGGCGGATAACGTCCGCAAGTTGTTGCAGGGCAGGATCATCAGCAGTGTGTTTGACCAGGGACTGCATCTGCTGGGATGGAACAATGTTAACATTCAGTACCTTCAGGTCAGAGGATTCGTATGGGTGGCGGGCAACTGAAGGGAGCGGCGCACGGGACAATTTGTCGGACACAAACATATCTTTGCCCTTGCGGTACACAATCCGGAACGTGAAACGCTGGAGCTGCAGCATCATCCGCTGCAACCGGGAAGAGGCGACATGGATAGGCTTGTTCAGAATAGTGACCAGTGGCTGGTGGTCAGTCTCAATGGTGAAGGTGTTGCCCAGAATGTAATCCCTAAACTTGGAGCAGGCGAACACCACGGCAAGTAGCTCCTTCTCGATCTGTGCATAACGTTGCTCGGCAGGGGTCATGGTGCGAGAAGCGTAGGAGACAGGTAGCTGCAGGCCGTCATAAAGCTGCAGACATGCGGCACCGAGACCGAACTTAGAGGCATCACAAGTGAGGACAATTGGTCTGTGCAGATCGAAGAACTTGAGAGTCGGTGTGTGTGTGAGCTTGGACTTCAGAGCCACGAACGCCGACTGGTGATGCGGGAGCCAGACCCATGCGGAGTCCTTCTTGATCAGCACCCTCAGGGGAGCACTCAGTTCGCTGAGGTCAGGTACGAACTTCCCCAGGTAATTGACCAGGCCCAGGAAGCGCTGCAGGCCGGGAACGTCAGTAGGAGCGGGCATCTCGGTGACTGCTGATGTTTTCTGGGGGTCAGGCTTTAAACCCCCTGCCGTGAAAACGTGACCAACGTAAGTGACTTCCGGGACCCGGAACCGACACTTCTTGGGGTTGAGCTTGAGATTGATTTTACGAGCCCTGTCCAGGACTTTGCGGAGGTGCAGGTCGTGCTCAGCAACGTCCCTCCCGTACACCAGGATGTCATCCACGATGATAGCGCACGGCAACCCAGCGAACAGCTGTTCCATGGTGCGCTGGAAAACCTCACTAGCCGAGTTGATCCCAAACGGCATACGGAGGAAACGGAACCTGCCGAAAGGTGTGATGAAGGTGGTCAGGAATGAGGAACGTTCATCTAAAGGGATCTGCCAAAATGAGCTTTTGGCGTCTAAGACAGAGAAGACAGTGGCAGGACCGACCTGTGCAGCGACGTCCTCCACCGTCCGCATGGGGTAGTGCGGGCGCTTGATGGCCAGGTTCAGGTCCTTTGGGTTAATGCAGATCCGGATCTCGCTCTTATCCTTCTTGGCAGCGACAACCATGTTTGAGACCCACCTGGTGGGAGTGCTCACCTCCTTGAGGATGCCCATGGTCACCATATCACGCAGAGTAGATTCCACGCGGCCCTTCATAGCAAAGGAGACGCGGTGGGCCGGGTCGACACTCGGGTCGACAACGATTTTATAGTCACAGGGCAATTTGCCCAAAATGTCATCAAAACGGTCGGGGTATTTGCCCATGGGGTCCATGGGGGCCTGCTCCAGGTGAATTCCGCGGTGGAAAGAAACCAAGCCAAGGTCCTGGCACACACGGGCGCCCAACAGGGTGACGTTGTCAGAATCCAGCAGGTGGAAGGTGAGGGGCCGAGAGGTCTCAAGGACTGTGCAGATAAGCGTGGCCTTCCCCACTGGAACTGGAACTCCTCCCCCATAGACATGAAGCCGGGTGTCATCGGGAGTAACTATCTCCCCAGATCTTATCCGCTTGAAAAGGCTGACAGACATAACATTTGCAAAGGCACCAGTATCGACCTTGGCAAAGAATGAATGACCATTTACAGTAACATGCACAGAGGGATCTGTTATCGTAGCAGGTGCACCCAAAAGCAAAAACACTGTTGAATCACCATGGGAGGAGCTCCTATCAAAGTCCGACTGGTACTGATAACCAAGCGCGCTATCAGGGTCTGCAAGGTTGTTTAAATTCCTCCTTGGAGCAGGGACCGGCTTATCACGGGACCGACAAGCCGCCGAAAAGTGGTTCAGTTTGCCACAGGAATTACAAGTCTTACCCTGTGCGGGGCAAACGTTGAATTGGTGGAAAGAAAAATTACAATTGGGGCAACGGCGTGGGGTGACCTTAGCGGGCATTGCGGCGGGGTTTCGTCGTGGCGGACCAGCGTTCCACCGGCGGCCAGCTGCACCGGTAAAGTTAATGTCCTGGGACACCGGTTGAGACACGGAGCTAACAGCAGAGGCCATACGAGTGGAATGCATAGCCTCCCTTAGTGTCAAATCAGGTTTCATAAGGAGCTCATCACGCAGCTTAGCATTCAGGAGACCATTGACCAGGACATCCCTGATCAATTCGCCCGTGGAGATTGTTTCAAGGCGACAGCGCCGAGCCATATGACGCAAAGAGGCAATAAAAGCGTCAATATGCTCGTTCAATAATGTTATTGGTAGGGATATCACAGAGGGCAGTGAATTTAGCGATGAGACATACCGGGTCCCGACGGTCTTCTCCGGGACGACCGGAGCATAGTGAAGCATACTCCCCCCTTACACTGGATACAATACAAAGTACAGTACAATACAATGTACAATACAATCAGCAAGGATCCTGTAAAATGACTTGGTTCCTACACAGAGTCTTTTACTGATGGTTTATTATAATCACTAACACACACTATGCAATAGCTGTCCGTGGTCATCACTGGAGCTAGAGAGCAAGCTGGAGGTGGGGACCTTACAATTATACGAGAGACAATGGGGAGTGGTTAGTAGTGGTGAGGTCACTAAGTTAAAGGAACATGCACTGATCTACAGATCCGACTCCCAATCAGCTGCTCCCTCTTGTCCGCTTCCACTAATCAGCGGCTTCCTCAAGCCCACTTGTTTTGAAATGCGAATGGAACTTGGAACGTAACAGATTTCCTCCCTCTGCGACCTCTCCAATGGCTCTCGGGCCTCTGTAAGAAGCAAGCCCCGCGCTCGAGTTTATCTCCTACCGCTCGGGTGTAGCTCCTCCCTCTGCGACCTCTCCAACAGCTCTCGGGCCTCATTGAGTGGCTCAAAGGCCCGAATGGCCTACTCCTGCACCTATTGTCTATTGTCTATTGAGGTCAGGATTGAACCCGGCTGCAGCTCTACCAACTGCACCACTGTGCCACTGGGTAGAGACAATCGAGTGGGATGTCTGCACTGATCTCCAGCGAGGTGCTGAGGGAGTGTTCCATACCTGGAGTTATTCACTGGCACTCTATTAGCATCACAACCCAGCAGGTTCCCTCACTCCAATGCCACTGCTGAGTTTAGCTTTGTGGATGTGGTCATGCCAGGGACAACACCAGTTAATACACCAGAGTACGTATTTCAGAACCTCATGAATGTACCATTTGCGCAGTATCCTGTTCCTCTTTCTCAGGCAATTGATCATTTTGCAAGGTACTCCAATTATCCAAGGAACTGCAAATGCTGATTTATACCAAAGATAGACACAAAGTGCTGAAGTAACTCAGTAGGTCAGGCAGCATCTCTGGAGAACATGGATAAGTGACGTTTCAGGTTGGGACCTTTCTTTACACAGATTGCGGGGGAAGGGGGGGGGAAGCTGGAAGAGAGGAGAGGTAGGACAAAGCCTGGTAGGTAATAGGTTGACACAGGTGAGGGGCGAGTTTTCATAGGTCAACGGTGGACAAAGGCAAGACATGAAATAACAGAAGATGTGACAAAAGGATTGAGGAGTTGCAAATGGTGAAACTTGAGGAAGGAATGTTGGGGAAAGGGGCGGGGAGAGATAAGTGTGGGGCACAGGGGAGAGCGGAGGGGAGGTTTAGGGGGGAAGAAGGGAGAAAGGGAGAGTTTTGTAGTTACCTAACATTGGAGAATTCCATTTTCACACCTTTGTGTTGTAAGCTACCCAAGCGGAATATGAGGTGCTGTTTTTCACTCATGTGTGTGTGACCGCTCTCTTGCAATGGAAGAGGCCCAGGACAAAAAGATCAGTAATGGAATGGGAAGAGGAGTTAAAATGGTGAGCAACTGCGAGATCTGGTACAGATGTACAGGAGGCCACATTAAGCACACCGGATGCAGGAGACGAGATTAGAGGAGGTGCATGTGAACCTATGTCTCACCTGGAAAGACTGCTGGGGTCCCTGGAAAGAGGCGAGGGAGGTGGTATAGGGACAGATGTTACATCTATTGTTGTTGCAGGGAGAGGGTAGTTTGGGTGGGAAGGGTTGAGTGAACTAAGGATTGCAGAACAAGCGATCTCTGCAGAAGGCGGAAAGGGGTGGGGATGGGAAGATGTGAATGGTGGTGGTATTAGAGGTGATGGAAATGTCAGAGGATGAAGTGTTGGTTGTGGAGGTTGATGGGGTAAAAGATAAGAATCAGGGAAACTCTATCACGTCAAACATGGCCACACCACATCCTGTTCACACTGAATCAGATATAAGTTTTTGTCTCGTCCAGACGGGAGCAGCTTGAGGCTCTAAAGGAACATGATGTAGACTAGTATCTCCACTGAGCAATGAGATGTTTCTTGTGAAAAACAGGTTCCTGCTCCTAATGCTCATAGCGTTACTGCCAATGAGGAGCCTGTGGTTCTTCACAATCAAAGAGGTGCCACGATTCAGCAGCAAGCTGTCCTCCATGATCAGATATGTGCCACGCACCAACATATTCACTGGAATTTAGAAGGATGAGTGGGAATCTTATAGAAACATATAACATTCATAAAGGATTGGACTGGCTAGATGCAGGAAAAATGTTGGGGGAGTCCAGAACCAGGGGTCACAGTTTAAGAATAAGGGATAGGCCATTTAGGACTGAGATGAGGAAAAACTTCTTCACCCAGAGAGTTGTGAATCTGTGGAATTCTCTGCCACAGAAGGCAATGGAGGCCAATTCACTGAATGTTTTCAAGGGAGAGTTAGACTTAGCTCTTAGGCCTAAAGGCATCAAGGCATATGGGGAGAAAGCAGGAATGGGGCACTGATTTTAGATGATCAGCCATGATCACATTGAATGGCAGTGCTGGTTCGAAGGGCCGAATGGCCTACTCCGGCACCTATGTTTCTGTGTTTCCATGTTTCCGTGTTTCCGTGTTTCTGTGTTTCGTGTTTCGTGTTTCTGTGTTTCCGTGTTTTTTTGCACAGCCTCTTTTCATTTCATGGTGGTGTAGAATTTATGCATAATTTATGCATAATTTATGTATTTATGTGTTGTCTTAGCCTATGTTTCTGTGCTGCTACTGCAAGCAAGATTTTAATTGTACCTGTCCCGAACTGTACTTGTGCATTTAACAATAAACTTTGGCATTCAAGACAACTATGGAAGTAGTAATTGCTGACAAATTTTATTAAAATTAATCTCCAATTGTATGCATGCCTGAATGAGTGGATTTGTGGAATACGTTGGTAGGTTATATTGCAATAGTGAGAAATCGTGTGCATCAGAAATCAGTGGATGGGCTGATTGCAAGTTGTGTCAAGGCTTTGTAACCGTGTACTGCTCATATCCCACACAATGAAATGATTCTTCAAAGCATTTAATTTCTGTATGATTATTTAATCAAGTAATTTGTGTTCTGGCATTGCCACAATCAGAGTAAAAGCATTTGCACTATTATTAATACAACTACAGAAAAATCATTCAACACGGACTCAAGCATTTTCCCTTCATTACTGATGATGATCTTGTCGGCTGGATGGATTACAGGTTAATTTTCTGACATTTCTTTGACAAAACCTGGCCTTGTGTACTAGCAGGGGGAGTCCAGAACACCAAGTGGCACATGAAGAACTAGGAAGGAAAAGAAAGACATAAAATTAAATTAATTTATCTAACACAACATAATGAAAATCTGCAGAGATTGCACAGTGCTGCGTTTTACCTCAGACTTTGGAAAGGATTGAATGATTTTGCAGCCGGCTGCTGCTGCTCCTATTCTAGAAGCTGGGCAGTCAGTTTTCCCGATGAAGACATCCGTAATGTAGATAATTCCCTCGAGCACCTGGAGTGAGAACAAAACCTATTTATACATGTGTTGAATGCTGCCTCTACCCCTAAATAACTGTAACATTTTTATCTCATCAGTCTTCCAGTAGTTCTATCCCAGATAAAAAGATGCTGTATTAACCCACTGTGCTATTGCTGCACTCTTAAATTTGACACTGCTTTTGCCAGTGGTATATGGATGATGGAGGCATGCTGGGACACCTCACATAACCATTCCTCACACTCATTCCTATTCTCATTTCAAAAATGGACTTCATGCATCCACATTTTTAATGTGCATTATAGAGAACATTCTGGTCAACATTTTCCTCGTAAGTCCAATCATTTACGATTAGCACATCAGTTATCATTGGGGGAAAAATTCTGCACTCTGTATCCTTCCCTTTGCTCCACCTATTGCACTTGATTGCATTTATGTATAGTATTATCTGATTTAATTGGATAGCATGCAAAATAAAGCTTTTCACTGTACCTTGCTATACTTACAATAATAAATCTAAATCCAAATTTACATACAACCCTTTTGAGCAAATACTTCCTGGGAATTTAACACAGATTCTGTCCACTTAATGCACAGTGATTTGAGGGCCTGATCTGTGGCCCTTTTGTCCCAGAGCAGCGGCCAGCTTCATCATTCCTCACAGCATTCCACTCAGAGACCTAGTGTGAAAACAGGCCATTGGTCCCATTGTACCCAGTGGACACCCCTCTACATTAATCTCATCGTCCAGCACTTGGTCCATCGCCTTCTATGCCGAGTGCTCATGCAGACACTGCTTAAACGATGCCAGTGACCCTACCTCCAACACTCTCTCCAGCAGGGCATTCCAGGTACTCATCACTTACAGTGTCCCCTCAGATACCCACAAAATAACCTAGCCCTTACTCTAATTTTTTGTCCACTAAAATTCAGTTCCATCACGTGGATAAAACTAGAGTGCACCAGTTTGCAGCACTCTATAGACAATAGACAATAGGTGCAGGAGTAGGCCATTCGGCCCTTCAAGCCAACACCGCCAATCATTGTGATCATGGCTGATCATCCACAATCAGTACCCCATTCCTGCCTTCTCCCCATATCCCATGGCTCTGCTATCTTTAAGAGCTCTATCTAACTCTCTTTTGAAAGCATCCAGAGAATTGGCCTCCACTGCCTTCTGAGGCACAGAATTCCACAGATTCACAACTCTCTGGATGAAAAAGCTTTTCTTCATCTCCATTCTAAATGGCCTTATTCTTAAACTGTGGCCCCTGGTTCTGCACTTCCCCAATATCGGGAACATGTTTCCTGCCTCTAGCATGTCCAATCCCTTAATAATCTTAGATGTTTCAATAAGTTATCCTCTCATCCTTCTAAATCCCAGTCGCTCCATTCTTTCAACATATGACAGTCCCGCCATCCTGGGAATTAACCCCGTGAACCTACGCTGCACTCCCTCAATAGCAAGAATATCCTTCCTCAAATTTGGAGACCAAAACTGCACACAATACTCCAGGTGTGGTCTCACTCGGGCCCTGTACAACTGCAGAAGGACATCTTTGGTCCTATACTCATCTCCTCTTGTTATGAAGGCCAACATGCCATTAGCTTTCTTCACTGCCTGCTGTACCTGCATTCTTACTTTGTGACTGATGAACAAGGACACCCAGATCTCGTTGTACTTCCCCTTTTCCCAACTTGACACCATTCAGATAATAATCTGCCTTCCTGTTCTTGCCACCAAAGTGGATAATCTCACATTTATCCCCACTAAACTGCATCTGTCATGCATCTGCCCACTCACCCAACCTGTCCAAGTCACCCTGCATCCTCATAGCATCCTCCTCACAGTTCACACTGCCATCCAGCTTTGTGTCATCTGCAAATCTGCTAATGTTACTTTGAATCCCTTGATCTAAATCATTAATGTATATTGTAAATAGCTGTGGTCGCAGCACCAAGCCTTGTGGTACCCCACTAGTCATTGCCTGCCATTCTGAAAGGGACCCTTTAATCCCTACTCTTTGTTTCCTGTCTGCCAACCAATTTTCTATCCATGTCAGTCCCCTACCCCCAATAACATGTGCTCTAATTTTGCCCACTAATCTCCTATGTGGGACATTGTCAAAGGCTTTCTGAAAGTCCAGGTACACTACATCCACTTGATCTCCCTTGTCCATTTTCCTAGTTACATCCTCAAAAAAGTCCAGAAGATTAGTCAAGCATGATTTCCCCTTCATAAATCCATGCTGACTTGGACCGATCCTGTTACGGCTATCCAAATGTGCAAATATTTCATCTTTTATAATTGACTCCAGCATCTTCCCCACCATCGATGTCAGGCTAACTGGTCTATAATTCCCTGCTTTCTTGCGCTCTCCTTTCTTAAAAGGTGGGATAACATTAGCTGCCCTCCAATCCACAAGAACTGATCCTGAATCTATAGAACATTGGAAAATGATCATCAATATGTCCACGATTTCTAGAGCCACTGGGATGCAGACCATCAGGCCCTGGGGATTTATCAGCCTTCAGTCCCATTAGTCTACCCAACACTATTTCCTGCCTAATGTCAATTTCCTTCAGTTCCTCCATCACCCTTGGTCCTCTGGCCACTAGTACATCTGGGAGATTGTTTGTGTCTTCCTTAGTGAAGACAGATCCGAAGTACCTGTTCAACTCATCTGCTATTTCCTTGTTCCCCATAATAAATTCACCTGTTTCTGTCTTCAAGGGACCCACATTTGTCTTAACTAATTTTTTCCTCTTCACACACCTAAAGAAGCTTTTACTATCCTCCTTTATATTCTTGGCTAGCATACCTTCGTACCTTATCTTTTCCCCACGTATTGCCTTTTTAGCTATCTTCTGTTGCTCTTTAAAAGTATCCCAATCCTCTGGCTTCCTGCTTATCTTTGCTATGTTATACGTCTTCTCTTTTATTTTTATACTGTACTTGACCCCTCATCAGCCACAGTCGCCTCTTACTCCCCTTAGAATCTTTCTTCCTCTGGAATGAACTGATCCTGCACCTTCTGTATTATTCCCAGAAATATCTGCCATTGTTGTTCCACATTCATTCCTGCTAGGGTCTCTTTCCAGTCAACTTTGGCCAGCTCCTCCCTCAAGCCTCCATAGTCCCCTTTGCTCAACTGTAATACTGACACTTCCGATTTTCCCTTCTCCCTCTCAAATTGTAGATTAAAACGTATCATATTATGGTCACTACCACCTAATGGCTCCTTTACCTTGAGTTCCCTTATCAAATCCGGTTCATTACACAACACTAAATCCAGGATTGTCTTCTCCCTGGTAGGCTCCAGTACAAGCTGCTCTAAGAATCCATCTCGGAGGCACTACACAAACTCCCTTTTTGGGGTCCAGTACCAACCTGTTATTCCCAGTCTACCTGCATGTTGAAATCTCCCATAACAACCGTAGCATTACCTTTATGACATGCCAATTTTAACATTTCCAAGACAACTCTCTGCTCTGGAGTATACATTCACCACATAACATCGGGACCCGCCATATAACTCTCCACAGGTCAGCAAACTACCTGCAGTCACTCCTGCCTTTTTCAAGTGGGAACGGCATCGTGTGCAGGTCACTGTTTCTGCACTTGCATCATGCAAGCAATTTTCAAACTCTAGACTTGTTCGAGTGCCACTTTTTAAGCAGGGCATAGCTGCCATTTAAAGGTAGAGTAAACAGCTTTCAATCATAATTGCAGGAAGAATAAGTTGCTTTCTTACCTGTGCTTTGGCATTCAGGTACTGGACAATTTTGTACAGAATGCCTTTCTGGCTGTTGAGTTCTTGCATGGCCATTTCTGCAATTGCCTGGAATTCGCTGTCACTGGTATCAACGTTCAGAAGTGAAGGACTGCCCTGGCCAGTCTGGGCAAGTTGCTGTATTTCCTTCACAGGGTGCTTGGTCTCAGCAGAGACGGAAAGGAGGGTAAGGGAGAAAACAGCGAGTGCAAATTGCCAGCCAGCCATGATCTTTTCTTCGTCTCACTCAATGAACTGATAGCAGGCAATTCACTGCTCTGTTTTTATACTGTTTCAACTCAAGGGTGTGACAGTGATACTCATTCAATTAAATATTAGGATGGTGATACACCGTTAGCTTTGAATTAGTTTTATTACCTAAATATTTTGTGGTATTTGCAAGATAAGAACAAATTAGGTGATTTCTTACAGCAAACAGGAGTGTTTTGTGTATTTTTATTTAAAACCAGGTTACTCATATTTCTTATCAGATGCGAGTTCAAAAAGAAAATTTGATTCACGTGTTTAATCAGCGACCTAGGTGTGCGGATTTCCAAACTCTATTCAGTTGTATGTCCCGGAAAAATAATCCCAAACGTTTCCTACATGATGAACAAACATTGGTGACACAATTAGATCAGATTTTCGTTTTCACCATATCTGCCTTCCAAGGAGCTATCCCTACACGATGTGTCTCCACAATAGAACATAGACCCTAGAACAGTACAGCACAAGAACAGGCCCTTCAGCCCACAATGTCCCTGCCAAACATGATGTCAAGTTAAATTAACCTCCTCTGCCTGCATCTCATTCACGTCTCTCCATTCCCTGCACATCCATAACACTGCCCAGTCCATCATCGGCTCTGACCTCCCTACCATCAAGGGGATCTACTACAGTCGCTGCCTCAAAAAGGCTGGCAGCATCATCAAGGACCCACACCATCCTGGCCACACACTCATCTCCCCGCTACCTTCAGGTAGAAGGTACAGGAGCCTGAAGTCTGCAACGTGCAGGTTCAGGAATAGCTGCTTCCCCACAGCCATCAGGCTATTAAACTCAACTCAAACAAAACTCTGAACATTAATAGCCCGTTATCTGTTTATTTGCACTTCAATCTGTTTATTTATTCATGGTGTATATATTTATATAATGGTATATAGACACACTGATCTGTTCTGTATTCATGTCTACCATAATCTGTTGTGCTGAAGCAAAGCAAGAATTTCATTGTTCTATCTGGGACAAATGACAATAAAATCTCTTGAATCTTGAATCTTGAATTTATCCAAAATCCTCTGAAATGCCACATATCTGCCTCCACCACCACCCCGGGAAGTACATTTCCAGGCGCCAACACTCTGTGTAAAGAACATGCCCAGTACATCACTTTCAAACGCTGTGTCCTCTCAACTTAAAGCTATGCCCTCTAGTCTTTGACATTTCCACCCTGGTTAAAAAGGTTCTGACCATCTACACTATCTAGGCCTCTCATCATTTTATATACTTCTAGCAGGTCTGCCCTCAGCCTCCATCATTCTAGAGGAAACTATTGAAGTCTGTCCAACTTCTCCTTAAAGTTAATACCCTTTAATCTGTGCAGCATTCTGGTAAATCTCTTCTGCACAAGCTCTGTAAAATGGCCTAGCAGCCAGTTTAATGATAGTCATAGTACTCCAGGACTGGGAAACAGGCCTTTCAACCCAATGAGTTTACACCAATCATCAAGTCATCATTTACACTGACCTGTTTTATTCTCCTCAAATTCCCATCAACTCCTTCCCATGTTTCTGCATTTATCGTTTAGTTCTTGAAAAGGCAAACAACTCCATTCAGGTGTACGACAGTGCGGGTCAAGTCCTCAACACATAATTGAACATTCAAGAGGTAACATGGGTCATTTGTTGCTTCTGTTATTGGGAGTTCAGGCTTCGGGACATGCTTAGTTTAGTATAGTGATACAGCGTGGAATCAGGCCCTTCGGCTCGCCAGGTCCACACACTCGCTCACACTAGTTCTATGTTGTCCCACTTTCCCGTCCAATCCGTATACACTAGGGGCAATTTACAAAGGCAAATTAAACTACCAACCTGCACATCCTTGAAATGTGGAGGGAAATCAGAGGACCCTGAAGAAAGCCACACCATCATAGGGAGAACGTGCAGATTCCACACGGACCTCACCTGAGGTATCTTATTGAAACATATAAGATTATTAAGGGTTTGGACACGCTAGATGCAGGAAACATGTCCCTGATGTTGGAGGAATCTAGAACCAGGGGCCACTGTTTAAGAATAAGCGGTAAGCCATTTAGAACGGAGATGAGGAAACACTTTTTCACATAGAGAGTTGTGAGTCTGTGGAATTCTCTGCCTCAGAGGGCGGTGGAGGGCGGTTCTCTGGATACTTTCAAGAGAGAGCTAGATAGGGCTCTTAAAGATAGCGGAGTTAGGGGATATGGAGAGAAGGCTGGAACGGGGTACTGATTCGGGATGATCAGCCATGATAGAAACATAGAAAATAGGTGCAGGAGTAGGCCATTCGGCCCTTCGAGCCTGCACCGCCATTCAATATGATCATGGCTGATCATCCAACTCAGTATCCCGTACCTGCCTTCTCTCCATACCCCCTGATCCCTTTAGCCACAAGGGCCACATCTAACTCCCTCTTAAATATAGCCAATGAACTGGCCTCAACTACCTTCTGTGGCAGAGAGTTCCAGAGATTCACCACTCTCTGTGTGAAAAAAGTTTTTCTCATCTCGGTCCTAAAGGATTTCCCCTCTATCCTTAAGCTGTGACCCCTTGTCCTGGACTTCCCCAACATCGGGAACAATCTTCCTGCATCTAGCCTGTCCAACCCCTTAAGAATTTTGTACGTTTCTATAAGATCCCCCCTCAATCTCCTAAATTCTAGCGAGTACAAGCCGAGTCTATCCAGTCTTTCTTCATTTGAAAGTCCTGACATTCCAGGAATCAGTCTGGTGAACCTTCTCTGCACTCCCTCTATGGTAATAATGTCCTTCCTCAGATTTGGAGACCAAAACTGTACGCAATACTCCAGGTGTGGTCGCACCAAGACCCTGTACAACTGCAGTAGAACCTCCCTGCTCCTATACTCAAATCCTTTTGCTATGAATGCTAACATACCATTCGCTTTCTTCACTGCCTGCTGCACCTGCATGCCTACTTTCAATGACTGGTGTACCATGACACCCAGGTCTCGTTGCATCTCCCCTTTTCCTAATCGGCCACCATTTAGATAATAGTCTGCTTTCCTGTTTTTGCCACCAAAGTGGATAACCTCACATTTATCCACATTATACTGCATCTGCCATGCATTTGCCCACTCACCCAGCCTATCCAATTCATCTTGCAGCCTCCTAGCATCCTCCTCAAAGCTAACACTGCCCCCCAGCTTAGTGTCATCTGCAAACTTGGAGATGTTGCATTCAATTCCCTCATCCAAATCATTAATATATATTGTAAATAGCTGGGGTCCCAGCACTGAGCCTTGCGGTACCCCACTAGTCACTGCCTGCCATTCTGAAAAGGACCCGTTTACTCCTACTCTTTGCTTCCTGTTTGCCAGCCAGTTCTCTATCCACATCAATACTGAACCCCCAATACCGTGTGCTTTAAGTTTGTATACTAATTTCTTATGTGGGACCTTGTCGAAAGCCTTCTGAAAGTCCAGATATAACACATCCACTGGTTCTCCCCTATCCACTCTACTAGTTACATCCTCAAAAAATTCTATAAGATTCGTCAGACATGATTTACCTTTCGTAACTACTCCAGAATCTAAAGAGTTTTGAAAAATGATCACTAATGCATCCACTATTTCTGGAGCTACTTCCTTAAGTACTCTGGGATGCAGCCTATCTGGCCCTGGGGATTTATCGGCCTTTAATCCATTCAATTTACCTAACACCACTTCCCGGCTCACCTTGATTTCACTCATTTCTTCCATCTCCTTTGACCCGCGGTCCCCTGCTATTTCCGGCAGATTATTTATATCTTCCTTAGTGAAGTCGGAACCAAAGTACTTATTCAATTGGTCCGCCATGTCCTTATTCCCCATGATCCGTTCACCTGTTTCTGACTACAAGGGACCTACATTTGTTTTAACTAATCTCTTTCTCTTCACATATCTATAAAAACTTTTGCAGTCAGTTTTAATGTTCCCTGCCAGTTTTCTTTCATAATCTATTTTCCCTTTCCTAATTAGGCCCTTTGTCCTCCTCTGCTGGTCTCTGAATTTCTCCCACTCTGGTCAGCTCTTTTTTCTGGCTAATTTGTACGCTTCATCTTTTGCTTTGATACTATCCCTGATTTCCCTTGTTATCCACGGATGCACTACCTTCCCTGATTTATTCTTTTGCCAAACTGGGATGAACAATTTTTGTAGTTCATCCATGCAGTCTTTAAATGCCTTCCATTGCATATCCACCGTCAACCTTTTAAGAATTAATCGCCAGTCAATCTTGGACAATTCACGTCTCATACCCTCAAAGTTACCTTTCTTTAAGTTCAGAACCATTGTTTCTGAATTAACCATGTCACTCTCCATCCTAATGAAGAACTCAACCATATTATGGTCACTCTTGCCCAAGGGGCCACGCACAACAAGACTGTTAACTAACCCTTCCTCATTACTCAATACCCAGTCTAGAATAGCCTGCTCTCTCATTGGTTCCTCTACATATTTGTTTAGAAAACTATCCTGCATACATTCTAAGAAATCCTCTTCCTCAGCACCCCTGCCAATTTGATTCACCCAATCTATATGTAGATTGAAGTCACCCATTATAACTGTTTTACCTTTGTTGCACGCATTTCTAATTTCCTGTTTGATGCCATCCCCAACTTCACTACTACTGTTAGGTGGCCTGTGCACAACACCCACCAGCGTTTTCTGCCCCTTAGTGTTTCGCAGCTCTACCCATATCGATTCCACATCCTCCAAGCTAATGTCCTTCCTTTCCATTGCGTTAATCTCCTCTCTAACCAGCAACGCTACCCCACCTCCTTTTCCTTTCTGTCTATCCCTCCTGAATATTGAATATCCCTGGATGTTCAGCTCCCAGCCTTGGTCACCCTGGAGCCATGTCTCCGTGATCCCAACTCATCTACCTTATTACGAATGCTCCTTGCATTGAGACACAAAGCCTTCAGGCTTGTTTTTACAACGCTCTTACCCCTTATACAATTTTGTTGAAAAGTGGCCCTTTTTGATTTTTGCCCCGGATTTGTCTGCCTGCCACTTTTACTTTTCACCTTGCTACCTATTGCTTTTACCCCCATTTTACACCCCTCTGTCTCTCTGCTCACACATTTAAGAACCCCACCACCTCTTATTCTCTGTTTATTATTGTTTTCTTCTTTCCCCCTACATGTTGGGTCTGAGTGCTTCCCTTCTCTGCCTCCTGCCTCACACACTGTCTACTAGCTTTCTCTATTTGAGTCCCTCCCCGCAACCGTTCTAGCTTAAAGTCTCCGCAGTAGCCTTTGCAAATCTCCCCGCCAGGATATTGGTCCCCCTCGGGTTCAAGTGCAACCCATCCTTTTTGTACAGGTCGCACGTTCCACAAAAGAGGTCCCAATGATTCAGAAACTTGAATCCCTGCCTTCTGCACCAGTCCTTCAGCCACGCATTTATCCTCCACCTCGCTCCATTCCTACTCTCACTGTCGCGTGGCACAGGCAGTAATCCTGAGATTGTTACCTTTGCGGTCCTTCTTTTTAACTCTCCTCCTAACTCCCTAAATTCTCCTTTCAGGACCTCTTCTCTTTTTCTACCTATGTCATTTGTACCTATATGTACCATGACCTCGGGTCCTCTCCCTCCCATTTCAGGATATCTTGGACACGTTCAGACACATCCGAGACCCTGGCACCAGGGAGGCAAACTACCATCCGGGTCTCCCGACTGCGTCCACAGAATCGCCTGTCTGACCCCCTAACTATAGAGTCCCCTATTACTAATGCCCTCCTCTTCTTTTCCTTACCCTTCAGAGCAACAGGACCGGTCTCTGTACCGGAGGCCCGGCCGCTTTTGCCACCCCCAGGAAGGCTGTCCCCCCCAACAGTACTCAAACAGGAATACTTATTGTCAAGGTGTACAGCCACTGGGGTACTCTCTAGTCCCTGCCTCTGCCCCTTGCCCCTCCTAACCATGACCCACTTGCCTGCCTCCTGTGGTCTTGGAGTGACCACCTCTCAATGACTTCCTCGCTCTCCCTGACCAGACGGAGGTCATCGAGCTGCTGCTCCAGGTTCCTAATACGGTCCCTTAGGAGCCCCATCTCAATGCACCTGGCGCAGATGTGGACGTCTGGAAGGCTATCAGATTCCTTGACCTCTCACATCTGACATCCAGAACAGTAAACTGCCCTGGCCCGCATACTCCCCCTTTACACTGGATACAATACAAAGTACAGTACAATGCAATGTACAATACAATCAGCAAGGATCCTGTAAAATGACTTGGTTCCTACACAGAATCTTTTACTGATGGTTTATTATAATCACTAACACACACTATGCAATAGCTGTCCGTGGTCATCACTGGAGCTAGAGAGCGAGCTGGAGGTGGGGACCTTACAATTATACGAGAGACAATGGGGAGTGGTTAGTAGTGGTGAGGTCACTAAGTTAAAGGAACATGCACTGATCTACATCCCTCCTCTTGGAAACAAAAACATGGCAATACACAGAGCGACCACGGCTCATACGCTAGGATTACAAACCGCGCTGGGAACAGTTAATCGTGTCATAACACAGCTAAGCGAGCTCCCCGTAACGGACAGGCGGCTTGACCAACCAGCCAGAGCGGGTGCGCAACCCGCATTCCCCCTCAACCGCAGGAGCAGAAGGGACAGAGTCAGGGAAAGAGGTGGGAGAGCCGGGCGGGGAACGAACCGGAGACGGAGGAGAACAGCGAGGCGAAACGGGCACGCTGGCAGGCAAGGCAGGGGAAAGAGGCTTGTGAGCGCGGGGCATAGAGAGCTGGGAGGGCAGTTTCCACGACATGCGAGGAGTGACAGGGGCTGGCCGAGCCTCGGGCAGTATGGAAGGGATAGGTGGCTGAAACGGGTCCGCGGGAGGCGGAGGAGGCTCGTTGACGAGCAGGAGGTGCTGGCGTGACCGACGGTAGATAGCGCCCTCATAGTCGACGAGGTATGACCGGGGAGACCCGGCATTACCAACCACTACGGCCAGCCTGTAGTGCCCGGGGGGGGACTGCATCCGAACCACCTGGCCCGGGAACAGGCAAGGAAGCGGCCGGGCCGACTTGTCAAAGGAGCGCTTCTGGATGGCTTTCTTCTCGATGATGCGCTCTGTGACAGCAGCAGGGTTCTGGACCGAGGGTTTGAGGGACTGTTGCAAGACAGGGAGAGGTGGTCTAGTGGTGCGGGACATGAGGCGTTGGGCAGGTGAACCGAGCGCGGGGTCGCAGGAAATGTTGCGGAGGTTGAGGAGGGCAAGGTAGAAGTCGGAATGTGAAAGGCGGCAGTGTTCCAGCAGCTCCTTGGCACTGTGGACGGCGCGTTCCGCAAGGCCGTTGCTCTGCGGATATTCAGGGCTGCTGGTGATATGGCGAAAGTTCCAACGGGCAGCGAAGGCACGGAACTCGGCGCTGGAGAACTGGCTGCCGTTGTCCGATTGGAGGGTCACCGGGGGTCCGAAGGTGCAAATGTGGTGGCGAAGCTTCCCGATGACGGCGGCAGAGGTGATGGAAGGCAGCTGATCCACCTCAAACCAACTGGAGTATGAGTCCACCAGGACCAGGAAATGCTTGCCACGCCATTCGAAAAGGTCCGTGGCAACATACATCCACGGTAGCTCGGGGGCCGGCTGCTGCAGGAGGGGCTGGCGCTGCTGATGAGGCAGGAGACTGTTACAGGCTGCGCAAACGGAGACCCTGTCACGGATGTCCTGAGCCATACCTGGCCAGCAGAATTGGCTCTGGGCCTGGGACAAAGTGGCCTCCACCCCGGGGTGGCCATTGTGTGCAGTTTGAAAATAGTGATCCCGCAGAGCGGCCAGCACCACAACCTTGTGACCCTTCACCACCACGCCGTCGTGTAGCACTAGTTCATCACGAACCAGGAAGTAGGGTACGGCACCAGCCAGCAGGGAAGGGCGTCGGTCAGGCCAACCACGGCGGATAACGTCCGCAAGTTGTTGCAGGGCAGGATCATCAGCAGTGTGTTTGACCAGGGACTGCATCTGTTGGGATGGAACAATGTTAACATTCAGTACCTTCAGGTCAGAGGATTCGTATGGGTGGCGGGCAACTGAAGGGAGCGGCGCACGGGACAATGTGTCGGCCACAAACATATCTTTGCCCTTGCGGTACACAATCCGGAACGTGAAACAGCATCATCCGCTGCAACCGGGAAGAGGCGACATGGATAGGCTTGTTCAGAATAGTGACCAGTGGCTGGTGGTCAGTCTCAATGGTGAAGGTGTTGCCCAGAATGTAATCCCTAAACTTGGAGCAGGCGAACACCACGGCAAGTAGCTCCTTCTCGATCTGTGCATAACGTTGCTCGGCAGGGGTCATGGTGCGAGAAGCGTAGGAGACAGGTAGCTGCAGGCCGTCATAAAGCTGCAGACATGCGGCACCGAGACCGAACTTAGAGGCATCACAAGTGAGGACAATTGGTCTGTGCAGATCGAAGAACTTGAGAGTCGGTGTGTGTGTGAGCTTGGACTTCAGAGCCACGAACGCCGACTGGTGATGCGGGAGCCAGACCCATGCGGAGTCCTTCTTGATCAGCACCCTCAGGGGAGCACTCAGTTCGCTGAGGTCAGGTACGAACTTCCCCAGGTAATTGACCAGGCCCAGGAAGCGCTGCAGGCCGGGAACGTCAGTAGGAGCGGGCATCTCGGTGACTGCTGATGTTTTCTGGGGGTCAGGCTTTAAACCCCCTGCCGTGAAAACGTGACCAACGTAAGTGACTTCCGGGACCCGGAACCGACACTTCTTGGGGTTGAGCTTGAGATTGATTTTACGAGCCCTGTCCAGGACTTTGCGGAGGTGCAGGTCGTGCTCAGCAACGTCCCTCCCGTACACCAGGATGTCATCCACGATGATAGCGCACGGCAACCCAGCGAACAGCTGTTCCATGGTGCGCTGGAAAACCTCACTAGCCGAGTTGATCCCAAACGGCATACGGAGGAAACGGAACCTGCCGAAAGGTGTGATGAAGGTGGTCAGGAATGAGGAACGTTCATCTAAAGGGATCTGCCAAAATGAGCTTTTGGCGTCTAAGACAGAGAAGACAGTGGCAGGACCGACCTGTGCAGCGACGTCCTCCACCGTCCGCATGGGGTAGCTTGATGGCCAGGTTCAGGTCCTTTGGGTTAATGCAGATCCGGATCTCGCTCTTATCCTTCTTGGCAGCGACAACCATGTTTGAGACCCACCTGGTGGGAGTGCTCACCTCCTTGAGGATGCCCATGGTCACCATATCACACAGAGTAGATTCCACGCGGCCCTTCATAGCAAAGGAGACGCGGTGGGCCGGGTCGACACTCGGGTCGACAACGATTTTATAGTCACAGGGCAATTTGCCCAAAATGTCATCAAAACGGTCGGGGTATTCGCCCATGGGGTCCATGGGGGCCTGCTCCAGGTGAATTCCGCGGTGGAAAGAAACCAAGCCAAGGTCCTGGCACACACGGGCGCCCAACAGGGTGACGTTGTCAGAATCCAGCAGGTGGAAGGTGAGGGGCCGAGAGGTCTCAAGGACTGTGCAGATAAGCGTGGCCTTCCCCACTGGAACTGGAACTCCTCCCCCATAGACATGAAGCCGGGTGTCATCGGGAGTAACTATCTCCCCAGATCTTATCCGCTTGAAAAGGTTGACAGACATAACATTTGCAAAGGCACCAGTATCGACCTTGGCAAAGAATGAATGACCATTTACAGTAACATGCACAGAGGGATCTGTTATCGTAGCAGGTGCACCCAAAAGCAAAAACACTGTTGAATCACCATGGGAGGAGCTCCTATCAAAGTCCGACTGGTACTGATAACCAAGCGCGCTATCAGGGTCTGCAAGGTTGTTTAAATTCCTCCTTGGAGCAGGGACCGGCTTATCACGGGACCGACAAGCCGCCGAAAAGTGGTTCAGTTTGCCACAGGAATTACAAGTCTTACCCTGCGCGGGGCAAACGTTGAATTGGTGGAAAGAAAAATTACAATTGGGGCAACGGCGTGGGGTGACCTTAGCGGGCATTGCGGCGGGGTTTCGTCGTGGCGGACCAGCGTTCCACCGGCGGCCAGCTGCACCGGTAAAGTTAATGTCCTGGGACACCGGTTGAGACACGGAGCTAACAGCAGAGGCCATACGAGCGGAATGCATAGCCTCCCTTAGTGTCAAATCAGGTTTCATAAGGAGCTCATCACGCAGCTTAGCATTCAGGAGACCATTGACCAGGACATCCCTGATCAATTCGCCCGTGGAGATTGTTTCAAGGCGACAGCGCCGAGCCATATGACGCAAAGAGGCAATAAAAGCGTCAATATGCTCGTTCAATAATGTTATTGGTAGGGATATCACAGAGGGCAGTGAATTTAGCGATGAGACATACCGGGTCCCGACGGTCTTCTCCGGGACGACCGGAGCATAGTGAAGCATACTCCCCCCTTACACTGGATACAATACAAAGTACAGTACAATACAATGTACAATACAATCAGCAAGGATCCTGTAAAATGACTTGGTTCCTACACAGAGTCTTTTACTGATGGTTTATTATAATCACTAACACACACTATGCAATAGCTGTCCGTGGTCATCACTGGAGCTAGAGAGCAAGCTGGAGGTGGGGACCTTACAATTATACGAGAGACAATGGGGAGTGGTTAGTAGTGGTGAGGTCACTAAGTTAAAGGAACATGCACTGATCTACAGATCCGACTCCCAATCAGCTGCTCCCTCTTGTCCGCTTCCACTAATCAGCGGCTTCCTCAAGCCCACTTGTTTTGAAATGCGAATGGAACTTGGAACGTAACAGATTTCCTCCCTCTGCGACCTCTCCAACGGCTCTCGGGCCTCTGTAAGAAGCAAGCCCCGCGCTCGAGTTTATCTCCTACCGCTCGGGTGTAGCTCCTCCCTCTGCGACCTCTCCAACAGCTCTCGGGCCTCATTGAGTGGCTCAAAGGCCCGAATGGCCTACTCCTGCACCTATTGTCTATTGTCTATTGAGGTCAGGATTGAACCCGGCTGCAGCTCTACCAACTGCACCACTGTGCCACTGGGTAGAGACAATCTAGTGGGATGTCTGCACTGATCTCCAGCGAGGTGCTGAGGGAGTGTTCCATACCTGGAGTTATTCACTGGCACTCTATTAGCATCACAACCCAGCAGGTTCCCTCACTCCAATGCCACTGCTGAGTTTAGCTTTGTGGATGTGGTCATGCCAGGGACAACACCAGTTAATACACCAGAGTACGTATTTCAGAACCTCATGAATGTACCATTTGCGCAGTATCCTGTTCCTCTTTCTCAGGCAATTGATCATTTTGCAAGGTACTCCAATTATCCAAGGAACTGCAAATGCTGATTTATACCAAAGATAGACACAAAGTGCTGAAGTAACTCAGTAGGTCAGGCAGCATCTCTGGAGAACATGGATAAGTGACGTTTCAGGTTGGGACCTTTCTTTACACAGATTGCGGGGGAAGGGGGGGGGAAGCTGGAAGAGAGGAGAGGTAGGACAAAGCCTGGTAGGTAATAGGTTGACACAGGTGAGGGGCGAGTTTTCATAGGTCAACGGTGGACAAAGGCAAGACATGAAATAACAGAAGATGTGACAAAAGGATTGAGGAGTTGCAAATGGTGAAACTTGAGGAAGGAATGTTGGGGAAAGGGGCGGGGAGAGATAAGTGTGGGGCACAGGGGAGAGCGGAGGGGAGGTTTAGGGGGGAAGAAGGGAGAAAGGGAGAGTTTTGTAGTTACCTAACATTGGAGAATTCCATTTTCACACCTTTGTGTTGTAAGCTACCCAAGCGGAATATGAGGTGCTGTTTTTCACTCATGTGTGTGTGACCGCTCTCTTGCAATGGAAGAGGCCCAGGACAAAAAGATCAGTAATGGAATGGGAAGAGGAGTTAAAATGGTGAGCAACTGCGAGATCTGGTACAGATGTACAGGAGGCCACATTAAGCACACCGGATGCAGGAGACGAGATTAGAGGAGGTGCATGTGAACCTATGTCTCACCTGGAAAGACTGCTGGGGTCCCTGGAAAGAGGCGAGGGAGGTGGTATAGGGACAGATGTTACATCTATTGTTGTTGCAGGGAGAGGGTAGTTTGGGTGGGAAGGGTTGAGTGAACTAAGGATTGCAGAACAAGCGATCTCTGCAGAAGGCGGAAAGGGGTGGGGATGGGAAGATGTGAATGGTGGTGGTATTAGAGGTGATGGAAATGTCAGAGGATGAAGTGTTGGTTGTGGAGGTTGATGGGGTAAAAGATAAGAACCAGGGAAACTCTATCACGCCAAACATGGCCACACCACATCCTGTTCACACTGAATCAGATATAAGTTTTTGTCTCGTCCAGACGGGAGCAGCTTGAGGCTCTAAAGGAACATGATGTAGACTAGTATCTCCACTGAGCAATGAGATGTTTCTTGTGAAAAACAGGTTCCTGCTCCTAATGCTCATAGCGTTACTGCCAATGAGGAGCCTGTGGTTCTTCACAATCAAAGAGGTGCCACGATTCAGCAGCAAGCTGTCCTCCATGATCAGATATGTGCCACGCACCAACATATTCACTGGAATTTAGAAGGATGAGTGGGAATCTTATAGAAACATATAACATTCATAAAGGATTGGACTGGCTAGATGCAGGAAAAATGTTGGGGGAGTCCAGAACCAGGGGTCACAGTTTAAGAATAAGGAATAGGCCATTTAGGACTGAGATGAGGAAAAACTTCTTCACCCAGAGAGTTGTGAATCTGTGGAATTCTCTGCCACAGAAGGCAATGGAGGCCAATTCACTGAATGTTTTCAAGGGAGAGTTAGACTTAGCTCTTAGGCCTAAAGGCATCAAGGCATATGGGGAGAAAGCAGGAACGGGGCACTGATTTTAGATGATCAGCCATGATCACATTGAATGGCAGTGCTGGTTCGAAGGGCCGAATGGCCTACTCCGGCACCTATGTTTCTGTGTTTCCATGTTTCCGTGTTTCCGTGTTTCTGTGTTTCGTGTTTCGTGTTTCGTGTTTCTGTCTTTCTGTGTTTTTTTGCACAGCCTCTTTTCATTTCATGGTGATGTAGAATTTATGCATAATTTATGCATAATTTATGTATTTATGTGTTGTCTTAGCCTATGTTTCTGTGCTGCTACTGCAAGCAAGATTTTAATTGTACCTGTCCCGAACTGTACTTGTGCATTTAACAATAAACTTTGGCATTCAAGACAACTATGGAAGTAGTAATTGCTGACAAATTTTATTAAAATGAATCTCCAATTGTATGCATGCCTGAATGAGTGGATTTGTGGAATACGTTGGTAGGTTATTTTGCAATAGTGAGAAATCGTGTGCATCAGAAATCAGTGGATGGGCTGATTGCAAGTTGTGTCAAGGCTTTGTAACCGTGTACTGCTCATATCCCACACAATGAAATGATTCTTCAAAGCATTTAATTTCTGTATGATTATTTAATCAAGTAATTTGTGTTCTGGCATTGCCACAATCAGAGTAAAAGCATTTGCACTATTATTAATACAACTACAGAAAAATCATTCAACACGGACTCAAGCACTTTCCCTTCATTACTGATGATGATCTTGTCGGCTGGATGGATTACAGGTTAATTTTCTGACATTTCTTTGACAAAACCTGGCCTTGTGTACTAGCAGGGGGAGTCCAGAACACCAAGTGGCACATGAAGAACTAGGAAGGAAAAGACATAAAATAAGATTAATTTATCTAACACAACATAATGAAAATCTGCAGAGATTGCACAGTGCTGCGTTTTACCTCAGACTTTGGAAAGGATTGAATGATTTTGCAGCCAGCTGCTGCTGCTCCTATTCTAGAAGCTGGGCAGTCAGTTTTCCCGATGAAGACATCCGTAATGTAGATAATTCCCTCGAGCACCTGGAGTGAGAACAAAACCTATTTATACATGTGTTGAATGCTGCCTCTACCCCTAAATAACTGTAACATTTTATCTCATCAGTCTTCCAGTAGTTCTATCCCAGATAAAAAGATGCTGTATTAACCCACTGTGCTATTGCTGCACTCTTAAATTTGACACTGCTTTTGCCAGTGGTACATGGATGATGGAGGCATGCTGGGACACCTCACATAACCATTCCTCACACTCCTTCCTATTCTCATTTCAAAAATGGACTTCATGCATCCACATTTTTAATGTGCATTATAGAGAACATTCTGGTCAACATTTTCCTCGTAAGTCCAATCATTTACGATTAGCACATCAGTTATCATTGGGGGAAAAATTCTGCACTCTGTATCCTTCCCTTTGCTCCACCTATTGCACTTGATTGCATTTATGTATAGTTGAAAAGTGGCCCTTTTTGATTTTTGCCCTGGTTCTGTCTGCCTGCCACTTTTACTTTTCACCTTGCTACCCATTGCTTCTACCCTCATTTTACACCCCTCTGTCTCTACGCTCACACATTTAAGAAACCCTTTCCCTTTAACTCCATCCTCCACTATCCCATTCGACACCCCACCCCCCTTATTCAGTTTAAAACCACCCGTGGAGCAGTGGCAAACCTGCCTGCCAGAATGCTGGTCCCACACCTGTTAAGATGCAATCCGTCCCATTTGTACAGTTCCCCCTTACCCCAAAACAGATCCCAGGGATCTAAGAATCTAAATCCCTGCCCCGTGCACCAGTTCCTCAGCCACATGTTCAGGTCCCGTATCTCCCTGTTCCTGCTCTCGCCAGCACGAGGAACTGGAAGCAAACCGGAGATAACAACTCTGGAGGTCCTGCTTTTCAGCATTTTTCCGAGCTCTCTAAAGCTCTTTTTCGAGCTCTTTTGCCAGTGGTACATGGATGATGGAGGCATGCTGGGACACCTCACATAACCATTCCTCACACTCCTTCCTATTCTCATTTCAAAAATGGACTTCATGCATCCACATTTTTAATGTGCATTATAGAGAACATTCTGGTCAACATTTTCCTCGTAAGTCCAATCATTTACAATTAGCACATCAGTTATCATTGGGGGGGGAATTCTGCACTCTGTATCCTTCCCTTTGCTCCACCTATTGCACTTGATTTCATTTATGTATAGTATTATCTGATTTAATTGGATAGCATGCAAAATAAAGCTTTTCACTGTACCTTGCTATACTTACAATAATAAATCTAAATCCAAATTTACATACCACCATTTTGAGCAAATACTTCCTGGGAATTTAACACAGATTTTGTCCACTTAATGCACAGTGATTTGAGGGCCTGATCTGTGGCCCTTTTGTCCCAGAGCAGCGGCCATCTTCATCATTCCTCACAGCATGTCATCCACTCAGAGACCTAGTGTGAAAACAGGCCATTGGTCCCATTGTACCCAGTGGACACCCCTTTACATTAATCTCATCGTCCAGCACTTGGTCCATCGCCTTCTATGCCGAGTGCTCATGCAGACACTGCTTGAACGATGCCAGTGACCCTACCTCCAACCCTCTCTCCAGCAGGGCATTCCAGGTACTCATCACTTACAGTGTCCCCTCGGATTCCCACAAAATAACCTACCCCTTACTCTAATTTTTTGTCCACTATAATTCAGTTCTATCACGTGGCCTCCACTGCCTTCTGAGGCACAGAATTCCACAGATTCACAACTCTCTGGATGAAAAAGCTTTTCTTCATCTCCATTCTAAATGGCCTTATTCTTAAACTGTGACCCCTGGTTCTGCACTTCCCCAATATCGGGAACATGTTTCCTGCCTCTAGCGTGTCCAATCCCTTAATAATCTTAGATGTTTCAATAAGTTATCCTCTCATCCTTCTAAATCCCAGTCGCTCCATTCTTTCAACATATGACAGTCCCGCCATCCTGGGAATTAACCCCGTGAACCTACGCTGCACTCCCTCAATAGCAAGAATATCCTTCCTCAAATTTGGAGACCAAAACTGCACACAATACTCCAGGTGTGGTCTCACTCGGGCCCTGTACAACTGCAGAAGGACCTCTTTGGTCCTATACTCATCTCCTCTTGTTATGAAGGCCAACATGCCATTAGCTTTTTTCACTGCCTGCTGTACCTGCATTCTTACTTTGTGACTGATGAACAAGGACACCCAGATCTCGTTGTACTTCCCCTTTTCCCAACTTGACACCATTCAGATAATAATCTGCCTTCCTGTTCTTGCCACCAAAGTGGATAATCTCACATTTATCCCCACTAAACTGCATCTGTCATACATCTGCCCACTCACCCAACCTGTCCAAGTCACCCTGCATCCTCATAGCATCCTCCTCACAGTTCACACTGCCATCCAGCTTTGTGTCATCTGCAAATTTGCTAATGTTACTTTGAATCCCTTGATCTAAATCATTAATGTATATTGTAAATAGCTGTGGTCGCAGCACCAAGCCTTGCGGTACCCCACTAGTCATTGCCTGCCATTCTGAAAGGGACCCTTTAATCCCTACTCTTTGTTTCCTGTCTGCCAACCAATTTTCTATCCATGTCAGTCCCCTACCCCCAATTCCATGTGCTCTAATTTTGCCCACTAATCTCCTATGTGGGACATTGTCAAAGGCTTTCTGAAAGTCCAGGTACACTACATCCACTTGCTCTCCCTTGTCCATTTTCCTAGTTACATCCTCAAAAAATTCCAGAAGATTAGTCAAGCATGATTTCCCCTTCATAAATCCATGCTGACTTGGACCGATCCTGTTACGGCTATCCAAATGGGCCAATATTTCATCTTTTATAATTGACTCCAGCATCTTCCCCACCATCGATGTCAGGCTAACTGGTCTATAATTCCCTGCTTTCTTGCGCTCTCCTTTCTTAAAAGGTGGGATAACATTAGCTGCCCTCCAATCCACATGAACTGATCCTGAATCTATAGAACATTGGAAAATGATCACCAATATGTCCACGATTTCTAGAGCCACTGGGATGCAGACCATCAGGCCCTGGGGATTTATCAGCCTTCAGTCCCATTAGTCTACCCAACACCATTTCCTGCCTAATGTCAATTTCCTTCAGTTCCTCCATCACCCTTGGTCCTCTGGCCATTAGTACATCTGGGAGATTGTTTGTGTCTTCCTTAGTGAAGACAGATCCGAAGTACCTGTTCAACTCATCTGCTATTTCCTTGTTCCCCATAATAAATTCACCTGTTTCTGTCTTCAAGGGACCCACATTTGTCTTAACTAATTTTTTCCTCTTCACACACCTAAAGAAGCTTTTACTATCCACCTTTATATTCTTGGCTAGCATACCTTCGTACCTTATCTTTTCTCCACGTATTGCCTTTTTAGCTATCTTCTGTTGCTCTTTAAAAGTATCCCAATCCTCTGGCTTCCTGCTTATCTTTGCTATGTCATACGTCTTCTCTTTTATTTTTATACTGTACTTGACCCCTCATCAGCCACAGTCGCCTCTTACTCCCCTTAGAATCTTTCTTCCTCTGGAATGAACTGATCCTGCACTTTCTGTATTATTCCCAGAAATATCTGCCATTGTTGTTCCACATTCATTCCTGCTAGGGTCTCTTTCCAGTCAACTTTGGCCAGCTCCTCCCTCAAGCCTCCATAGTCCCCTTTGCTCAACTGTAAAACTGACACTTCCGATTTTCCCTTCTCCCTCTCAAATTGTAGATTAAAACGTATCATATTATGGTCACTACCACCTAATGGCTCCTTTACCTTGAGTTCCCTTATCAAATCCGGTTCATTACACAACACTAAATCCAGGATTGTCTTCTCCCTGGTAGGCTCCAGTACAAGCTGCTCTAAGAATCCATCTCGGAGGCACTACACAAACTCCCTTTTTGGGGTCCAGTACCAACCTGTTATTCCCAGTCTACCTGCATGTTGAAATCTCCCATAACAACCGTAGCATTACCTTTATGACATGCCAATTTTAACATTTCCAAGACAACTCTCTGCTCTGGAGTATACATTCACCACATAACATCGGGACCCGCCATATAACTCTCCACAGGTCAGCAAACTACCTGCAGTCACTCCTGCCTTTTTCAAGTGGGAACGGCATCGTGCGCACGTCACTGTTTCTGCACTTGCATCATGCAAGCAATTTTCAAACTCTAGACTTGTTCGAGTGCCACTTTTTAAGCAGGGCATAGCTGCCATTTAAAGGTAGAGTAAACAGCTTTCAATCATAATTGCAGAAAGAATAAGTTGCTTTCTTACCTGTGCTTTGGCATTCAGGTACTGGACAATTTTGTACAGAATGCCTTTCTGGCTGTTGAGTTCTTGCATGGCCATTTCTGCAATTGCCTGGAATTCGCTGTCACTGGTATCAACGTTCAGAAGTGAAGGACTGCCCTGGCCAGTCTGGGCAAGTTGCTGTATTTCCTTCACATGGTGCTTGGTCTCAGCAGAGACGGAAAGAAGGGTAAGGGAGAAAACAGCGAGTGCAAATTGCCAGCCAGCCATGATCTTTTCTTCGTCTCACTCAATGAACTGATAGCAGGCAATTCACTGCTCTGTTTTTATACTGTTTCAACTCAAGGGTGTGACAGTGATACTCATTCAATTAAATATTAGGATGGTGATACACCGTTAGCTTTGAATTAGTTTTAGTACCTAAATATTTTGTGGTATTTGCAAGATAAGAACAAATTAGGTGATTTCTTACAGCAAACAGGAGTGTTTTGTGTATTTTTATTTAAAACCAGGTTACTCATATTTCTTATCAGATGCGAGTTCAAAAAGAAAATTTGATTCACGTGTTTAATCAGCGACCTAGGTGTGCGGATTTCCAAACTCTATTCAGTTGTATGTCCCGGAAAAATAATCCCAAACGTTTCCTACATGATGAACAAACATTGGTGACACAATTAGATCAGATTTTCGTTTTCACCATATCTGCCTTCCAAGGAGCTATCCCTACACGATGTGTCTCCACAATAGAACATAGACCCTAGAACAGTACAGCACAAGAACAGGCCCTTCAGCCCACAATGTCCCTGCCAAACATAATGTCAAGTTAAATTAACCTCCTCTGCCTGCATCTCATTCACGTCTCTCCATTCCCTGCATATCCATAACACTGCCCAGTCCATCATCGGCTCTGACCTCCCTACCATCAAGGGGATCTACTACAGTCGCTGCCTAAAAAAGGCTGGCAGCATCATCAAGGACCCACACCATCCTGGCCACACACTCATCTCCCCGCTACCTTCAGGTAGAAGGTACAGGAGCCTGAAGTCTGCAACGTGCAGGTTCAGGAATAGCTGCTTCCCCACAGCCATCAGGCTATTAAACTCAACTCAAACAAAACTCTGAGCATTAATAGCCCATTATCTGTTTATTTATTCATGTGTGTATATATTTATATAATGGTATATGGGCACACTGATCTGATCTGTATTCATGTCTACCATAATCTGTTGTGCTGAAGCAAAGCAAGAATTTCATTGTTCTATCAGGGACAAGTGACAATAAACTCTCTTGAATCTTGAATCTTGAATCTATCCAAAATCCTCTGAAATGCCACATATCTGCCTCCACCACCACTCCGGGAAGTACATTTCCAGGCGCCAACACTCTGTGTAAAGAACATGCCCAGTACATCACTTTCAAACGCTGTGCCCTCTCAACTTAAAGCTATGCCCTCTAGTCTTTGACATTTCCACCCTGGTTAAAAAGGTTCTGACCATCTACACTATCTAGGCCTCTCATAATTTTATATACTTTTAGCAGGTCTGCCCTCAGCCTCCATCATTCTAGAGGAAACTATTGAAGTCTGTCCAACTTCTCCTTAAAGTTAATACCCTTTAATCCGTGCAGCATTCTGGTAAATCTCTTCTGCACAAGCTCTGTAAAATGGCCTATCAGCCAGTTTAATGATAGTCATAGTACTCCAGGACTGGGAAACAGGCCTTTCAACCCAATGAGTTTACACCAATCATCAAGTCATCATTTACACTGACCTGTTTTATTCTCCTCAAATTCCCATCAACTCCTTCCCATGTTTCTGCATTTATCGTTTAGTTCTTGAGAAGGCAAACAACTCCATTCAGGTGTACGACAGTGCGGGTCAAGTCCTCAACACATAATTGAACATTCAAGAGGTAACATGGGTCATTTGTTGCTTCTGTTATTGGGAGTTCAGGCTTCGGGACATGCTTAGTTTAGTATAGTGATACAGCGTGGAATCAGGCCCTTCGGCTCGCCAGGTCCACACACTCGGTCACACTAGTTCTATGTTGTCCCACTTTCCCATCCAATCCGTATACACTAGGGGCAATTTACAAAGGCAAATTAAACTACCAACCTGCACATCCTTGAAATGTGGAGGGAAATCAGAGGACCCTGAAGAAAGCCACACCATCATAGGGAGAACGTGCAGATTCCACACGGACCTCACCTGAGGTATCTTATTGAAACATATAAGATTATTAAGGGTTTGGACACGCTAGATGCAGGAAACATGTCCCTGATGTTGGAGGAATCCAGAACCAGGGGCCACTGTTCAAGAATAAGGGGTAAGCCATTTAGAACGGAGATGAGGAAACACTTTTTCACATAGAGAGTTGTGAGTCTGTGGAATTCTCTGTCTCAGAGGGCGGTGGAGGCCGGTTCTCTGGATACTTTCAAGAGAGAGCTAGATAGGGCTCTTAAAGATAGCGGAGTTAGGGGATATGGAGAGAAGGCTGGAACGGGGTACTGATTCGGGATGATCAGCCATGATAGAAACATAGAAAATAGGTGCAGGAGTAGGCCATTCGGCCCTTCGAGCCTGCACCGCCATTCAATATGATCATGGCTGATCATCCAACTCAGTATCCCGTACCTGCCTTCTCTCCATACCCCCTGATCCCTTTAGCCACAAGGGCCACATCTAACTCCCTCTTAAATATAGCCAATGAACTGGCCTCAACTACCTTCTGTGGCAGAGAGTTCCAGAGATTCACCACTCTCTGTGTGAAAAAAGTTTTTCTCATCTGGTCCTAAAGGATTTCCCCTCTATCCTTAAGCTGTGACCCCTTGTCCTGGACTTCCCCAACATCGGGAACAATCTTCCTGCATCTAGCCTGTCCAACCCCTTAAGAATTTTGTAAGTTTCTATAAGATCCCCCCTCAATCTCCTAAATTCTAGCGAGTACAAGCCGAGTCTATCCAGTCGTTCTTCATATGAAAGTCCTGACATCCCAGGAATAAATCTGGTGAACCTCTGCACTCCCTCTATGGCAATAATGTCCTTCCTCAGATTTGGAGACCAAAACTGTACGCAATACTCCAGGTGTGGTCTCACCAAGACCCTGTACAACTGCAGTAGAACCTCCCTGCTCCTATACTCAAATCCTTTTGCTATGAATGATAACATACCATTCGCTTTCTTCACTGCCTGCTGCACCTGCATGCCTACTTTCAATGACTGGTGTACCATGACACCCAGGTCTCGTTGCATCTCCCCTTTTCCTAATCGGCCACCATTTAGATAATAGTCCGCTTTCCTGTTTTTGCCACCAAAGTGGATAACCTCACATTTATCCACATTATACTGCATCTGCCATGCATTTGCCCACTCACCCAGCCTAAGTTTGTATACTAATCTCTTATGTGGGTACCTTGTCGAAAGCCTTCTGAAAGTCCAGATATAACACATCCACTGGTTCTCCCCTATCCACTCTACTAGTTACATCCTCGAAAAATTCTATAAGATTCGTCAGACATGATTTACCTTTCGTAAATCCTTGCTGACTTTGTCCAATGATTTCACCACTTTTCAAATGTGCTGCTATCCCATCTTTAATAACTGACTCTAGCAGTTTCCCCACTACCGATGTTAGACTAACTGGTCTGTAATTCCCCGTTTTCTCTCTCCCTCCCTTTTTAAAAAGTGGAGTTACATTAGCTACCTCCAATCCTGAGGAACTACTCCAGAATCTAAAGAGTTTTGAAAAATTATCACTAATGCATCCACTATTTCTGGAGCTACTTCCTTAAGTACTCTGGGATGCAGCCTATCTGGCGCCTGGGGATTTATCGGCCTTTAATCCATTCAATTTACCTAACACCACTTCCCGGCTCACCTGGATTTCACTCAGGTCCTCCATCTCCTTTGACCCGCGGTCCCCTACTATTTCCGGCAGATTATTTATGTCTTCCTTAGTGAAGACGGAACCAAAGTACTTATTCAATTGGTCCGCCATGTCCTTGTTCTCCATGATCAATTCACCTGTTTCTGACTACAAGGGACCTACATTTGTTTATTAACTAATCTCTTTCTCTTCACATATCTATAAAAACGTTTGCAGTCAGTTTTAATGTTCCCCGCCAGTTTTCTTTCATAATCTATTTCCATTTCCTAATTAAGCCCTTTGTCCCCCTCTGCCGGTCTCTGAATTTCTCCCAGTCCTCTGGTCGGCTCTTTTTTCTGGCTAATTTGTACGCTTCATCTTTTGCTTTGATACTATCCCTGATTTCCCTTGTTATCCACGGATGCACTACCTTCCCTGATTTATTCTTTTGCCAAACTGGGATGAACAATTTGTGTAGTTCATCCATGCAGTCTTTAAATGCCTTCCATTGCATATCCACCGTCAACCCTTTATGAATTAATCGCCAGTCAATCTTGGCCAATTCACGTCTCATACCCTCAAAGTTACCTTTCTTTAAGTTCAGAACCATTGTTTCTGAATTAACCATGTCACACTCCATCCTAATGAAGAACTCAACCATATTATGGTCACTCTTGCCCAAGGGGCCACACGCAACAAGACTGTTAACTAACCCTTCCTCATTACTCAATACCCAGTCTAGAATAGCCTGCTCTCTCGTTGGTTCCTCTACATGTTGGTTTAGAAAACTATCCCGCATACATTCCAAGAAATCCTCTTCCTCAGCACCCCTGCCAATTTGATTCACCCAATCTATATGTAGATTGAAGTCACCCATTATAACTGTTTTACCTTTGTTGCACGCATTTCTAATTTCCTGTTTGATGCCATCCCCAACTTCACTACTACTGTTAGGTGGCCTGTACACAACACCCACTAGCGTTTTCTGCCACTTAGTGTTTCGCAGCTCTACCCATATCGATTCCACATCCTCCAAGCTAATGTCCTTCCTCTCCATTGCGTTAATCTCCTCTCTAACCAGCAACGCTACCCCACCTCCTTTCCTTTCTTTCTATCCCTCATGAATATTGAATATCCCTGGACGTTCAGCTCCCAGCCTTGGTCACCCTGGAGCCATGTCTCCGTGATCCCAACTATATCATAATCATTAATAGCTATCTGCACATTCAACTCATCTACCTTATTACGAATGCTCCTTGCATTGAGACACAAAGCCTTCAGGCTTGTTTTTACAACGCTCATTACCCCTTATACAATTTTTTGTTGTGAAAAGTGGCCCTTTTTGATTTTTGGATTTGTCTGCCTGCCACTTTTACTTTTCACCTTGCTACCTATTGCTTTTACCCCCCATTTTACACCCCTCTGTCTCTCTGCTCACACATTTAAGAACCCCACCACCTCTTATTCTCTGTTTATTATTGTTTTCTTCTTTCCCCCTACATGTTGGGTCTGAGTGCTTCCCTTCTCTGCCTCCTGCCTCACACACTGTCTACTAGCTTTCTCTATTTGAGTCCCTCCCCGCAACCGTTCTAGCTTAAAGTCTCCGCAGTAGCCTTTGCAAATCTCCCCGCCAGGATATTGGTCCCCCTCGGGTTCAAGTGCAACCCATCCTTTTTGTACAGGTCGCACGTTCCACAAAAGAGGTCCCAATGATTCAGAAACTTGAATCCCTGCCTTCTGCACCAGTCCTTCAGCCACGCATTTATCCTCCACCTCGCTCCATTCCTACTCTCACTGTCGCGTGGCACAGGCAGTAATCCCGAGATTGTTACCTTTGCGGTCCTTCTTTTTAACTCTCCTCCTAACTCCCTAAATTCTCCTTTCAGGACCTCTTCTCTTTTTCTACCTATGTCATTGGTACCTATATGTACCACGACCTCGGGCTCCTCTCCCTCCCATTTCAGCATATCTTGGACACGTTCAGACACATCCGAGACCCTGGCACCAGGGAGGCAAACTACCATCTGGGGTCTCCCGACTGCGTCCACAGAATCGCCTGTCTGACACCCTAACTATAGAGTCCCCTATTACTAATGCCCTCCTCTACTTTTCCTTACCCTTCTGAGCAACAGGACCGGGCTCTGTACCGGAGGCCCGGCCGCTGTTGCTACCCCCAGGTAGGCTGTCCCCCCCAACAGTACTCAAACAGGAATACTTATTGTCAAGGTGTACAGCCACTGGGGTACTCTCTAGTCCCTGCCTCTGCCCCTTGCCCCTCCTAACCGTGACCCACTTGCCTGCCTCCTGTGGTCTTGGAGTGACCACCTCTCAATGACTTCCTCGCTCTCCCTGACCAGACGGAGGTCATCGAGCTGCTGCTCCAGGTTCCTAATACGGTCCCTTAGGAGCCCCATCTCAATGCACCTGGCGCAGATGTGGACGTCTGGAAGGCTATCAGATTCCTTGACCTCTCACATCTGACATCCAGAACAGTAAACTGCCCTGGCCCGCATACTCCCCTTTACACTGGATACAATACAAAGTACAGTACAATACAATGTACAATACAATCAGCAGGATCCTGTAAATGACTTGGTTCCTTCACAGAGTCTTTTACTGATGGTTTATTATAATCACTAACACACACTATGCAATAGCTGTCCGTGGTCATCACTGGAGCTAGAGAGCGAGCTGGAGGTGGGGACCTTACAATTATACGAGAGACAATGGGGAGTGGTTAGTAGTGGTGAGGTCACTAAGTTAAAGGAACATGCACTGATCTACATCCCTCCTCTTGGAAACAAAAACATGGCAATACACAGAGTGACCACGGCTCATACGCTAGGATTACAAACCGCGCTGGGAACAGTTAATCATGTCATAACACAGCTAAGCGAGCTCCCGTTACGGACAGGCGGCTTGACCAACCAGCCAGAGCGGGTGCGCAACCCGCATTCCCCCTTCAACCGCAGGAGCAGAAGGGACAGAGTCAGGGAAAGAGGTGGGAGAGCCGGGCGGGGAACGAAACCGGAGACGGAGGAGAACAGCGAGGCGAAACGGGCACGCTGGCAGGCAAGGCAGGGGAAAGAGGCTTGTGAGCACGGGGCATAGAGAGCTGGGAGGGCAGTTTCCGCGACATGCGAGGAGTGACAGGGGCTGGCGGGGCCTCCGGCAGAATGGAAGGGATAGGTGGCTGAAACGGGTCCGCGGGAGGCGGAGGAGGCTCGTTGACGAGCAGGAGGTGCTGGCGTGACCGACGGTAGATAGCGCCCTCATAGTCGACGAGGTATGACCGGGGAGAGACGGCATTACCAACTACTACGGCCAGCCTGTAGTGCCCGGAGGGGGACTGCATCCGAACCACCTGGCCCGGGAACAGGCAAGGAAGCGGCCGGGCCGACTTGTCAAAGGAGCGCTTCTGGATGGCTTTCTTCTTGATGATGCGCTCTGTGACAGCGGCAGGGTTCTGGACCGCGGGTTTGAGGGACTGTTGCGAGACAGGGAGAGGTGGTCTAGTGGTGCGGGACATGAGGCGTTGGGCAGGTGAACCGAGCGCGGGGTCGCAGGAAATGTTGCGGAGGTTGAGGAGGGCAAGGTAGAAGTCGGAATGTGAAAGGCAGCAGTGTTCCAGCAGCTCCTTGGCTCTGCGGACGGCGCGTTCCGCAAGGCCGTTGCTCTGCGGATACAAATGTAATCCCTAAACTTGGAGCAGGCGAACACCACGGCAAGTAGCTCCTTCTCGATCTGTGCATAACATTGCTCGGCAGGGGTCATGGTGCGAGAAGCGTAGGAGACAGGTAGCTGCAGGCCGTCATAAAGCTGCAGACATGCGGCACCGAGACCGAACTTAGAGGCATCACAAGTGAGGACAATTGGTCTGTGCAGATCGAAGAACTTGGGAGTCAGTGTGTGTGTGAGCTTGGACTTCAGAGCCACGAACGCCGACTGGTGATGCGGGAGCCAGACCCATGCGGAGTCCTTCTTGATCAGCTCCCTCAGGGGAGCACTCAGTTCGCTGAGGTCAGGTACGAACTTCCCCAGGTAATTGACCAGGCCCAGGAAGCGCTGCAGGCCGGGAACGTCAGTAGGAGCGGGCATCTCGGTGACTGCTGATGTTTTCTGGGGGTCAGGCTTTAAAACCCCCTGCCGGGAAAACGTGACCAACGTAAGTGACTTCCGGGACCCGGAACCGACACTTCTTGGGGTTGAGCTTGAGATTGATTTTACGAGCCCTGTCCAGGACTTTGCGGAGGTGCAGGTCGTGCTCAGCGACGTCCCTCCCGTACACCAGGATGTCATCCACGATGATAGCGCACGGCAACCCAGCGAACAGCTGTTCCATGGTGCGCTGGAAAACCTCACTAGCCGAGTTGATCCCAAACGGCATACGGAGGAAACGGAAACCTGCCGAAAGGTGTGATGAAGGTGGTCAGGAATGAGGAACGTTCATCTAAAGGGATCTGCCAAAATGAGCTTTTGGCGTCTAAGACAGAGAAGACAGTGGCAGGACCGACCTGTGCAGCGACGTCCTCCACCGTCCGCATGGGGTAGGTGCGGGCGCTTGATGGCCAGGATCAGGTCCTTTGGGTTAATGCAGATCCGGATCTCGCTCTTATCCTTCTTGGCAGCGACAACCATGTTTGAGACCCACCTGGTGGGAGCGCCTCACCTCCTTGAGGATGCCCATGGTCACCATATCACGCAGAGTAGATTCCACGCGGCCCTTCATAGCAAAGGAGACGCGGTGGGCCGGTCGAACCACTGGGTCGACACTCGGGTCGACAACGATTTTATAGTCACAGGGCAATTTGCCCAAAATGTCATCAAAACGGTTGGGGTATTCGCCCAGGGGGTCCATGGGGGCCTGCACCAGGTGAATTCCACGGTGGAAAGAAACCAAGCCAAGGTCCTGGCACGCACGGGCGCCCAACAGGGTGACGTTGTCAGAATCAGCAGGTGGAAGGTGAGGGGCCGAGAGGTCTCAAGGACTGTGCAGATAAGCGTGGCCTTCCCCACTGGAACTAGAACTCCTCCCCCATAGACATGAAGGCGGGTGTCATCGGGAGTAACTATCTCCCCAGATCTTATCCGCTTGAAAAGGCTGACAGACATAACATTTGCAAAGGCACCAGTATCGACCTTGGCAAAGAATGAATGACCATTTACAGTAACATGCACAGAGGGATCTGTTATCGTAGCAGGTGCACCCAAAAGCAAAAACACCGTTGAATCACCATGGGAGGAGCTCCTATCAAAGTCCGACTGGTACTGATAACCAAGCGCGCTATCAGGGTCTGCAAGGTTGTTTAAATTCCTCCTTGGAGCAGGGACCGGCTTATCACGACCGACAAGCCGCCGAAAAGTGGTTCAGTTTGCCACAGGAATTACAAGTCTTACCCTGCGCGGGGCAAACGTTGAATTGGTGGAAAGAAAAATTACAATTGGGGCAACGGCGTGGGGTGACCTTAGCGGGCATTGCGGCGGGGTTTCGTCGTGGCGGACCAGCGTTCCACGGCGGCCAGCTGCACTGGTAAAGTTAATGTCCTGGGACACCGGTTGAGACACGGAGCTAACAGCAGAGGCCATACGAGCGGAATGCATAGCCTCCCTTAGTGTCAAATCAGGTTTCATAAGGAGCTCATCACGCAGCTTGGCGTTCAGGAGACCATTGACCAGGACATCCCTGATCAATTCGTCCGTGGAGATTGTTTCAAGGCGACAGCGCCGAGCCATATGACGCAAAGAGGCAATAAAAGCGTCAATATGCTCGTTCAATAATGTTATGGTAGGGATATCACAGAGGGCAGTGAATTTAACGATGAGACATACCGGGTCCCGACGGTCTTCTCCGGGACGACCGGAGCATAGTGAAGCATACTCCCCCCTTACACTGGATACAATACAAAGTACAGTAAATACAATGTACAATACAATCAGCAAGGATCCTGTAAAATGACTTGGTTCCTACACAGAGTCTTTTACTGATGGTTTATTATAATAGTAAGATTAAACGAGAACTTACCAGTTTGAAGTTTGATCTGTATTTTATGAGGAGTTACGATGAGGGATTACGTGAAGACCCCGTCCAGCACGCATGCGCGACATTCTTCAAAGCAGCGGTGTGGAATCACAGGAAACACAATAATTGAAATAAACATAGTAAAGAAAAGGAGAACTAAGATACCTGTTGATCTATATATTTGAGGGTGGGAGCGGAGGGCACGTAATCCCTCATCGTAACTCCTCATAAAATACAGATCAAACTTCAAACTGGTAAGTTCTCGTTTAATCTTACTATTTTACTTCGGAGTCACGTGAGTGACTACGTGAAGATTTTAAAGCTCTGTGATTTCAAACCGTGTAACAGTTCATACTTCACTCGCTGCCGAAGTCATTCAAGGAGGAAGTATGTTATCGTAATCAGCCATAATCTGTTTGTAAACAATAATGGTATCTATTAAACAATAACAAAAGACAAATGCTCCCCCGGGCTTAAATTTATATATTTTTGCAGATTTTAAAACTCTTTCTGCAAATAACACAGGTTCTGCTAGCGGCTTGTGGTAGAACGTTTGGAACGTTTTCTCCATGTTCATTCTTTTAGCCGCCGATGTGGATGCTGCCCTGGTGGAGTGAGATGTATATACATCAGTATCTACTCAGCAGCTCCCAGTACCTGCTTGAGCCATCTCGAGATGGTTTGGCTCGACACCCAACCATGAGGTTTCTTGTAGCTGACCCATAAGGCTTTTTTATTTATTTATTTATTTATATATATATATATGGGTTTTTTTTCCTTTCTCCCTCGAGAATCTCTTGTTGTGTTGTTGTAAGTGAATAAGTAAGTCATGACACACAACCGTAGGTCAGGTGGGTATGCCCGGAAATCCATAACTAGGACTCAAGTTCCTTGCTTGCTCTGCTTTAGCAGCTCCTGAATGGTGAATGAGACCCGGTCTGGTGTTATAACCATGTTGTCCAGTCGCAGTAAGTGGAGGGACTGGACTCTTTGTGCTGAGACTAGTAGCATCAGCATGACCGTTTTCAGGGTTAGCTTTTCCAGGGTGAGAGACCTGGCTGGGGACCATCCCCTTAGGTATGTCAGGACCACACTGACATCCCAGATTTGTGTATACCTAGGTCTAAGAGGGTTGGAGTTGACGATACTCCTCATGAGTTTGATCACCAGTGGGTGAGACCCTATGGCCTGTTGTCCTGGCACCTGTTTTAAGTAGGCTGACAGCGCACGTCTGGCAGTATTGATGGCGCTGTAGCTCAATCCTTCATTATGGTGAAGGCCCCCCAGGAACTCCAGTACATTGGTTATGGTTGCAGATGAGTACGTTGTCCCAGTAGTCGAGCAGTATCTTTCCCACTTCCTGATGCTCGATAGGTATTGTTTCCTGGTGGACATATGGTGTCATCATGTTGATGGTCCTGTCAGACAATCCCAGTCCCAGCAGTGGTCTTTTGATAATCTGCAACCCAGTAGGTTAATTTTGGCATGGCATGGATGACTTATGCCTGATACAGGGTGCGTCAATAGGTCTGGGCTACTGGGAAAAGTCATAGGAGTTTCGATGACCATGTCGAGGACCACTGGGAACCATGGCTGTGTAGGCCAGTTGGTACTATCAAAATACCTGAAGCAGAGTCCATCTGTATTTTGCGTAGTACCCTACAGATTAAGGCAGAAGGGGAAAAAGCATAGAAGAAATCGGTCCCCCAGTTCAGCGCGAATGCATCTATCGCTGCTGCCTCAGGGTGTGGTTCCCAAGGGACATACATTGGTACGTGGTGATTTAGTCTGGATGCAAAGAGATCGATATCTGGTGTGCCATATTGGTTTGTAATTTTAGCAAAAGCTCTAGGATTTAACATCCATTCGGTGTTTATCATTGAATTTGCGTGACCTGGCACTGTATTTAGCTTACCTGGTAGGTAAGTTGCTGATAGCCAAATATGTCTACCGACCCACCATTACCAGATTGTGTTGACCCAATTGTCACATGATATCGATTTTATTCCGGTCATATGGTTAATATAGGCCACCACCGTGATATTATCAATTTGTAAATGAACATGCAAGTTGTGCATATTCCTAGAATATGCTTTAAAACCATAAAACGCACCCAACATTTCCAAATAATTTATGCCCAGTGTTTGTAGTAAAGACGAGTCTAGGTTAGTCCATCTACCACCTGTGCTGGATATGGTATTAGTTGCTCCCCAGCCTTGAGCACTGGCATCTGTTTGTATAGTTAACGTTGGGTTATTGATGATGATAGGGCTGGAACTATGCCAAATGTGTTATATCCACCATTGTAACTCTGATATTGCTTCAATGGGTAGTTTCATGGATCTGTCAAAGTGACCTGCATGTCGTTTCAACGCCTGTACTTTTGCCCTTTGTAGGTGCTGATAGTGCAGGAGTCCAAATTGTGTAGCTGAAAATGCTGCTACCATTTTGCCAATTACTCTTGCCACTTGTCGGATGGTTGGTCGATTGCTTACCATTAAATTGTTGCACATCTGTGCCAATTCTGCTACTTTACCTTTTGGCAACGTTACAGACATGTGGATTGAGTTAATTGAATCCCAGATAGTCCATAGTTGTGGATGGCGTCAACTTAGATTTATCTGGATGTATGACAAACCCAGGGTTTCAAACAATTATTTGGTAGCTAATACAGCTGATTTAGCCAACTCCATGGTTTTGCCAACTATTAGGATATCATCAAGATACGTCATGACAATATGTCTTTGTTTCGGTAATGTTGCCAAGGCTGGTTTTAATATCTTGGTAAATAGTCTAAGGCTGATGTCAACCCATTAGGCATTACTTTATACTGCCATAGTTGCCCCATCCAGGTAAATTTTCAGGTATCTGCGATGACCCTTGTGAATGGGTACTGAATAGTAGGCATCTTTTAAATCAATGCTTGCCATAAAGTATCCTTTGGAAATCAGTTGTTTAGCAGTTACAAATGTTTCCATTTTGAAATGTACATACTTAACAAAGGTATTTAGTGAGGTTAAGTCAATGATGATGCGACATCCACCATCTTTTTTACTTTTGGTAAATATATTTGAGACAAATTCCAAAGGATCATGTTTGGATTTCTCAATGACACCCTTTGTAAGTAACCTCACCAGTTCTGCTTGAGCCTCTAGTTCTCTTTGACTGAGAGGGTAAAGACCCTTTGGGTACGTGCTGAACTGGTGGCATGTTTTCGTGAATGAACTCTATTTTGTATCCCCGAATACTGTTAAGTATATAACTATCATTCGTGAGACACCTCCTGTTAGTACAGTTCCCCATTTACATGCTGGTAGGAACCAGACCCACCTACCTCCATAGTTATGGTAGTGTTCCTTTCTTCCGTTTGTTCATCCGTCGTTATACTGCTGGATGTACTGCTGATGTACTGCTGATTGGGGGTGGCGCATTTTCCATGGGGTCCGCTCTGGGCCCTGGCCTAAAAAGGCTTTCGGGGATAGTATGCGGACCCCGAGCTTTCACCAGTTACATAAATTTGACCTTGACTGGTGGACGCGGTGAGGTACTGCCGTCTGGTTTTTTCTGTGGGTCTGCTCGTTCCGGGGCCTGCCCTCATGAGACCAAATGCTTTGGACTCCTCCTCCAGGTCTTTCACTTGTCCTTCCAAATAACAGGATCTGCGGCTCTGAGGCCGGTGTTTTACACTGTCCTGCAAACCTGGGATTGAGGGCAGGTCTTATTCTCTCCTTGCGGAGGTTATTTATCTCATATTGGGTGTAGCACAGCAGAGCCAGAGTGTCTTGCTGGTTTGTGGTCATATCCACCCCATCCACGGAACGAGCATAGGCTGTTATCCCTGTCGTCAGGAGCTTGAGGATTTTAGCTCCTGGTTCCGGATACTCTGTCCCCCCCCCCCCAGATTTGGCTGTTAACAGCCGGTACATTGAGCGAACTGCAGTTTTCCAGCTCTAGTGCCTCATTAAGTACCTGTCTTGTAGGGGTTTGAGGGACAGGTGGTTGATGCTGGCCGCCAGTTTTGGCTCCAATGGCCGCCCTGCTCGTGGTGAAACCACGTAGCGAATCTCCACACCCAGCAGCTCTTCCTGATCCTGTACCCCAAGCGTACTCCCGACATCTTCAGCCAATGACCCCTCTTCCTGACCAGCCCAGCCCTGGTCGCCAACGCTGCCCTGCTTTGAGGGGAAAGCGATGGCCAGTGCATTGTAGAGCACTGATGTGGGAGTGCCTGATCCCCCTGGCGAGACTGCTCTAGCTCCTGAAGCAAGTCTCGCTGGAGCAGTTGCTCCATGAGCCTTTCCATTCGGCTCAGGCGGCTAGCTCTGCCGCTCTAAGGCGGACCCTCCTCATCGGAGTCAGGCATAACCGGCCGGTATTTTTTTTTTTTTTTTTTAAACTTTTCCTCCAGCCCGCTGCCGCTCATCAGGCTGCGCTAGCGGGACTGGGATCGGCTCGGTCTCGATGAGGGTGGACCGCTGCATATGCGGTCCAGATGCCGCCTCTCGCCCCCCACTGATACATAGATACATAGAAAATAGGTGCAGGAGTAGGCCATTCGGCCCTTCGAGCCTGCACCGCCATTCAATACGATCATGGCTGATCATCCAACTCAGTATCCCGTACCTGCCTTCTCTCCATACCCCCTGATCCCTTTAGCCACAAGGGCCACATCTAATTCCCTCTTAAATATAGCCAATGAACTGGCCTCAACTACCCTCTGTGGCAGAGAGTTCCAGAGATTCACCACTCTCTGTGTGAAAAAGTTTTTCCTCATCTCGGTCTTAAAGGATTTCCCCCTTATCCTTAAGCTGTGACCCCTTGTCCTGGACTTCCCCAACATCGGGAACAATCTTCCTGCATCTAGCCTGTCCAACCCCATAAGAATCTTGTACGTTTCTATAAGATCCCCTCTCAATCTCCTAAATTCTAGCGAGTATAAGCCAAGTCTATCCAGTCTTTCTTCATATGAAAGTCCTGACATCCCAGGAATCAGTCTGGTGAACCTTCTCTGCACTCCCTCTATGGCTATAATGTCCTTCCTCAGATTTGGAGACCAAAACTGTACGCAATACTCCAGGTGTGGTCTCACCAAGACCCTGTACAACTGCAGTAGAACCTCCCTGCTCCTATACTCAAATCCTCTTGCTATGAAGGCCAACATACCATTCGCTTTCTTCACTGCCTGCTGCACCTGCATGCCTACTTTCAATGACTGGTGCACCATGACACCCAGGTCTCGCTGCATCTCCCCATTTCCTAATCGGCCACCATTTAGATAATAGTCTGCCTTCCCGTTTTTGCTACCAAAGTGGATAACCTCACATTTATCCACATTATACTGCATCTGCCAAACATTTGCCCACTCACCCAGCCTATCCAAGTCACCTTGCAGTCTCCTAGCATCCTCCTCACAGCTAACACTGCCCCCCAGCTTAGTGTCATCCGCAAACTTGGAGATGTTGCTTTCAATTCCCTCGTCCAGATCATTAATATAAATTGTAAATAGCTGGGGTCCCAGCACTGAGCCTTGCGGTACCCCACTAGTCACTGCCTGCCATTGTGAAAAGGACCCGTTTACTCCTACTCTTTGCTTCCTGTTTGCCAGCCAGTTCTCTATCCACATCAATACTGAACCCCCAATACCGTGTGATTTAAGTTTGTATCCTAATCTCTTATGTGGTACCTTGTCGAAAGCCTTCTGAAAGTCCAGATACAACACATCCACTGGTTCTCCCCTATCCACTCTACTAGTTACATCCTCGAAAAATTCTATAAGATTCGTCAGACACGATTTACCTTTCGTAAATCCATGCTGACTTTGTCCAATGATTTCACCACTTTCCAAATGTGCTGCTATCCCATCTTTAATAACTGACTCTAGCAGTTTCCCCACTACCGATGTTAGACTAACTGGTCTGTAATTCCCCGTTTTCTCTCTCCCTCCCTTCTTAAAAAGTGGGGTTACGTTTGCTACCCTCCAATCCTCAGGAACTACTCCAGAATCTAAAGAGTTTTGAAAAATTATCACTAATGCATCCACTATTTCTGGAGCTACTTCCTTAAGTACTCTGGGAGTCGAACGGGGGGCGGTTTTCTCCTTTGCCGTGCTGCTCCTGTTCCCAGTTCCCCTGGAATACAGAGCAGAGCACAGCTTGCGGATTACGACTTCAGTGTAAGACTTACCTGATGGTCCGCTGTTTAGTTTTCACCGACGTGTAGCGGGAGCGCCTGTACTCCCGGTCGCCGCTGTTGCACTGCGTGAACGCTAATGTCGCGCATGCGTGCTGGACGGGGTCTTCACGTAGTCACTCACGTGACTCCGAAGTAAAATCACTAACACACACTATGCAATAGCTGTCCGTGGTCATCACTGGAGCTAGAGAGCGAGCTGGAGGTGGGGACCTTACAATTATACGAGAGACAATGGGGAGTGGTTAGTAGTGGTGAGGTCACTAAGTTAAAGGAACATGCACTTAACTACAGATCCGACTCCCAATCAGCTGCTCCCTCTTGTCCGCTTCCACTAATCAGCGGCTTCCTCAAGCCCACTTGTTTTGAAATGCGAATGGAACTTGGAACGTAACAAATTTCCTCCCTCTGCAACCTCTCCAACGGCTCTCGGGCCTCTGTAAGAAGCAAGCCCCGCGCTCGAGTTTATCTCCTACCGCTCGGGTGTAGCTCCTCCCTCTGCGACCTCTCCAACGGCTCTCGGGCCTCATTGAGTGGCTCAAAGGCCCGAATGGCCTACTCCTGCACCTATTGTCTATTGTCTATTGAGGTCAGGATTGAACCCAGCTGCAGCTCTACCAACTGCACCACTGTGCCACTGGGTAGAGACAATCGAGTGGGATGTCTGCACTGATCTCCAGCGAGGTGCTGAGGGAGTGTTCCATACCTGGAGTTGTTCACTGGCACTCTATTAGCATCACAACCCAGCAGGTTCCCTCACTCCAATGCCACTGCTGAGTTTAGCTTCGTGGATGAGGTCATGCCAGGGACAACACCAGTTAATACACCAGAGTACGTATTTCAGAACCTCATGAATGTACCATTTGCGCAGTATCCTGTTCCTCTTTCTCAGGCAACTGATCATTTTGCAAGGTACTCCAATTATCCAAGGAACTGCAAATGCTGATTTATACCAAAGATAGACACAAAGTTCTGATGTAACTCAGTAGGTCAGGCAGCATCTCTGGAGAACATGGATAAGTGACGTTTCAGGTTGGGACCTTTCTTTACACAGATTGCGGGGGAAGGGGGGGGAAGCTGGAAGAGAGGTGAGGTAGGACAAAGCCTGGTAGGTAATAGGTTGATACAGGTGAGGGGCGGGTTTTCATAGGTCAACGGTGGACAAAGGCAAGACATGAAATAACAGATGTGACAAAAGGATTGAGGAGTTGCAAATGGTGAAACTTGAGGAAGGAATGTTGGGGAAAGGGGCGGGGAGAGATAAGTGTGGCGCACAGGGGAGAGCGGAGGGGAGGTTTAGGGGGGAAGAAGGGAGAAAGGGAGAGTTTTGTAGTTACCTAATATTGTAGAATTCCATTTTCACACCTTTGTGTTGTAAGCTACCCAAGCGGAATATGAGGTGCTGTTCTTCACTCATGTGTGTGTGACCGCTCTCTTGCAATGGAAGAGGCCCAGGACAAAAAGATCAGTAATGGAATGGGAAGAGGAGTTAAAATGGTGAGCAACTGCGAGATCTGGTACAGATGTACAGGTGGCCACATTAAGCACACCGGATGCAGGAGACGAGATTAGAGGAGGTGCATGTGAACCTATGTCTCACCTGGAAAGACTGCTGGGGTCCCTGGAAAGAGGCGAGGGAGGTGGTATAGGGACAGATGTTACATCTATTGTTGTTGCAGGGAGAGGGTAATTTGGGTGGGAAGGGTTGAATGAACTAAGGATTGCAGAGCAAGCGATCTCTGCAGAAGGCGGAAAGGGGTGGGGATGGGAAGATGTGAATGGTGGTGGTATTAGAGGTGATGGAAATGTCAGAGGATGAAGTGTTGGTTGTGGAGGTTGATGGGGTAAAAGATAAGAAGCAGGGGAACTCTATCACGTCAAACATGGCCACACCACATCCTGTTCACACTGAATGAGATAGAAGTTTTTGTCTCGTCCAGACGGGAGCAGCTTGAGGCTCTAAAGGAACATGATGTAGACTAGTATCTCCACTGAGCAATGAGATGTTCCTTGTGAAAAACAGGTTCCTGCTCCTAATGCTCACAGCGTTACTGCCAATGAGGAGCCTGTGGTTCTTCACAATCAAAGAGGTGCCACGATTCAGCAGCAAGCTGTCCTCCATGATCAGATATGTGCCACACACCAACATATTCACTGGAATTTAGAAGGATGAGTGGGTATCTTATAGAAACATATAACATTCATAAAGGATTGGACCGGCTAGATGCAGGAAAAATGTTGGGGGAGTCCAGAACCAGAGGTCACAGTTTAAGAATAAGGGATAGGCCATTTAGGACTGAGATGAGGAAAAACATCTTCACCCAGAGAGTTGTGAATCTGTGGAATTCTCTGCCACAGAAGGCAATGGAGGCCAATTCACTGAATGTTTTCAAGGGAGAGTTAGATTTAGCTCTTAGGCCTAAAGGCATCAAGGCATATGGGGAGAAAGCAGGAACGGGGCACTGATTTTAGATGATCAGCCATGATCACATTGAATGGCAGTGCTGGTTCGAAGGGCCGAATGGCCTACTCCGGCACCTATGTTTCTGTGTTTCCATGTTTCCGTGTTTCCGTGTTTCTGTGTTTCGTGTTTCCGTGTTTCGTGTTTCTGTGTTTCTGTGTTTCGTGTTTTTGTGTTTCTGTGTTTCTGTGTTTCCGTGTTTCCGTGTTTTTTTGCACAGCTTCTTTTCATTTCATGGTGGTGTAGAATTTATGCATAATTTATGTATTTATGTGTTGTCTTAGCCTATGTTTCTGTGCTGCTACTGCAGGCAAGATTTTAATTGTACCTGTCCCGAACTGTACTTGTGCATTTAACAATAAACTTTGGCATTCAAGACAACTATGGAAGTAGTAATTGCTGACAAATTTTATTAAAATTAATCTCCAATTGTATGCATGCCTGAATGAGTGGATTTGTGGAAGACGTTGGTAGGTTATTTTGCAATAGTGAGAAATCGTGAGCATCAGAAACCAGTGGATGGGCTGATTGCAAGTTGTGTCAAGGCTTTGTAACCGTGTACTGCTCATATCCCACACAATGAAATGATTCTTCAAAGCATTTAATTTCTGTATGATTATTTAATCAAGTAATTCGTGTTCTGGCATTGCCACAATCAGAGTAAAAGCATTTGCACTATTATTAATACAACTACAGATAAATCATTCAACACGGACTCAGGCATTTTCCCTTCATTACTGATGATGATCTTGTCGGCTGGATGGATTACAGGTTAATTTTCTGACATTTCTTTGACAAAACCTGGCCTTGTGTACTAGCAGGGGGAGTCCAGAACACCAAGTGGCACATGAAAAACTAGGAAGGAAAAGAAAGACATAAAATAAGATTAATTTATCTAACACAACATAATGAAAATTTGCAGAGATTGCACAGTGCTGCGTTTTACCTCAGACTTTGGAAAGGATTGAATGATTTTGCAGCCAGCTGCTGCTGCTCCTATTCTAGAAGCTGGGCAGTCAGTTTTCCCGATGAAGACATCCGTAATGTAGATAATTCCCTCGAGCACCTGGAGTGAGAACAAAACCTATTTATACATGTGTTGAATGCTGCCTCTACCCCTTAATAACTGTAACATTTTATCTCATCAGTCTTCCAGTAGTTCTATCTCAGATAAAAAAAGATGCTGTATTAACCCACTGTGCTATTGCTGCACTCTTAAATTTGACACTGCTTTTGCCAGTGGTACATGGATGATGGAGGCATGCTGGGACACCTCACATAACCATTCCTCAAACTCCTTCCTATTCTCATTTCAAAAATGGACTTCATGCATCCACATTTTTAATGTGCATTATAGAGAACATTCTGGTCAACATTTTCCTCGTAAGTCCAATCTTTTACGATTAGCACATCAGTTATCATTGGGGGGGAAATTCTGCACTCTGTATCCTTCCCTTTGCTCCACCTATTGCACTTGATTGCATTTATGTATAGTAATATCTGATTTAATTGGATAGCTTGCAAAATAAAGCTTTTCACTGTACCTTGCTATACTTACAATAATAAATCTAAATCCAAATTTACATACAACCCTTTTGAGCAAATACTTCCTGGGACTTTAACACAGATTCTGTCCACTTAATGCACAGTGATTTGAGGGCCTGATCTGTGGCCCTTTTGTCCCAGAGCAGCGGCCAGCTTCATCATTCCTCACAGCATTCCACTCAGAGACCCAGTGTGAAAACAGGCCCTCTCTCCAGCAGGGCATTCCAGGTACTCATCACTTACAGTGTCCCCTCAGATTCCCACAAAATAACCTACCCCTTACTCTAATTTTTTGTCCACTAAAATTCAGTTCCATCACGTGGATAAAACTAGAGTGCACCAGTTTGCAGCACTCTATAGACAATAGACAATAGGTGCAGGAGTAGGCCATTCATCCCTTCGAGCCAACACCGCCAATCATTGTGATCATGGCTGATCATCCACAATCAGTGCCCCATTCCTGCCTTCTCCCTATATCCCATGGCTTTGCTATCTTTAAGAGCTCTATGTGGCTCCTGGTTCTGCACTTCCCCAACATCGGGAACATGTTTCCTGCCTCTAGCGTGTCCAATCCCTTAATAATCTTAGATGTTTCAATAAGATACCCTCTCATCCTTCTAAATCCCAGTCGCTCCATTCTTTCAACATATGACAGTCCCGCCATCCTGGGAATTAACCCTGTGAACCTACGCTGCACTCCCTCAATAGCAAGAATATCCTTCCTCAAATTTGGAGACCAAAACTGCACACAATACTCCAGGTGTGGTCTCACTTGGGCCGTGTACAACTGCAGAAGGGCCTCTTTGGTCCTATACTCATCTCCTCTTGTTATGAAGGCCAACATGCCATTAGCTTTCTTCACTGCCTGCTGTACCTGCATTCTTACTTTGTGACTGATGAACAAGGACACCCAGATCTCGTTGTACTTCCCCTTTTCCCAACTTGACACCATTCAGATAATAATCTGCCTTCCTGTTCTTGCCATCAAAGTGGATAATCTCACATTTATCCACACTAAACTGCATCTGTCATGCATCTGCCCACTCACCCAACCTGTCCAAGTCACCCTGCATCCTCATAGCATCCTCCTCACAGTTCACACTGCCATCCAGCTTTGTGTCATCTGCAAATTTGCTAATGTTACTTTGAATCCCTTGATCTAAATCATTAATGTATATTGTAAATAGCTGCGGTCCCAGCACCAAGCCTTGCGGTACCCCACTAGTCATTGCCTGCCATTCTGAAAGGGACCCTTTAATCCCTACTCTGTGTTTCCTGTCTGCCAACCAATTTTCTATCCATGTCAGTCCCCTACCCCGAATACCATGTGCTCTAATTTTGCCCACTAATCTCCTATGTGGGACATTGTCAAAGGCTTTCTGAAAGTCCAGGTACACTACATCCACTTGATCTCCCTTGTCCATTTTCCTAGTTACAACCTCAAAAAATTCCAGAAGATTAGTCAAGCATGATTTCCCCTTCATAAATCCATGCTGACTTGGACCGATCCTGTTACGGCTATCCAAATGTGCCAATATTTCATCTTTTATAATTGACTCCAGCATCTTCCCCACCATCGATGTCAGGCTAACTGGTCTATAATTCCCTGCTTTCTTGCGCTCTCCTTTCTTAAAAGGTGGGATAACATTAGCTGCCCTCCAATCCACAAGAACTGATCCTGAATCTATAGAACATTGGAAAATGATCATCAATATGTCCACGATTTCTAGAGCCACTGGGATGCAGACCATCAGGCCCTGGGGATTTATCAGCCTTCAGTCCCATTAGTCTACCCAACACTATTTCCTGCCTAATGTCAATTTCCTTCAGTTCCTCCATCACCCTTGGTCCTCTGGCCACTAGTACATCTGGGAGATTGTTTGTGTCTTCCTAAGTGAAGACAGATCCGAAGTACCTGTACAACTCATCTGCTATTTCCTTGTTCCCCATAATAAATTCACCTGTTTCTGTCTTCAAGGGACCCACATTTGTCTTAACTAATTTTTTCCTCTTCACACACCTAAAGAAGCTTTTACTATCCTCCTTTTTATTCTTAGCTAGCATACCTTCGTACCTTATCTTTTCCCCCCGTATTGCCTTTTTAGCTATCTTCTGTTGCTCTTTAAAAGTATCCCAATCCTCTGGCTTCCTGCTTATCTTTGCTATGTTATACGTCTTCTCTTTTATTTTTATACTGTACTTGACTTCCCTCATCAGCCACAGTCGCCTCTTACTCCCCTTAGAATCTTTCTTCCTCTGGAATGAACTGATCCTGCACCTTCTGTATTATTCCCAGAAATGTCTGCCATTGTTGTTCCACATACATTCCTGCCAGGGTCTCTTTCCAGTCAACTTTGGCCAGCTCCTCCCTCAAGCCTCCATAGTCCCCTTTGCTCAACTGTAATACTGACACTTCCGATTTTCCCTTCTCCCTCTCAAATTGTAGATTAAAACTTATCATATTATGGTCACTACCATCTAATGGCTCCTTTACCTTGAGTTCCCTTATCAAATCCGGTTCATTACACAACACTAAATCCAGGATTGTCTTCTCCCTGGTAGGCTCCAGTACAAGCTGCTCTAAGAATCCATCTCGGAGGCACTACACAAACTCCCTTTTTGGGGTCCAGTACCAACCTGTTATTCCCAGTCTACCTGCATGTTGAAATCTCCCATAACAACCGTAGCATTACCTTTATGACATGCCAATTTTAACATTTCCAAGACAACTCTCTGCTCTGGAGACTACATTCACCACATAACATCAGGACCCGCCATATAACTCTCCACAGGTCAGCAAACTACCTGCAGTCACTCCTGCCTTTTTCAAGTGGGAACGGCATCGTGTGCAGGTCACTGTTTCTGCACTTGCATCATGCAAGCAATTTTCAAACTCTAGACTTGTTCGAGTGCCACTTTTTAAGCAGGGCATAGCTGCCATTTAAAGGTAGAGTAAACAGCTTTCAATCATAATTGCAGGAAGAATAAGTTGCTTTCTTACCTGTGCTTTGGCATTCAGGTACTGGACAATTTTGTACAGAATGCCTTTCTGGCTGTTGAGTTCTTGCATGGCCATTTCTGCAATTGCCTGGAATTCGCTGTCACTGGTATCAACGTTCAGAAGTGAAGGACTGCCCTGGCCAGTCTGGGCAAGTTGCTGTATTTCCTTCACAGGGTGCTTGGTCTCAGCAGAGACGGAAAGGAGGGTAAGGGAGAAAACAGCGAGTGCAAATTGCCAGCCAGCCATGATCTTTTCTTCGTCTCACTCAATGAACTGATAGCAGGCAATTCACTGCTCTGTTTTTATACTGTTTCAACTCAAGGGTGTGACATTCAATTAAATATTAGGATGGTGATACACCGTTAGCTTTGAATTAGTTTTATTACCTAAATATTTTGTGGTATTTGCAAGATAAGAACAAATTAGGTGATTTCTAACAGCAAACAGGAGTGTTTTTAAAACCAGGTTACTCATATTTCTTATCAGATGCGAGTTCAAAAAGAAAATTTGATTCACGTGTTTAATCAGCGACCTAGGTGTGCGGATTTCCAAACTATATTTCAGTTGTATGTCCTGTAAAAATAATCCCAAATGTTTCCTACATGATGAACAAACATTGGTGACACAATTAGATCAGATTTTCGTTTTCACCATATCTGCCTTCCACGGAGCTATCCCTACACGATGTGTCTACACAATAGAACATAGACCCTAGAACAGTACAGCACAGGAACAGGCTCTTCAGCCCACAATGTCCCTGCCAAACATGATGTCAAGTTAAATTAACCTCCTCTGCCTGCATATCATTCACGTCTCTCCATTCCCTGCATATCCATAACACTGCCCAGTCCATCATCGGCTCTGACCTCCCTACCATCAAGGGGATCTACTACAGTCGCTGCCTCAAAAAGGCTGGCAGCATCATCAAGGACCCACACCATCCTGGCCACACACTCATCTCCCCGCTACCTTCAGGCAGAAGGTACAGGAGCCTGAAGGCTGCAATGTGCAGGTTCAGGAATAGCTACTTCCCCACAGCCTTCAGGCTATTAAACTCAACTCAAACAAAACTCTGAACATTAATAGCCCATTATCTGTCTATTTGCACTTCAATCTGTATATTTATTCATGTGTGTATATATTTATATAATGGTATATGGACACACTGATCTGTTCTGTATTCATGTCTACCATAATCTGTTGTGCTGAAGCAAAGCAAGAATTTCATTGTTCTATCTGGGACAAATGACAATATACTCTCTTGAATCTTGAATCTATCCAAAATCCTCTGAAATGCCACATATCTGCCTCCAACACCACTCCGGGAAGTGCATTCCAGGCGCTAACACTCTGTGTAAAGAACATGCCCTGTACATCACTTTCAAACGCTGTCCCCTCTCAACTTAAAGCTATGCCCTCTAGTCTTTGACATTTCCACCCTGGTTAAAAAGGTTCTGACCATCTACACTATCTAGGCCTCTCATCATTTTATATACTTCTAGCAGGTCTGCCCTCAGCCTCCATCATTCTAGAGGAAACTATTGATGTCTGTCCAACTTCTCCTTAAAGCTAATACCCTTTCATCCGTGCAGCATTCTGGTAAATCTCTTCTGCACAAGCTCTGTAAAATGGCCTAGCAGCCAGTTTAATGATAGTCATGGTACTCCAGGACTGGGAAACAGGCCTTTCAACCCAATGAGTTTACACCAATCATCAAGTCATCATTTACACTGACCTGTTTTATTCTCCTCAAATTCCCATCAACTCCTTCCCATGTTTCTGCATTTATCGTTTAGTTCTCGAGAAGGCAAAAAACTCCATTCAGGTGTACGACAGTGCGGGTCAAATCCACAACACATAATTGAACATTCAAGAGGTAACATGGGCCACTGTTTATGAATAAGGGGTAAGCCATTTAGAACGGAAATGAGGAAACACTTTTTCACATAGAGAGTTGTGAGTCTGTGGAATTCTCTGTCTCAGAGGGCGGTGGAGGCCGGTTCTCTGGATACTTTCAAGAGAGAGCTAGATAGGGCTCTTAAAGATAGCGGAGTCAGGGGATATGGGGAGAAGGCTGGAACGGGGTACTGATTGGGGATGATCAGCCATGATAGAAACATAGAAAATAGGTGCAGGAGTAGGCCATTCGGCCCTTCGAGCCTGCACCGCCATTCAATATGATCATGGCTGATCATCCAACTCAGTATCCCGTACCTGCCTTCTCTCCATACCCCCTGATCCCTTTAGCCACAAGGGCCACATCTAACTCCCTCTTAAATATAGCCAATGAACTGGCCTCAACTACCTTCTGTGGCAGAGAGTTCCAGAGATTCACCACTCTCTGTGTGAAAAAAGTTTTTCTCATCTCGGTCCTAAAGGATTACCCCTCTATCCTTAAGCTGTGACCCCTTGTCCTGGACTTCCCCAACATCGGGAACAATCTTCCTGCATCTAGCCTGTCCAACCCCTTAAGAATTTTGTAAGTTTCTATAAGATCCCCCCTCAATCTCCTAAATTCTAGCGAGTACAAACCGAGTCTATCCAGTCGTTCTTCATATGAAAGTCCTGACATCCCAGGAATAAATCTGGTGAACCTTCTCTGCACTCCCTCTATGGCAATAATGTCCTTCCTCAGATTTGGAGACCAAAACTGTACGCAATACTCCAGGTGTGGTCTCACCAAGACCCTGTACAACTGCAGTAGAATCTCCCTGCTCCTATACTCAAATCCTTTTGCTATGAATGCTAACATACCATTCGCTTTCTTCACTGCCTGCTGCACCTGCATGCCTACTTTCAATGACTGGTGTACCATGATACCCAGGTCTCGTTGCATCTCCCCTTTTCCTAATTGGCCACCATTTAGATAATAGTCTGCTTTCCTGTTTTTGCCACCAAAGTGGATAACCTCACATTTATCCACATTATACTGCATCTGCCATGCATTTGCCCACTCACCCAGCCTATCCAAGTCACCTTGCAGCCTCCTAGCATCCTCCTCACAGCTAACACTGCCCCCCAGCTTCGTGTCATCCGCATACTTGGAGATGTTGCATTCAATTCCCTCATCCAAATCATTAATATATATTGTAAATAGCTGGGGTCCCAGCACTGAGCCTTGAGGTACCCCACTAGTTACTGCCTGCCATTCTGAAAAGGACCCGTTTACTCCTAATCTTTGCTTCCTGTTTGCCAGCCAGTTCTCTATCCACATCAATACTGAACCCCCCATACCGTGTGCTTTAAGTTTGTATACTAATCTCTTATGTGGGTACCTTGTCGAAAGCCTTCTGAAAGTCCAGATATAACACATCCACTGGTTCTCCCCTATCCACTCTACTAGTTACATCCTCAAAAAATTCTATAAGATTCGTCAGACATGATTTACCTTTCGTAAATCCATGCTGACTTTGTCCAATGATTTCACCACTTTTCAAATGTGCTGCTATCCCATCTTTAATAACTAGCAGTTTCCCCACTACCGATGTTAGACTAACTGGTCTGTAATTCCCCATTTTCTCTCTCCCTCCCTTTTTAAAAAGTGGGGTTACATTAGCAACCCTCCAATCCTCAGGAACTACTCCAGAATCTAAAGAGTTTTGAAAAATTATCACTAATGCATCCACTATTTCTGGAGCTACTTCCTTAAGTACTCTGGGATGCAGCCTATCTGGCCCTGGGGATTTATCGGCCTTTAATCCATTCAATTTACCTAACACCACTTCCTGGCTCACCTGGATTTCACTCAGGTCCTCCATTTCCTTTGACCCTACTATTTCCGGCAGATTATTTAAGTCTTCCTTAGTGAAGAGGGAACCAAAGTACTTATTCAATTGGTCCGCCATGTCCTTGTTCTCCATGATCAATTCACCTGTTTCTGACTACAAGGGACCTACATTTGTTTATTAACTAATCTCTTTCTCTTCACATATCTATAAAAACTTTTGCAGTCAGTTTTAATGTTCCCCGCCAGTTTTCTTTCATAATCTATTTCCATTTCCTAATTAAGCCCTTTGTCCTCCTCTGCCGGTCTCTGAATTTCTCCCAGTCCTCTGGTCGGCTGTTTTTTCTGGCTAATTTGTACGCTTCACCTTTTGCTTTGATACTATCCCTGATTTCCCTTGTTATCCACAGATGCACTACCTTCCCTGATTTATTCTTTTGCCAAACTGGGATGAACAATTTTTGTAGTTCATCCATGCAGTCTTTAAATGCCTTCCATTGCATATCCACCGTCAACCCTTTAAGAATTAATCGCCAGTCAATCTTGGCCAATTCACGTCTCATACCCTCAAAGTTACCTTTCTTTAAGTTCAGAACCATTGTTTCTGAATTAACCATGTCACTCTCCATCCTAATGAAGAACTCAACCATATTATGGTCACTCTTGCCCAAGGAGCCACACGCAACAAGACTGTTAACTAACCCTTCCTCATTACTCAATACCCAGTCTAGAATAGCCTGCTCTCTCGTTGGTTCCTCTACATGTTGGTTTAGAAAACTATCCCGCATACATTCCAAGAAATCCTCTTCCTCAGCACCCCTGCCAATTTAATTCACCCAATCTATATGTAGATTGAAGTCACCCAATATAACTGTTTTACCTTTGTTGCACGCATTTCTAATTTCCAGTTTGATGCCTTCCCCAACTTCACTACTACTGTTAGGTGGCCTGTACACAACACCCACTAGCGTTTTCTGCCCCTTAGTGTTTCGCAGCTCTACCCATATCGATTCCACATCCTCCAAGCTAATGTCCTTCCTCTCCATTGCGTTAATCTCCTCTCTAACCAGCAACGCTACCTTTTCCTTTCTTTCTATCCCTCCTGAATATTGAATATCCCTGGATGTTCAGCTCCCAGCCTTGGTCACCCTGGAGCCATGTCTCCGTGATCCCAACTATATCATAATCATTAATAGCTATCTGCACATTCAACTCATCTACCTTATTACGAATGCTCCTTGCATTGAGACACAAAGCCTTCAGGCTTGTTTTTACAACGCTCTTACCCCTTATACAATTTTGTTGAAAAGTGGCCCTTTTTGATTTTTGCCCTGGATTTGTCTGCCTGCCACTTTTACTTTTCACCTTGCTACCTATTGCTTTTACCCCCATTTTACACCCCTCTGTCTCTCTGCTCACACATTTAAGAACCCCACCACCTCTTATTCTCTGTTTATTATTGTTTTCTTTCCCCCTACATGTTGGGTCTGAGTGCTTCCCTTCTCTGCCTCCTGCCTCACACACTGTCTACTAGCTTTCTCTATTTGAGTCCCTCCCCGCAACCGTTCTAGCTTAAAGTCTCCGCAGTAGCCTTTGCAAATCTCCCCGCCAGGATATTGGTCCCCCTCGGGTTCAAGTGCAACCCATCCTTTTTGTACAGGTCGCACGTTCCACAAAAGAGGTCCCAATGATTCAGAAACTTGAATCCCTGCCTTCTGCACCAGTCCTTCAGCCACGCATTTATCCTCCACCTCGCTCCATTCCTACTCTCACTGTCGCGTGGCACAGGCAGTAATCCCGAGATTGTTACCTTTGCGGTCCTTCTTTTTAACTCTCCTCCAAATTCCCTAAATTCTCCTTTCAGGACCTCTTCTCTTTTTCTACCTATGTCATTGGTACCTATATGTACCACGACCTCGGGCTCCTCTCCCTCCCATTTCAGCATATCTTGGACACGTTCAGACACATCCGAGACCCTGGCACCAGGGAGGCAAACTACCATCCGGGTCTCCCGACTGCGTCCACAGAATCGCCTGTCTGACCCCCTAACTATAGAGACCCCTATTACTAATGCCCTCCTCTTCTTTTCCTTACCCTTCTGAGCAACAGGACCGGTCTCTGTACCGGAGGCCCGGCCGCTGTTGCTACCCCCAGGTAGGCTGTCCCCCCCAACAGTACTCAAACAGGAATACTTATTGTCAAGGTGTACAGCCACCGGGGTACTCTCTAAGAAGCAAGCCCCGCGCTCGAGTTTATCTCCTACCGCTCGGGTGTAGCTCCTCCCTCTGCAACCTCTCCAATGGCACTCGGGCCTCATTGAGTGGCTCACAGGCCCGAATGGCCTACTCCTGCACCTATTGTCTATTGTCTATTGAGGTCAGGATTTAACCCGGCTGCAGCTCTACCAACTGCACCACTGTGCCACTGGTTAGAGACAATCGAGTGGGATGTCTGCACAGATCTCCAGCGAGGTGCTGAGGGAGTGTTCCATTCCTAGAGTTATTCACTGGCACTCTATTAGCATCACAGCCCAGCAGGTTCCCTCACTCCAATGCCACTGCTGAGTTTAGCTTTGTGGATGAGGTCATGCCAGGGACAACACCAGTTAATACACCAGAGTACGTATTTCAGAACCTCATGGATGTACCATTTGCGCAGTATCCTGTTCCTCTTTCTCCGGCAATTGATCATTTTGCAAGGTACTCCAATTATCCAAGGAACTGCAAATGCTGATTTATACCAAAGATAGACACAAAGTGCTGAAGTAACTCAGTAGGTCAGGCAGCATCTCTGGAGAACATGCATAAGTGACGTTTCAGGTTGGGACCTTTCTTTACACAGATTGCGGGGGAAGGGGGGGGGAAGCTGGAAGAGAGGAGAGGTAGCACAAAGCCTGGTAGGTAATAGGTTGACACAGGTGAGGGGTGGGTTTTGATAGGTCAACGGTGGACAAAGGCAAGAGATGAAATAACAGAAGATGTGTGACAAAAGGATTGAGTAGTTGCAAATGGTGAAACTTGAGGAAGGAATGTTGGGGAAAGGGGCGGGGAGAGATAAGTGTGGGGCACAGGGGAGAGCGGAGGGGAGGTTTAGGGGGGAAGAAGGGAGAAAGGGAGAGTTTTGTAGTTACCTAACATTGGAGAATTCCATTTTCACACCTTTGTGTTGTAAGCTACCCAAGGTGCTGTTCTTCACTCATGTGTGTGTGACCGCTCCCTTGCAATGGAAGAGGCCCAGGACAAAAAGATCAGTAAGGGAATGGGAAGAGGATTTAAAATGGTGAGCAACTGGGAGATCTGGTACAGATGTACAGGAGGCCACATTAAGCACACCGGATGCAGTAGACGAGATTAGAGGAGGTGCATGTGAACCTATGTCTCACCTGGAAAGACTGCTGGGGTCCCTGGAAAGAGGCGAGGGAGGTGGTATAGGGACAGATGTTACATCTATTGTTGTTGCAGGGAGAGGGTAATTTGGGTGGGAAGGGTTGAATGAACTAAGGATTACAGAGCAAGCGATCTCTGCAGAAGGCGGAAAGGGGTGGGGATGGGAAGATGTGAATGGTGGTGGTATTAGAGGTGATGGAAATGTCAGAGGATGAAGTGTTGGTTGTGGAGGTTGATGGGGTAAAAGATAAGAATCAGGGGAACTCTATCACGTCAAACATGGCCACACCACGTCCTGTTCACACTGAATCAGATAGAAGTTTTTGTCTCGTCCAGACGGGAGCAGCTTGAGGCTCTAAAGGAACATGATGTAGACTAGTATCTCCACTGAGCAATGAGATGTTCCTTGTGAAAAACAGGTTCCTGCTCCTAATGCTCACAGTGTTACTGCCAATGAGGAGCCTGTGGTTCTTCACAATCAAAGAGGTGCTACGATTCAGCAGCAAGCTGTCCTCCATGATCAGATATGTGCCACGCACCAATATATTCACTGGAATTTAGAAGGACGAGAGGGTATCTTATAGAATCATATAACATTCATAAAGGATTGGACCGGCTAGATGCAGGAAAAATGTTGGGGGAGTCCAGAACCAGGGGTCACAGTTTAAGAATAAGGGATAGGCCATTTAGGACTGAGATGAGGAAAAACTTCTTCACCCAGAGAGTTGTGAATCTGTGGAATTCTCTGCCACAGAAGACAATGGAGGCCAATTCACTGAATGTTTTCAAGGGAGAGTTAGATTTAGCTCTTAGGCCTAAAGGCATCAAGGCATATGGGGAGAAAGCAGGAACAGGGCACTGATTTTAGATGATCTGCCATGATCACAATGAATGGCAGTGCTGGTTCGAAGGGCCGAATGGCCTACTCCGGCACCTATGTTTCTGTTTTTCTGTGTTTCTGTGTTTCCGTGTTTCTGTGTTTCTTGTTTCTGTGTTTCCGTGTTTCGTGTTTTTTTGCACAGCCTCTTTTCATTTCATGGTGGTGTAGAATTTATGCATAATTTATGCATAATTTATGTATTTATGTGTTGTCTTAGCCTATGTTTCTGTGCTGCTACTGCAGGCAAGATTTTAATTGTACCTGTCCCGAACTGTACTTGTGCATTTAACAATAAACTTTGGCATTCAAGACAACTATGGAAGTAGTAATTGCTGACAAATTTTATTAAAATTAATCTCCAATTGTATGCATGCCTGAATGAGTGGATTTGTGGAATACGTTGGTAGGTTATTTTGCAATAGTGAGAAATCGTGTGCATCAGAAATCAGTGGATGGGCTGATTGCAAGTTGTATCAAGGCTTTGTAACCGTGTACTGCTCATATCCCACACAATGAAATGATTCTTCAAAGCATTTAATTTCTGTATGATTATTTAATCAAGTAATTCGTGTTCTGGCATTGCCACAATCAGAGTAAAAGCATTTGCTCTATTATTAATACAACTACAGATAAATCATTCAACACGGACTCAGGCATTTTCCCTTCATTACTGATGATGATCTTGTCGGATGGATGGATTACAGGTTAATTTTCTGACATTTCTTTGACAAAACCTGGCCTTGTGTACTAGCAGGGGGAGTCCAGAACACCAAGTGGCACATGAAGAACTAGGAAGGAAAAGAAAGACATAAAATAAGATTAATTTATCTAACACAACATAATGAAAATCTGCAGAGATTGCACAGTGCTGCGTTTTACCTCAGACTTTGGAAAGGATTGAATGATTTTGCAGCCGGCTGCTGCTGCTCCTATTCTAGAAGCTGGGCAATCAGTTTTCCCGATGAAGACATCCGTAATGTAGATAATTCCCTCGAGCACCTGGAGTGAGAACAAAACCTATTTATACATGTGTTGAATGCTGCCTCTACCCCTAAATAACTGTAACATTTTTATCTCATCAGTCTTCCAGCAGTTCTATCCCAGATAAAAAGATGCTGTATTAACCCACTGTGCTATTGCTGCACTCTTAAATTTGACACTGCTTTTGCCAGTGGTATATGGATGATGGAGGCATGCTGGGACACCTCACATAACCATTCCTCAAACTCCTTCCAATTCTCATTTCAAAAATGGACTTCATGCATCCACATTTTTAATGTGCATTATAGAGAACATTCTGGTCAACATTTTCCTCGTAAGTCCAATCATTTACGATTAGCACATCAGTTATCATTGGGGGGGGAATTCTGCACTCTGTATCCTTCCCTTTGCTCCACCTATTGCACTTGATTGCATTTATGTATAGTATTATCTGATTTAATTGGATAGCATGCAAAATAAAGCTTTTCACTGTACCTTGCTATACTTACAATAATAAATCTAAATCCAAATTTACATACAACCCTTTTGAGCAAATACTTCCTGGGAATTTAACACAGATTCTGTCCACTTAATGCACAGTGATTTGAGGGCCTGATCTGTGGCCCTTTTGTCCCAGAGCAGCGGCCAGCTTCATCATTCCTCACAGCATGTCATGCACTCAGAGACCCAGTGTGAAAACAGGCCATTGGTCCCATTGTGCCCAGTGGACACCCCTCTACATTAATCTCATCATCCAGCACTTGGTCCATCGCCTTCTATGCCGAGTGCTCATGCAGACACTGCTTAAACGATGCCAGTGACCCTACCTCCAACCCTCTCTCCAGCAGGGCATTCCAGGTACTCATCACTTACAGTGTCCCCTCAGATTCCCACAAAATAACCTAGCCCTTACTCTAATTTTTTGTCCACTAAAATTCAGTTCCATCACATGGATAAAACTAGAGTGCACCAGTTTGCAGCACTCTATAGACAATAGACAATAGGTGCAGAAGTAGGCCATTCGGCCCTTCAAGCCAACACCGCCAATCATTGTGATCATGGCTCATCATCCACAATCAGTACCCCATTCCTGCCTTCTCCCCATATCCCATGACTCCGCTATCTTTAAGAGCTCTATCTAACTCTCTTTTGAAAGCATCCAGAGAATTGGCCTCCACTGCCTTCTGAGGCAGAGAATTCCACAGATTCACAACTCTCTGGGTGAAAAAGCTTTTCCTCATCTCCATTCTAAATCGCCTTATTCTTAAACTGTGGCCCCTGGTTCTGCACTTCCCCAACTTCGGGAACATGTTTCCTGCCTCTAGCGTGTCCAATCCCTTAATAATCTTAGATGTTTCAATGAGTTATCCTCTCATCCTTCTAAATCCCAGTCGCTCCATTCTTTCAACATATGACAGTCCCGCCATCCTGGGAATTAACCCCGTGAACCTATGCTGCACTCCCTCAATAGCAAGAATATCCTTCCTCAAATCTGGATACCAAAACTGCACACAATAGTCCAGGTGTGGTCTCACTCGGGCCCTGTACAACTGCAGAAGGACCTCTTTGGTCCTATACTCATCTCCTCTTGTTATGAAGGCCAACATGCCATTAGCTTTCTTCATTGCCTGCTGTACCTGCATTCTTACTTTGTGACTGATGAACAAGGACACCCAGATCTCGTTGTACATCCCCTTTTCCCAATTTGACACCATTCAGATAATAATCTGCCTTCCTGTTCTTGCCACCAAAGTGGATAATCTCACATTTATCCACACTAAACTGCATCTGTCATGCATCTGCCCACGCACCCAACCTGTCCAAGTCACCCTGCATCCTCATAGCATCCTCCTCACAGTTCACACTGCCATCCAGCTTTGTGTCATCTGCAAATTTGCTAATGTTACTTTGAATCCCTTCATCTAAATCATTAATGTATATTGTAAATAGCTGCGGTCGCAGCACCAAGCCTTGCGGTACCCCACTAGTCATTGCCTGCCATTCTGAAAGGGACCCTTTAATCCATACTCTGTGTTTCCTGTCTGCCAACCAATTTTCTATCCATGTCAGTCCCCTACCCCCAATACCATGTGCTCTAATTGTCCCCACTAATCTCCTATGTGGGACATTGTCAAAGGGCTTTCTAAAAGTCCAGGTACACTACATCCACTTGATCTCCCTTGTCCATTTTCCTAGTTACATCCTCAAAAAATTCCAGAAGATTAGTCAAGCATGATTTCCCCTTCATAAATCCATGCTGACTTGGACCGATCCTGTTACGGCTATCCAAATGTGCCAATATTTCATCTTTTATAATTGACTCCAGCATCTTCCCCACCATCGATGTCAGGCTAACTGGTCTATAATTCCCTGCTTTCTTGCGCTCTCCTTTCTTAAAAGTTGGGATAACATTAGCTGCCCTCCAATCCACATGAACTGATCCTGAATCTATAGAACATTGGAAAATGATCACCAATATGTCCATGATTTCTAGAGCCACTAGTACCCTGGGATGCAGACCATCAGGCCCTGGGGATTTATCAGCCTTCAGTCCCATTAGTCTACCCAACACCATTTCCTGCCTAATGTCAATTTCCTTCAGTTCCTCCATCACCCTTGGTCCTCTGGCCACTAGTACATCTGGGAGATTGTTTGTGTCTTCCTTAGTGAAGACAGATCCGAAGTACCTGTTCAACTCATCTGCTATTTCCTTGTTCCCCATAATAAATTCACCTGTTTCTGTCTTCAAGGGACCCACATTTGTCTTAACTAATTTTTTCCTCTTCACACACCTAAAGAAGCTTTTACTATCCTCCTTTATATTCTTGGCTAGCATACTTTCGTACCTTATCTTTTCCCACCGTATTGCCTTTTTAGCTATCTTCTGTTGCTCTTTAAAAGTATCCCAATCCTCTGGCTTCCTGCTTATCTTTGCTATGTTATACGTCTTCTCTTTTATTTTTATACTGTACTTGACCCCTCATCAGCCACAGTCGCCTCTTACTCCCCTTAGAATCTTTCTTCCTCTGGAATGAACTGATCCTGCGCCTTCTGTATTATTCCCAGAAATATCTGCCATTGTTGTTCCACATTCATTCCTGCTAGGGTCTCTTTCCAGTCAACTTTGGCCAGCTCCTCCCTCAAGCCTCCATAGTCCCCTTTGCTCAACTGTAATACTGACACTTCCGATTTTCCCTTCTCCCTCTCAAATTGTAGATTAAAACATATCATATTATGGTCACTACCACCTAATGGCTCCTTTACCTTGAGTTCCCTTATCAAATCCGGTTCATTACACAACACTAAATCCAGGATTGTCTTCTCCCTGGTAGGCTCCAGTACAAGCTGCTCTAAGAATCCATCTCGGAGGCACTCCACAAACTCCCTTTTTGGGGTCCAGTACCAACCTGTTATTCCCAGTCTACCTGCATGTTGAAATCTCCCATAACAACCGTAGCATTACCTTTATGACATGCCAATTTTAACATTTCCAAGACAACTCTCTGCTCTGGAGTATACATTCACCACATAACATCGGGACCCGCCATATAACTCTCCACAGGTCAGCAAACTACCTGCAGTCACTCCTGCCTTTTTCAAGTGGGAACGGCATCGTGTGCAGGTCACTGTTTCTGCACTTGCATCATGCAAGCAATTTTCAAACTCTAGACTTGTTTGAGTGCCACTTTTTAAGCAGGGCATAGCTGCCATTTAAAGGTAGAGTAAACAGCTTTCAATCATAATTGCAGGAAGAATAAGTTGCTTTCTTACCTGTGCTTTGGCATTCAGGTACTGGACAATTTTGTACAGAATGCCTTTCTGGCTGTTGAGTTCTTGCATGGCCATTTCTGCAATTGCCTGGAATTCGCTGTCACTGGTATCAACGTGTGCAGGTCACTGTTTCTGCACTTGCATCATGCAAGCAATTTTCAAACTCTAGACTTGTTTGAGTGCCACTTTTTAAGCAGGGCATAGCTGCCATTTAAAGGTAGAGTAAACAGCTTTCAATCATAATTGCAGGAAGAATAAGTTGCTTTCTTACCTGTGCTTTGGCATTCAGGTACTGGACAATTTTGTACAGAATGCCTTTCTGGCTGTTGAGTTCTTGCATGGCCATTTCTGCAATTGCCTGGAATTCGCTGTCACTGGTATCAACGTTCAGAAGTGAAGGACTGCCCTGGCCAGTCTGGGCAAGTTGCTGTATTTCCTTCACATGGTGCTTGGTCTCAGCAGAGACGGAAAGAAGGGTAAGGGAGAAAACAGCGAGTGCAAATGCCAGCCAGCCATGATCTTTTCTTCGTCTCACTCAATGAACTGATAGCAGGCAATTCACTGCTCTGTTTTTATACTGTTTCAACTCAAGGGTGTGGCAGTGATACTCATTCAATTAAATATTAGGATGGTGATACACCGTTAGCTTTGAATTAGTTTTTATTACCTAAATATTTTGTGGTATTTGCAAGATAAGAACAAATTAGGTGATTTCTTACAGCAAACAGGAGTGTTTTTAAAACCAGGTTACTCATATTTCTTATCAGATGCGAGTTCAAAAAGAAAATTTGATTCACGTGTTTAATCAGCGACCTAGGTGTGCGGATTTCCAAACTCTATTCAGTTGTATGTCCCGGAAAAATAATCCCAAACGTTTCCTACATGATGAACAAAACATTGGTGACACAATTAGATCAGATAACATTGGTGACACAATTAGATCAGATTTTCGTTTTCCACCATATCTGACTTCCAAGGAGCTATCCCTACACGATGTGTCTCCACAATAGAACATAGACCCAGAACAGTACAGCACAAGAACAGGCCCTTCAGCCCACAATGTCCCTGCCAAACATGATGTCAAGTTAAATTAACCTCCTCTGCCTGCATCTCATTCACGTCTCTCCATTCCCTGCATATCCATAACACTGCCCAGTCCATCATCGGCTCTGACCTCCCTACCATCAAGGGGATCTACTACAGTCGCTGCCTCAAAAAGGCTGGCAGCATCATCAAGGACCCACACCATCCATGCCACAACACTCATCTCCCCGCTACCTTCAGGCAGAAGGTACAGGAGCCTGAAGGCTGCAATGTGCAGGTTCAGGAATAGCTCCTTCCCCACAGCCTTCAGGCTATTAAACTCAACTCAAACAAAACTCTGAACATTAATAGCCCATTATCTGTCTATTTGCACTTCAATCTGTATATTTATTCATGTGTGTATCATATTTATATAATGGTATATGGACACACTGATCTGTTCTGTATTCATGTCTACCATAATCTGTTGTGCTGAAGCAAAGCAAGAATTTCATTGTTCTATCTGGGACAAATGACAATATACTCTCTTGAATCTTGAATCTATTCAAAATCCTCTGAAATGCCACATATCTGCCTCCAACACCACTCCGGGAAGTGCATTCCAGGCGCCAACACTCTGTGTAAAGAACATGCCCAGTACATCACTTTCAAACGCTGTCCCCTCTCAACTTAAAGCTATGCCCTCTAGTCTTTGACATTTCCACCCTGGTTAAAAAGGTTCTGACCATCTACACTATCTAGGCCTCTCATCATTTTATATACTTCTAGCAGGTCTGCCCTCAGCCTCCATCATTCTAGAGGAAACTATTGAAGTCTGTCCAACTTCTCCTTAAAGCTAATACCCTTTCATCCGTGCAGCATTCTGGTAAATCTCTTCTGCACAAGCTCTGTAAAATGGCCTAGCAGCCAGTTTAATGATAGTCATGGTACTCCAGGACTGGGAAACAGGCCTTTCAACCCAATGAGTTTACACCAATCATCAAGTCATCATTTACACTGACCTGTTTTATTCTCCTCAAATTCCCATCAACTCCTTCCCATGTTTCTGCAATTTATCGTTTAGTTCTCGAGAAGGCAAAAAACTCCATTCAGGTGTACGACAGTGCGGGTCAAATCCACAACACATAATTGAACATTCAAGAGGTAACATGGGCCACTGTTTAAGAATAAGGGGTAAGCCATTTAGAACGGAGATGAGGAAACACCTTTTCACATAGAGAGTTGTGAGTCTGTGGAATTCTCTGTCTCAGAGGGCGGTGGAGGCCGGTTCTCTGGATACTTTCAAGAGAGAGCTAGATAGGGCTCTTAAAGATAGCGGAGTCAGGGGATATGGGGAGAAGGCTGGATTGGGGATGATCAGCCATGATAGAAACATAGAAACATAGAAAATAGGTGCAGGAGTTGGCCATTCGACCCTTCGAGCCTGCACCGCCATTCAATATGATCATGGCTGATCATCCAACTCAGTATCCCGTACCTGCCTTCTCTCCATACCCCCTGATCCCTTTAGCCACAAGGGCCACATCTAACTCCCTCTTAAATATAGCCAATGAACTGGCCTCAACTACCTTCTGTGGCAGAGAGTTCCAGAGATTCACCACTCTCTGTGTGAAAAAAGTTTTTCTCATCTCGGTCCCAAAGGATTTCCCCTCTATCCTTAAGCTGTGACCCCTTGTCCTGGACTTCCCCAACATCGGGAACAATCTTCCTGCATCTAGCCTGTCCAACCCCTTAAGAATTTTGTAAGTTTCTATAAGAACCCCCCTCAATCTCCTAAATTCTAGCGAGTACAAGCCGAGTCTATCCAGTCGTTCTTCATATGAAAGTCCTGACATCCCAGGAATAAATCTGGTGAACCTTCTCTGCACTCCCTCTATGGCAATAATGTCCTTCCTCAGATTTGGAGACCAAAACTGTACGCAATACTCCAGGTGTGGTCTCACCAAGACCCTGTACAACTGCAGTAGAACCTCCCTGCTCCTATACTCAAATCCTTTTGCTATGAATGCTAACATACCATTCGCTTTCTAACATACCATTCGCTATCCACATTATACTGCATCTGCCATGCATTTGCCCACTTACCCAGCCTATCCAAGTCACCTTGCAGCCTCCTAGCATCCTCCTCACAGCTAACACTGCCCCCCAGCTTCGTGTCATCCGCAAACGTGGAGATGTTGCATTCAATTCCCTCGTCCAAATCATTAATATATATTGTAAATAGCTGGGGTCCCAGCACTGAGCCTTGAGGTACCCCACTAGTCACTGCCTGCCATTCTGAAAAGGACCCGTTTACTCCTACTCTTTGCTTCCTGTTTGCCAGCCAGTTCTCTATCCACATCAATACTGAACCCCCAATACCATGTGCTTTAAGTTTGTATACTAATCTCTTATGTGGGTACCTTGTCGAAAGCCTTCTGAAAGTCCAGATATAACACATCCACTGGTTCTCCCCTATCCACTCGACTAGTTACATCCTCGAAAAATTCTATAAGATTCGTCAGACATGATTTACCTTTCGTAAATCCATGCTGACTTTGTCCAATGATTTCACCACTTTTCAAATGTGCTGCTATCCCATCTTTAATAACTGACTCTAGCAGTTTCCCCACTACCGATGTTAGACTAACTGGTCTGTAATTCCCCGTTTTCTCTCTCCCTCCCTTTTTAAAAAGTGGGGTTACATTAGCAACCCTCCAATCCTCAGGAACTACTCCAGAATCTAAAGAGTTTTGAAAATTATCACTAATGCATCCACTATTTCTGGAGCTACTTCCTTAAGTACTCTGGGATGCAGCCTATCTGGCCCTGGGGATTTATCGGCCTTTAATCCATTCAATTTACCTAACACCACTTCCCGGCTCACCTGGATTTCACTCAGGTCCTCCATCTCCTTTGACCCGCGGTCCCCTGCTATTTCCGGCAGATTATTTATGTCTTCCTTAGTGAAGACGGAACCAAAGTACTTATTCAATTGGTCCGCCATGTCCTTGTTCTCCATGATCAATTCACCTGTTTCTGACTACAAGGGACCTACATTTGTTTTAACTAATCTCTTTCTCTTCACATATCGATAAAAACTTTTGCAGTCAGTTTTAATGTTCCCCGCCAGTTTTCTTTCATAATCTATTTCCATTTCCTAATTAAGCCCTTTGGCCTCCTCTGCTGGTCTCTGAATTTCTCCCAGTCCTCTGGTCGGCTGTTTTTTCTGGCTAATTTGTACGCTTCATCTTTTGCTTTGATACTATCCCTGATATCCTTTGTTATCCACGGATGCACTACCTTCCCTGATTTATTCTTTTGCCAAACTGGGATGAACAATTTTTGTAGTTCATCCATGCAGTCTTTAAATGCCTTCCATTGCATATCCACCGTCAACCCTTTAAGAATTAATCGCCAGTCAATCTTGGCCAATTCACGTCTCATACCCTCAAAGTTACCTTTCTTTAAGTTCAGAACCATTGTTTCTGAATTAACCATGTCACTCTCCATCCTAATGAAGAACTCAACCATATTATGGTCACTCTTGCCCTAGGGGCCACACACAACAAGACTGTTAACTAACCCTTCCTCATTACTCAATACCCAGTCTACAATAGCCTGCTCTCTCGTTGGTTCCTCTACATGTTGGTTTAGAAATACATTCCAAGAAATCCTCTTCCTCAGCACCCCTGCCAATTTGATTCACCCAATCTATATGTAGATTGAAGTCACCCATTATAACTGTTTTACCTTTGTTGCACGCATTTCTAATTTCCTGTTTGATGCCATCCCCAACTTCACTACTACTGTTAGGTGACCTGTACACAACACCCACTAGCGTTTTCTGCCCCTTAGTGTTTCGCAGCTCTACCCATATCGATTCCACATCCTCCAAGCTAATGTCCTTCCTCTCCATTGCGTTAATCTCCTCTCTAACCAGCAACGCTACCCCACCTCCTTTTCCTTTCTGTCTATCCCTCCTGAATATTGAATATCCCTGGATGTTCAGCTCCCAGCCTTGGTCACCCTGGAGCCATGTCTCCGTGATCCCAACTATATCATAATCATTAATAGCTATCTGCACATTCAACTCATCTACCTTATTACGAATGCTCCTTGCATTGAGACACAAAGCCTTCAGGCTTGTTTTTACAACGCTCTTACCCCTTATACAATTTTGTTGAAAAGTGGTCCTTTTTGATTTTTGCCCTGGATTTGTCTGCCTGCCACTTTTACTTTTCACCTTGCTACCTATTGCTTTTACCCCCATTTTACATCCCTCTGTCTCTCTGCTCACACATTTAAGAACCCCACCACCTCTTATTCTCTGTTTATTATTGTTTTCTTCTTTCCCCCTACATGTTGGTCTGAGTGCTTCCCTTCTCTGCCTCCTGCCTCACACACTGTCTACTAGCTTTCTCTATTTGAGTCCCTCCCCGCAACCGTTCTAGCTTAAAGTCTCCGCAGTAGCCTTTGCAAATCTCCCCGCCAGGATATTGGTCCCCCTCGGGTTCAAGTGCAACCTATCCTTTTTGTACAGGTCGCACGTTCCACAAAAACTTGAAATCAGAAACTTGAATCCCTGCCTTCTGCACCAGTCCTTCAGCCACGCATTTATCCTCCACCTCGCTCCATTCCTACTCTCACTGTCGCGTGGCACAGGCAGTAATCCCGAGATTGTTACCTTTGCGGTCCTTCTTTTTAACTCTCCTCCTAACTCCCTAAATTCTCCTTTCAGGACCTCTTCTCTTTTTCTACCTATGTCATTGGTACCTATATGTACCACGACCTCGGGCTCCTCTCCCTCCCATTTCAGCATATCTTGGACATGTTCAGACACATTCGAGACCCTGGCACCAGGGAGGCAAACTACCATCCGGGTCTCCCGACTGCGTCCACAGAATCGCCTGTCTGACCCCCTAACTATAGAGTCCCCTATTACTAATGCCCTCCTCTTCTTTTCCTTACCCTTCTGAGCAACAGGACCGGTCTCTGTACCGGAGGCCCGGCCGCTGTTGCTACCCCCAGGTAGGCTGTCCCCCCCAACAGAAGATGTGAGACAAAAGGATTGAGGAGTTGCAAATGGTGAAACTTGAGGAAGGAATGTTGGGGAAAGGGGCGGGGAGATATAAGTGTGGGGCACAGGGGAGAGCGGAGGGGAGGTTTAGGGGGGAAGAAGGGAGAAAGGGAGAGTTTTGTAGTTACCTAACATTGGAGAATTCCATTTTCACACCTTTGTGTTGTAAACTACCCAAGGTGCTGTTCTTCACTCATGTGTGTGTGACCGCTCTCTTGCAATGGAAGAGGCCCAGGACAAAAAGATCAGTAAGGGAATGGGAAGAGGAGTTAAAATGGTGAGCAACTGGGAGATCTGGTACAGATGTACAGGAGGCCACATTAAGCAAACCGGATGCAGTAGACGAGATTAGAGGAGGTGCATGTGAACCTATGTCTCACCTGGAAAGACTGCTGGGGTCCCTGGAAAGAGGCGAGGGAGGTGGTATAGGGACAGATGTTACATCTATTGTTGTTGCAGGGAGAGGGTAATTTGGGTGGGAAGGGTTGAATGAACTAAGGATTGCAGAGCAAGTGATCTCTGCAGAAGGCGGAAAGGGGTGGGGATGGGAAGATGTGAATGGTGGTGGTATTAGAGGTGATGGAAATGTCAGAGGATGAAGTGTTGGTTGTGGAGGTTGATGGGGTAAAAGATAAGAATCAGGGGAACTCTATCACGTCAAACATGGCCACACCACGTCCTGTTCACACTGAATCAGATAGAAGTTTTTGTCTCGTCCAGACGGGAGCAGCTTGAGGCTCTAAAGGAACATGATGTAGACCAGTATCTCCACTGAGCAATGAGATGTTCCTTGTGAAAAACAGGTTCCTGCTCCTAATGCTCACAGTGTTACTGCCAATGAGGAGCCTGTGGTTCTTCACAATCAAAGAGGTGCCACGATTCAGCAGCAAGCTGTCCTCCATGATCAGAGATGTGCCACGCACCAACATATTCACTGGAATTTAGAAGGATGAGAGGGTATCTTATAGAATCATATAACATTCATAAAGGATTGGACCGGCTAGATGCAGGAAAAATGTTGGGGGAGTCCAGAACCAGGGGTCACAGTTTAAGAATAAGGGATAGGCCATTTAGGACTGAGATGAGGAAAAACTTCTTCACCCAGAGAGTTGTGAATCTGTGGAATTCTCTGCCACAGAAGGCAATGGAGGCCAATTCACTGAATGTTTTCAAGGGAGAGTTAGATTTAGCTCTTAGGCCTAAAGGCATCAAGGCATATGGGGAGAAAGCAGGAACGGGGCACTGATTTTAGATGATCAGCCATGATCACATTGAATGGCAGTGCTGGTTCGAAGGGCCGAATGGCCTACCCCGGCACCTATGTTTCTGTTTTTCTGTGTTTCTGTGTTTCCGTGTTTCTGTGTTTCGTGTTTCTGTGTTTCCGTGTTTCGTGTTTTTTTGCACAGCCTCTTTTCATTTCATGGTGGTGTAGAATTTATGCATAATTTATGCATAATTTATGTATTTATGTATTGTCTTAGCCTATGTTTCTGTGCTGCTACTGCAGGCAAGATTTTAATTGTACCTGTCCCGAACTGTACTTGTGCATTTAACAATAAACTTTGGCATTCAAGACAACTATGGAAGTAGTAATTGCTGACAAATTTTATTAAAATTAATCTCCAATTGTATGCATGCTGAATGAGTGGATTTGTGGAATACGTTGGTAGGTTATTTTGCAATAGTGAGAAATCGTGTGCATCAGAAATCAGTGGATGGGCTGATTGCAAGTTGTGTCAAGGCTTTGTAACCGTGTACTGCTCATATCCCACACAATGAAATGATTCTTCAAAGCATTTAATTTCTGTATGATTATTTAATCAAGTAATTCGTGTTCTGGCATTGCCACAATCAGAGTAAAAGCATTTGCACTATTATTAATACAACTACAGATAAATCATTCAACACGGATTCAGGCATTTTCCCTTCATTACTGATGATGATCTTGTCGGCTGGATGGATTACAGGTTAATTTTCTGACATTTCTTTGACAAAACCTGGCCTTGTGTACTAGCAGGGGGAGTCCAGAACACCAAGTGGCACATGAAGAACTAGGAAGGAAAAGAAAGACATAAAATTAAATTAATTTATCTAACACAACATAATGAAAATCTGCAGAGATTGCACAGTGCTGCGTTTTACCTCAGACTTTGGAAAGGATTGAATGATTTTGCAGCCGGCTGCTGCTGCTCCTATTCTAGAAGCTGGGCAGTCAGTTTTCCCGATGAAGACATCCGTAATGTAGATAATTCCCTCGAGCACCTGGAGTGAGAACAAAACCTATTTATACATGTGTTGAATGCTGCCTCTACCCCTAAATAACTGTAACATTTTTATCTCATCAGTCTTCCAGTAGTTCTATCCCAGATAAAAAAGATGCTGTATTAACCCACTGTGCTATTGCTGCACTCTTAAATTTGACACTGCTTTTGCCAGTGGTACATGGATGATGGAGGCATGCTGGGACACCTCACATAACCATTCCTCACACTCCTTCCAATTCTCATTTCAAAAATGGACTTCATGCATCCACATTTTTAATGTGCATTATAGAGAACATTCTGGTCAACATTTTCCTCGTAAGTCCAATCATTTACGATTAGCACATCAGTTATCATTGGGGGGAAATTCTGCACTCTGTATCCTTCCCTTTGCTCCACCTATTGCACTTGATTGCATTTATGTATAGTATTATCTGATTTAATTGGATAGCATGCAAAATAAAGCTTTTCACTGTACCTTGCTATACTTACAATAATAAATCTAAATCCAAATTTACATACAACCCTTTTGAGCAAATACTTCCTGGGAATTTAACACAGATTCTGTCCACTTAATGCACAGTGATTTGAGGGCCTGATCTGTGGCCCTTTTGTCCCAGAGCAGCGGCCAGCTTCATCATTCCTCACAGCATTCCACTCAGAGACCCAGTGTGAAAACAGGCCATTGGTCCCATTGTGCCCAGTGGACACCCCTCTACATTAATCTCATCGTCCAGCACTTGGTCCATCGCCTTCTATGCCGAGTGCTCATGCAGACACTGCTTAAACGATGCCAGTGACCCTACCTCCAACCCTCTCTCCAGCAGGGCATTCCAGGTACTCATCACTTACAGTGTCCCCTCAGATTCCCACAAAATACCTAGCCCTTACTCTAATTTTTTGTCCACTAAAATTCAGTTCCATCACGTGGATAAAACTAGAGTGCACCAGTTTGCAGCACTCTATAGACAATAGACAATAGGTGCAGAAGTAGGCCATTCGGCCCTTCAAGCCAACACCGCCAATCATTGTGATCATGGCTCATCATCCACAATCAGTACCCCATTCCTGCCTTCTCCCCATATCCCATGACTCCGCTATCTTTAAGAGCTCTATCTAACTCTCTTTTGAAAGCATCCAGAGAATTGCCCTCCACTGCCTTCTGAGGCAGAGAATTCCACAGATTCACAACTCTCTGGGTGAAAAAGCTTTTCCTCATCTCCATTCTAAATGGCCTTATTCTTAAACTGTGGCCCCTGGTTCTGCACTTCCCCAACATTGGGAACATGTTTCCTGCCTCTAGCGTGTCCAATCCCTTAATAATCTTAGATGTTTCAATAAGTTATCCTCTCATCCTTCTAAATCCCAGTCGCTCCATTCTTTCAACATATGACAGTCCCGCCATCCTGGGAATTAACCCTGTGAACCTACGCTGCACTCCCTCAATAGCAAGAATATCCTTCCTCAAATTTGGAGACCAAAACTGCACACAATACTCCAGGTGTGGTCTCACTTGGGCCCTGTACAACTGCAGAAGGGCCTCTTTGGTCCTATACTCATCTCCTCTTGTTATGAAGGCCAACATGCCATTAGCTTTCTTCACTGCCTGCTATACCTGCATTCTTACTTTGTGACTGATGAACAAGGACACCCAGATCTCGTTGTACTTCCCCTTTTCCCAACTTGACACCATTCAGATAATAATCTGCCTTCCTGTTCTTGCCATCAAAGTGGATAATCTCACATTTATCCACACTAAACTGCATCTGTCATGCATCTGCCCACTCACCCAACCTGTCCAAGTCACCCTGCATCCTCATAGCATCCTCCTCACAGTTCACACTGCCATCCAGCTTTGTGTCATCTGCAAATTTGCTAATGTTACTTTGAATCCCTTCATCTAAATCATTAATGTATATTGTAAATAGCTGCGGTCCCAGCACCAAGCGTTGCGGTACCCCACTAGTCATTGCCTGCCATTCTGAAAGGGACCCTTTAATCCCTACTCTGTGTTTCCTGTCTGCCAACCAATTTTCTATCTATGTCAGTCCCCTACCCCCAATACCATGTGCTCTAATTATGCCCACTAATCTCCTATGTGGGACATTGTCAAAGGCTTTCTGAAAGTCCAGGTACACTACATCCACTTGATCTCCCTTGTCCATTTTCCTAGTTACATCCTCAAAAAATTCCAGAAGATTAATCAAGCATGATTTCCCCTTCATAAATCCATGCTGACTTGGACCGATCCTGTTACGGCTATCCTAGTGTGCCAATATTTCATCTTTTATAATTGACTCCAGCATCTTCCCCACCATCGATGTCAGGCTAACTGGTCTATAATTCCCTGCTTTCTTGCGCTCTCCTTTCTTAAAAGGTGGGATAACATTAGCTGCCCTCCAATCCACATGAACTGATCCTGAATCTATAGAACATTGGAAAATGATCACCAATATGTCCACGATTTCTAGAGCCACTAGTACCCTGGGATGCAGACCATCAGGCCCTGGGGATTTATCAGCCTTCAGTCCCATTAGTCTACCCAACACTATTTCCTGCCGAATGTCAATTTCCTTCAGTTCCTCCATCACCCTTGGTCCTCTGGCCACTAGCACATCTGGGAGATTGTTTGTGTCTTCCTTAGTGAAGACAGATCCGAAGTACCTGTTCAACTCATCTGCTATTTCCTTGTTCCCCATAATAAATTCACCTGTTTCTGTCTTCAAGGGACCCACATTTGTCTTAACTAATTTTTTCCTCTTCACACACCTTCTGTATTATTCCCAGAAATGTCTGCCATTGTTGTTCCACATTCATTCCTGCCAGGGTCTCTTTCCAGTCAACTTTGGCCAGCTCCTCCCTCAAGCCTCCATAGTCCCCTTTGCTCAACTGTAATACTGACACTTCCGATTTTCCCTTCTCCCTCTCAAATTGTAGATTAAAACGTATCATATTATGGTCACATTGGTGACACAATTAGATCAGATTTTCGTTTTCACCATATCTGCCTTCCACGGAGCTATCCATACACGATGTGTCTACACAATAGAACATAGACCCTAGAACAGTACAGCACAGGAACAGGCTCTTCAGCCCACAATGTCCCTGCCAAACATGATGTCAAGTTAAATTAACCTCCTCTGCCTGCATATCATTCACGTCTCTCCATTCCCTGCATATCCATAACACTGCCCAGTCCATCATCGGCTCTGACCTCCCTACCATCAAGGGGATCTACTACAGTCGCTGCCTCAAAAAGGCTGGCAGCATCATCAAGGACCCACACCATCCTGGCCACACACTCATCTCCCCGCTACCTTCAGGCAGAAGGTACAGGAGCCTGAAGCCTGCAATGTGCAGGTTCAGGAATAGCTGCTTCCCCACAGCCTTCAGGCTATTAAACTCAACTCAAACAAAACTCTGAACATTAATAGCCCATTATCTGTCTCTTTGCACTTAAATCTGTATATTTATTCATGTGTGTATATATTTATATAATGGTATATGGACACACTGATCTGTTCTGTATTCATGTCTACCATAATCTGTTGTGCTGAAGCAAAGCAAGAATTTCATTGTTCTATCTGGGACAAATGACAATAAACTCTCTTGAATCTTGAATCTATCCAAAATCCTCTGAAATGCCACATATCTGCCTCCAACACCACTCCGGGAAGTACATTCCAGGCGGCAACACTCTGTGCAAAGAACATGCCCAGTACATCACTTTCAAACGCTGTCCCCTCTCAACTTAAAGCTATGCCCTCTAGTCTTTGACATTTCCACCCTGGTTAAAAAGGTTCTGACCATCTACACTATCTAGGCCTCTCATCATTTTATATACTTCTAGCAGGTCTGCCCTCAGCCTCCATCATTCTAGAGGAAACTATTGAAGTCTGTCCAACTTCTCCTTAAAGCTAATACCCTTTCATCCGTGCAGCATTCTGGTAAATCTCTTCTGCACAAGCTCTGTAAAATGGCCTAGCAGCCAGTTTAATGATGGTCATGGTACTCCAGGACTGGGAAACAGGCCTTTCAACCCAATGAGTTTACACCAATCATCAAGTCTTCATTTACACTGACCTGTTTTATTCTCCTCAAATTCCCATCAACTCCTTCCCATGTTTCTGCATTTATCGTTTAGTTCTCGAGAAGGCAAAAAACTCCATTCAGGTGTACGACAGTGCGGGTCAAATCCACAACACACAATTGAACATTCAAGAGGTAACATGGGCCACTGTTTAAGAATAAGGGGTAAGCCATTTAGAACGGAGATGAGGAAACACTTTTTCACATAGAGAGTTGTGAGTCTGTGGAATTCTTTGTCTCAGAGGGCGGTGGAGGCCGGTTCTCTGGATACTTTCAAGAGAGAGCTAGATAGGGCTCTTAAAGATAGCGGAGTCAGGGGATATGGGGAGAAGGCTGGAACGGGGTACTGATTGGGGATGATCAGCCATGATAGAAACATAGAAACATGGAAAATAGGTGCAGGAGTAGGCCATTCGACCCTTCGAGCCTGCACCGCCATTCAATATGATCATGGCTGATCATCCAACTCAGTATCCCGTACCTGCCTTCTCTCCATACCCCCTGATCCCTTTAGCCACAAGGGCCACATCTAACTCCCTCTTAAATATAGCCAATGAACTGGCCTCAACTACCTTCAGTGGCAGAGAGTACCAGAGATTCACCACTCTCTGTGTGAAAAAAGTTTTTCTCATCTCGGTCCTAAAGGATTTCCCCTCTATCCTTAAGCTGTGACCCCTTGTCCTGGACTTCCCCAACATCGGGAACAATCTTCCTGCATCTAGCCTGTCCAACCCCTTAAGAATTTTGTTAGTTTCTATAAGATCCCCCCTCAATCTCCTAAATTCTAGCGAGTACAAGCCGAGTCTATCCAGTCGTTCTTCATATGAAAGTCCTGACATCCCAGGAATAAATCTGGTGAACCTTCTCTGCACTCCCTCTATGGCAATAATGTCCTTCCTCAGATTTGGAGACCAAAACTGTACGCAATACTCCAGGTGTGGTTTCACCAAGACCCTGTACAACTGCAGTAGAACCTCCCTGCTCCTATACTCAAATCCTTTTGCTATGAATGCTAACATACCATTCGCTTTCTTCACTGCCTGCTGCACCTGCATGCCTACTTTCAATGACTGGTGTACCATGACACCCAGGTCTCGTTGCATCTCCCCTTTTCCTAATCGGCCACCATTTAGATAATAGTCTGCTTTCCTGTTTTTGCCACCAAAGTGGATAACCTCACATTTATCCACATTATACTGCATCTGCCATGCATTTGCCCACTCACCCAGCCTATCCAAGTCACCTTGCAGCCTCCTAGCATCCTCCTCACAGCTAACACTGCCCCCCAGCTTCGTGTCATCCGCAAACTTGGAGATGTTGCATTCAATTCCCTCGTCCAAATCATTAATATATATTGTAAATAGCTGGGGTCCCAGCACTGAGCCTTGAGGTACCCCACTAGTCACTGGATTCGTCAGACATGATTTACCTTTCGTAAATCCATGCTGACTTTGTCGAATGATTTCACCACTTTTCAAATGTGCTGCTATCCCATCTTTAATAACTGACTCTAGCAGTTTCCCCACTACCGATGTTAGACTAACTGGTCTGTAATTCCCCGTTTTCTCTCTCCCTCCCTTTTTAAAAAGTGGGGTTACATTAGCAACCCTCCAATCCTCAGGAACTACTCCAGAATCTAAAGAGTTAAAAAAAATTATCACTAATGCATCCACTATTTCTGGAGCTACTTCCTTAAGTACTCTGGGATGCAGCCTATCTGGCCCTGGGGATTTATCGGCCTTTAATCCATTCAATTTACCTAACACCACTTCCCGGCTCACCTGGATTTCACTCAGGTCCTCCATCTCCTTTGACCCGCGGTCCCCTACTATTTCCGGCAGATTATTTATGTCTTCCTTAGTGAGGACGGAACCAAAGTACTTATTCAAATGGTCCGCCATGTCCTTGTTCTCCATGATCAATTCACCTGTTTCTGACTACAAGGGACCTACATTTGTTTATTAACTAATCTCTTTTTCTTCACATATCTATAAAAACGTTTGCAGTCAGTTTTAATGTTCCCCGCCAGTTTTCTTTCATAATCTATTTCCATTTCCTAATTAAGCCCTTTGTCCTCCTCTGCCGGTCTCTGAATTTCTCCCAGTCCTCTGGTCGGCTGTTTTTTCTGGCTAATTTGTACGCTTCATCTTTTGCTTTGATACTATCCCTGATTTCCCTTGTTATCCACGGATGCACTACCTTCCCTGATTTATTCTTTTGCCAAACTGGGATGAACAATTTTTGTAGTTCATCCATGCAGTCTTTAAATGCCTTCCATTGCATATCCACCGTCAACCCTTTAAGAATTAATCGCCAGTCAATCTTGGCCAATTCACATCTCATACCCTCAAAGTTACCTTTCTTTAAGTTCAGAACCATTGTTTCTGAATTAACCATGTCACTCTCCATCCTAATGAAGAACTCAACCATATTATGGTCACTCTTGCCCAAGGGGCCACACGCAACAAGACTGTTAACTAACCCTTCCTCATTACTCAATACCCAGTCTAGAATAGCCTGCTCTCTCGTTGGTTCCTCTACATGTTGGTTTAGAAAACTATCCAGCATACATTCCAAGAAATCCTCTTCCTCAGCACCCCTGCCAATTTGATTCACCCAATCTATATGTAGATTGAAGTCACCCATTATAACTGTTTTACCTTTGTTGCACGCATTTCTAATTTCCTGTTTGATGCCATCCCCAACTTCACTACTACTGTTAGGTCGCCTGTACACAACACCCACTAGCGTTTTCTGCCCCTTAGTGTTTCGCAGCTCTACCCATATCGATTCCACATCCTCCAAGCTAATTTCCTTCCTCTCCATTGCGTTAATCTCCTCTCTAACCAGCAACGCTACCCCACCTCCTTTTCCTTTCTGTCTATCCCTCCTGAATATTGAATATCCCTGGATGTTCAGCTCCCAGCCTTGGTCACCCTGGAGCCATGTCTCCGTGATCCCAACTATATCATAATCATTAATAGCTATCTGCACATTCAACTCATCTACCTTATTACGAATGCTCCTTGCATTGAGACACAAAGCCTTCAGGCTTGTTTTTACAACGCTCTTACCCCTTATACAATTTTGTTGAAAAGTGGCCCTTTTTGATTTTTGCCCTGGATTTGTCTGCCTGCCACTTTTACTTTTCACCTTGCTACCTATTGCTTTTACCCCCATTTTACACCCCTCTGTCTCTCTGCTCACACATTTAAGAACCCCACCACCTCTTATTCTCTGTTTATTATTGTTTTCTTCTTTCCCCCTACATGTTGGGTCTGAGTGCTTCCCTTCTCTGCCTCCTGCCTCACACACTGTCTACTAGCTTTCTCTATTTGAGTCCCTCCCCGCAACCGTTCTAGCTTAAAGTCTCCGCAGTAGCCTTTGCAAATCTCCCCGCCAGGATATTGGTCCCCCTCGGGTTCAAGTGCAACTCATACTTTTTGTACAGGTCGCACGTTCCACAAAAGAGGTCCCAATGATTCAGAAACTTGAATCCCTGCCTTCTGCACCAGTCCTTCAGCCACGCATTTATCCTCCACCTCGCTCCATTCCTACTCTCACTGTCGCGTGGCACAGGCAGTAATCCCGAGATTGTTACCTTTGCGGTCCTTCTTTTTAACTCTCCTCCAAATTCCCTAAATTCTCCTTTCAGGACCTCTTCTCTTTTTCTACCTATGTCATTGGTACCTATATGTACCACGACCTCGGGCTCCTCTCCCTCCCATTTCAGCATATCTTGGACACGTTCAGACACATCCGAGACCCTGGCACCAGGGAGGCAAACTACCATCCGGGTCTCCCGACTGCGTCCACAGAATCGCCTGTCTGACCCCCTAACTATAGAGTCCCCTATTACTAATGCCCTCCTCTTCTTTTCCTTACCCTTCTGAGCAACAGGACCGGTCTCTGTACCGGAGGCCCGGCCGCTGTTGCTACCCCCAGGTAGGCTCTCCCCCCCAACAGTACTCAAACAGGAATACTTATTGTCAAGGTGTACAGCCACTGGGGTACTCTCTAAGAAGCAAGCCCCGCGCTCGAGTTTATCTCCTACCGCTCGGGTGTAGCTCCTCCCTCTGCGACCTCTCCAATGGCACTCGGGCCTCATTGAGTGGCTCAAAGGGCCGAATGGCCTACTCATGCACCTATTGTCTATTGTCTATTGAGGTCAGGATTTAACCCGGCTGCAGCTCTACCAACTGCACCACTGTGCCACTGGTTAGAGACAATCGAGTGGGATGTCTGCACTGATCTCCAGCGAGGTGCTGAGGGAGTGTTCCATTCCTGGAGTTGTTCACTGGCACTCTATTAGCATCACAACCCAGCAGGTTCCCTCACTCCAATGCCACTGCTGAGTTTAGCTTTGTGGATGAGGTCATGCCAGGGACAACACCAGTTAATACACCAGAGTACGTATTTCAGAACCTCATGGATGTACCATTTGCGCAGTATCCTGTTCCTCTTTCTCAGGCAATTGATCATTTTGCAAGGTACTCCAATTATCCAAGGAACTGCAAATGCTGATTTATACCAAAGATAGACACAAAGTGCTGAAGTAACTCAGTAGGTCAGGCAGCATCTCTGGAGAACATGCATAAGTGACGTTTCAGGTTGGGACCTTTCTTTACACAGATTGCGGGGGAAGGGGGGGGGAAGCTGGAAGAGAGGAGAGGTAGCACAAAGCCTGGTAGGTAATAGGTTGACACAGGTGCGGGGCGGGTTTTGATAGGTCAATGGTGGACAAAGGCAAGAGATGAAATAACAGAAGATGTGACAAAAGGATTGAGGAGTTGCAAATGGTGAAACTTGAGGAAGGAATGTTGGGGAAAGGGGCGGGGAGAGATAAGTGTGGGGCACAGGGGAGAGCGGAGGGGAGGTTTAGGAGGGAAGAATGGAGAAAGGGAGAGTTTTGTAGTTACCTAACATTGGAGAATTCCATTTTCACACCTTTGTGTTGTAAGCTACCCAAGGTGCTGTTCTTCACTCATGTGTGTGTGACCGCTCTCTTGCAATGGAAGAGGCTCAGGACAAAAAGATCAGTAAGGGAATGGGAAGAGGAGTTAAAATGGTGAGCAACTGCGAGATCTGGTACAGATGTACAGGAGGCCAAATTAAGCACACCGGATGCAGTAGACGAGATTAGAGGAGGTGCATGTGAAGCTATGTCTCACCTGGAAAGACTGCTGGGGTCCCTGGAAAGAGGCGAGGGAGGTGGTATAGGGACAGATGTTACATCTATTGTTGTTGCAGGGAGAGGGTAATTTGGGTGGGAAGGGTTGAGTGAACTAAGGATTGCAGAGCAAGCGATCTCTGCAGAAGGCGGAAAGGGGTGGGGATGGGAAGATGTGAATGGTGGTGGTATTAGAGGTGATGGAAATGTCAGAGGATGAAGTGTTGGTTGTGGAGGTTGATGGGGTAAAAGATAAGAATCAGGGGAACTCTATCACATCAAACATGGCCACACCACATCCTGTTCACACTGAATCAGATAGAAGTTTTTGTCTCGTCCAGACGGGAGCAGCTTGAGGCTCTAAAGGAACATGATGTAGACTAGGATCTCCACTGAGCAATGAGATGTTCCTTGTGAAAAACAGGTTCCTGCTCCTAATGCTCACAGCGTTACTGCCAATGAGCCTGTGGTTCTTCACAATCGAAGAGGTGCCACGATTCAGCAGCAAGCTGTCCTCCATGATCAGAGATGTGCCACGCACCAATATATTCACTGGAATTTAGAAGGATGAGAGGGTATCTTATAGAATCATATAACATTCATAAAGGATTGGACCGGCTAGATGCAGGAAAAATGTTGGGGGAGTCCAGAACCAGGGGTCACAGTTTAAGAATAAGGGATAGGCCATTTAGGACTGAGATGAGGAAAAACTTCTTCACCCAGAGAGTTGTGAATCTGTGGAATTCTCTGCCACAGAAGGCAATGGAGGCCAATTCACTGAATGTTTTCAAGGGAGAGTTAGATTTAGCTCTTAGGCCTAAAGGCATCAAGGCATATGGGGAGAAAGCAGGAACGGGGCACTGATTTTAGATGATCAGCCATGATCACATTGAATGGCAGTGCTGGTTCGAAGGGCCGAATGGCCTTCTCCGGCACCTATGTTTCTGTTTTTCTGTGTTTCTGTGTTTCCGTGTTTCTGTGTTTCGTGTTTCTGTGTTTCCGTGTTTTGTGTTTTTTTGCACAGCCTCTTTTCATTTCATGGTGGTGTAGAATTTATGCATAATTTATGCATAATTTATGTATTTATGTGTTGTCTTAGCCTATGTTTCTGTGCTGCTACTGCAGGCAAGATTTTAATTGTACCTGTCCCGAACTGTACTTGTGCATTTAACAATAAACTTTGGCATTCAAGACAACTATGGAAGTAGTAATTGCTGACAAATTTTATTAAAATTAATCTCCAATTGTATGCATGCCTGAATGAGTGGATTTGTGGAATACGTTGGTAGGTTATTTTGCAATAGTGAGAAATCGTGTGCATCAGAAATCAGTGGATGGGCTGATTGCAAGTTGTGTCAAGGCTTTGTAACCGTGTACTGCTCATATCCCACACAATGAAATGATTCTTCAAAGCATTTAATTTCTGTATGATTATTTAATCAAGTAATTCGTGTTCTGGCATTGCCACAATCAGAGTAAAAGCATTTGCACTATTATTAATACAACTACAGATAAATCATTCAACACGGACTCAGGCATTTTCCCTTCATTACTGATGATGATCTTGTCGGCTGGATGGATTACAGGTTAATTTTCTGACATTTCTTTGACAAAACCTGGCCTTGTGTACTAGCAGGGGGAGTCCAGAACACCAAGTGGCACATGAAGAACTAGGAAGGAAAAGAAAGACATAAAATAAGATTAATTTATCTAACACAACATAATGAAAATCTGCAGAGATTGCACAGTGCTGCGTTTTACCTCAGACTTTGGAAAGGATTGAATGATTTTGCAGCCAGCTGCTGCTGCTCCTATTCTAGAAGCTGGGCAGTCAGTTTTCCCGATGAAGACATCCGTAATGTAGATAACTCCCTCGAGCACCTGGAGTGAGAACAAAACCTATTTATACATGTGTTGAATGCTGCCTCTACCCCTAAATAACTGTAACATTTTTATCTCATCAGTCTTCCAGTAGTTCTATCCCAGATAAAAAGATGCTGTATTAACCCACTGTGCTATTGCTGCACTCTTAAATTTGACACTGCTTTTGCCAGTGGTATATGGATGATGGAGGCATGCTGGGACACCTCACATAACCATTCCTCACACTCCTTCCTATTCTCATTTCAAAAATGGACTTCATGCATCCACATTTTTAATGTGCATTATAGAGAACATTCTGGTCAACATTTTCCTCGTAAGTCCAATCATTTACGATTAGCACATCAGTTATCATTGGGGGGGAAATTCTGCACTCTGTATCCTTCCCTTTGCTCCACCTATTGCACTTGATTGCATTTATGTATAGTATTATCTGATTTAATTGGATAGCATGCAAAATAAAGCTTTTCACTGTACCTTGCTATACTTACAATAATAAATCTAAATCCAAATTTACATACAACCCTTTTGAGCAAATACTTCCTGGGAATTTAACACAGATTCTGTCCACTTAATGCACAGTGATTTGAGGGCCTGATCTGTGGCCCTTTTGTCCCAGAGCAGCGGCCAGCTTCATCATTCCTCACAGCATGTCATGCACTCAGAGACCCAGTGTGAAAACAGGCCATTGGTCCCATTGTGCCCAGTGGACACCCCTCTACATTAATCTCATCGTCCAGCACTTGGTCCATCGCCTTCTATGCCGAGTGCTCATGCAGACACTGCTTAAACGATGCCAGTGACCCTACCTCCAACACTCTCTCCAGCAGGGCATTCCAGGTACTCATCACTTACAGTGTCCCCTCAGATTCCCACAAAATAACCTAGCCCTTACTCTAATTTTTTGTCCACTAAAATTCAGTTCCATCACATGGATAAAACTAGAGTGCACCAGTTTGCAGCACTCTATAGACAATGGACAATAGGTGCAGAAGTAGGCCATTCGGCCCTTCAAGCTAACACCGCCAATCATTGTGATCATGGCTCATCATCCACAATCAGTACCCCATTCCTGCCTTCTCCCCATATCCCATGACTCCGCTATCTTTAAGAGCTCTATCTAACTCTCTTTTGAAAGCATCCAGAGAATTGGCCTCCACTGCCTTCTGAGGCACAGAATTCCACAGATTCACAACTCTCTGGGTGAAAAAGCTTTTCCTCATCTCCATTCTAAATGGCCTTATTCTTAAACTGTGGCCCCTGGTTCTGCACTTCCCCAACATCGGGAACATGTTTCCTGCCACTAGCGTGTCCAATCCCTTAATAATCTTAGATGTTTCAATAAGTTACCCTCTCATCCTTCTAAATCCCAGTCGCTCCATTCTTTCAACATATGACAGTCCCGCCATCCTGGGAATTAACCCTGTGAACCTACGCTGCACTCCCTCAATAGCAAGAATATCCTTCCTCAAATTTGGAGACCAAAACTGCACACAATACTCCAGGTGTGGTCTCACTCGGGCCCTGTACAACTGCAGAAGGGCCTCTTTGGTCCTATACTCATCTCCTCTTGTTATGAAGGTCAACATGCCATTAGCTTTCTTCACTGCCTGCTATACCTGCATTCTTACTTTGTGACTGATGAACAAGGACACCCAGATCTCGTTGTACTTCCCCTTTTCCCAACTTGACACCATTCAGATAATAATCTGCCTTCCTGTTCTTGCCATCAAAGTGGATAATCTCACATTTATCCACACTAAACTGCATCTGTCATGCATCTGCCCACTCACCCAACCTGTCCAAGTCACCCTGCATCCTCATAGCATCCTCCTCACAGTTCACACTGCCATCCAGCTTTGTGTCATCTGCAAATTTGCTAATGTTACTTTGAATCCCTTCATCTAAATCATTAATGTATATTGTAAATAGCTGCGGTCCCAGCACCAAGCCTTGCGGTACCCCACTAGTCATTGCCTGCCATTCTGAAAGGGACCCTTTAATCCCTACTCTGTGTTTCCTGTCTGCCAACCAATTTTCTATCTATGTCAGTCCCCTACCCCCAATACCATGTGCTCTAATTATGCCCACTAATCTCCTATGTGGGACATTGTCAAAGGCTTTCTGAAAGTCCAGGTACACTACATCCACTTGATCTCCCTTGTCCATTTTCCTAGTTACATCCTCAAAAAATTCCAGAAGATTAATCAAGCATGATTTCCCCTTCATAAATCCATGCTGACTTGGACCGATCCTGTTACGGCTATCCTAGTGTGCCAATATTTCATCTTTTATAATTGACTCCAGCATCTTCCCCACCATCGATGTCAGGCTAACTGGTCTATAATTCCCTGCTTTCTTGCGCTCTCCTTTCTTAAAAGGTGGGATAACATTAGCTGCCCTCCAATCCACATGAACTGATCCTGAATCTATAGAACATTGGAAAATGATCACCAATATGTCCACGATTTCTAGAGCCACTAGTACCCTGGGATGCAGACCATCAGGCCCTGGGGATTTATCAGCCTTCAGTCCCATTAGTCTACCCAACACTATTTCCTGCCGAATGTCAATTTCCTTCAGTTCCTCCATCACCCTTGGTCCTCTGGCCACTAGCACATCTGGGAGATTGTTTGTGTCTTCCTTAGTGAAGACAGATCCGAAGTACCTGTTCAACTCATCTGCTATTTCCTTGTTCCCCATAATAAATTCACCTGTTTCTGTCTTCAAGGGACCCACATTTGTCTTAACTAATTTTTTCCTCTTCACACACCTTCTGTATTATTCCCAGAAATGTCTGCCATTGTTGTTCCACATTCATTCCTGCCAGGGTCTCTTTCCAGTCAACTTTGGCCAGCTCCTCCCTCAAGCCTCCATAGTCCCCTTTGCTCAACTGTAATACTGACACTTCCGATTTTCCCTTCTCCCTCTCAAATTGTAGATTAAAACGTATCATATTATGGTCACATTGGTGACACAATTAGATCAGATTTTCGTTTTCACCATATCTGCCTTCCACGGAGCTATCCATACACGATGTGTCTACACAATAGAACATAGACCCTAGAACAGTACAGCACAGGAACAGGCTCTTCAGCCCACAATGTCCCTGCCAAACATGATGTCAAGTTAAATTAACCTCCTCTGCCTGCATATCATTCACGTCTCTCCATTCCCTGCATATCCATAACACTGCCCAGTCCATCATCGGCTCTGACCTCCCTACCATCAAGGGGATCTACTACAGTCGCTGCCTCAAAAAGGCTGGCAGCATCATCAAGGACCCACACCATCCTGGCCACACACTCATCTCCCCGCTACCTTCAGGCAGAAGGTACAGGAGCCTGAAGCCTGCAATGTGCAGGTTCAGGAATAGCTGCTTCCCCACAGCCTTCAGGCTATTAAACTCAACTCAAACAAAACTCTGAACATTAATAGCCCATTATCTGTCTCTTTGCACTTAAATCTGTATATTTATTCATGTGTGTATATATTTATATAATGGTATATGGACACACTGATCTGTTCTGTATTCATGTCTACCATAATCTGTTGTGCTGAAGCAAAGCAAGAATTTCATTGTTCTATCTGGGACAAATGACAATAAACTCTCTTGAATCTTGAATCTATCCAAAATCCTCTGAAATGCCACATATCTGCCTCCAACACCACTCCGGGAAGTACATTCCAGGCGGCAACACTCTGTGCAAAGAACATGCCCAGTACATCACTTTCAAACGCTGTCCCCTCTCAACTTAAAGCTATGCCCTCTAGTCTTTGACATTTCCACCCTGGTTAAAAAGGTTCTGACCATCTACACTATCTAGGCCTCTCATCATTTTATATACTTCTAGCAGGTCTGCCCTCAGCCTCCATCATTCTAGAGGAAACTATTGAAGTCTGTCCAACTTCTCCTTAAAGCTAATACCCTTTCATCCGTGCAGCATTCTGGTAAATCTCTTCTGCACAAGCTCTGTAAAATGGCCTAGCAGCCAGTTTAATGATGGTCATGGTACTCCAGGACTGGGAAACAGGCCTTTCAACCCAATGAGTTTACACCAATCATCAAGTCTTCATTTACACTGACCTGTTTTATTCTCCTCAAATTCCCATCAACTCCTTCCCATGTTTCTGCATTTATCGTTTAGTTCTCGAGAAGGCAAAAAACTCCATTCAGGTGTACGACAGTGCGGGTCAAATCCACAACACACAATTGAACATTCAAGAGGTAACATGGGCCACTGTTTAAGAATAAGGGGTAAGCCATTTAGAACGGAGATGAGGAAACACTTTTTCACATAGAGAGTTGTGAGTCTGTGGAATTCTCTGTCTCAGAGGGCGGTGGAGGCCGGTTCTCTGGATACTTTCAAGAGAGAGCTAGATAGGGCTCTTAAAGATAGCGGAGTCAGGGGATATGGGGAGAAGGCTGGAACGGGGTACTGATTGGGGATGATCAGCCATGATAGAAACATAGAAACATGGAAAATAGGTGCAGGAGTAGGCCATTCGACCCTTCGAGCCTGCACCGCCATTCAATATGATCATGGCTGATCATCCAACTCAGTATCCCGTACCTGCCTTCTCTCCATACCCCCTGATCCCTTTAGCCACAAGGGCCACATCTAACTCCCTCTTAAATATAGCCAATGAACTGGCCTCAACTACCTTCAGTGGCAGAGAGTACCAGAGATTCACCACTCTCTGTGTGAAAAAAGTTTTTCTCATCTCGGTCCTAAAGGATTTCCCCTCTATCCTTAAGCTGTGACCCCTTGTCCTGGACTTCCCCAACATCGGGAACAATCTTCCTGCATCTAGCCTGTCCAACCCCTTAAGAATTTTGTTAGTTTCTATAAGATCCCCCCTCAATCTCCTAAATTCTAGCGAGTACAAGCCGAGTCTATCCAGTCGTTCTTCATATGAAAGTCCTGACATCCCAGGAATAAATCTGGTGAACCTTCTCTGCACTCCCTCTATGGCAATAATGTCCTTCCTCAGATTTGGAGACCAAAACTGTACGCAATACTCCAGGTGTGGTTTCACCAAGACCCTGTACAACTGCAGTAGAACCTCCCTGCTCCTATACTCAAATCCTTTTGCTATGAATGCTAACATACCATTCGCTTTCTTCACTGCCTGCTGCACCTGCATGCCTACTTTCAATGACTGGTGTACCATGACACCCAGGTCTCGTTGCATCTCCCCTTTTCCTAATCGGCCACCATTTAGATAATAGTCTGCTTTCCTGTTTTTGCCACCAAAGTGGATAACCTCACATTTATCCACATTATACTGCATCTGCCATGCATTTGCCCACTCACCCAGCCTATCCAAGTCACCTTGCAGCCTCCTAGCATCCTCCTCACAGCTAACACTGCCCCCCAGCTTCGTGTCATCCGCAAACTTGGAGATGTTGCATTCAATTCCCTCGTCCAAATCATTAATATATATTGTAAATAGCTGGGGTCCCAGCACTGAGCCTTGAGGTACCCCACTAGTCACTGGATTCGTCAGACATGATTTACCTTTCGTAAATCCATGCTGACTTTGTCGAATGATTTCACCACTTTTCAAATGTGCTGCTATCCCATCTTTAATAACTGACTCTAGCAGTTTCCCCACTACCGATGTTAGACTAACTGGTCTGTAATTCCCCGTTTTCTCTCTCCCTCCCTTTTTAAAAAGTGGGGTTACATTAGCAACCCTCCAATCCTCAGGAACTACTCCAGAATCTAAAGAGTTAAAAAAAATTATCACTAATGCATCCACTATTTCTGGAGCTACTTCCTTAAGTACTCTGGGATGCAGCCTATCTGGCCCTGGGGATTTATCGGCCTTTAATCCATTCAATTTACCTAACACCACTTCCCGGCTCACCTGGATTTCACTCAGGTCCTCCATCTCCTTTGACCCGCGGTCCCCTACTATTTCCGGCAGATTATTTATGTCTTCCTTAGTGAGGACGGAACCAAAGTACTTATTCAAATGGTCCGCCATGTCCTTGTTCTCCATGATCAATTCACCTGTTTCTGACTACAAGGGACCTACATTTGTTTATTAACTAATCTCTTTTTCTTCACATATCTATAAAAACGTTTGCAGTCAGTTTTAATGTTCCCCGCCAGTTTTCTTTCATAATCTATTTCCATTTCCTAATTAAGCCCTTTGTCCTCCTCTGCCGGTCTCTGAATTTCTCCCAGTCCTCTGGTCGGCTGTTTTTTCTGGCTAATTTGTACGCTTCATCTTTTGCTTTGATACTATCCCTGATTTCCCTTGTTATCCACGGATGCACTACCTTCCCTGATTTATTCTTTTGCCAAACTGGGATGAACAATTTTTGTAGTTCATCCATGCAGTCTTTAAATGCCTTCCATTGCATATCCACCGTCAACCCTTTAAGAATTAATCGCCAGTCAATCTTGGCCAATTCACATCTCATACCCTCAAAGTTACCTTTCTTTAAGTTCAGAACCATTGTTTCTGAATTAACCATGTCACTCTCCATCCTAATGAAGAACTCAACCATATTATGGTCACTCTTGCCCAAGGGGCCACACGCAACAAGACTGTTAACTAACCCTTCCTCATTACTCAATACCCAGTCTAGAATAGCCTGCTCTCTCGTTGGTTCCTCTACATGTTGGTTTAGAAAACTATCCCGCATACATTCCAAGAAATCCTCTTCCTCAGCACCCCTGCCAATTTGATTCACCCAATCTATATGTAGATTGAAGTCACCCATTATAACTGTTTTACCTTTGTTGCACGCATTTCTAATTTCCTGTTTGATGCCATCCCCAACTTCACTACTACTGTTAGGTCGCCTGTACACAACACCCACTAGCGTTTTCTGCCCCTTAGTGTTTCGCAGCTCTACCCATATCGATTCCACATCCTCCAAGCTAATTTCCTTCCTCTCCATTGCGTTAATCTCCTCTCTAACCAGCAACGCTACCCCACCTCCTTTTCCTTTCTGTCTATCCCTCCTGAATATTGAATATCCCTGGATGTTCAGCTCCCAGCCTTGGTCACCCTGGAGCCATGTCTCCGTGATCCCAACTATATCATAATCATTAATAGCTATCTGCACATTCAACTCATCTACCTTATTACGAATGCTCCTTGCATTGAGACACAAAGCCTTCAGGCTTGTTTTTACAACGCTCTTACCCCTTATACAATTTTGTTGAAAAGTGGCCCTTTTTGATTTTTGCCCTGGATTTGTCTGCCTGCCACTTTTACTTTTCACCTTGCTACCTATTGCTTTTACCCCCATTTTACACCCCTCTGTCTCTCTGCTCACACATTTAAGAACCCCACCACCTCTTATTCTCTGTTTATTATTGTTTTCTTCTTTCCCCCTACATGTTGGGTCTGAGTGCTTCCCTTCTCTGCCTCCTGCCTCACATACTGTCTACTAGCTTTCTCTATTTGAGTCCCTCCCCGCAACCGTTCTAGCTTAAAGTCTCCGCAGTAGCCTTTGCAAATCTCCCCGCCAGGATATTGGTCCCCCTCGGGTTCAAGTGCAACCCATCCTTTTTGTACAGGTCGCACGTTCCACAAAAGAGGTCCCAATGATTCAGAAACTTGAATCCCTGCCTTCTGCACCAGTCCTTCAGCCACGCATTTATCCTCCACCTCGCTCCATTCCTACTCTCACTGTCGCGTGGCACAGGCAGTAATCCCGAGATTGTTACCTTTGCGGTCCTTCTTTTTAACTCTCCTCCAAATTCCCTAAATTCTCCTTTCAGGACCTCTTCTCTTTTTCTACCTATGTCATTGGTACCTATATGTACCACGACCTCGGGCTCCTCTCCCTCCCATTTCAGCATATCTTGGACACGTTCAGACACATCCGAGACCCTGGCACCAGGGAGGCAAACTACCATCCGGGTCTCCCGACTGCGTCCACAGAATCGCCTGTCTGACCCCCTAACTATAGAGTCCCCTATTACTAATGCCCTCCTCTTCTTTTCCTTACCCTTCTGAGCAACAGGACCGGTCTCTGTACCGGAGGCCCGGCCGCTGTTGCTACCCCCAGGTAGGCTCTCCCCCCAACAGTACTCAAACAGGAATACTTATTGTCAAGGTGTACAGCCACTGGGGTACTCTCTAAGAAGCAAGCCCCGCGCTCGAGTTTATCTCCTACCGCTCGGGTGTAGCTCCTCCCTCTGCGACCTCTCCAATGGCACTCGGGCCTCATTGAGTGGCTCAAAGGGCCGAATGGCCTACTCATGCACCTATTGTCTATTGTCTATTGAGGTCAGGATTTAACCCGGCTGCAGCTCTACCAACTGCACCACTGTGCCACTGGTTAGAGACAATCGAGTGGGATGTCTGCACTGATCTCCAGCGAGGTGCTGAGGGAGTGTTCCATTCCTGGAGTTGTTCACTGGCACTCTATTAGCATCACAACCCAGCAGGTTCCCTCACTCCAATGCCACTGCTGAGTTTAGCTTTGTGGATGAGGTCATGCCAGGGACAACACCAGTTAATACACCAGAGTACGTATTTCAGAACCTCATGGATGTACCATTTGCGCAGTATCCTGTTCCTCTTTCTCAGGCAATTGATCATTTTGCAAGGTACTCCAATTATCCAAGGAACTGCAAATGCTGATTTATACCAAAGATAGACACAAAGTGCTGAAGTAACTCAGTAGGTCAGGCAGCATCTCTGGAGAACATGCATAAGTGATGTTTCAGGTTGGGACCTTTCTTTACACAGATTGCGGGGGAAGGGGGGGGGGAAGCTGGAAGAGAGGAGAGGTAGCACAAAGCCTGGTAGGTAATAGGTTGACACAGGTGCGGGGCGGGTTTTGATAGGTCAATGGTGGACAAAGGCAAGAGATGAAATAACAGAAGATGTGACAAAAGGATTGAGGAGTTGCAAATGGTGAAACTTGAGGAAGGAATGTTGGGGAAAGGGGCGGGGAGAGATAAGTGTGGGGCACAGGGGAGAGCGGAGGGGAGGTTTAGGAGGGAAGAATGGAGAAAGGGAGAGTTTTGTAGTTACCTAACATTGGAGAATTCCATTTTCACACCTTTGTGTTGTAAGCTACCCAAGGTGCTGTTCTTCACTCATGTGTGTGTGACCGCTCTCTTGCAATGGAAGAGGCCCAGGACAAAAAGATCAGTAAGGGAATGGGAAGAGGAGTTAAAATGGTGAGCAACTGCGAGATCTGGTACAGATGTACAGGAGGCCAAATTAAGCACACCGGATGCAGTAGACGAGATTAGAGGAGGTGCATGTGAAGCTATGTCTCACCTGGAAAGACTGCTGGGGTCCCTGGAAAGAGGCGAGGGAGGTGGTATAGGGACAGATGTTACATCTATTGTTGTTGCAGGGAGAGGGTAATTTGGGTGGGAAGGGTTGAGTGAACTAAGGATTGCAGAGCAAGCGATCTCTGCAGAAGGCGGAAAGGGGTGGGGATGGGAAGATGTGAATGGTGGTGGTATTAGAGGTGATGGAAATGTCAGAGGATGAAGTGTTGGTTGTGGAGGTTGATGGGGTAAAAGATAAGAATCAGGGGAACTCTATCACGTCAAACATGGCCACACCACATCCTGTTCACACTGAATCAGATAGAAGTTTTTGTCTCGTCCAGACGGGAGCAGCTTGAGGCTCTAAAGGAACATGATGTAGACTAGGATCTCCACTGAGCAATGAGATGTTCCTTGTGAAAAACAGGTTCCTGCTCCTAATGCTCACAGCGTTACTGCCAATGAGCCTGTGGTTCTTCACAATCGAAGAGGTGCCACGATTCAGCAGCAAGCTGTCCTCCATGATCAGAGATGTGCCACGCACCAATATATTCACTGGAATTTAGAAGGATGAGAGGGTATCTTATAGAATCATATAACATTCATAAAGGATTGGACCGGCTAGATGCAGGAAAAATGTTGGGGGAGTCCAGAACCAGGGGTCACAGTTTAAGAATAAGGGATAGGCCATTTAGGACTGAGATGAGGAAAAACTTCTTCACCCAGAGAGTTGTGAATCTGTGGAATTCTCTGCCACAGAAGGCAATGGAGGCCAATTCACTGAATGTTTTCAAGGGAGAGTTAGATTTAGCTCTTAGGCCTAAAGGCATCAAGGCATATGGGGAGAAAGCAGGAACGGGGCACTGATTTTAGATGATCAGCCATGATCACATTGAATGGCAGTGCTGGTTCGAAGGGCCGAATGGCCTTCTCCGGCACCTATGTTTCTGTTTTTCTGTGTTTCTGTGTTTCCGTGTTTCTGTGTTTCGTGTTTCTGTGTTTCCGTGTTTTGTGTTTTTTTGCACAGCCTCTTTTCATTTCATGGTGGTGTAGAATTTATGCATAATTTATGCATAATTTATGTATTTATGTGTTGTCTTAGCCTATGTTTCTGTGCTGCTACTGCAGGCAAGATTTTAATTGTACCTGTCCCGAACTGTACTTGTGCATTTAACAATAAACTTTGGCATTCAAGACAACTATGGAAGTAGTAATTGCTGACAAATTTTATTAAAATTAATCTCCAATTGTATGCATGCCTGAATGAGTGGATTTGTGGAATACGTTGGTAGGTTATTTTGCAATAGTGAGAAATCGTGTGCATCAGAAATCAGTGGATGGGCTGATTGCAAGTTGTGTCAAGGCTTTGTAACCGTGTACTGCTCATATCCCACACAATGAAATGATTCTTCAAAGCATTTAATTTCTGTATGATTATTTAATCAAGTAATTCGTGTTCTGGCATTGCCACAATCAGAGTAAAAGCATTTGCACTATTATTAATACAACTACAGATAAATCATTCAACACGGACTCAGGCATTTTCCCTTCATTACTGATGATGATCTTGTCGGCTGGATGGATTACAGGTTAATTTTCTGACATTTCTTTGACAAAACCTGGCCTTGTGTACTAGCAGGGGGAGTCCAGAACACCAAGTGGCACATGAAGAACTAGGAAGGAAAAGAAAGACATAAAATAAGATTAATTTATCTAACACAACATAATGAAAATCTGCAGAGATTGCACAGTGCTGCGTTTTACCTCAGACTTTGGAAAGGATTGAATGATTTTGCAGCCAGCTGCTGCTCCTATTCTAGAAGCTGGGCAGTCAGTTTTCCCGATGAAGACATCCGTAATGTAGATAATTCCCTCGAGCACCTGGAGTGAGAACAAAACCTATTTATACATGTGTTGAATGCTGCCTCTACCCCTAAATAACTGTAACATTTTTATCTCATCAGTCTTCCAGTAGTTCTATCCCAGATAAAAAGATGCTGTATTAACCCACTGTGCTATTGCTGCACTCTTAAATTTGACACTGCTTTTGCCAGTGGTATATGGATGATGGAGGCATGCTGGGACACCTCACATAACCATTCCTCACACTCCTTCCTATTCTCATTTCAAAAATGGACTTCATGCATCCACATTTTTAATGTGCATTATAGAGAACATTCTGGTCAACATTTTCCTCGTAAGTCCAATCATTTACGATTAGCACATCAGTTATCATTGGGGGGGAAATTCTGCACTCTGTATCCTTCCCTTTGCTCCACCTATTGCACTTGATTGCATTTATGTATAGTATTATCTGATTTAATTGGATAGCATGCAAAATAAAGCTTTTCACTGTACCTTGCTATACTTACAATAATAAATCTAAATCCAAATTTACATACAACCCTTTTGAGCAAATACTTCCTGGGAATTTAACACAGATTCTGTCCACTTAATGCACAGTGATTTGAGGGCCTGATCTGTGGCCCTTTTGTCCCAGAGCAGCGGCCAGCTTCATCATTCCTCACAGCATGTCATGCACTCAGAGACCCAGTGTGAAAACAGGCCATTGGTCCCATTGTGCCCAGTGGACACCCCTCTACATTAATCTCATCGTCCAGCACTTGGTCCATCGCCTTCTATGCCGAGTGCTCATGCAGACACTGCTTAAACGATGCCAGTGACCCTACCTCCAACACTCTCTCCAGCAGGGCATTCCAGGTACTCATCACTTACAGTGTCCCCTCAGATTCCCACAAAATAACCTAGCCCTTACTCTAATTTTTTGTCCACTAAAATTCAGTTCCATCACATGGATAAAACTAGAGTGCACCAGTTTGCAGCACTCTATAGACAATGGACAATAGGTGCAGAAGTAGGCCATTCGGCCCTTCAAGCTAACACCGCCAATCATTGTGATCATGGCTCATCATCCACAATCAGTACCCCATTCCTGCCTTCTCCCCATATCCCATGACTCCGCTATCTTTAAGAGCTCTATCTAACTCTCTTTTGAAAGCATCCAGAGAATTGGCCTCCACTGCCTTCTGAGGCACAGAATTCCACAGATTCACAACTCTCTGGGTGAAAAAGCTTTTCCTCATCTCCATTCCAAATGGCCTTATTCTTAAACTGTGGCCCCTGGTTCTGCACTTCCCCAACATCGGGAACATGTTTCCTGCCACTAGCGTGTCCAATCCCTTAATAATCTTAGATGTTTCAATAAGTTACCCTCTCATCCTTCTAAATCCCAGTCGCTCCATTCTTTCAACATATGACAGTCCCGCCATCCTGGGAATTAACCCTGTGAACCTACGCTGCACTCCCTCAATAGCAAGAATATCCTTCCTCAAATTTGGAGACCAAAACTGCACACAATACTCCAGGTGTGGTCTCACTCGGGCCCTGTACAACTGCAGAAGGGCCTCTTTGGTCCTATACTCATCTCCTCTTGTTATGAAGGTCAACATGCCATTAGCTTTCTTCACTGCCTGCTATACCTGCATTCTTACTTTGTGACTGATGAACAAGGACACCCAGATCTCGTTGTACTTCCCCTTTTCCCAACTTGACACCATTCAGATAATAATCTGCCTTCCTGTTCTTGCCATCAAAGTGGATAATCTCACATTTATCCACACTAAACTGCATCTGTCATGCATCTGCCCACTCACCCAACCTGTCCAAGTCACCCTGCATCCTCATAGCATCCTCCTCACAGTTCACACTGCCATCCAGCTTTGTGTCATCTGCAAATTTGCTAATGTTACTTTGAATCCCTTCATCTAAATCATTAATGTATATTGTAAATAGCTGCGGTCCCAGCACCAAGCCTTGCGGTACCCCACTAGTCATTGCCTGCCATTCTGAAAGGGACCCTTTAATCCCTACTCTGTGTTTCCTGTCTGCCAACCAATTTTCTATCTATGTCAGTCCCCTACCCCCAATTCCATGTGCTCTAATTTTGCCCACTAATCTCCTATGTGGGACATTGTCAAAGGCTTTCTGAAAGTCCAGGTACACTACATCCACTTGATCTCCCTTGTCCATTTTCCTAGTTACATCCTCAAAAAATTCCAGAAGATTAGTCAAGCATGATTTCCCCTTCATAAATCCATGCTGACTTGGACCGATCCTGTTACGGCTATCCAAATGTGCCAATATTTCATCTTTTATAATTGACTCCAGCATCTTCCCCACCATCGATGTCAGGCTAACTGGTCTATAATTCCCTGCTTTCTTGCGCTCTCCTTTCTTAAAAGGTGGGATAACATTAGCTGCCCTCCAATCCACATGAACTGATGCTGAATCTATAGAACATTGGAAAATGATCACCAATATGTCCACGATTTCTAGAGCCACTAGTCCCCTGGGATGCAGACCATCAGGCCCTGGGGATTTATCAGCCTTCAGACCCATTAGTCTACCCAACACTATTTCCTGCCTAATGTCAATTTCCTTCAGTTCCTCCATCACCCTTGGTCCTCTGGCCACTAGTACATCTGGGAGATTGTTTGTGTCTTCCTTAGTGAAGACAGATCCGAAGTACCTGTTCAACTCATCTGCTATTTCCTTGTTCCCCATAATAAATTCACCTGTTTCTGTCTTCAAGGGACCCACATTTGTCTTTACTAATTTTTTCCTCTTCACACACCTAAAGAAGCTTTTACTATCCTCCTTTTTATTCTTGGCTAGCATACCTTCGTACCTTATCTTTTCCCCCGTATTGCCTTTTTAGCTATCTTCTGTTGCTCTTTAAAAGTATCCCAATCCTCTGGCTTCCTGCTTATCTTTGCTATGTTATACGTCTTCTCTTTTATTTTTATACTGTACTTGACCCCTCATCAGCCACAGTCGCCTCTTACTCCCCTTAGAATCTTTCTTCCTCTGGAATGAACTGATCCTGCACCTTCTGTATTATTCCCAGAAATATCTGCCATTGTTGTTCCACATTCATTCCTGCCAGGGTCTCTTTCCAGTCAACTTTGGCCAGCTCCTCCCTCAAGCCTCCATAGTCCCCTTTGCTCAACTGTAATACTGACACTTCCGATTTTCCCTTCTCCCTCTCAAATTGTAGATTAAAACGTATCATATTATGGTCACTACCACCTAATGGCTCCTTTACCTTGAGTTCCCTTATCAAATCCGGTTCATTACACAACACTAAATCCAGGATTGTCTTCTCCCTGGTAGGCTCCAGTACAAGCTGCTCTAAGAATCCATCTCGGAGGCACTACACAAACTCCCTTTTTGGGGTCCAGTACCAACCTGTTATTCCCAGTCTACCTGCATGTTGAAATCTCCCATAACAACCGTAGCATTACCTTTATGACATGCCAATTTTAACATTTCCAAGACAACTCTCTGCTCTGGAGTATACATTCACCACATAACATCGGGACCCGCCATATAACTCTCCACAGGTCAGCAAACTACCTGCAGTCACTCCTGCCTTTTTCAAGTGGGAACGGCATCGTGTGCAGGTCACTGTTTCTGCACTTGCATCATGCAAGCAATTTTCAAACTCTAGACTTGTTCGAGTGCCACTTTTTAAGCAGGGCATAGCTGCCATTTAAAGGTAGAGTAAACAGCTTTCAATCATAATTGCAGGAAGAATAAGTTGCTTTCTTACCTGTGCTTTGGCATTCAGGTACTGGACAATTTTGTACAGAATGCCTTTCTGGCTGTTGAGTTCTTGCATGGCCATTTCTGCAATTGCCTGGAATTCGCTGTCACTGGTATCAACGTTCAGAAGTGAAGGACTGCCCTGGCCAGTCTGGGCAAGTTGCTGTATTTCCTTCACAGGGTGCTTGGTCTCAGCAGAGACGGAAAGGAGGGTAAGGGAGAAAACAGCGAGTGCAAATTGCCAGCCAGCCATGATCTTTTCTTCGTCTCACTCAATGAACTGATAGCAGGCAATTCACTGCTCTGTTTTTATACTGTTTCAACTCAAGGGTGTGACATTCAATTAAATATTAGGATGGTGATACACCGTTAGCTTTGAATTAGTTTTATTACCTAAATATTTTGTGGTATTTGCAAGATAAGAACAAATTAGGTGATTTCTTACAGCAAACAGGAGTGTTTTTAAAACCAGGTTACTCATATTTCTTATCAGATGCGAGTTCAAAAAGAAAATTTGATTCACGTGTTTAATCAGCGACCTAGGTGTGCGGATTTCCAAACTATATTTCAGTTGTATGTCCTGTAAAAATAATCCCAAATGTTTCCTACATGATGAACAAACATTGGTGACACAATTAGATCAGATTTTCGTTTTCACCATATCTGCCTTCCACGGAGCTATCCCTACACGATGTGTCTACACAATAGAACATAGACCCTAGAACAGTACAGCACAGGAACAGGCTCTTCAGCCCACAATGTCCCTGCCAAACATGATGTCAAGTTAAATTAACCTCCTCTGCCTGCATATCATTCACGTCTCTCCATTCCCTGCATATCCATAACACTGCCCAGTCCATCATCGGCTCTGACCTCCCTACCATCAAGGGGATCTACTACAGTCGCTGCCTCAAAAAGGCTGGCAGCATCATCAAGGACCCACACCATCCTGGCCACACACTCATCTCCCCGCTACCTTCAGGCAGAAGGTACAGGAGCCTGAAGGCTGCAATGTGCAGGTTCAGGAATACCTACTTCCCCACAGCCTTCAGGCTATTAAACTCAACTCAAACAAAACTCTGAACATTAATAGCCCATTATCTGTCTATTTGCACTTCAATCTGTATATTTATTCATGTGTGTATATATTTATATAATGGTATATGGACACACTGATCTGTTCTGTATTCATGTCTACCATAATCTGTTGTGCTGAAGCAAAGCAAGAATTTCATTGTTCTATCTGGGACAAATGACAATATACTCTCTTGAATCTTGAATCTATCCAAAATCCTCTGAAATGCCACATATCTGCCTCCAACACCACTCCGGGAAGTGCATTCCAGGCGCTAACACTCTGTGTAAAGAACATGCCCTGTACATCACTTTCAAACGCTGTCCCCTCTCAACTTAAAGCTATGCCCTCTAGTCTTTGACATTTCCACCCTGGTTAAAAAGGTTCTGACCATCTACACTATCTAGGCCTCTCATCATTTTATATACTTCTAGCAGGTCTGCCCTCAGCCTCCATCATTCTAGAGGAAACTATTGATGTCTGTCCAACTTCTCCTTAAAGCTAATACCCTTTCATCCGTGCAGCATTCTGGTAAATCTCTTCTGCACAAGCTCTGTAAAATGGCCTAGCAGCCAGTTTAATGATAGTCATGGTACTCCAGGACTGGGAAACAGGCCTTTCAACCCAATGAGTTTACACCAATCATCAAGTCATCATTTACACTGACCTGTTTTATTCTCCTCAAATTCCCATCAACTCCTTCCCATGTTTCTGCATTTATCGTTTAGTTCTCGAGAAGGCAAAAAACTCCATTCAGGTGTACGACAGTGCGGGTCAAATCCACAACACATAATTGAACATTCAAGAGGTAACATGGGCCACTGTTTAAGAATAAGGGGTAAGCCATTTAGAACGGAAATGAGGAAACACTTTTTCACATAGAGAGTTGTGAGTCTGTGGAATTCTCTGTCTCAGAGGGCGGTGGAGGCCGGTTCTCTGGATACTTTCAAGAGAGAGCTAGATAGGGCTCTTAAAGATAGCGGAGTCAGGGGATATGGGGAGAAGGCTGGAACGGGGTACTGATTGGGGATGATCAGCCATGATAGAAACATAGAAAATAGGTGCAGGAGTAGGCCATTCGGCCCTTCGAGCCTGCACCGCCATTCAATATGATCATGGCTGATCATCCAACTCAGTATCCCGTACCTGCCTTCTCTCCATACCCCCTGATCCCTTTAGCCACAAGGGCCACATCTAACTCCCTCTTAAATATAGCCAATGAACTGGCCTCAACTACCTTCTGTGGCAGAGAGTTCCAGAGATTCACCACTCTCTGTGTGAAAAAAGTTTTTCTCATCTCGGTCCTAAAGGATTACCCCTCTATCCTTAAGCTGTGACCCCTTGTCCTGGACTTCCCCAACATCGGGAACAATCTTCCTGCATCTAGCCTGTCCAACCCCTTAAGAATTTTGTAAGTTTCTATAAGATCCCCCCTCAATCTCCTAAATTCTAGCGAGTACAAACCGAGTCTATCCAGTCGTTCTTCATATGAAAGTCCTGACATCCCAGGAATAAATCTGGTGAACCTTCTCTGCACTCCCTCTATGGCAATAATGTCCTTCCTCAGATTTGGAGACCAAAACTGTACGCAATACTCCAGGTGTGGTCTCACCAAGACCCTGTACAACTGCAGTAGAATCTCCCTGCTCCTATACTCAAATCCTTTTGCTATGAATGCTAACATACCATTCGCTTTCTTCACTGCCTGCTGCACCTGCATGCCTACTTTCAATGACTGGTGTACCATGACACCCAGGTCTCGTTGCATCTCCCCTTTTCCTAATTGGCCACCATTTAGATAATAGTCTGCTTTCCTGTTTTTGCCACCAAAGTGGATAACCTCACATTTATCCACATTATACTGCATCTGCCATGCATTTGCCCACTCACCCAGCCTATCCAAGTCACCTTGCAGCCTCCTAGCATCCTCCTCACAGCTAACACTGCCCCCCAGCTTCGTGTCATCCGCATACTTGGAGATGTTGCATTCAATTCCCTCATCCAAATCATTAATATATATTGTAAATAGCTGGGGTCCCAGCACTGAGCCTTGAGGTACCCCACTAGTTACTGCCTGCCATTCTGAAAAGGACCCGTTTACTCCTAATCTTTGCTTCCTGTTTGCCAGCCAGTTCTCTATCCACATCAATACTGAACCCCCAATACCGTGTGCTTTAAGTTTGTATACTAATCTCTTATGTGGGTACCTTGTCGAAAGCCTTCTGAAAGTCCAGATATAACACATCCACTGGTTCTCCCCTATCCACTCTACTAGTTACATCCTCAAAAAATTCTATAAGATTCGTCAGACATGATTTACCTTTCGTAAATCCATGCTGACTTTGTCCAATGATTTCACCACTTTTCAAATGTGCTGCTATCCCATCTTTAATAACTAGCAGTTTCCCCACTACCGATGTTAGACTAACTGGTCTGTAATTCCCCGTTTTCTCTCTCCCTCCCTTTTTAAAAAGTCGGGTTACATTAGCAACCCTCCAATCCTCAGGAACTACTCCAGAATCTAAAGAGTTTTGAAAAATTATCACTAATGCATCCACTGTTTCTGGAGCTACTTCCTTAAGTACTCTGGGATGCAGCCTATCTGGCCCTGGGGATTTATCGGCCTTTAATCCATTCAATTTACCTAACACCACTTCCTGGCTCACCTGGATTTCACTCAGGTCCTCCATTTCCTTTGACCCTACTATTTCCGGCAGATTATTTAAGTCTTCCTTAGTGAAGAGGGAACCAAAGTACTTATTCAATTGGTCCGCCATGTCCTTGTTCTCCATGATCAATTCACCTGTTTCTGACTACAAGGGACCTACATTTGTTTATTAACTAATCTCTTTCTCTTCACATATCTATAAAAACTTTTGCAGTCAGTTTTAATGTTCCCCGCCAGTTTTCTTTCATAATCTATTTCCATTTCCTAATTAAGCCCTTTGTCCTCCTCTGCCGGTCTCTGAATTTCTCCCAGTCCTCTGGTCGGCTGTTTTTTCTGGCTAATTTGTACGCTTCACATTTTGCTTTGATACTATCCCTGATTTCCCTTGTTATCCACAGATGCACTACCTTCCCTGATTTATTCTTTTGCCAAACTGGGATGAACAATTTTTGTAGTTCATCCATGCAGTCTTTAAATGCCTTCCATTGCATATCCACCGTCAACCCTTTAAGAATTAATCGCCAGTCAATCTTGGCCAATTCACGTCTCATACCCTCAAAGTTACCTTTCTTTAAGTTCAGAACCATTGTTTCTGAATTAACCATGTCACTCTCCATCCTAATGAAGAACTCAACCATATTATGGTCACTCTTGCCCAAGGAGCCACACGCAACAAGACTGTTAACTAACCCTTCCTCATTACTCAATACCCAGTCTAGAATAGCCTGCTCTCTCGTTGGTTCCTCTACATGTTGGTTTAGAAAACTATCCCGCATACATTCCAAGAAATCCTCTTCCTCAGCACCCCTGCCAATTTAATTCACCCAATCTATATGTAGATTGAAGTCACCCAATATAACTGTTTTACCTTTGTTGCACGCATTTCTAATTTCCAGTTTGATGCCTTCCCCAACTTCACTACTACTGTTAGGTGGCCTGTACACAACACCCACTAGCGTTTTCTGCCCCTTAGTGTTTCGCAGCTCTACCCATATCGATTCCACATCCTCCAAGCTAATGTCCTTCCTCTCCATTGCGTTAATCTCCTCTCTAACCAGCAACGCTACCTTTTCCTTTCTTTCTATCCCTCCTGAATATTGAATATCCCTGGATGTTCAGCTCCCAGCCTTGGTCACCCTGGAGCCATGTCTCCGTGATCCCAACTATATCATAATCATTAATAGCTATCTGCACATTCAACTCATCTACCTTATTACGAATGCTCCTTGCATTGAGACACAAAGCCTTCAGGCTTGTTTTTACAACGCTCTTACCCCTTATACAATTTTGTTGAAAAGTGGCCCTTTTTGATTTTTGCCCTGGATTTGTCTGCCTGCCACTTTTACTTTTCACCTTGCTACCTATTGCTTTTACCCCCATTTTACACCCCTCTGTCTCTCTGCTCACACATTTAAGAACCCCACCACCTCTTATTCTCTGTTTATTATTGTTTTCTTTCCCCCTACATGTTGGGTCTGAGTGCTTCCCTTCTCTGCCTCCTGCCTCACACACTGTCTACTAGCTTTCTCTATTTGAGTCCCTCCCCGCAACCGTTCTAGCTTAAAGTCTCCGCAGTAGCCTTTGCAAATCTCCCCGCCAGGATATTGGTCCCCCTCGGGTTCAAGTGCAACTCATACTTTTTGTACAGGTCGCACGTTCCACAAAAGAGGTCCCAATGATTCAGAAACTTGAATCCCTGCCTTCTGCACCAGTCCTTCAGCCACGCATTTATCCTCCACCTCGCTCCATTCCTACTCTCACTGTCGCGTGGCACAGGCAGTAATCCCGAGATTGTTACCTTTGCGGTCCTTCTTTTTAACTCTCCTCCAAATTCCCTAAATTCTCCTTTCAGGACCTCTTCTCTTTTTCTACCTATGTCATTGGTACCTATATGTACCACGACCTCGGGCTCCTCTCCCTCCCATTTCAGCATATCTTGGACACGTTCAGACACATCCGAGACCCTGGCACCAGGGAGGCAAACTACCATCCGGGTCTCCCGACTGCGTCCACAGAATCGCCTGTCTGACCCCCTAACTATAGAGACCCCTATTACTAATGCCCTCCTCTTCTTTTCCTTACCCTTCTGAGCAACAGGACCGGTCTCTGTACCGGAGGCCCGGCCGCTGTTGCTACCCCCAGGTAGGCTGTCCCCCACAACAGTACTCAAACAGGAATACTTATTGTCAAGGTGTACAGCCACCGGGGTACTCTCTAAGAAGCAAGCCCCGCGCTCGAGTTTATCTCCTACCGCTCGGGTGTAGCTCCTCCCTCTGCGACCTCTCCAATGGCACTCGGGCCTCATTGAGTGGCTCACAGGCCCGAATGGCCTACTCCTGCACCTATTGTCTATTGTCTATTGAGGTCAGGATTTAACCCGGCTGCAGCTCTACCAACTGCACCACTGTGCCACTGGTTAGAGACAATCGAGTGGGATGTCTGCACTGATCTCCAGCGAGGTGCTGAGGGAGTGTTCCATTCCTAGAGTTATTCACTGGCACTCTATTAGCATCACAACCCAGCAGGTTCCCTCACTCCAATGCAACTGCTGAGTTTAGCTTTGTGGATGAGGTCATGCCAGGGACAACACCAGTTAATACACCAGAGTACGTATTTCAGAACCTCATGGATGTACCATTTGCGCAGTATCCTGTTCCTCTTTCTCCGGCAATTGATCATTTTGCAAGGTACTCCAATTATCCAAGGAACTGCAAATGCTGATTTATACCAAAGATAGACACAAAGTGCTGAAGTAACTCAGTAGGTCAGGCAGCATCTCTGGAGAACATGCATAAGTGACGTTTCAGGTTGGGACCTTTCTTTACACAGATTGCGGGGGAAGGGGGGGGGGAAGCTGGAAGAGAGGAGAGGTAGCACAAAGCCTGGTAGGTAATAGGTTGACACAGGTGAGGGGCGGGTTTTGATAGGTCAACGGTGGACAAAGGCAAGAGATGAAATAACAGAAGATGTGTGACAAAAGGATTGAGTAGTTGCAAATGGTGAAACTTGAGGAAGGAATGTTGGGGAAAGGGGCGGGGAGAGATAAGTGTGGGGCACAGGGGAGAGCGGAGGGGAGGTTTAGGGGGGAAGAAGGGAGAAAGGGAGAGTTTTGTAGTTACCTAACATTGGAGAATTCCATTTTCACACCTTTGTGTTGTAAGCTACCCAAGGTGCTGTTCTTCACTCATGTGTGTGTGACCGCTCTCTTGCAATGGAAGAGGCCCAGGACAAAAAGATCAGTAAGGGAATGGGAAGAGGATTTAAAATGGTGAGCAACTGGGAGATCTGGTACAGATGTACAGGAGGCCACATTAAGCACACCGGATGCAGTAGACGAGATTAGAGGAGGTGCATGTGAACCTATGTCTCACCTGGAAAGACTGCTGGGGTCCCTGGAAAGAGGCGAGGGAGGTGGTATAGGGACAGATGTTACATCTATTGTTGTTGCAGGGAGAGGGTAATTTGGGTGGGAAGGGTTGAATGAACTAAGGATTACAGAGCAAGCGATCTCTGCAGAAGGCGGAAAGGGGTGGGGATGGGAAGATGTGAATGGTGGTGGTATTAGAGGTGATGGAAATGTCAGAGGATGAAGTGTTGGTTGTGGAGGTTGATGGGGTAAAAGATAAGAATCAGGGGAACTCTATCACGTCAAACATGGCCACACCACGTCCTGTTCACACTGAATCAGATAGAAGTTTTTGTCTCGTCCAGACGGGAGCAGCTTGAGGCTCTAAAGGAACATGATGTAGACTAGTATCTCCACTGAGCAATGAGATGTTCCTTGTGAAAAACAGGTTCCTGCTCCTAATGCTCACAGTGTTACTGCCAATGAGGAGCCTGTGGTTCTTCACAATCAAAGAGGTGCTACGATTCAGCAGCAAGCTGTCCTCCATGATCAGATATGTGCCACGCACCAATATATTCACTGGAATTTAGAAGGACGAGAGGGTATCTTATAGAATCATATAACATTCATAAAGGATTGGACCGGCTAGATGCAGGAAAAATGTTGGGGGAGTCCAGAACCAGGGGTCACAGTTTAAGAATAAGGGATAGGCCATTTAGGACTGAGATGAGGAAAAACGTCTTCACCCAGAGAGTTGTGAATCTGTGGAATTCTCTGCCACAGAAGGCAATGGAGGCCAATTCACTGAATGTTTTCAAGGGAGAGTTAGATTTAGCTCTTAGGCCTAAAGGCATCAAGGCATATGGGGAGAAAGCAGGAACAGGGCACTGATTTTACATGATCTGCCATGATCACAATGAATGGCAGTGCTGGTTCGAAGGGCCGAATGGCCTACTCCGGCACCTATGTTTCTGTTTTTCTGTGTTTCTGTGTTTCCGTGTTTCTGTGTTTCTTGTTTCTGTGTTTCCGTGTTTCGTGTTTTTTTGCACAGCCTCTTTTCATTTCATGGTGGTGTAGAATTTATGCATAATTTATGCATAATTTATGTATTTATGTGTTGTCTTAGCCTATGTTTCTGTGCTGCTACTGCAGGCAAGATTTTAATTGTACCTGTCCCGAACTGTACTTGTGCATTTAACAATAAACTTTGGCATTCAAGACAACTATGGAAGTAGTAATTGCTGACAAATTTTATTAAAATTAATCTCCAATTGTATGCATGCCTGAATGAGTGGATTTGTGGAATACGTTGGTAGGTTATTTTGCAATAGTAAGAAATCGTGTGCATCAGAAATCAGTGGATGGGCTGATTGCAAGTTGTGTCAAGGCTTTGTAACCGTGTACTGCTCATATCCCACACAATGAAATGATTCTTCAAAGCATTTAATTTCTGTATGATTATTTAATCAAGTAATTCGTGTTCTGGCATTGCCACAATCAGAGTAAAAGCATTTGCACTATTATTAATACAACTACAGATAAATCATTCAACACGGACTCAGGCATTTTCCCTTCATTACTGATGATGATCTTGTCGGATGGATGGATTACAGGTTAATTTTCTGACATTTCTTTGACAAAACCTGGCCTTGTGTACTAGCAGGGGGAGTCCAGAACACCAAGTGGCACATGAAGAACTAGGAAGGAAAAGAAAGACATAAAATAAGATTAATTTATCTAACACAACATAATGAAAATCTGCAGAGATTGCACAGTGCTGCGTTTTACCTCAGACTTTGGAAAGGATTGAATGATTTTGCAGCCGGCTGCTGCTGCTCCTATTCTAGAAGCTGGGCAATCAGTTTTCCCGATGAAGACATCCGTAATGTAGATAATTCCCTCGAGCACCTGGAGTGAGAACAAAACCTATTTATACATGTGTTGAATGCTGCCTCTACCCCTAAATAACTGTAACATTTTTATCTCATCAGACTTCCAGTAGTTCTATCCCAGATAAAAAGATGCTGTATTAACCCACTGTGCTATTGCTGCACTCTTAAATTTGACACTGCTTTTGCCAGTGGTATATGGATGATGGAGGCATGCTGGGACACCTCACATAACCATTCCTCAAACTCCTTCCAATTCTCATTTCAAAAATGGACTTCATGCATCCACATTTTTAATGTGCATTATAGAGAACATTCTGGTCAACATTTTCCTCGTAAGTCCAATCATTTACGATTAGCACATCAGTTATCATTGGGGGGGAAATTCTGCACTCTGTATCCTTCCCTTTGCTCCACCTATTGCACTTGATTGCATTTATGTATAGTATTATCTGATTTAATTGGATAGCATGCAAAATAAAGCTTTTCACTGTACCTTGCTATACTTACAATAATAAATCTAAATCCAAATTTACATACAACCCTTTTGAGCAAATACTTCCTGGGAATTTAACACAGATTCTGTCCACTTAATGCACAGTGATTTGAGGGCCTGATCTGTGGCCCTTTTGTCCCAGAGCAGCGGCCAGCTTCATCATTCCTCACAGCATGTCATGCACTCAGAGACCCAGTGTGAAAACAGGCCATTGGTCCCATTGTGCCCAGTGGACACCCCTCTACATTAATCTCATCATCCAGCACTTGGTCCATCGCCTTCTATGCCGAGTGCTCATGCAGACACTGCTTAAACGATGCCAGTGACCCTACCTCCAACACTCTCTCCAGCAGGGCATTCCAGGTACTCATCACTTACAGTGTCCCCTCAGATTCCCACAAAATAACCTAGCCCTTACTCTAATTTTTTGTCCACTAAAATTCAGTTCCATCACATGGATAAAACTAGAGTGCACCAGTTTGCAGCACTCTATAGACAATAGACAATAGGTGCAGAAGTAGGCCATTCGGCCCTTCAAGCCAACACCGCCAATCATTGTGATCATGGCTCATCATCCACAATCAGTACCCCATTCCTGCCTTCTCCCCATATCCCATGACTCCGCTATCTTTAAGAGCTCTATCTAACTCTCTTTTGAAAGCATCCAGAGAATTGGCCTCCACTGCCTTCTGAGGCAGAGAATTCCACAGATTCACAACTCTCTGGGTGAAAAAGCTTTTCCTCATCTCCATTCTAAATCGCCTTATTCTTAAACTGTGGCCCCTGGTTCTGCACTTCCCCAACTTCGGGAACATGTTTCCTGCCTCTAGCGTGTCCAATCCCTTAATAATCTTAGATGTTTCAATGAGTTATCCTCTCATCCTTCTAAATCCCAGTCGCTCCATTCTTTCAACATATGACAGTCCCGCCATCCTGGGAATTAACCCCGTGAACCTACGCTGCACTCCCTCAATAGCAAGATAATCCTTCCTCAAATCTGGAGACCAAAACTGCACACAATAGTCCAGGTGTGGTCTCACTCGGGCCCTGTACAACTGCAGAAGGACCTCTTTGGTCCTATACTCATCTCCTCTTGTTATGAAGGCCAACATGCCATTAGCTTTCTTCATTGCCTGCTGTACCTGCATTCTTACTTTGTGACTGATGAACAAGGACACCCAGATCTCGTTGTACTTCCCCTTTTCCCAATTTGACACCATTCAGATAATAATCTGCCTTCCTGTTCTTGCCACCAAAGTGGATAATCTCACATTTATCCACACTAAACTGCATCTGTCATGCATCTGCCCACGCACCCAACCTGTCCAAGTCACCCTGCATCCTCATAGCATCCTCCTCACAGTTCACACTGCCATCCAGCTTTGTGTCATCTGCAAATTTGCTAATGTTACTTTGAATCCCTTCATCTAAATCATTAATGTATATTGTAAATAGCTGCGGTCGCAGCACCAAGCCTTGCGGTACCCCACTAGTCATTGCCTGCCATTCTGAAAGGGACCCTTTAATCCATACTCTGTGTTTCCTGTCTGCCAACCAATTTTCTATCCATGTCAGTCCCCTACCCCCAATACCATGTGCTCTAATTGTCCCCACTAATCTCCTATGTGGGACATTGTCAAAGGCTTTCTAAAAGTCCAGGTACACTACATCCACTTGATCTCCCTTGTCCATTTTCCTAGTTACATCCTCAAAAAATTCCAGAAGATTAGTCAAGCATGATTTCCCCTTCATAAATCCATGCTGACTTGGACCGATCCTGTTACGGCTATCCAAATGTGCCAATATTTCATCTTTTATAATTGACTCCAGCATCTTCCCCACCATCGATGTCAGGCTAACTGGTCTATAATTCCCTGCTTTCTTGCGCTCTCCTTTCTTAAAAGGTGGGATAACATTAGCTGCCCTCCAATCCACATGAACTGATCCTGAATCTATAGAACATTGGAAAATGATCACCAATATGTCCATGATTTCTAGAGCCACTAGTACCCTGGGATGCAGACCATCAGGCCCTGGGGATTTATCAGCCTTCAGTCCCATTAGTCTACCCAACACCATTTCCTGCCTAATGTCAATTTCCTTCAGTTCCTCCATCACCCTTGGTCCTCTGGCCACTAGTACATCTGGGAGATTGTTTGTGTCTTCCTTAGTGAAGACAGATCCGAAGTACCTGTTCAACTCATCTGCTATTTCCTTGTTCCCCATAATAAATTCACCTGTTTCTGTCTTCAAGGGACCCACATTTGTCTTAACTAATTTTTTCCTCTTCACACACCTAAAGAAGCTTTTACTATCCTCCTTTATATTCTTGGCTAGCATACTTTCGTACCTTATCTTTTCCCACCGTATTGCCTTTTTAGCTATCTTCTGTTGCTCTTTAAAAGTATCCCAATCCTCTGGCTTCCTGCTTATCTTTGCTATGTTATACGTCTTCTCTTTTATTTTTATACTGTACTTGACCCCTCATCAGCCACAGTCGCCTCTTACTCCCCTTAGAATCTTTCTTCCTCTGGAATGAACTGATCCTGCGCCTTCTGTATTATTCCCAGAAATATCTGCCATTGTTGTTCCACATTCATTCCTGCTAGGGTCTCTTTCCAGTCAACTTTGGCCAGCTCCTCCCTCAAGCCTCCATAGTCCCCTTTGCTCAACTGTAATACTGACACTTCCGATTTTCCCTTCTCCCTCTCAAATTGTAGATTAAAACATATCATATTATGGTCACTACCACCTAATGGCTCCTTTACCTTGAGTTCCCTTATCAAATCCGGTTCATTACACAACACTAAATCCAGGATTGTCTTCTCCCTGGTAGGCTCCAGTACAAGCTGCTCTAAGAATCCATCTCGGAGGCACTCCACAAACTCCCTTTTTGGGGTCCAGTACCAACCTGTTATTCCCAGTCTACCTGCATGTTGAAATCTCCCATAACAACCGTAGCATTACCTTTATGACATGCCAATTTTAACATTTCCAAGACAACTCTCTGCTCTGGAGTATACATTCACCACATAACATCGGGACCCGCCATATAACTCTCCACAGGTCAGCAAACTACCTGCAGTCACTCCTGCCTTTTTCAAGTGGGAACGGCATCGTGTGCAGGTCACTGTTTCTGCACTTGCATCATGCAAGCAATTTTCAAACTCTAGACTTGTTTGAGTGCCACTTTTTAAGCAGGGCATAGCTGCCATTTAAAGGTAGAGTAAACAGCTTTCAATCATAATTGCAGGAAGAATAAGTTGCTTTCTTACCTGTGCTTTGGCATTCAGGTACTGGACAATTTTGTACAGAATGCCTTTCTGGCTGTTGAGTTCTTGCATGGCCATTTCTGCAATTGCCTGGAATTCGCTGTCACTGGTATCAACGTTCAGAAGTGAAGGACTGCCCTGGCCAGTCTGGGCAAGTTGCTGTATTTCCTTCACATGGTGCTTGGTCTCAGCAGAGACGGAAAGAAGGGTAAGGGAGAAAACAGCGAGTGCAAATTGCCAGCCAGCCATGATCTTTTCTTCGTCTCACTCAATGAACTGATAGCAGGCAATTCACTGCTCTGTTTTTATACTGTTTCAACTCAAGGGTGTGGCAGTGATACTCATTCAATTAAATATTAGGATGGTGATACACCGTTAGCTTTGAATTAGTTTTATTACCTAAATATTTTGTGGTATTTGCAAGATAAGAACAAATTAGGTGATTTCTTACAGCAAACAGGAGTGTTTTTAAAACCAGGTTACTCATATTTCTTATCAGATGCGAGTTCAAAAAGAAAATTTGATTCACGTGTTTAATCAGCGACCTAGGTGTGCGGATTTCCAAACTCTATTCAATTGTATGTCCCGGAAAAATAATCCCAAACGTTTCCTACATGATGAACAAACATTGGTGACACAATTAGATCAGATTTTCGTTTTCACCATATCTGCCTTCCAAGGAGCTATCCCTACACGATGTGTCTCCACAATAGAACATAGACCCTAGAACAGTACAGCACAAGAACAGGCCCTTCAGCCCACAATGTCCCTGCCAAACATGATGTCAAGTTAAATTAACCTCCTCTGCCTGCATCTCATTCACGTCTCTCCATTCCCTGCATATCCATAACACTGCCCAGTCCATCATCGGCTCTGACCTCCCTACCATCAAGGGGATCTATTACAGTCGCTGCCTCAAAAAGGCTGGCAGCATCATCAAGGACCCACACCATCCTGGCCACACACTCATCTCCCCGCTACCTTCAGGCAGAAGGTACAGGAGCCTGAAGGCTGCAATGTGCAGGTTCAGGAATAGCTGCTTCCCCACAGCCTTCAGGCTATTAAACTCAACTCAAACAAAACTCTGAACATTAATAGCCCATTATCTGTCTATTTGCACTTCAATCTGTATATTTATTCATGTGTGTATATATTTATATAATGGTATATTGACACACTGATCTGTTCTGTATTCATGTCTACCATAATCTGTTGTGCTGAAGCAAAGCAAGAATTTCATTGTTCTATCTGGGACAAATGACAATATACTCTCTTGAATCTTGAATCTATCCAAAATCCTCTGAAATGCCACATATCTGCCTCCAACACCACTCCGGGAAGTGCATTCCAGGCGCCAACACTCTGTGTAAAGAACATGCCCAGTACATCACTTTCAAACGCTGTCCCCTCTCAACTTAAAGCTATGCCCTCTAGTCTTTGACATTTCCACCCTGGTTAAAAAGGTTCTGACCATCTACACTATCTAGGCCTCTCATCATTTTATATACTTCTAGCAGGTCTGCCCTCAGCCTCCATCATTCTAGAGGAAACTATTGAAGTCTGTCCAACTTCTCCTTAAAGCTAATACCCTTTCATCCGTGCAGCATTCTGGTAAATCTCTTCTGCACAAGCTCTGTAAAATGGCCTAGCAGCCAGTTTAATGATAGTCATGGTACTCCAGGACTGGGAAACAGGCCTTTCAACCCAATGAGTTTACACCAATCATCAAGTCATCATTTACACTGACCTGTTTTATTCTCCTCAAATTCCCATCAACTCCTTCCCATGTTTCTGCATTTATCGTTTAGTTCTCGAGAAGGCAAAAAACTCCATTCAGGTGTACGACAGTGCGGGTCAAATCCACAACACATAATTGAACATTCAAGAGGTAACATGGGCCACTGTTTAAGAATAAGGGGTAAGCCATTTAGAACGGAGATGAGGAAACACCTTTTCACATAGAGAGTTGTGAGTCTGTGGAATTCTCTGTCTCAGAGGGCGGTGGAGGCCGGTTCTCTGGATACTTTCAAGAGAGAGCTAGATAGGGCTCTTAAAGATAGCGGAGTCAGGGGATATGGGGAGAAGGCTGGAACGGGGTACTGATTGGGGATGATCAGCCATGATAGAAACATAGAAACATAGAAAATAGGTGCAGGAGTTGGCCATTCGACCCTTCGAGCCTGCACCGCCATTCAATATGATCATGGCTGATCATCCAACTCAGTATCCCGTACCTGCCTTCTCTCCATACCCCCTGATCCCTTTAGCCACAAGGGCCACATCTAACTCCCTCTTAAATATAGCCAATGAACTGGCCTCAACTACCTTCTGTGGCAGAGAGTTCCAGAGATTCACCACTCTCTGTGTGAAAAAAGTTTTTCTCATCTCGGTCCCAAAGGATTTCCCCTCTATCCTTAAGCTGTGACCCCTTGTCCTGGACTTCCCCAACATCGGGAACAATCTTCCTGCATCTAGCCTGTCCAACCCCTTAAGAATTTTGTAAGTTTCTATAAGAACCCCCCTCAATCTCCTAAATTCTAGCGAGTACAAGCCGAGTCTATCCAGTCGTTCTTCATATGAAAGTCCTGACATCCCAGGAATAAATCTGGTGAACCTTCTCTGCACTCCCTCTATGGCAATAATGTCCTTCCTCAGATTTGGAGACCAAAACTGTACGCAATACTCCAGGTGTGGTCTCACCAAGACCCTGTACAACTGCAGTAGAACCTCCCTGCTCCTATACTCAAATCCTTTTGCTATGAATGCTAACATACCATTCGCTTTCTAACATACCATTCGCTATCCACATTATACTGCATCTGCCATGCATTTGCCCACTTACCCAGCCTATCCAAGTCACCTTGCAGCCTCCTAGCATCCTCCTCACAGCTAACACTGCCCCCCAGCTTCGTGTCATCCGCAAACGTGGAGATGTTGCATTCAATTCCCTCGTCCAAATCATTAATATATATTGTAAATATCTGGGGTCCCAGCACTGAGCCTTGAGGTACCCCACTAGTCACTGCCTGCCATTCTGAAAAGGACCCGTTTACTCCTACTCTTTGCTTCCTGTTTGCCAGCCAGTTCTCTATCCACATCAATACTGAACCCCCAATACCATGTGCTTTAAGTTTGTATACTAATCTCTTATGTGGGTACCTTGTCGAAAGCCTTCTGAAAGTCCAGATATAACACATCCACTGGTTCTCCCCTATCCACTCGACTAGTTACATCCTCGAAAAATTCTATAAGATTCGTCAGACATGATTTACCTTTCGTAAATCCATGCTGACTTTGTCCAATGATTTCACCACTTTTCAAATGTGCTGCTATCCCATCTTTAATAACTGACTCTAGCAGTTTCCCCACTACCGATGTTAGACTAACTGGTCTGTAATTCCCCGTTTTCTCTCTCCCTCCCTTTTTAAAAAGTGGGGTTACATTAGCAACCCTCCAATCCTCAGGAACTACTCCAGAATCTAAAGAGTTTTGAAAAATTATCACTAATGCATCCACTATTTCTGGAGCTACTTCCTTAAGTACTCTGGGATGCAGCCTATCTGGCCCTGGGGATTTATCGGCCTTTAATCCATTCAATTTACCTAACACCACTTCCCGGCTCACCTGGATTTCACTCAGGTCCTCCATCTCCTTTGACCCGCGGTCCCCTGCTATTTCCGGCAGATTATTTATGTCTTCCTTAGTGAAGACGGAACCAAAGTACTTATTCAATTGGTCCGCCATGTCCTTGTTCTCCATGATCAATTCACCTGTTTCTGACTACAAGGGACCTACATTTGTTTTAACTAATCTCTTTCTCTTCACATATCGATAAAAACTTTTGTAGTCAGTTTTAATGTTCCCCGCCAGTTTTCTTTCATAATCTATTTCCATTTCCTAATTAAGCCCTTTGGCCTCCTCTGCTGGTCTCTGAATTTCTCCCAGTCCTCTGGTCGGCTGTTTTTTCTGGCTAATTTGTACGCTTCATCTTTTGCTTTGATACTATCCCTGATATCCCTTGTTATCCACGGATGCACTACCTTCCCTGATTTATTCTTTTGCCAAACTGGGATGAACAATTTTTGTAGTTCATCCATGCAGTCTTTAAATGCCTTCCATTGCATATCCACCGTCAACCCTTTAAGACTTAATCGCCAGTCAATCTTGGCCAATTCACGTCTCATACCCTCAAAGTTACCTTTCTTTAAGTTCAGAACCATTGTTTCTGAATTAACCATGTCACTCTCCATCCTAATGAAGAACTCAACCATATTATGGTCACTCTTGCCCAAGGGGCCACACACAACAAGACTGTTAACTAACCCTTCCTCATTACTCAATACCCAGTCTAGAATAGCCTGCTCTCTCGTTGGTTCCTCTACATGTTGGTTTAGAAATACATTCCAAGAAATCCTCTTCCTCAGCACCCCTGCCAATTTGATTCACCCAATCTATATGTAGATTGAAGTCACCCATTATAACTGTTTTACCTTTGTTGCACGCATTTCTAATTTCCTGTTTGATGCCATCCCCAACTTCACTACTACTGTTAGGTGACCTGTACACAACACCCACTAGCGTTTTCTGCCCCTTAGTGTTTCGCAGCTCTACCCATATCGATTCCACATCCTCCAAGCTAATGTCCTTCCTCTCCATTGCGTTAATCTCCTCTCTAACCAGCAACGCTACCCCACCTCCTTTTCCTTTCTGTCTATCCCTCCTGAATATTGAATATCCCTGGATGTTCAGCTCCCAGCCTTGGTCACCCTGGAGCCATGTCTCCGTGATCCCAACTATATCATAATCATTAATAGCTATCTGCACATTCAACTCATCTACCTTATTACGAATGCTCCTTGCATTGAGACACAAAGCCTTCAGGCTTGTTTTTACAACGCTCTTACCCCTTATACAATTTTGTTGAAAAGTGGCCCTTTTTGATTTTTGCCCTGGATTTGTCTGCCTGCCACTTTTACTTTTCACCTTGCTACCTATTGCTTTTACCCCCATTTTACATCCCTCTGTCTCTCTGCTCACACATTTAAGAACCCCACCACCTCTTATTCTCTGTTTATTATTGTTTTCTTCTTTCCCCCTACATGTTGGGTCTGAGTGTTTCCCTTCTCTGCCTCCTGCCTCACACACTGTCTACTAGCTTTCTCTATTTGAGTCCCTCCCCGCAACCGTTCTAGCTTAAAGTCTCCGCAGTAGCCTTTGCAAATCTCCCCGCCAGGATATTGGTCCCCCTCGGGTTCAAGTGCAACCTATCCTTTTTGTACAGGTCGCACGTTCCACAAAAACTTGAAATCAGAAACTTGAATCCCTGCCTTCTGCACCAGTCCTTCAGCCACGCATTTATCCTCCACCTCGCTCCATTCCTACTCTCACTGTCGCGTGGCACAGGCAGTAATCCCGAGATTGTTACCTTTGCGGTCCTTCTTTTTAACTCTCCTCCTAACTCCCTAAATTCTCCTTTCAGGACCTCTTCTCTTTTTCTACCTATGTCATTGGTACCTATATGTACCACGACCTCGGGCTCCTCTCCCTCCCATTTCAGCATATCTTGGACATGTTCAGACACATCCGAGACCCTGGCACCAGGGAGGCAAACTACCATCCGGGTCTCCCGACTGCGTCCACAGAATCGCCTGTCTGACCCCCTAACTATAGAGTCCCCTATTACTAATGCCCTCCTCTTCTTTTCCTTACCCTTCTGAGCAACAGGACCGGTCTCTGTACCGGAGGCCCGGCCGCTGTTGCTACCCCCAGGTAGGCTGTCCCCCCCAACAGAAGATGTGAGACAAAAGGATTGAGGAGTTGCAAATGGTGAAACTTGAGGAAGGAATGTTGGGGAAAGGGGCGGGGAGATATAAGTGTGGGGCACAGGGGAGAGCGGAGGGGAGGTTTAGGGGGGAAGAAGGGAGAAAGGGAGAGTTTTGTAGTTACCTAACATTGGAGAATTCCATTTTCACACCTTTGTGTTGTAAACTACCCAAGGTGCTGTTCTTCACTCATGTGTGTGTGACCGCTCTCTTGCAATGGAAGAGGCCCAGGACAAAAAGATCAGTAAGGGAATGGGAAGAGGAGTTAAAATGGTGAGCAACTGGGAGATCTGGTACAGATGTACAGGAGGCCACATTAAGCAAACCGGATGCAGTAGACGAGATTAGAGGAGGTGCATGTGAACCTATGTCTCACCTGGAAAGACTGCTGGGGTCCCTGGAAAGAGGCGAGGGAGGTGGTATAGGGACAGATGTTACATCTATTGTTGTTGCAGGGAGAGGGTAATTTGGGTGGGAAGGGTTGAATGAACTAAGGATTGCAGAGCAAGTGATCTCTGCAGAAGGCGGAAAGGGGTGGGGATGGGAAGATGTGAATGGTGGTGGTATTAGAGGTGATGGAAATGTCAGAGGATGAAGTGTTGGTTGTGGAGGTTGATGGGGTAAAAGATAAGAATCAGGGGAACTCTATCACGTCAAACATGGCCACACCACGTCCTGTTCACACTGAATCAGATAGAAGTTTTTGTCTCGTCCAGGCGGGAGCAGCTTGAGGCTCTAAAGGAACATGATGTAGACCAGTATCTCCACTGAGCAATGAGATGTTCCTTGTGAAAAACAGGTTCCTGCTCCTAATGCTCACAGTGTTACTGCCAATGAGGAGCCTGTGGTTCTTCACAATCAAAGAGGTGCCACGATTCAGCAGCAAGCTGTCCTCCATGATCAGAGATGTGCCACGCACCAACATATTCACTGGAATTTAGAAGGATGAGAGGGTATCTTATAGAATCATATAACATTCATAAAGGATTGGACCGGCTAGATGCAGGAAAAATGTTGGGGGAGTCCAGAACCAGGGGTCACAGTTTAAGAATAAGGGATAGGCCATTTAGGACTGAGATGAGGAAAAACTTCTTCACCCAGAGAGTTGTGAATCTGTGGAATTCTCTGCCACAGAAGGCAATGGAGGCCAATTCACTGAATGTTTTCAAGGGAGAGTTAGATTTAGCTCTTAGGCCTAAAGGCATCAAGGCATATGGGGAGAAAGCAGGAACGGGGCACTGATTTTAGATGATCAGCCATGATCACATTGAATGGCAGTGCTGGTTCGAAGGGCCGAATGGCCTACCCCGGCACCTATGTTTCTGTTTTTCTGTGTTTCTGTGTTTCCGTGTTTCTGTGTTTCGTGTTTCTGTGTTTCCGTGTTTCGTGTTTTTTTGCACAGCCTCTTTTCATTTCATGGTGGTGTAGAATTTATGCATAATTTATGCATAATTTATGTATTTATGTATTGTCTTAGCCTATGTTTCTGTGCTGCTACTGCAGGCAAGATTTTAATTGTACCTGTCCCGAACTGTACTTGTGCATTTAACAATAAACTTTGGCATTCAAGACAACTATGGAAGTAGTAATTGCTGACAAATTTTATTAAAATTAATCTCCAATTGTATGCATGCTGAATGAGTGGATTTGTGGAATACGTTGGTAGGTTATTTTGCAATAGTGAGAAATCGTGTGCATCAGAAATCAGTGGATGGGCTGATTGCAAGTTGTGTCAAGGCTTTGTAACCGTGTACTGCTCATATCCCACACAATGAAATGATTCTTCAAAGCATTTAATTTCTGTATGATTATTTAATCAAGTAATTCGTGTTCTGGCATTGCCACAATCAGAGTAAAAGCATTTGCACTATTATTAATACAACTACAGATAAATCATTCAACACGGATTCAGGCATTTTCCCTTCATTACTGATGATGATCTTGTCGGCTGGATGGATTACAGGTTAATTTTCTGACATTTCTTTGACAAAACCTGGCCTTGTGTACTAGCAGGGGGAGTCCAGAACACCAAGTGGCACATGAAGAACTAGGAAGGAAAAGAAAGACATAAAATTAAATTAATTTATCTAACACAACATAATGAAAATCTGCAGAGATTGCACAGTGCTGCGTTTTACCTCAGACTTTGGAAAGGATTGAATGATTTTGCAGCCGGCTGCTGCTGCTCCTATTCTAGAAGCTGGGCAGTCAGTTTTCCCGATGAAGACATCCGTAATGTAGATAATTCCCTCGAGCACCTGGAGTGAGAACAAAACCTATTTATACATGTGTTGAATGCTGCCTCTACCCCTAAATAACTGTAACATTTTTATCTCATCAGTCTTCCAGTAGTTCTATCCCAGATAAAAAGATGCTGTATTAACCCACTGTGCTATTGCTGCACTCTTAAATTTGACACTGCTTTTGCCAGTGGTACATGGATGATGGAGGCATGCTGGGACACCTCACATAACCATTCCTCACACTCCTTCCAATTCTCATTTCAAAAATGGACTTCATGCATCCACATTTTTAATGTGCATTATAGAGAACATTCTGGTCAACATTTTCCTCGTAAGTCCAATCATTTACGATTAGCACATCAGTTATCATTGGGGGGGAAATTCTGCACTCTGTATCCTTCCCTTTGCTCCACCTATTGCACTTGATTGCATTTATGTATAGTATTATCTGATTTAATTGGATAGCATGCAAAATAAAGCTTTTCACTGTACCTTGCTATACTTACAATAATAAATCTAAATCCAAATTTACATACAACCCTTTTGAGCAAATACTTCCTGGGAATTTAACACAGATTCTGTCCACTTAATGCACAGTGATTTGAGGGCCTGATCTGTGGCCCTTTTGTCCCAGAGCAGCGGCCAGCTTCATCATTCCTCACAGCATTCCACTCAGAGACCCAGTGTGAAAACAGGCCATTGGTCCCATTGTGCCCAGTGGACACCCCTCTACATTAATCTCATCGTCCAGCACTTGGTCCATCGCCTTCTATGCCGAGTGCTCATGCAGACACTGCTTAAACGATGCCAGTGACCCTACCTCCAACCCTCTCTCCAGCAGGGCATTCCAGGTACTCATCACTTACAGTGTCCCCTCAGATTCCCACAAAATAACCTAGCCCTTACTCTAATTTTTTGTCCACTAAAATTCAGTTCCATCACGTGGATAAAACTAGAGTGCACCAGTTTGCAGCACTCTATAGACAATAGACAATAGGTGCAGAAGTAGGCCATTCGGCCCTTCAAGCCAACACCGCCAATCATTGTGATCATGGCTCATCATCCACAATCAGTACCCCATTCCTGCCTTCTCCCCATATCCCATGACTCCGCTATCTTTAAGAGCTCTATCTAACTCTCTTTTGAAAGCATCCAGAGAATTGCCCTCCACTGCCTTCTGAGGCAGAGAATTCCACAGATTCACAACTCTCTGGGTGAAAAAGCTTTTCCTCATCTCCATTCTAAATGGCCTTATTCTTAAACTGTGGCCCCTGGTTCTGCACTTCCCCAACATTGGGAACATGTTTCCTGCCTCTAGCGTGTCCAATCCCTTAATAATCTTAGATGTTTCAATAAGTTATCCTCTCATCCTTCTAAATCCCAGTCGCTCCATTCTTTCAACATATGACAGTCCCGCCATCCTGGGAATTAACCCTGTGAACCTACGCTGCACTCCCTCAATAGCAAGAATATCCTTCCTCAAATTTGGAGACCAAAACTGCACACAATACTCCAGGTGTGGTCTCACTCGGGCCCTGTACAACTGCAGAAGGGCCTCTTTGGTCCTATACTCATCTCCTCTTGTTATGAAGGCCAACATGCCATTAGCTTTCTTCACTGCCTGCTATACCTGCATTCTTACTTTGTGACTGATGAACAAGGACACCCAGATCTCGTTGTACTTCCCCTTTTCCCAACTTGACACCATTCAGATAATAATCTGCCTTCCTGTTCTTGCCATCAAAGTGGATAATCTCACATTTATCCACACTAAACTGCATCTGTCATGCATCTGCCCACTCACCCAACCTGTCCAAGTCACCCTGCATCCTCATAGCATCCTCCTCACAGTTCACACTGCCATCCAGCTTTGTGTCATCTGCAAATTTGCTAATGTTACTTTGAATCCCTTCATCTAAATCATTAATGTATATTGTAAATAGCTGCGGTCCCAGCACCAAGCGTTGCGGTACCCCACTAGTCATTGCCTGCCATTCTGAAAGGGACCCTTTAATCCCTACTCTGTGTTTCCTGTCTGCCAACCAATTTTCTATCTATGTCAGTCCCCTACCCCCAATACCATGTGCTCTAATTATGCCCACTAATCTCCTATGTGGGACATTGTCAAAGGCTTTCTGAAAGTCCAGGTACACTACATCCACTTGATCTCCCTTGTCCATTTTCCTAGTTACATCCTCAAAAAATTCCAGAAGATTAATCAAGCATGATTTCCCCTTCATAAATCCATGCTGACTTGGACCGATCCTGTTACGGCTATCCTAGTGTGCCAATATTTCATCTTTTATAATTGACTCCAGCATCTTCCCCACCATCGATGTCAGGCTAACTGGTCTATAATTCCCTGCTTTCTTGCGCTCTCCTTTCTTAAAAGGTGGGATAACATTAGCTGCCCTCCAATCCACATGAACTGATCCTGAATCTATAGAACATTGGAAAATGATCACCAATATGTCCACGATTTCTAGAGCCACTAGTACCCTGGGATGCAGACCATCAGGCCCTGGGGATTTATCAGCCTTCAGTCCCATTAGTCTACCCAACACTATTTCCTGCCGAATGTCAATTTCCTTCAGTTCCTCCATCACCCTTGGTCCTCTGGCCACTAGCACATCTGGGAGATTGTTTGTGTCTTCCTTAGTGAAGACAGATCCGAAGTACCTGTTCAACTCATCTGCTATTTTCTTGTTCCCCATAATAAATTCACCTGTTTCTGTCTTCAAGGGACCCACATTTGTCTTAACTAATTTTTTCCTCTTCACACACCTTCTGTATTATTCCCAGAAATGTCTGCCATTGTTGTTCCACATTCATTCCTGCCAGGGTCTCTTTCCAGTCAACTTTGGCCAGCTCCTCCCTCAAGCCTCCATAGTCCCCTTTGCTCAACTGTAATACTGACACTTCCGATTTTCCCTTCTCCCTCTCAAATTGTAGATTAAAACGTATCATATTATGGTCACATTGGTGACACAATTAGATCAGATTTTCGTTTTCACCATATCTGCCTTCCACGGAGCTATCCATACACGATGTGTCTACACAATAGAACATAGACCCTAGAACAGTACAGCACAGGAACAGGCTCTTCAGCCCACAATGTCCCTGCCAAACATGATGTCAAGTTAAATTAACCTCCTCTGCCTGCATATCATTCACGTCTCTCCATTCCCTGCATATCCATAACACTGCCCAGTCCATCATCGGCTCTGACCTCCCTACCATCAAGGGGATCTACTACAGTCGCTGCCTCAAAAAGGCTGGCAGCATCATCAAGGACCCACACCATCCTGGCCACACACTCATCTCCCCGCTACCTTCAGGCAGAAGGTACAGGAGCCTGAAGCCTGCAATGTGCAGGTTCAGGAATAGCTGCTTCCCCACAGCCTTCAGGCTATTAAACTCAACTCAAACAAAACTCTGAACATTAATAGCCCATTATCTGTCTCTTTGCACTTAAATCTGTATATTTATTCATGTGTGTATATATTTATATAATGGTATATGGACACACTGATCTGTTCTGTATTCATGTCTACCATAATCTGTTGTGCTGAAGCAAAGCAAGAATTTCATTGTTCTATCTGGGACAAATGACAATAAACTCTCTTGAATCTTGAATCTATCCAAAATCCTCTGAAATGCCACATATCTGCCTCCAACACCACTCCGGGAAGTACATTCCAGGCGGCAACACTCTGTGCAAAGAACATGCCCAGTACATCACTTTCAAACGCTGTCCCCTCTCAACTTAAAGCTATGCCCTCTAGTCTTTGACATTTCCACCCTGGTTAAAAAGGTTCTGACCATCTACACTATCTAGGCCTCTCATCATTTTATATACTTCTAGCAGGTCTGCCCTCAGCCTCCATCATTCTAGAGGAAACTATTGAAGTCTGTCCAACTTCTCCTTAAAGCTAATACCCTTTCATCCGTGCAGCATTCTGGTAAATCTCTTCTGCACAAGCTCTGTAAAATGGCCTAGCAGCCAGTTTAATGATAGTCATGGTACTCCAGGACTGGGAAACAGGCCTTTCAACCCAATGAGTTTACACCAATCATCAAGTCTTCATTTACACTGACCTGTTTTATTCTCCTCAAATTCCCATCAACTCCATCCCATGTTTCTGCATTTATCGTTTAGTTCTCGAGAAGGCAAAAAACTCCATTCAGGTGTACGACAGTGCGGGTCAAATCCACAACACACAATTGAACATTCAAGAGGTAACATGGGCCACTGTTTAAGAATAAGGGGTAAGCCATTTAGAACGGAGATGAGGAAACACTTTTTCACATAGAGAGTTGTGAGTCTGTGGAATTCTCTGTCTCAGAGGGCGGTGGAGGCCGGTTCTCTGGATACTTTCAAGAGAGAGCTAGATAGGGCTCTTAAAGATAGCGGAGTCAGGGGATATGGGGAGAAGGCTGGAACGGGGTACTGATTGGGGATGATCAGCCATGATAGAAACATAGAAACATGGAAAATAGGTGCAGGAGTAGGCCATTCGACCCTTCGAGCCTGCACCGCCATTCAATATGATCATGGCTGATCATCCAACTCAGTATCCCGTACCTGCCTTCTCTCCATACCCCCTGATCCCTTTAGCCACAAGGGCCACATCTAACTCCCTCTTAAATATAGCCAATGAACTGGCCTCAACTACCTTCAGTGGCAGAGAGTACCAGAGATTCACCACTCTCTGTGTGAAAAAAGTTTTTCTCATCTCGGTCCTAAAGGATTTCCCCTCTATCCTTAAGCTGTGACCCCTTGTCCTGGACTTCCCCAACATCGGGAACAATCTTCCTGCATCTAGCCTGTCCAACCCCTTAAGAATTTTGTTAGTTTCTATAAGATCCCCCCTCAATCTCCTAAATTCTAGCGAGTACAAGCCGAGTCTATCCAGTCGTTCTTCATATGAAAGTCCTGACATCCCAGGAATAAATCTGGTGAACCTTCTCTGCACTCCCTCTATGGCAATAATGTCCTTCCTCAGATTTGGAGACCAAAACTGTACGCAATACTCCAGGTGTGGTTTCACCAAGACCCTGTACAACTGCAGTAGAACCTCCCTGCTCCTATACTCAAATCCTTTTGCTATGAATGCTAACATACCATTCGCTTTCTTCACTGCCTGCTGCACCTGCATGCCTACTTTCAATGACTGGTGTACCATGACACCCAGGTCTCGTTGCATCTCCCCTTTTCCTAATCGGCCACCATTTAGATAATAGTCTGCTTTCCTGTTTTTGCCACCAAAGTGGATAACCTCACATTTATCCACATTATACTGCATCTGCCATGCATTTGCCCACTCACCCAGCCTATCCAAGTCACCTTGCAGCCTCCTAGCATCCTCCTCACAGCTAACACTGCCCCCCAGCTTCGTGTCATCCGCAAACTTGGAGATGTTGCATTCAATTCCCTCGTCCAAATCATTAATATATATTGTAAATAGCTGGGGTCCCAGCACTGAGCCTTGAGGTACCCCACTAGTCACTGGATTCGTCAGACATGATTTACCTTTCGTAAATCCATGCTGACTTTGTCGAATGATTTCACCACTTTTCAAATGTGCTGCTATCCCATCTTTAATAACTGACTCTAGCAGTTTCCCCACTACCGATGTTAGACTAACTGGTCTGTAATTCCCCGTTTTCTCTCTCCCTCCCTTTTTAAAAAGTGGGGTTACATTAGCAACCCTCCAATCCTCAGGAACTACTCCAGAATCTAAAGAGTTTAAAAAAATTGTCACTAATGCATATTTCTGGAGCTACTTCCTTAAGTACTCTGGGATGCAGCCTATCTGGCCCTGGGGATTTATCGGCCTTTAATCCATTCAATTTACCTAACACCACTTCCCGGCTCACCTGGATTTCACTCAGGTCCTCCATCTCCTTTGACCCGCGGTCCCCTACTATTTCCGGCAGATTATTTATGTCTTCCTTAGTGAGGACGGAACCAAAGTACTTATTCAAATGGTCCGCCATGTCCTTGTTCTCCATGATCAATTCACCTGTTTCTGACTACAAGGGACCTACATTTGTTTATTAACTAATCTCTTTTTCTTCACATATCTATAAAAACGTTTGCAGTCAGTTTTAATGTTCCCCGCCAGTTTTCTTTCATAATCTATTTCCATTTCCTAATTAAGCCCTTTGTCCTCCTCTGCCGGTCTCTGAATTTCTCCCAGTCCTCTGGTCGGCTGTTTTTTCTGGCTAATTTGTACGCTTCATCTTTTGCTTTGATACTATCCCTGATTTCCCTTGTTATCCACGGATGCACTACCTTCCCTGATTTATTCTTTTGCCAAACTGGGATGAACAATTTTTGTAGTTCATCCATGCAGTCTTTAAATGCCTTCCATTGCATATCCACCGTCAACCCTTTAAGAATTAATCGCCAGTCAATCTTGGCCAATTCACGTCTCATACCCTCAAAGTTACCTTTCTTTAAGTTCAGAACCATTGTTTCTGAATTAACCATGTCACTCTCCATCCTAATGAAGAACTCAACCATATTATGGTCACTCTTGCCCAAGGGGCCACACGCAACAAGACTGTTAACTAACCCTTCCTCATTACTCAATACCCAGTCTAGAATAGCCTGCTCTCTCGTTGGTTCCTCTACATGTTGGTTTAGAAAACTATCCCGCATACATTCCAAGAAATCCTCTTCCTCAGCACCCCTGCCAATTTGATTCACCCAATCTATATGTAGATTGAAGTCACCCATTATAACTGTTTTACCTTTGTTGCACGCATTTCTAATTTCCTGTTTGATGCCATCCCCAACTTCACTACTACTGTTAGGTGGCCTGTACACAACACCCACTAGCGTTTTCTGCCCCTTAGTGTTTCGCAGCTCTACCCATATCGATTCCACATCCTCCAAGCTAATTTCCTTCCTCTCCATTGCGTTAATCTCCTCTCTAACCAGCAACGCTACCCCACCTCCTTTTCCTTTCTGTCTATCCCTCCTGAATATTGAATATCCCTGGATGTTCAGCTCCCAGCCTTGGTCACCCTGGAGCCATGTCTCCGTGATCCCAACTCTGCACATTCAACTCATCTACCTTATTACGAATGCTCCTTGCATTGAGACACAAAGCCTTCAGGCTTGTTTTTACAACGCTCTTACCCCTTATACAATTTTGTTGAAAAGTGGCCCTTTTTGATTTTTGCCCTGGATTTGTCTGCCTGCCACTTTTACTTTTCACCTTGCTACCTATTGCTTTTACCCCCATTTTACACCCCTCTGTCTCTCTGCTCACACATTTAAGAACCCCACCACCTCTTATTCTCTGTTTATTATTGTTTTCTTCTTTCCCCCTACATGTTGGGTCTGAGTGCTTCCCTTCTCTGCCTCCTGCCTCACACACTGTCTACTAGCTTTCTCTATTTGAGTCCCTCCCCGCAACCGTTCTAGCTTAAAGTCTCCGCAGTAGCCTTTGCAAATCTCCCCGCCAGGATATTGGTCCCCCTCGGGTTCAAGTGCAACCCATCCTTTTTGTACAGGTCGCACGTTCCACAAAAGAGGTCCCAATGATTCAGAAACTTGAATCCCTGCCTTCTGCACCAGTCCTTCAGCCACGCATTTATCCTCCACCTCGCTCCATTCCTACTCTCACTGTCGCGTGGCACAGGCAGTAATCCCGAGATTGTTACCTTTGCGGTCCTTCTTTTTAACTCTCCTCCTAACTCCCTAAATTCTCCTTTCAGGACCTCTTCTCTTTTTCTACCTATGTCATTGGTACCTATATGTACCACAACCTCGGGCTCCTCTCCCTCCCATTTCAGCATATCTTGGACACGTTCAGACACATCCGAGACCCTGGCACCAGGGAGGCAAACTACCATCCGGGTCTCCCGACTGCGTCCACAGAATCGCCTGTCTGACCCCCTAACTATAGAGTCCCCTATTACTAATGCCCTCCTCTTCTTTTCCTTACCCTTCTGAGCAACAGGACCGGTCTCTGTACCGGAGGCCCGGCCGCTGTTGCTACCCCCAGGTAGGCTCTCCCCCCCAACAGTACTCAAACAGGAATACTTATTGTCAAGGTGTACAGCCACTGGGGTACTCTCTAAGAAGCAAGCCCCGCGCTCGAGTTTATCTCCTACCGCTCGGGTGTAGCTCCTCCCTCTGCGACCTCTCCAATGGCACTCGGGCCTCATTGAGTGGCTCAAAGGGCCGAATGGCCTACTCATGCACCTATTGTCTATTGTCTATTGAGGTCAGGATTTAACCCGGCTGCAGCTCTACCAACTGCACCACTGTGCCACTGGTTAGAGACAATCGAGTGGGATGTCTGCACTGATCTCCAGCGAGGTGCTGAGGGAGTGTTCCATTCCTGGAGTTGTTCACTGGCACTCTATTAGCATCACAACCCAGCAGGTTCCCTCACTCCAATGCCACTGCTGAGTTTAGCTTTGTGGATGAGGTCATGCCAGGGACAACACCAGTTAATACACCAGAGTACGTATTTCAGAACCTCATGGATGTACCATTTGCGCAGTATCCTGTTCCTCTTTCTCAGGCAATTGATCATTTTGCAAGGTACTCCAATTATCCAAGGAACTGCAAATGCTGATTTATACCAAAGATAGACACAAAGTGCTGAAGTAACTCAGTAGGTCAGGCAGCATCTCTGGAGAACATGCATAAGTGACGTTTCAGGTTGGGACCTTTCTTTACACAGATTGCGGGGGAAGGGGGGGGGGAAGCTGGAAGAGAGGAGAGGTAGCACAAAGCCTGGTAGGTAATAGGTTGACACAGGTGCGGGGCGGGTTTTGATAGGTCAATGGTGGACAAAGGCAAGAGATGAAATAACAGAAGATGTGACAAAAGGATTGAGGAGTTGCAAATGGTGAAACTTGAGGAAGGAATGTTGGGGAAAGGGGCGGGGAGAGATAAGTGTGGGGCACAGGGGAGAGCGGAGGGGAGGTTTAGGAGGGAAGAATGGAGAAAGGGAGAGTTTTGTAGTTACCTAACATTGGAGAATTCCATTTTCACACCTTTGTGTTGTAAGCTACCCAAGGTGCTGTTCTTCACTCATGTGTGTGTGACCGCTCTCTTGCAATGGAAGAGGCTCAGGACAAAAAGATCAGTAAGGGAATGGGAAGAGGAGTTAAAATGGTGAGCAACTGCGAGATCTGGTACAGATGTACAGGAGGCCAAATTAAGCACACCGGATGCAGTAGACGAGATTAGAGGAGGTGCATGTGAAGCTATGTCTCACCTGGAAAGACTGCTGGGGTCCCTGGAAAGAGGCGAGGGAGGTGGTATAGGGACAGATGTTACATCTATTGTTGTTGCAGGGAGAGGGTAATTTGGGTGGGAAGGGTTGAGTGAACTAAGGATTGCAGAGCAAGCGATCTCTGCAGAAGGCGGAAAGGGGTGGGGATGGGAAGATGTGAATGGTGGTGGTATTAGAGGTGATGGAAATGTCAGAGGATGAAGTGTTGGTTGTGGAGGTTGATGGGGTAAAAGATAAGAATCAGGGGAACTCTATCACGTCAAACATGGCCACACCACATCCTGTTCACACTGAATCAGATAGAAGTTTTTGTCTCGTCCAGACGGGAGCAGCTTGAGGCTCTAAAGGAACATGATGTAGACTAGTATCTCCACTGAGCAATGAGATGTTCCTTGTGAAAAACAGGTTCCTGCTCCTAATGCTCACAGCGTTACTGCCAATGAGCCTGTGGTTCTTCACAATCGAAGAGGTGCCACGATTCAGCAGCAAGCTGTCCTCCATGATCAGAGATGTGCCACGCACCAATATATTCACTGGAATTTAGAAGGATGAGAGGGTATCTTATAGAATCATATAACATTCATAAAGGATTGGACCGGCTAGATGCAGGAAAAATGTTGGGGGAGTCCAGAACCAGGGGTCACAGTTTAAGAATAAGGGATAGGCCATTTAGGACTGAGATGAGGAAAAACTTCTTCACCCAGAGAGTTGTGAATCTGTGGAATTCTCTGCCACAGAAGGCAATGGAGGCCAATTCACTGAATGTTTTCAAGGGAGAGTTAGATTTAGCTCTTAGGCCTAAAGGCATCAAGGCATATGGGGAGAAAGCAGGAACGGGGCACTGATTTTAGATGATCAGCCATGATCACATTGAATGGCAGTGCTGGTTCGAAGGGCCGAATGGCCTTCTCCGGCACCTATGTTTCTGTTTTTCTGTGTTTCTGTGTTTCCGTGTTTCTGTGTTTCGTGTTTCTGTGTTTCCGTGTTTTGTGTTTTTTTGCACAGCCTCTTTTCATTTCATGGTGGTGTAGAATTTATGCATAATTTATGCATAATTTATGTATTTATGTGTTGTCTTAGCCTATGTTTCTGTGCTGCTACTGCAGGCAAGATTTTAATTGTACCTGTCCCGAACTGTACTTGTGCATTTAACAATAAACTTTGGCATTCAAGACAACTATGGAAGTAGTAATTGCTGACAAATTTTATTAAAATTAATCTCCAATTGTATGCATGCCTGAATGAGTGGATTTGTGGAATACGTTGGTAGGTTATTTTGCAATAGTGAGAAATCGTGTGCATCAGAAATCAGTGGATGGGCTGATTGCAAGTTGTGTCAAGGCTTTGTAACCGTGTACTGCTCATATCCCACACAATGAAATGATTCTTCAAAGCATTTAATTTCTGTATGATTATTTAATCAAGTAATTCGTGTTCTGGCATTGCCACAATCAGAGTAAAAGCATTTGCACTATTATTAATACAACTACAGAAAAATCATCCAACACGGACTCAGGCATTTTCCCTTCATTACTGATGATGATCTTGTCGGCTGGATGGATTACAGGTTAATTTTCTGACATTTCTTTGACAAAACCTGGCCTTGTGTACTAGCAGGGGGAGTCCAGAACACCAAGTGGCACATGAAGAACTAGGAAGGAAAAGAAAGACATAAAATAAGATTAATTTATCTAACACAACATAATGAAAATCTGCAGAGATTGCACAGTGCTGCGTTTTACCTCAGACTTTGGAAAGGATTGAATGATTTTGCAGCCAGCTGCTGCTGCTCCTATTCTAGAAGCTGGGCAGTCAGTTTTCCCGATGAAGACATCCGTAATGTAGATAATTCCCTCGAGCACCTGGAGTGAGAACAAAACCTATTTATACATGTGTTGAATGCTGCCTCTACCCCTAAATAACTGTAACATTTTTATCTCATCAGTCTTCCAGTAGTTCTATCCCAGATAAAAAGATGCTGTATTAACCCACTGTGCTATTGCTGCACTCTTAAATTTGACACTGCTTTTGCCAGTGGTATATGGATGATGGAGGCATGCTGGGACACCTCACATAACCATTCCTCACACTCCTTCCTATTCTCATTTCAAAAATGGACTTCATGCATCCACATTTTTAATGTGCATTATAGAGAACATTCTGGTCAACATTTTCCTCGTAAGTCCAATCATTTACGATTAGCACATCAGTTATCATTGGGGGGGAAATTCTGCACTCTGTATCCTTCCCTTTGCTCCACCTATTGCACTTGATTGCATTTATGTATAGTATTATCTGATTTAATTGGATAGCATGCAAAATAAAGCTTTTCACTGTACCTTGCTATACTTACAATAATAAATCTAAATCCAAATTTACATACAACCCTTTTGAGCAAATACTTCCTGGGAATTTAACACAGATTCTGTCCACTTAATGCACAGTGATTTGAGGGCCTGATCTGTGGCCCTTTTGTCCCAGAGCAGCGGCCAGCTTCATCATTCCTCACAGCATGTCATGCACTCAGAGACCCAGTGTGAAAACAGGCCATTGGTCCCATTGTGCCCAGTGGACACCCCTCTACATTAATCTCATCGTCCAGCACTTGGTCCATCGCCTTCTATGCCGAGTGCTCATGCAGACACTGCTTAAACGATGCCAGTGACCCTACCTCCAACACTCTCTCCAGCAGGGCATTCCAGGTACTCATCACTTACAGTGTCCCCTCAGATTCCCACAAAATAACCTAGCCCTTACTCTAATTTTTTGTCCACTAAAATTCAGTTCCATCACATGGATAAAACTAGAGTGCACCAGTTTGCAGCACTCTATAGACAATGGACAATAGGTGCAGAAGTAGGCCATTCGGCCCTTCAAGCTAACACCGCCAATCATTGTGATCATGGCTCATCATCCACAATCAGTACCCCATTCCTGCCTTCTCCCCATATCCCATGGCTCTGCTATCTTTAAGAGCTCTATCTAACTCTCTTTTGAAAGCATCCAGAGAATTGGCCTCCACTGCCTTCTGAGGCACAGAATTCCACAGATTCACAACTCTCTGGGTGAAAAAGCTTTTCCTCATCTCCATTCTAAATCGCCTTATTCTTAAACTGTGGCCCCTGGTTCTGCACTTCCCCAACATCGGGAACATGTTTCTTGCCACTAGCGTGTCCAATCCCTTAATAATCTTAGATGTTTCAATAAGTTACCCTCTCATCCTTCTAAATCCCAGTCGCTCCATTCTTTCAACATATGACAGTCCCGCCATCCTGGGAATTAACCCTGTGAACCTACGCTGCACTCCCTCAATAGCAAGAATATCCTTCCTCAAATTTGGAGACCAAAACTGCACACAATACTCCAGGTGTGGTCTCACTCGGGCCCTGTACAACTGCAGAAGGGCCTCTTTGGTCCTATACTCATCTCCTCTTGTTATGAAGGTCAACATGCCATTAGCTTTCTTCACTGCCTGCTATACCTGCATTCTTACTTTGTGACTGATGAACAAGGACACCCAGATCTCGTTGTACTTCCCCTTTTCCCAACTTGACACCATTCAGATAATAATCTGCCTTCCTGTTCTTGCCATCAAAGTGGATAATCTCACATTTATCCACACTAAACTGCATCTGTCATGCATCTGCCCACTCACCCAACCTGTCCAAGTCACCCTGCATCCTCATAGCATCCTCCTCACAGTTCACACTGCCATCCAGCTTTGTGTCATCTGCAAATTTGCTAATGTTACTTTGAATCCCTTCATCTAAATCATTAATGTATATTGTAAATAGCTGCGGTCCCAGCACCAAGCCTTGCGGTACCCCACTAGTCATTGCCTGCCATTCTGAAAGGGACCCTTTAATCCCTACTCTGTGTTTCCTGTCTGCCAACCAATTTTCTATCCATGTCAGTCCCCTACCCCCAATTCCATGTGCTCTAATTTTGCCCACTAATCTCCTATGTGGGACATTGTCAAAGGCTTTCTGAAAGTCCAGGTACACTAAATCCACTTGATCTCCCTTGTCCATTTTCCTAGTTACATCCTCAAAAAATTCCAGAAGATTAGTCAAGCATGATTTCCCCTTCATAAATCCATGCTGACTTGGACCGATCCTGTTACGGCTATCCAAATGTGCCAATATTTCATCTTTTATAATTGACTCCAGCATCTTCCCCACCATCGATGTCAGGCTAACTGGTCTATAATTCCCTGCTTTCTTGCGCTCTCCTTTCTTAAAAGGTGAGATAACATTAGCTGCCCTCCAATCCACATGAACTGATCCTGAATCTATAGAACATTGGAAAATGATCACCAATATGTCCACGATTTCTAGAGCCACTGGGATGCAGACCATCAGGCCCTGGGGATTTATCAGCCTTTAGACCCATTAGTCTACCCAACACTATTTCCTGCCTAATGTCAATTTCCTTCAGTTCCTCCATCACCCTTGGTCCTCTGGCCACTAGTACATCTGGGAGATTGTTTGTGTCTTCCTTAGTGAAGACAGAACCGAAGTACCTGTTCAACTCATCTGCTATTTCCTTGTTCCCCATAATAAATTCACCTGTTTCTGTCTTCAAGGGACCCACATTTGTCTTTACTAATTTTTTCCTCTTCACACACCTAAAGAAGCTTTTACTATCCTCCTTTTTATTCTTGGCTAGCATACCTTCGTACCTTATCTTTTCCCCCCGTATTGCCTTTTTAGCTATCTTCTGTTGCTCTTTAAAAGTATCCCAATCCTCTGGCTTCCTGCTTATCTTTGCTATGTTATACGTCTTCTCTTTTATTTTTATACTGTACTTGACCCCTCATCAGCCACAGTCGCCTCTTACTCCCCTTAGAATCTTTCTTCCTCTGGAATGAACTGATCCTGCACCTTCTGTATTATTCCCAGAAATATCTGCCATTGTTGTTCCACATTCATTCCTGCCAGGGTCTCTTTCCAGTCAACTTTGGCCAGCTCCTCCCTCAAGCCTCCATAGTCCCCTTTGCTCAACTGTAATACTGACACTTCCGATTTTCCCTTCTCCCTCTCAAATTGTAGATTAAAACGTATCATATTATGGTCACTACCACCTAATGGCTCCTTTACCTTGAGTTCCCTTATCAAATCCGGTTCATTACACAACACTAAATCCAGGATTGTCTTCTCCCTGGTAGGCTCCAGTACAAGCTGCTCTAAGAATCCATCTCGGAGGCACTACACAAACTCCCTTTTTGGGGTCCAGTACCAACCTGTTATTCCCAGTCTACCTGCATGTTGAAATCTCCCATAACAACCGTAGCATTACCTTTATGACATGCCAATTTTAACATTTCCAAGACAACTCTCTGCTCTGGAGTATACATTCACCACATAACATCGGGACCCGCCATATAACTCTCCACAGGTCAGCAAACTACCTGCAGTCACTCCTGCCTTTTTCAAGTGGGAACGGCATCGTGTGCAGGTCACTGTTTCTGCACTTGCATCATGCAAGCAATTTTCAAACTCTAGACTTGTTTGAGTGCCACTTTTTAAGCAGGGCATAGCTGCCATTTAAAGGTAGAGTAAACAGCTTTCGATCATAATTGCAGGAAGAATAAGTTGCTTTCTTACCTGTGCTTTGGCATTCAGGTACTGGACAATTTTGTACAGAATGCCTTTCTGGCTGTTGAGTTCTTGCATGGCCATTTCTGCAATTGCCTGGAATTCGCTGTCACTGGTATCAACGTTCAGAAGTGAAGGACTGCCCTGGCCAGTCTGGGCAAGTTGCTGTATTTCCTTCACAGGGTGCTTGGTCTCAGCAGAGACGGAAAGGAGGGTAAGGGAGAAAACAGCGAGTGCAAATTGCCAGCCAGCCATGATCTTTTCTTCGTCTCACTCAATGAACTGATAGCAGGCCATTCACTGCTCTGTTTTTATACTGTTTCAACTCAAGGGTGTGACAGTGATACTCATTCAATTAAATATTAGGATGGTGATACACCGTTAGCTTTGAATTAGTTTTATTACCTAAATATTTTGTGGTATTTGCAAGATAAGAACAAATTAGGTGCTTTCTTACAGCAAACAGGAGTGTTTTGTGTATTTTTTATTTAAAACCAGGTTACTCATATTTCTTATCAGATGCAAGTTCAAAAAGAAAATTTGATTCACGTGTTTAATCAGCGACCTAGGTGTGCGGATTTCAAAACTCTATTCAGTTGTATGTCCCGGAAAAATAATCCCAAACGTTTCCTACATGATGAACAAACATTGGTGACACAATTAGATCAGATTTTCGTTTTCACCATATCTGCCTTCCAAGGAGCTATCCCTACACGATGTGTCTCCACAATAGAACATAGACCCTAGAACAGTACAGCACAAGAACAGGCCCTTCAGCCCACAATGTCCCTGCCAAACATGATGTCAAGTTAAATTAACCTCCTCTGCCTGCATCTCATTCACGTCTCTCCATTCCCTGCATATCCATAACACTGCCCAGTCCATCATCGGCTCTGACCTCCCTACCATCAAGGGGATCTACTACAGTCGCTGCCTCAAAAAGGCTGGCAGCATCATCAAGGACCCACACCATCCTGGCCACACACTCATCTCCCCGCTACCTTCAGGTAGAAGGTACAGGAGCCTGAAGTCTGCAACGTGCAGGTTCAGGAATAGCTACTTCCCCACAGCCATCAGGCTATTAAACTCAACTCAAAAAAAATCTGAACATTAATAGCCCATTATCTGTTTATTTGCACTTTATCTGTTTATTTATTCATGTGTGTATATATTTATATAATGGTATATGGACACACTGATCTGTTCTGTATTCATGCCTACCATAATCTGTTGTGCTGAAGCAAAGCAAGAATTTCATTGTTCTATCAGGGACAAGTGACAATAAACTCTCTTGAATCTTGAATCTATCCAAAATCCTCTGAAATGCCACATATCTGCCTCCACCACCACGCCGGGAAGTACATTCCAGGCGCCAACACTCTGTGTAAAGAACATGCCCAGTACATCACTTTCAAACGCTGTCCCCTCTCAACTTAAAGCTATCCCCTCTAGTCTTTGACATTTCCACCCTGGTTAAAAAGGTTCTGACCATCTACACTATCTAGGCCTCTCATAATTTTATATACTTTTAGCAGGTCTGCCCTCAGCCTCCATCATTCTAGAGGAAACTATTGAAGTCTGTCCAACTTCTCCTTAAAGTTAATACCCTTTAATCCGTGCAGCATTCTGGTAAATCTCTTCTGCACAAGCTCTGTAAAATGGCCTAGCAGCCAGTTTAATGATAGTCATAGTACTCCAGGACTGGGAAACAGGCCTTTCAACCCAATGAGTTTACACCAATCATCAAGTCATCATTTAGACTGACCTGTTTTATTCTCCTCAAATTCCCATCAACTCCTTCCCATGTTTCTGCATTTATCGTTTAGTTCTCGAGAAGGCAAAAAATTCCATTCAGGTGTACGACAGTGCGGGTCAAATCCACAACACATAATTGAACATTCAAGAGGTAACATGGGTCATTTGTTGCTTCTGTTATTGGGAGTTCAGGCTTCGGGACATGCTTAGTTTAGTATAGTGATACAGCGTGGAATCAGGCCCTTCGGCTCGCCAGGTCCACACACTCGCTCACACTAGTTCTATGTTATCCCACTTTCACATCCAATCCGTATACACTAGGGTCAATTTACAAAGGCAAATTAAACTACCAACCTGCACATCCTTGAAATGTGGAGGGAAATCAGAGGACCCTGAAGAAAGCCACACCATCGTAGGGAGAACGTGCAGATTCCACACGGACCTCACCTGAGGTATCTTATTGAAACATATAAGATTATTAAGGGTTTGGACACGCTAGATGCAGGAAACATGTCCCCGATGTTGGGGGAATCCAGAACCAGGGGCCACTGTTTAAGAATAAGGGGTAAGCCATTTAGAACAGAGATGAGGAAACACTTTTTCACATAGAGAGTTGTGAGTGTGGAATTCTCTGTCTCAGAGGGCGGTGGAGGCCGGTTCTCTGGATACTTTCAAGAGAGAGCTAGATAGGGCTCTTAAAGATAGCGGAGTCAGGGGATATGGGGAGAAGGCTGGATTGGGGATGATCAGCCATGATAGAAACATAGAAACATAGAAAATAGGTGCAGGAGTAGGCCGTTCGGCCCTTCGAGCCTGCACCGCCATTCAGTATGATCATGGCTGATCATCCAACTCAGTATCCCGTACGTGCCTTCTCTCCATACCCCCTGATCCCTTTAGCCACAAGGGCCACATCTAACTCCCTCTTAAATATAGCCAATGAACTGGCCTCAACTACCTTCTGTGGCAGAGAGTACCAGAGATTCACCACTCTGTGTGAAAAAAGTTTTACTCATCTCGGTCCTAAAGGATTTCCCCTCTATCCTTAAGCTGTGACCCCTTGTCCTGGACTTCCCCAACATCGGGAACAATCTTCCTGCATCTAGCCTGTCCAACCCCTTAAGAATTTTGTAAGTTGCTATAACATCCCCCCTCAATCTCCTAAATTCTAGCGAGTACAAGCCGAGTCTATCCAGTCTTTCTTCATATGAAAGTCCTGACATCCCAGGAATCAGTCTGGTCAACCTTCTCTGCACTCCCTCTATGGCAATAATGTCCTTCCTCAGATTTGGAGACCAAAACTGTACGCAATACTCCAGGTGTGGTCTCACCAAGACCCGGTACAACTGCAGTAGAACCTCCCTGCTCCTATACTCAAATCCTTTTGCTATGAATGCTAACATACCATTCGCTTTCTTCACTGCCTGCTGCACCTGCATGCCTACTTTCAATGACTGGTGTACCATGACACCCAGATCTCGTTGCATCTCCCCTTTTCCTAATCGGCCACCATTTAGATAATAGTCTGCTTTCCTGTTTTTGCCACCAAAGTGGATAACCTCACATTTATCCACATTATACTGCATCCAGCCTATCCAAGTCACCTTGCAGCCTCCTAGCATCCTCCTCACAGCTAACACTGCCCCCCAGCTTAGTGTCAACCGTAAACTTGGAGATGTTGCATTCAATTCCCTCATCCAAATCATTAATATATATTGTAAATAGCTGGGGTCCCAGCACTGAGCCTTGCGGTACCCCACTAGTCACTGCCTGCGATTCTGAAAAGGACCCGTTTACTCCTACTCTTTGCTTCCTGTTTGCTAGCCAGTTCTCTATCCACATCAATACTGAACCCCCAATACCGTGTGCTTTAAGTTTGTATACTAATTTCTTATGTGGGACCTTGTCGAAAGCCTTCTGAAAGTCCAGATATAACACATCCACTGGTTCTCCCCTATCCACTCTACTAGTTACATCCTCGAAAAATTCTATAAGATTCGTCAGACATGATTTACCTTTCGTAAATCCATGCTGACTTTGTCCAATGATTTCACCACTTTTCAAATGTGCTGCTATCCCATCTTTAATAACTGACTCTAGCAGTTTCCCCACTAACTGGTCTGTAATTCCCCGTTTTCTCTCTCCCTCCCTTCTCAAAAAGTGGGATTACGTTTGCTACCCTCCAATCCTCAGGAACTACTCCAGAATCTAAAGAGTTTTGAAAAATTATCACTATTGCATCCACTATTTCTGGAGCTACTTCTTTAAGTACTCTGGGATGCAGCCTATCGGGCCCTGGTGATTTATCAGCCTTTAATCCATTCAATTTACCCAACACCACTTCCCGACTAACCTGGATTTCACTCAGTTCTTCCATCTCCTTTGACCCGCGGTCCCCTGCTATTTCCGGCAGATTATTTATGTTCCTTAGTGAAGACGGAACCAAAGTACTTATTCAATTGGTCCGCCATATCCTTGTTCCCCATGATCAATTCACCTGTTTCTGACTGCAAAGGACCTACATTTGTTTTAACTAATCTCTTTCTCTTCACATATCTATAAAAACATTTGCAGTCAGTTTTTATGTTCCCTGCCAGTTTTCTTTCATAATCTATTTTCCCTTTCCTAATTAAGCCCTTTGTCCTCCTCTGCTGGTCTCTGAATTTCTCCCAGTCCTCCGGTCGGCTGCTTTTTCTGGCTAATTTGTACGCTTCTTCTTTTGCTTTGATACTATCCCTGATTTCCCTTGTTATCCACGGATGCACTACCTTCCCTGATTTATTCTTTTGCCAAACTGGGATGAACAATTTTTGTAGTTCATCCATGCAGTCTTTAAATGCCTTCCATTGCATATCCACCGTCAACCCTTTAAGAATTAATCGCCAGTCAATCTTGGCCAATTCACGTCTCATACCCTCAAAGTTACCTTTCTTTAAGTTCAGAACCATTGTTTCTAAATTAACCATGTCACTCTCCATCCTAATGAAGAACTCAACCATATTATGGTCACTCTTGCCCAAGGGGCCACGCACAACAAGACTGTTAACTAACCCTTCCTCATTACTCAATACCCAGTCTAGAATAGCCTGCTCTCTCGTTGGTTCCTCTACATGTTGGTTTAGAAAACTATCCCGCATACATTCCAAGAAATCCTCTTCCTCAGCACCCCTGCCAATTTGATTCACCCAATCTATATGTAGATTGAAGTCACCCATTATAACTGTTTTACCTTTGTTGCACGCATTTCTAATTTCCTGTTTGATGCCATCCCCAACTTCACTACTACTGTTAGGTGGCCTGTATACAACACCCACTAGCGTTTTCTGCCCCTTAGTCTTTCGCAGCTCTACCCATATCGATTCCACATCCTCCAAGCTAATGTCCTTCCTTTCCATTGCATTAATCTCCTCTCTAACCAGCAACGCTACCCCACCTCCTTTTCCTTTCTGTCTATCCCTCCTGAATATTGAATATCCCTGGATGTTCAGCTCCCAGCCTTGGTCACCCTGGAGCCATGTCTCCGTGATCCCAACTATATCATAATCATTAATAGCTATCTGTACATTCAACTCATCTACCTTATTACGAATGCTCCTTCCATTGAGACACAAAGCCTTCAGGCTTGTTTTTACAACGCTCTTACCCCTTATACAATTTTGTTGAAAAGTAGCCCTTTTTGATTTTTGCCCTGGATTTGTCTGCCTGCCACTTTTACTTTTCACCTTGCTACCTATTGCTTTTACCCCCATTTTACACCCCTCTGTCTCTCTGCTCACACATTTAAGAACCCCACCACCTCTTATTCTCTGTTTATTATTATTTTCTTCTTTCCCCCCTACCTGTTGGGTCTGAGTGCTTCCCTTCTCTGCCTCCTGCCTCACACACTATCGACTAGCTTTCTCTATTTGAGTCCCTCCCCCCAACCATTCTAGTTTAAAGTCTCCGCAGTAGCCTTTGCAAATCTCCCCGCCAGGATATTGGTCCCCCTCGGGTTCAAGTGCAACCCATCCTTTTTGTACAGGGCGCACCTTCCACAAAAGAGGTCCCAATGATTCAGAAACTTGAATCCCTGCCTTCTGCACCAGTCCTTCAGCCACGCATTTATCCTCCACCTCGCTTCATTCCTACTCTCACTGTCGCGTGGTACAGGCAGTAATCCCGAGATTGTTACCTTTGCGGTCCTTCTTTTTAACTCTCCTCCTAACTCCCTAAATTCTCATTTTTCAGGACCTCTTCTCTTTTTCTACCTATGTCATTGGTACCTATTTGTACCACGACCTCGGGCTCCTCTCCCTCCCATTTCAGGATATCTTGGACACGTTCAGACACATCCGAGAACCTGGCACCAGGGAGGCAAACTACCATCCGGGTCTCCCGACTGCGTCCACAGAATCGCCTGTCTGACCCCCTAACTATAGAGTCCCCTATTACTAATGCCCTCCTCTTCTTTTCCTTACCCTTCTGAGCAACAGGACCGGTCTCTGCACCGGAGGCCCGGCCGCTGTTGCTACCCCCAGGTAGGCTGTCCCCCCCAACGGTACGCAAACAGGAATACTTATGTCAAGGTGTACAGCCACTGGGGTACTCTCTAGTCCCTGCCTCTGCCCCTTGCCCCTCCTAACCGTGACCCACTTGCCTGCCTCCTGTGGTCTTGGAGTGACCACCTCTCTGTAACTCCTCTCAATGACTTCCTCGCTCTCCCTGACCAGACGGAAGTCATCGAGCTGCTGCTCCAGGTTCCTAATACGGTCCCTTGGGAGCCCCATCTCAATGCACCTGGCGCAGATGTGGCTATCAGATTCCTTGACCTCCCACATCTGACATCCAGAACAGTAAACTGCCCTGGCACTCATACTCCTCTCTTACCTAGGATACAATACAAAGTACAGTACAATACAATGTACAATACAATCAGCAAGGATCCGACTCCCAATCAGCTGCTCCCTCTTGTCCGCTTCCACCAATCAGCGGCTTCCTCAAGCCCACTTGTTTTGAAATGCGAATGGAACTTGGAACGTAACAGATTTCCTCCCTCTGCGACCTCTCCAACGGCACTCGGGCCTCTGTAGGAAGCAAGCCCCGCGCTCGAGTATATATCCTACCGCTCGGGTGTAGCTTCTCCCTCTGCGACCTCTCCAACGGCACTCGGGCCTCATTGAGTGGCTCAAAGGGCCGAATGGCCTACTCCTGCACCTATTGTCTATTGTCTATTGAGGTCAGGATTGAACCCGGCTGCAGCTCAACCAACTGCACCACTGTGCCACCGGTTAGAGACAATCGAGTTGGATGTCTGCACTGATCTCCAGCGAGGTGCTGAGGGAGTGTTCCATTCCTGGAGTTGTTCACTGGCACTCTATTAGCATCACAACCCAGCAGATTCCCTCACTCCAATGCCACTGCTGAGTTTAGCTTTGTGGATGAGGTCATACCTGGGACAACACCAGTTAATACACCAGAGTACATATTTCAGAACCTCATGAATGTACCATTTGCGCAGTATCCCGTTCCTCTTTCTCAGGCAATTGATCATTTTGCAAGGTACTCCAATTATCCAAGGAACTGCAAATGCTGATTTATACCAAAGATAGACACAAAGTGCTGAAGTAACTCAGTAGGTCAGGCAGCATCTCTGGAGAACATGCATAAGTGACGTTTCAGGTTGGGACCTTACTTTAGACAGATTGCGGGGGAAGGGGGGGTGGGGGGAAGCTGGAAGAGAGGAGAGGTAGGACAAAGCCTGGTAGGTAATAGGTTGACACAGGTGAGGGGCGGGTTTTGATAGGTCAACTGTGGACAAAGGCAAGACATGAAATAACAGAAGATGTGAGACAAAAGGATTGAGGAGTTGCAAATGGTGAAACTTGAGGAAGGAATGTTGGGGAAAGGGGCGGGGAGAGATAAGTGTGGGGCACAGGGGAGAGCGGAGGGGAGGTTTAGGAGGGAAGAATGGAGAAAGGGAGAGTTTTGTAGGTACCTAACATTGGAGAATTCCATTTTCACACCTTTGTGTTGTAAGCTACCCAAGCGGAATATGAGGTGCTGTTCTTCACTCATGTGTGTGTGACCGCTCTCTTGCAATGGAAGAGGCCCAGGACAGAAAGATCAGTAAGGGAATGGGAAGAGAAGTTAAAATGGTGAGCAACTGGGAGATCTGGTACAGATGTACAGGAGGCCACATTAAGCACACCGGATGCAGTAGACGAGATTAGAGGAGGTGCACGTGAACCTATGTCTCACCTGGAAAGACTGCTGGGGTCCCTGGAAAGAGGCGAGGGAGGTGGTATAGGGACAGATGTTACATCTATTGTTGTTGCAGGGAGAGGGTAATTTGGGTGGGAAGGGTTGAGTGAACTAAGGATTACAGAGCAAGCGATCTCTGCAGAAGGCGGAAAGGGGTGGGGATGGGAAGATGTGAATGGTGGTGGTATTAGAGGTGATGGAAATGTCAGAGGATGAAGTGTTGGTTGTGGAGGTGTATGGGGTAAAAGATAAGAAGCAGGGGAACTCTATCACATCAAACATGGCCACACCACATCCTGTTCACACTGAATCAGATAGAAGTTTTTGTCTCGTCCAGACGGGAGCAGCTTGAGGCCATAAAGGAACATGATGTAGACTAGTATCTCCACTGAGCAATGAGATGTTCCTTGTGAAAAACAGGTTCCTGCTCTTAATGCTCACAGCGTTACTGCCAATGAGGAGCCTGTGGTTCTTCACAATCAAAGAGGTGCCACGATTCAGCAGCAAGCTGTCCTCCATGATCAGAGATGTGCCACGCACCAACATATTCACTGGAATTTAGAAGGATGAGTGGGGATCTTATAGAATCATATAACATTCATAAAGGATTGGACCGGCTAGATGCAGGAAAAATGTTGGGGGAGTCCAGAACCAGGGGTCACAGTTTAAGAATAAGGGATAGGCCATTTAGGACTGAGATGAGGAAAAACTTCTTCACCCAGAGTGTTGTGAATCTGTGGAATTCTCTGCCACAGAAGGCAATGGAGGCCAATTCACTGAATGTTTTCAAGGGAGAGTTAGATTTAGCTCCTAGGCCTAAAGGCATCGGCATATGGGGAGAAAGCAGGAACGGGGCACTGATTTTAGATGATCAGCCAGGATCACATTGAATGGCAGTGCTGGTTCGAAGGGCCGAATGGCCTACTCCGGCACCTATGTTTCTGTGTTTCTGTGTTTCGTGTTTCTGTGTTTCTGTGTTTCGTGTTTCTGTGTTTCGTGTTTCTGTGTTTCGTGTTTCTGTGTTTCTGTGTTGCTGTGTTTCTGTGTTTCTGTGTTTTGTGTTTCAATGTTTCTGGTTTCTGTTTCATGTTTCTGTGTTTTGTGTTTCTGTGTTTCTGTGTTTCGTGTTTCTATGTTTCTGTGTTTCTGTGTTTCTGTGTTTCGTGTTTCTGTGTTTCTGTGTTTCGTGTTTCTGTGTTTCTGTGTTTCGTGTTTCTGTGTTTCTGTGTTGCTGTGTTTCTGTGTTTCTATGTTTCTGTGTTTTGTGTTTCTATGTTTCTGGTTTCTGTTTCATGTTTCTGTGTTTTGTGTTTCTGTGTTTCTGTGTTTCGTGTTTCTATGTTTCTGTGTTTCTGTGTTTCTGTGTTTCTATGTTTCTGTGTTTCGTGTTTCTATGTTTCTGTGTTTCTGTGTTTTGTGTTTCTGTGTTTCTGTGTTTCTGTGTTTCTATGTTTCTGTGTTTCTATGTTACTCTCCTGAAGACAAAGGGCATGTGTGAGCTCAGTTCTCTTCACATTATAGCAGTGGTTCTTAACCAGGGGGTCGTGACCCCCATGGAGGTCGTTTGGGGGTTTTCCGGGGGTCATGAAGGGGTCATAAATAACATATCAATTTGTTGAGCCCATTTTTAGGAACCTAACAAAGGTACATACCACACACAGTATTTTGTTTGCGTATACGCACACAAACTTTGTGTGTTGTGAACCATGTCTGTCAAGACGCGCATAGTGAAGCATTTCTCAATTTCGGCTTCACAAAACTCGTGGTCAAGCCGCAATGTGTTATCTGTGCCAAGGGTTTGAGCCACGAGAGCATGAAGCCCAGAAAATTGAAGATCCATTTTGAGTCTTGTCACAGCGGCCTGGCGGGGAAGGGCGTGAACTATTTCAAACAAAAAGAAGCCGCACTCAAGGGTTCCCGCATTGATTCGACGGGTTACTGCGCTCGTCAAAATGAAGCAGCGCTGGAAGCTTCATACCGGATTACTTATCGAATCGCACAGATTAAGAAACCTCACACCATTGGTGACGAGCTTATCAAGCCATGCCTTCTAGAAGCAGCGAAGTTGGTGCTGGGGGAACAGCAGTCAAACAAGTTCAGGCAGATTTCCCTTTCGAATGACACAGTCAAAAGTCGAATCTCAGATATGAGTAATGATATCTGCTGCAAGTAGTGAGCGCTGTGAAGAGCAGTCCAGTGTAATCACTGCAACTGGACGAGTCAACAGATGTTGCCTCGTGTTCCCAACTGCTAGTCTACGTTCATTACCTCGACGGGAAAGCCATGAAGGAGGAGTACCTGTTCTCGGAGCCATTGGCCATTACCACTGGGGGAGAAGATGTGTTCGGAATGCTGGAAGCCTTGCTCATCAAACATGAGCTTGGCTGGGAACGCCTTGTCGGGGTGTGTATGATGGGGCACCTTCCATGGTCGGATGCAGATCCGGCTTCAAAGCCTTCGTGATGGATGTCACTCCCCATGTCTCCTTCACCTACTGCATGATACATCGCCATGCTTTAGCGATGAAGACTCTCCTTCCTGGTCTTTGAGAAGTGCTTTCAGATGTGGTGAAGATTGTGAACCACATCCGAGGGAGCGCAACAAACTCAAGAACCTTCAAAGCGATTTCACTGTTGTGATATTCCACACAGAGGTGCGCTGGCTATCGCGTGGTAATGTTCTCAATTGTGTGATTCTTCGAGAGGAAATAGCGCTGTTCTTGGAGAGAGGGTGTACCGAGAAGGAGAACCGGCTTCATGAAAGCATGCAGGAGAACTGTTTGTGATGAAGTTGCTTACTTGGCTGACTTCATCGTCGAGGTGAATTCCTTGAACCTGTCACTTCAAGGAAACCTCCCAATGCTACACACAGCTCGTGACAAAGTGGCAGCGTTCAGGAGGAAGTTTCACCTTTACCCGAGAAGAGTCCTGCACGGTGACAGGACTATCTTCCCTGAGATGACAACTCTCCTGGATGCTATGCCAGATGCTGAATGCCACTTCCATGAGGAGATCTCAACCCACCTTCTGGCAATTAGTGAAGCCATCGAGCTTCCCCGGACTGGACGACCGCTCTCGTGATGAGTGGATCATCCGACCCTTTTCTGTTGAAGATGGTGCCATCAACGATACAGACATTGCTGTGAAAGTTGAATTTTACCGAATTTGTGAAGATGCGCAGCTCAAGAGTGACTTCATGGAACAAGAGCTCGTCACGTTTTGGCTAAAAGTGAAGGACTGTCCTGTCCTTTCAAAGAGGGAACTGACCCTATTGGTTCAGTCCCCCTCAACCTATCGCTGTGAGGCTGGATTCTCAACCATAGTAACTCTGAAAACGAAGGCACGCAATAGGCTTGTGATCGACGCTGCCTGCCGAGCATTCGTCCTCGTTTTGATCGCCTGATGGCTGCGAAGCAATTTCAGCCTCCCCTATTTCTGAGTATTGGCAGACATGTTTTAATAAATCGGGCTGTTTTTTTTCTTCAATTTTTGTTTCGGGGGTCACGGTACTGACCAAGAATGTCTGATGGGGTCGTGGGGCCAAAAAGGTTAAGAACCACTGCATTATAGGCTGAGTTCTTAACCTAACCAGTGTGGGCAAGTCAGGCCGAAAGGCCTGTTTCCACACTGTATCATTCTATGACTCCAAGTTCTGAAACTGCCTGGTCAAGTCTACCAAAGCCAGCTGAACGAAGATTTAAATAATGTTAGTACAACAAAGCTACACAACATTAGGTCTTTCACATGAATAGCACACACAAATGCTTGTTCCAAGTCTGCACTGAGCACGATTTATCCCAGAAATTATCACAAGCACAATTTATTCCAGTTAAATCTTTTTTATGTGAAAAATAGTGACTAACCAATCTAATTTCAAGATCTGTTGTATTTGAATAAGACGTTAAACCCCTGTCTCACGGTGCGAGTCGACCCACGAGTGACCCCGAGTTTAAAACAAATTAAACTCATGGTAATCACGTACAATTAACGTAGTGGGAACGTCGGAACTCGTGGACGCAACTTAGCGACTCGTGGCGCTAACGGCAGGTACCCGGGAAACTTGTTAACTCTTGAAAAACTTTAAACATGTTTAAAGATTTCCACGAGTCAAATTTACACTTGAAGTTAAAATTTGAAACATTTAAACTCGTTGCAAGAACGTAGTGGCCCGTGAGTTTACCGTAGTGACTCTACCGTGGGTTTGGCCTGAGTGCCAGAAGTGAAATGTTGAAGATTAGTCAGATCTTAATGGAAAATGAATGAATGGATGGATAGGGATCTGAAATTAACTTGGATACTTTCGATGGGAGAGAGCCGCCGATGAAGCTGAAGGTACAGAGCGAAGATGGGGGCTCAAGCATTGATGGGAAGGGTTAACACCAGGCGGGATGCGTGAAAAATGACCATACTAAGGGAATTCCCATGTATATGAAGCAAAGAGAAACGTGAGTTCTACATATATTATGTTTGAGCCAGCGAGGAGACATTTCTTCAGATAATGATTTTACAATGTGAGGTGACATTATAAGCCGTGGGATATGGACACAAAATGCTGGAGTAACTCAGCTGGGGCAGACAGCATCTCTGGAGAAAAGGAATTGGTGACGTTTCGGGTCGAGACCCTTCTTCAGACTGGTTTTGTGCTGTGCTGTTGCCGTATCTCTGGAGAGAAGTTATGGGTCTCGACCCGAAACGTCACCCATTCCTTCTCTCTAGAGATGCTGCCTGTCCCGCTGAGTTACTCCAGCATTCTGAGTCCATCTTCGCTGGCGAGGAACCGTGCGTGCCCTTTGCAAGTTTTCGCTCTCGAACACAGATAGCAGCAGATTATTAGGGGAAGAAACTCGCGTTCATGCCGCACGACGTGTTTGACTACCTGCCCCCGCTACTCAAGGAGCTTGTGCTGAGTGGTAACCAGCTGCGGAGCTTCAACTGGGGCAGGCTTTACGTGCTAGGCTGGTTGGAGCTGCTGGACCTCGGTAGCAACCTGTTGACCATGGTGCCTCGCATGCTGTCCAACTGCACCCAGACCCTGTGCGTCTTCAACCTCACCCGCAACCAGATCTCCAAGCTGACCAAGGACTTCCTGCAGGACGTGACCTCCCTGCAGTACCTGGATCTCAGCTACAACAACCTGAAGACCATCCAGGCCTCCAGTTTCCCGGACAGCGCCATCAAACACCTTCAGGGAGCTGCGGCTAAGCGGCAACCACTTTCTCTGCACCTGCGACGCCAGGTGGTTCATGTGGTGGATCAATCAGACCACAGTTTACATCCCTCGCCTGGTCACCGATGTCACCTGCACCTCCCCCAAAGCCCACCGTGGCCACGGCGTCGTCATCGTGGACCAGCACTCCTGCGAGTTGGACTACCTGGGCATTGGCCTCTACACTTTCTCCACCTTGATCACCTTCTTGCTCCTCTATTTGATACTTAAAACGGGCCTTCATTCACGGTGGTGCAGCTGCCTGACAGCGAATGCAGCGTCGGAGACCCGGGTTCGATCCCGACTACGGGTGCTGTCTGTACTGAGTTTGTAAGTTCTTCCCGTGACCTGCGTGGGTTTTCTCCGAGATCCTCCCACACTCCAAAGACGTACAGGTTTGTAGGTTAATTGGCTTGGTGAATGTAAAAATGTCCATAGTGGGGGTAGGATGGTGCTAGTGTGCGGGGATCGCTAGTCGGCATGGACCCGGTGGTCCGAAGGGCCCGTTTCCTCTCTGTATCTCTAAACTAAACTAACAGGGGAGAACACTGAACCTTCTTGGTCAGTTTATTATTTTACACTTATATACATTACACAGATCACGGAGTGTGAAATAAAGCTGGCAAGCCGAGGTCATGCAAGAAACGGAGGAAAACGGGAGACGATTTTATTCAGCAACTCCGTTCTGGCAGAACATCTATCCTGTGTTAAGAAACCTAACTTTCAGGGGGTTTTAATCTTGAGTTCAACTTCTACCTGAATTTAATCGATTTACAAAAGCTTTGAAGTTCTCCCTGCAGTCCGTTTCTTAAACACCTTTACGTTTTGCGCTTTTTTTGACAACCAAATACTTTAAATGCCATTTTTGCATTGTAGCAATGATAGGCAACGATTTTATAAAAGCGGTTAATTACATGACAAGAGAAGCATGCAGCTACATAAGAGACACGGAGAAGCTGATCATCGGGGCAGTTCTGTCCATGGTCATGGGAGGCTTTTTATAGTTAAAAAAAACTGCATGACATTTTTATCCATGTGATGATTTTTCCACACGTCGGTAGTCGTTGTTGGCTCAAGAGTAACTCGGGAGAGGAACTTGGTACATCGCAGAAATGAGAAGTAAACGGCAAACTTAGACATACACGTGGGAACTCGTTTAAACTCGTGAACATAAACTTGGAATCTCGTAGACAACCACGAGTTTGATTTTTTCTTTCACTCGGGATCACTCGTGGGTGGACTCGCACCGTGGGACAGGGGCTTAAAACATGGATCTGGTCAGCTCTTGCTGTGGATGTAAAAGATTAATGGAGCAGATCTTTGATGCCCTGGGACAGTATATATTCTTCAAACAAGTGGAATCAGAGGTCTCTTAGGTTTAAGAGACAATTAGACAGACAACTAAATAGGCAAGGCATAAAAGGATATGGACCTTATGTGGTCAAATGGAATTAGTGTTGATGGTCAAAAATGTTGGTATAGACATGGTGTTGTATGACATTTTAACATCACCAATGTGGAGATCCAGTCATTTATTTCTTTTTCTGGGACTCACGGATTAGTTCTTCAATTTTCGACATTTCAACACTAAAAACACTTCAGAAGGATTTCATCATCTGGAATGTATTTGGGGATGTAAGCAAGTATTCCTTTCATATTTTATTTTACCACAATAGGATTAAATAAATCTCACGTTTCAACGCCCGTGGGTTGGAGATAATCACATCCACTTCACTATGAACAAAACTGTAACACTCCCACTGTCAACACCTAGTTATCTCTATTATTCAAACAATATTATCAAAATAACATTTCAAAAATGTGATAAACTAATGTAAATGTCAAATTCTGATTCACGTTACCACCTTGGTTACATAAATGCACGCAATACATCAATTTATTTGAGATAATAATTTTTTTTAATTTAGCACACATTGTAACAAAACAAAGATTAGAATTATTTATTGGATTTTCAATGCCAAGAAAATGTTATTGTTCACAGGACAAACATTTATTTAACCTTGGCCTTGCAAGCCACTCAAATTGTATATTTAATGCAAGGTCATCCAGGTGTAACAATAAAAAACTGTAAGCCAAATTTTGCACAAAGTTAACCAAATGACCTTTCCACAGTGCTTTGAATAAAGAAGTGGTCCTGGAGTAGTTTGTGTGTAGGAAGGGGAGAGAAACCCTCAGTTGCTCACCGTGTATGAATCTAATTTCTATCAGAACAATGACTCTGCTTCTTCTTCTTCTTGCGTATGTCGTGCACAGCCTAAAGTTGTAAGACAACTTGTTCTGTTTGATCTTCTGTTTGTGCACGCCAGGTTGATTGTATTCATCGAAACAGGGTGGACCACATGAAGGTTGCAATCTCCCACCCCAATGACTCTGCAATCATTTATGACTGGAATTAACCCTAACCCAAACCCATCACCTTCTTGTGCAAGAGGGGGACACAGAGAACTGTAGATGCTGGAATCTTGACCAAAACACAAAGTGCTGGAGGAACTTAGTGTATCAGGTAGCATGTGAGGAGGGAATAAATAGATGACGTTTTGGGGTGACTATTCTTCACACTGATGGAGGGGAGAAAGCTGGAAAAGACAGGTGGGGCATGACAAAATTTGGCAAATGATAGGTGATACAGGTGGTGGGGGGAGGGGAGGTGATTGGCAGATGAGTGGAGTAAGTGGCAAAGGTTAGAGGTGAAAAGGAGTCTAAATGGTGAACACCTTACAACCCAGCGGTATGAATATTAGTTTCTCTAACTTCAAGTAACCCTTGCTTTCCCTCTCTTTCCATCTCTCCCCCATCCTAGTTCTCCTACCAGTCTGACTGCCCTCCTGATTAAATTTTATCTTTATTGTCACATTCCCCTGGCTAACAATGATCTATTCTACATTTTCCTTGATCTTCGCCCCCATTGATCTCTCGTTTTCACACCTTACCCTTCCATATCTCTGTCTCCCTCTCCCCTGACTCTCAGTCTGAAGACGGGTCTCGACCCGCAACGTCACTTCTATCCAGAGATGCGGCTTGTCCCGCTGAATTACTCCAGCATTTTATGTCCACCTTCGGTGTAAACCAGCATCTGCAATTCCCTCTCACACTAAATAGTGTCAGTAAGGAGAGAAGAGGAGGAATGAAACGTGGAGCCAGGGGAAGGGATATGGGTGGTAGGGGACAGGGGGGACAGGGGGGAAGAGGGGAGATGAAGCAAATTAGGGGACTCGGGGATGGAAGATGAGTGTGCCGAGAGAGGAAAGGAGCAGGGCGATTGGGGTTCTGAAGATTGTGGGAGACGTCTGTTCGTACCGTGGTGGGAAGGCACATGAAAGAGAGAGGGGTGAATGGGGTATTAATTAAATTGGAGAATTCAATGTTAATACTGTTGGGTTATAAGTAGACAAAGAGATGTGTTCCTCCAGTTTGCGTGTGGCCTAACTCAGGCAATGGGGAAGCCTAGGTCAGAAAGGTCAGTATGGGAATGTGTGGAGGATTACAAGTTCTAGCTAGGCCCTTCTTTCCCCAGAAACAGTGCCACTTTAGGCTTACATTTAGGTTTAGTTGTATTATTGCCACATGTACGGAAGTACAGTGAAAAGCTTTGCTTTGCATAGTATCCAATCGGATTAGATAATACTATACATAAATACAATCAAGTCAAACACTAGTAAAATAGGTAGAGCAAAGGGGAAGGTATGGAATGCAGAATGTAGTTCTCAGCTTAACAGTTCTATAAACAAAAACATCTGCAATGGGGGAGAAGTGAATCAGATAGTACCTTAGCTCATGGAAGGACCGCTCAGAAGGAAGAACAGAGGGATCGGAGGGAAGAATGTAGAAACAAGGAACTGCAGATGCTGGTTTACACAAAAGTACACAAAGTCCTCGAATAACTTAGCGGGTCAGGGAGCATCTCTAGAGAACATGGATAGATGATGTTTCGGGTCGGGAGCCTTCTTCAGATTCAAGGGAAAAAGCTATTCAGAGGGAAGAAGCTGTTCCTGAGTCTGGTGGCGCTGCTTTCTTCTCCTGATGGGAACGGCGAGAAGAAGAAATCACTGGGATGGGACAAATCTGATTATGTTGGCTGCTTTTCCGAGATAACGTGGTGTACATGGCGTCGATGGTAGTGAGTCTGATCTGGGACTGGGCTCCATCTACAACTCTCCACAATTTCTTGCGGTCTTGGGCAGAGCTGTCTCCAAACCAAGCTGTGATGCAACCTGACAGTATGCTTTCTATGGTACATACGTACTTGCCAAGCTTTGTCCCGCCTCAGCGGCCCCACCTCTCTTTTCCAGCTTCCTCCTCACCTGCTACAATCAATCTTAGGAAGGGTCCCAACCCGAAACAAAGTCTGTTAAATCCTTCCATCGCTGCTGCCTGAACTGCTGAGTTACTCAATCACTTTGTGTTTTACTCAAGATTCCAGCATCTGCAGTTACATTTGTCTCCTGTTGTACTTGTGTTTGGCTTGATTGTATACATGTATATTATTTGATGGGATAGCATGCAGTCAAAAGCTTTTCACTGTACCACGGTACAAGTGAAAATAATAAACCTAAACGTAATGCATCTTTAGTGCATCTCCACCAGCCACACCATTAACCACGGTAAGTTGCCCCTGGTGTCCAGGTGAGAAGTAGAACAATTTTATTTACTCACCGACTCGACTCGCCAAATTGGTGACCCCGACAGGTCCAACTGAATATTGGACGTCAATCATGCAAGCCGCCGCCGTCCCCAGCAGAATGCCGTCGGCCTCAAGCTGATGGGAATGTGGGAAGAATAAAGAATTGGTTTAATACAGAATTAGTTTAAATGGCAGGTTGGTGGTCAGCGCAGACTCGAAGGGTGAAAGGGCCTGTTCTCGTGCTGCATCTCTGTACAACTCTATGAGGAAGCAGACAGCACGGACTCTGAAATGCAACAGCATTATCTGATGTAGAAAACGCCATGCTTAGCAGGGAGACTTTCTGCAACTGGGAAATCACCTCTTAATACAGAAGCATACGAGCCCAAGTATTCAGATCTTCATTTCTGATATTCCTTTCCCTTCAAGAAACACGTGCAATGCAACTGTGGCACAATGATGTAGCGCATGATTTGATTTGACTGAATAACATGCAAACAAAAGTTTCTCACTGTATCTCAGTACACATGATAATAATAATTCAATACAAAGTCTTCATCCCTCCTGACACCTAAAACCTAGAACAGTACAACACAGGTTCAGGCCCTATGGCCCACAATATATATGTTGAACATAATGCCAAGTTAAACTAAGCTCCTCTGCCTGCACATGATCCATATCCCTCCATTCCTGCACATGATCCATATCCCTCCATTCCCCACATATTCATGTTCCTATCTAAAACACTTTTAAATGCCACTATCACATCTGCCTCCACCACCACCCCAGGCACCTCGTTCCAGACACCCACAACTCTGTGTAAAGACCTGCCCCACACATTTCCTTTAAACTTTGCCCCTCTCACCTTAAAACCATGCCCTCTAGTCTTTGACACTCCAACCCTTGGATACAATTCTGACTGTCTACCCTATCTAAGCCTCTCAGAATTGTATATACTTTTATCAGGTCACACCTCAACCTCTGACCTTCCAGAGAAAACAGTCCAAGTTTGTCCTACCTCTTCTTGTAGATAATACCCCCTAATCCATTCAGCATTGTGGTAAACCTCTTTTGCACCTTCTATTACCAGTTATTCAATATATTTGTTATCATAATGCTTCCAGAATAGCAATTTGGTACAACTCAATACTTAATCGCTTCAGAAAGCAATTGAGTTGACCACTTCACTGATAGTCAGGAATCACATATAGGTCAGATACGGTAGATCTAGCAGATGGTCTTCCCAAAGAACAATGATGAACCTCCTGGATTTAAGTCAACACGGTAGCGACACCTGGTGGTGGCCCTGGGTAGTCGAACCCTTGTGATTGGCTGGAGGAGTCACATGAGCGCGGGTGGTTTTATTCGCGGGTTTTTTACTGTATTGATTCATTCTAGCACCACACGTGTGAATTCAACATCATGCTTTTGGCTGTCTATCGATTTGAGTAATCTCATTGTTTTTGTGTTCAAAATAAAACAATTTTATTTACTCACCGACTCGACTCGCCAAACAGGTGACCCCGACGCGTCCAACTGAATATTGGACGTCAATCATGCAAGCCGCCGCCGTCCCCGATGCCCAGCAGAATGCCGTCGGCCTCAAGCTGCCGGTGTTCTGGGCTGAGCAACCGCAGGTCTGGTTCGCGCACGTCGAAGCACAGTTCCACCTCCGGAACATTGTCGTCGATGACACAAAATATTTCCACGTCGTCAGGGCCCTCACTCAGGAGACGGCCTCGTGGTTGCTGCCGTTCTTGCAGGACCCATCGGCGCTCGCGAAGTACGAAGGCCTCAAAGCCCTCCTCCTCCGTACGCTCGGGCTCAGCCGCCGAGATCGCGCCGCCCGCCTCTTACACATGGACGGTTTGGGCGATCGCAAGCCGTCTACCCTAATGGCTGAGATGCTCACTTTAATGCATGGCCACCGCCCGTGTCTCCTTTTTAAGCAAGCGTTCCTGGAGCAGATGCCAGATGACATCCGCTTAATGCTCGCCGGTGCCGACTTCACTGAACCCATGCAGCTCGCCGAATGGGCCGACGAGCTCTGGCTCGCGAAGCAGTAAGATGGCAGGTCCATCAACCGGGTCTCCGTGCCCGCGCGCCAGTCGCCTCGACGGGGCCGCAGACACGCCCCGCCCACCACTACCACCGTAGAGTCGCAGCCACGTGCTGGTGACCGGGGTAAGCGCAAATTGTGCTTTTACCATCTCCGCTGGGGCGCTGAGGCCCGACGATGCCGTCAGCCCTGCTTGTTTTCGGGAAATGCCTCGGCCGATCGTCTGTAGAGGCGATCGCGCTCGGCCCAAACATCCGCCTCCACGTGCGCGACCGTCGCTCTGGCCTGCGTTTTCTCGTTGTCTCCGGGGCCATCGTAAGCATCCTTCCATCGATTGGACGGGATACCCGTGCTGGTAAGCAGGGCCCTGTGCTCACGGCCGTAAATCGTAGTATGATTCGAACCTACGGCACGCGGACCCTCTCGCTGTCCTTTGACTCCCGCCTGTATGAATGGACCTTCATCATCGCGGACGACGCGCAACCGATCCTGGGTGCCGATTTCCTCCGGGCTTTCTCCCTCCTGGTCGATGTGCGGGGTCTATATTTATCTCGACGACATCCTGGTCGCGAGCCGCACCCAGCAAGAGCACCTCGAGCACCTGCGGACGCTGTTCCAGCGGCTCCTGGACCACAACCTCATCATCAACCCCTCCAAATGCCAATTCGGCCTCCGCTCCATTTCCTTCCTGGGGCACAGCGTAACGTCTCAGGGCGCCGCCCCTTTACCCTTGAAGGTGGAGGCCATTCGGCAGTTTCCCCGGCCATGCACGGTAAAAGGGTTGCAGGAATTCAATTCAATTTATTTGTCTTTTTGGACAAATTTGTCATTTGGACCCCTTGAGGTCCAAACGAAATGTCGTTTCTGCAGCCATACAATACAAAACGAAGAAGACCCGAGACACAACACAATTTACACATACATCCATCACAGCGCTGTGATGGAAGGCAAAAACACGTATCTCTCCACTGCACTCCCCCCCCCCCGATGTCAGAGTCAAAGTCAAAGCCCCCGGCGGGCGATGGTGATTGTCCCGCAGCCATTAAAGCCACGCCGGGTGATGCAAGGTTGCGCACCGGGTCTTGGTGTTAGAGCCCCGGCGTGCGCCCGCAAAGTCCGGTGGCCATTCCAAGCCGCGCGGGGGGACGATGTAAAGCCCCGCTCCAGGTGCTCTTCAACCCCGCAACTCGGGCGGGAGAAGTCGCCGCTGCGGAAGCCCCGAAAAGCGGTCTCCCACCAGGGGACCCGCGGGCTTCCGGTGTTGCCGTCCGCCAGACCCGTGGTTGTAGCCTCCGAATCTCCGGCGGTCGGGTAGCAGCAGCGATTGTCTCCACCACAGCTCCACCCGCTCCGGACTCGGCCAGCCCCGCGACGGTGAGTAGTCCGCAGCTCCGCAACTGGAGCCCCAGGTCGTTCCTGCTGGAGGCCGCTCCACGTTGCCCAGCCCCAACGACAACGGAGACCCGACAAAGAAAAGGTCGGGTCTCCCGTGCAGCGGAAAGATTTCAAAGTTACCCCCCCCCCCCCACCCCCACCCCCACCCCCCCCCCCCCCACACACATACCCCGACAAAAAAAAATAATAAAAAACTACATAAAAACAAGACAAAAATAATAAAAAGACAGACGGACTGCAGAGGCCGCTGCAGACGAAAGTCGCGCCGCCCACCGAATTTGTCGGCATGGTCAGTTTTTACCACCGTTTTGTGCCAGCAGCGGCCCAAATCATGCGCCCCCTCTTCCAGTGCCTCGCGGGCAAGCCGCGGGAACTCGAATGGTCCGCTGAGGCGGACGCGGCGTTCGAGGGAGCCAAAGCAGCCCTGGCCTATGCCACTATGTTGGTCCACCCACAGGCCTCAGCCTCGACGGCCCTCACTGTAGATGCCTCTGACACGGCTGTGTGCGGCGTATTGGAGCAGCTAATTGATGGCTGCTGGCAACCGCTGGCCTTTTTCAGCAGTCAGCTGCGGGCCCCTGAACGCAACTACAGCGCTTTCGACAGTGAGCTCCTCGCTCTATACCTTGCGATCCAGCATTTCTGTTACTTTCTCGAGGTCCGCCCTTTCACCGCTTTCACCGACCATAAGCCTCTAACTTTCGCCTTGGGTAAGGTGTCCGACCCGTGGTCTGCACGCCAGCAGCGACATCTCGCCTTTATTTCTGAATTTACCGCGGACGTGTAGCACGTGGCGGGCAAGTGCAACATGGTCGCTGACGCCCTGTCCCACCCTGCCCTCCCTGCCATGGCGGCCGTGGACCACGGCGTGACCTACGAGGAGCTGGCTGCGGCGCAGCGCATGGATGCTGGGATGGCAGACTACCGCACTGCTGCTTCTGGCCTACGGTTAGCCGACATCCTGTGCGGGCCCTCGGGCACGGTGGTACTCTGTGACGTCTCCACTGGTCGACCTCGCCCCAACGTTCCCGTGCGTTGGCGCCGTCGGATCTTCGACACCATCCACGACCTGGCCCACCCGTCCATCCGGGCGACCTCCGCGCTGGTGGCGGACAAGTTTGTCTGGCATGGCCTCCGCAAGCAGGTTGCGGCCTGGGCACATGCCTACCTCCCCTGCCAAACTTCCAAAGTGTAGAGTCATGTGCGGCCCCCGGTGCAGGATTTCGCTGTCCCTTCAGCCCGATTTCTGCACATTCACGTCAACTTGGTGGGTCTGTTACCGACATCCCGAGGCGCCACCTACCTACTCACCTTCGTGGATAGGTTCACGAGGTGGCCGGAGGCTATCCCGCTTTCGGACACCTCCGCCGCGTCTTGTGCTCGGGCCCTGGCGTCCAACTGGATTGCCCGGTTTGAGGTTCCATCAGATATCTCTACCGACCGGGAGGCACAAGTCACGTCCTCTTTGTGGACTGCTCTGGCGTAATTGTACAGTGCGCGGTTGCACCACACCACCGCCTACCACCCACAGGCCAATGGGCTCGTCGAGCGTTTCCACCGCCACCTCAAGTCGGCGCTGAAGGCTCGGCTCACAGGTCCAGACTGGGTAGACCAGTTGCCTTGGGTGCTGCTGGGCATCCGCATCGTCCCCAAGATGGACTTAGACACATCGTCCGCCGAGCTAGTGTACGGCTCGGCTCTGCGGTTGCCCGGGGATTTTCACCCTGCAGTTCGGGGGCAGGCGAACTCTGCCCCGGCGTTGTTGGCGACCTCCGGGAGCGGGGGAGCGGGTGAGCGACCTGGCTCCGGTGCCTACCTCATGCCACGGGCTGACCGCGGTACACATGCCGCCGGTCCTGCAGGACTGTATGTTTGTTTTTGTCCGCAGGGATGCTCACCGGTTGCAACGCGTCTACGAGGGGCCGTTCCGGGAGTTGCGCTCTGGCGTCGCAACCTTCACCTTAGACGTGGGGAGCCGGGAAGAATTTGTCTCCGTCGCCCGGCTCAAGCCTGCTCATGTGGACGTCAACAGCCCAGTGGTGGTGGCGCAGCCCGACGTAGAGGTCGTCCGCCGGCCAATCCCGTTGCACCTGTTGTGCCTGTTTCCCCCAACCCGGTTGTTTCTGTTTCTCCCGCCCTGTTACAGTCTCCTGGCCTTGTTCTGCTAGCCCCCTCTGTTACGCCCGACCGGTCTCCAGTCATCACGCGTTCCGGTCGTCTTGTCCGGCCCCCTGCTCGGTTCCGCACCTCGGGTTCTGGGGGGGTGTCCTGTAGCGACACCTGGTTGTGGCCCTGGGTAGCCGAACCCTCGTGATTGACTCGAGGAGTCACATGAGCGCGGGTGGTTTTATTCGCGGGTTTTTTACTGAATTGATTCATTCTAGCGCCACACGTGTGGATTCATCATCGTGCTTTTGGCTGTCTATCGATTTGAGTAATCTCGTTGTTATCGTGTTCAAAATAAAACAATGTTATTTATTCACCGTCTCGACTCGCCAAAACACATTAGTTTTATGGTGACCGCTGATGCCTAATAGTAAAATTGAATTTTAATTCCTCAGTTGCTGTGCTGGAGTTTGAACCAATTTGTTGGATCTAGAGCTCTTGATTACTTATTCACTAACTTAGCCACTATGTTACTTTACCCCATAATTCTACATTCTTATATTTGGGATTGAAAAATTCACAGCCAAAACGTCACTTTACTTTTTGCAGTGAAGTGCGCCCTCTGGTGCATTACATGTGTAATAATCTATAGGAAATGACAAGCCTGCCATCTGTCGGAGGTGCAGCAAATGGTTAGCAGAAACGAGACTGAATCCAGACAAGCATCCTCTCCTCTGCAGTGCATTCCAGGAGTGTTACCCTCAATTTAAAGGTCGGCAACTATATTCCACAATAACAGTTAAGTTGATGGTCAGTTTCATCTTCAGAGATTCCCACCAATGTAGAAACCATCTGCAACCAATTCAATTCACTTGACAAGGTAAGTAAAGGCGACATAATAATAATAATATCTTTTATTGTCATTGCACATATGTGCAACGAGATTTGGTATGCAGCTTCCATCCGATGTCATAACTTAAACAACGAATACAATTTACATTTGGATACCCCGAGAAACATGATTTATAACAAGAACAGTAAAACAGTAAAACAGTCAAAACAGTCTAAAGTGCAAATGTGTCTGTGCCGGGTCGATGTGCGACGTGACCATCCGAGGGAGACAGTTCATGGGGGTGGGGGGCACACAGCAGGGCCGGTTCAGAGCAGCTATAGCTCTGGGGATGAGGCTGTTCCTGAGTCTGGAGGTGTGGGCGTAGAAGGCCTTGTAACGTCTGCCGGAAGGTAGGAGTTCGAACAGTCCATTACAAGGGTGTGAGGAGTCTTTGTGGATGCTGACGGCCTTCCTGAGGCACCGTGTGTAGTAGATGCCCTCCAAGGCTGGTAGCTGTGTCCCAATAATCTTCTGCGCTCTGTGGACGACGCGCTGAAGAGCTCTCCTCTCTGCCCCCATACAGAGATGCCATATGTTAGTATGCTCTCTGTGGTGCAGCGGTAGAAGGTTGTCAGCAGCTGTTGGGGCAGACCAGTCTTTTTCAATGTTCTCAGGAAGAACAGTCGTTGCTGTGCCTTCTTGACCAGCGCCGCGGTGTTGGTGGACCATGTGAGGTCCTATGAGATGTGTGTGCCCAGAAACCTAAAGCTGGACACTCTCTCCACACTGTCCCCGTTGATGGAGATTGGGTGCACTTGGTGCAGCAGACGTTATGCAATGAGGCACATCTTGAATGAAGTGGTGAAGGTTGGAGCTCCGGATCTAGCTGTGCCTCTATCCAATCTGTAGCAGCACAGTGTGAAAAAAGTATCACACCTTTGTTCACCATAGCACGCCGATGGACGAACTAGCTCCCTTTTACGATGAGACACTGAAAGTTTGCATGAGATTAAACCAATGTGAGATTATAAATAATGAACACTGTTGTTTGCTCAAGATTCCAACACCTGCTCTTCCTTGTGTCTCCCTCTCTTCATCACCTCGTTCAATGCTGGTTCATTAGTACCAACAGCCAGCAACAATCAGGTACACTGGCATCCCAAACTGCCCAAGGTAGGCAAAGGGGAGAATACCCAACAGAAGTGAGGAAGGAAAAAGTCAAAGAAACTTCCAGATCCTCCTCTGCCAGTAAAGGGTCTCAGTGCACCTGTGGCCATGGAAAGAGGGTGCATCTGTTCTTCTAAGTGTGTAGGGTTTCTTCTGGTGATGCAGAAACTATAGGGTTCCTTGTTCCAGGGACCGCTCAAAGACTGTTGTTTATCCAGCTGATGCCTCCTTCCCAGAATAAAAGTGATGAAGAAGTTATCCCTTTCAACGAGGTAGCCTTACGGGGCCAGGTGTTTTGGTTCAACTTCTACAGATTGTTACCCAGAACCCCAAAACAGTCCTCACCAAAGTGTGTGTGTGCGCGCGCGTGGGTGTGTGTGTGTGGAGGGGGAGAGGGGAAGGGGGGGGGGGCAGAGGTGTGTGGAAAGTAGACCATACAGAAGTCCTAGGATTGGAAAGAGTATGGCCAAAACCGTCAACAATGTTTATGTAAACTCCCCTTGATTATTCCAAAGACATTTGCACTCTGTCCTCCCCACTGCTCAGGAAAATGTGACAGACATTAAAGGGAAGTGTCAGTGTGGTGTGGAAATGCTGGAGAGGGAAGAACATCTCTCAAAACCTGCCACTGCAGGCAGCAAGGACTGAATGAAAAAGCAACAACAATAAAATTATTATCTTGTTTTAAATGGTCAATTTTGAGCACCCAGATTGAATCCTCTCCCATTTAATAACAGCACAAATTAACCCACACACATGCAGCCTGTTCAACGTGACCAGAGGGAATTCCCCAATCAACAACTGGAGCTGGGCAGGTGGAGCTCCATTTACACTGTTCTCTTTGCTCATTTCTAACAGTGTGGGTTTTGTAACAGCTGATGTAGACTGAGCTTATTTGGAGCCAAGAAGTTGAGAGGTATTGTTTGGACATGTTTAAACAGTTGGTTCACCCTGGGTCAACAAACAGGAAATGACAAGATATTTTCCAGTAATGTACAAAGGGAATCAGGTGGGGACACAAGAGACTGCAGATGCTGAAATCTGGAGGATGGAATCAGCTGAAGTTTTGAGGAGGCAGGATGAACAATGGAATGAGGCCCAGAGATGGGGAAGAAGGAAGGGTATGGGGTTGGATGAGCGTCGATTGGCGAGTAGAGGAATTGATGATCGTATTAATAAAGGGTTAGGCTAGGATGATAGCAAAGAGATCAGACCAAAGATTAACAGGTGAATGTGGACAGCTTTTAACGTGGTCAGCAAAACAAAGGAGCTAGTCATTGCTTCAGGAAATTGGGTGGAGTACACACCCCAGTCTGTACCAATGGTACAGCAATGGAAATGGTCAAGAGGTTCAAGTTTCTGGATATCATTCCTAAATATCACCAACAATTCGTATTGTTCCAACCATATTGATTCTATGACCAAGAAAGCACACCAATACCTCTACTTCCTTTGCATGTCTTCCATGACTCTTACCAATTCTACAGATGCACCATAGGAAGCATCCTGTCAACCTGGCAACAGCTCTTCTCCAAGACTGCAAGAAATTGCAGTTGTGGACGCAACCCAGTCCATCCTCCACATATACTTCATGATGCCTTGGGAAAACAGCCAAGATAATCAAGGACCATTTACACCCTGATCATTCCTTCTACTGCGCCTCTACCATTGTGCAGAAAATACAACAGCTTGTAAGCATATACCCCAGATTCAGAAACAGCTTCTTCCCCACTGTAATCAAACGATTGAATGGTCCTCTCATATGCTAAGGATAAATCTCAATATCCCAATCTACTTTGTTGCATCCCTTGCACCTTTTAAAAAACTTTCTCTCCAGCAGTATTACTGTATTCTGCACTCTGATTCCTTTCTCTTTTTGCACTACTCATTTAACTAATACATGGTTTGATTATACACATGTAAGACATGATTTGCCTGGAAAGCAGGCAAATCTCAGTACACATGCCAACACCAATAAATATCCGAATAAATCAAACAATTTACCAAATAAACATCAGTCCATAACCTAACAAGATTTTCAGATATTTTATGTCATCGTTCCACAAAATCTATTGCTCCTAATACAAGTAACTGTGGGGATACTAATGAAAATCCAATGTGATTTTTACATTTAACAGCCACAAGTGTACATATAGCTTTGTTGCCTACCTAAGACACAATGGCTGTATGATAGCTTTACCACTATGAATCCGGGAAGTTATTAATGTGCAACAGGCTGTTCTCCTAATGTGTGAGTTAACATTGTAGCAGGTATCCAAAAGCAATCTTTGTTCAAGTAAGGGAGTATTCAACATCAAAGTTACACAGTGGATACTGGAAGAACAAGAAGAATTTGTATTGTCATTAACTCATAAATTGACCTTGCCAATGTTACCTTGTCCCGCTTTTCTCAGTAATTTCTCTAAATATGTTAAGGAGAAGCAGTGAAACACAGCAGGTTTCTCTCAGCATTGAGTTCTTCCTATCTTAACTTCTAAAATGTACCTGGTTCCATTAAAAAAACAATAGTAAAAATAACTTTGATGCGTTAATGTTCCTGGTTCAGCTTTTGTTCGTACAATGGGGAACCGAGTGCCTAGAAATTGGATTACATATTATTAAATTGTTATGCCATGCATTTAACTTCAATGGAGAGTCAAAGTAAATTGAAAACTAATGTGAGTCGCACGGTGTACCACCAGTGCATGAAGGGGTCTAAATGTGCAAAGTGGTCTGCTTGTAGGGGATATGGCTGAGTAAGTGCCAGATCCTGGAGCCTGGGCTGCTGGGAATCCAGCACAGAGAGGATCCCTTTCAATAATGTACTTATCTGACTTTCCATCAGGGTTCCCCCACTAATCACTGATCATGACCTTCATGACCAGTTCCCTGCTTACATCCAACATCCAATCATCCCCATCTCTCGACTATTGATCCAAAAACCATCCAAACGCTCACTTCACCACTTCATACCAAAGATAGATGTGGACGCCATGATGGACAAAGCTCTAGTATCTTAGATTCCCAAGATGGCGCAAAAAAATGACCCATGACCTACTACCGCTTTTTGTAGAAGTGGTCGTCTATCGTGCTCCTCTAGGATCTTTGCTTCATACTGCTTGGCCTGATCTACTCAACCCATAAAATTCCTGGCCATGCCATGCCTTACCACTCCCTTATGGGCCCACTTAGACTCTTTTAACCAATGACATTTCTTCCAATCTCCAACGCTCTTCTACACTTCTGGCCTCTCCCTCCAACAACCCAACCCGCACCATGTGACCTGGCTCCATACATCTGATTTCCTTTATATTTTCCATTTTAATAATTTTTCAATGAATAACAATAACTTGGAACTGGAAGCTCTCAACCATTTCTGCTGATTGGGCAAGTGCTTCCTGAAGTCAGTAACTAGCTCCTTCATCTTACTGACATTGTGGGAGTGGTTATTGTCCTGACACCATATCACTTAGTTCTCCATCTTCTTTCAGTATTCCATCTCGTCATTTTTTGTGATCTGGCCCATCATCGTGATGTTGTCTACAAATTTATAGATGGAATTAAAGCCAATTTGGCCACAGAGTTGTGAGTGTATAGGGAGTATAGTGGGAGACTGAGAAAGCATCTATGAGTCTATGATCCAGTCCTTGCAGATTTGTTTGAAATTGATTTGTTAGAAATTGTTAGAAACCTTCTTTGGTGAAATTTAAGACAAAAAATACATTTAAATTTGTAGTGAAGGCTAATAGTGGAAACATCCTCTCCACATCCACTCTATCCAGGCCTTTCACAATTCGATAAGTTTCAATGAGGTCTCCTCTCATCCTAAACTCCAGCGAGTACCGGCCTAGTGCTGTCAAATACTCATTGTACATTAACCCAATCATTCCCAGAATCATTCTCATAAATCTGTTCTGGACCCTCTCTAATACCAGCATATCCTTCCTCAGATATGGAGCCCAAAACTGCTCACGATACTCCATATGCTGTCTGACCAGTGCCTTAAAAAACCTCAGCATTATATCCCTGTTTTTATATTCTAGTCCTCTCTAAATAAATGTTAACAATGCATAAGCAGTGGATGCTGATCTCTCATAGGAGGAAAGGTCTCGACCCGAATCGTCACCCATTCCTTCTCTCCTGAGATGCTGCCTGTCCCGCTGTTACTCCAGCATTTTATGACTACTCTTAACATTGCATTTGCCTTCCTTACTACCGATTCAACTTGCAAATTCACCTTTTGATAATCCTACAGCAGCAGGCCCAAAGCCCTTTGCACATCCGATTTCTGAATCCACCCATTTAGAAAATAGTCTATGCCTTTATTCCTACTACCAATTTGCATGGCTGCACACTTTGCTGCACTGTATTTATTCTGCCACTTCTAAGCTCACTCTCCCAACCTGTCCTGCAGAATCCCTGCTTCTCTACACGACATGTCCCTCCACCTATCTTTGTATCATTCGCAAACTTGGCCACAAAGCTTCAATTCCATCATCCAAATCATTGATATACAACATGAAGAGTAGTGACCCCAGTACCGATCTCTGTGAGCTCAGTTTGGATGTATGAGGTCCATATTACCAAATCTTGCTTTTAGTATACACCAGAAAAAGTGGGACTCGTTGGGTCCCAGTCACACGGGAGGCCTGGTCCCCCAACCCAACCCATTGTTTACACAGTATTGAAAGGGGGGGGGTTGTGGGGGGGAGGGGGTTGTGGGGGGAAACAGCTTGGAGGAAAGACGGGGAAGAGCCATGGGAGAGAGGGGAGTTTCACGGGGGAGAGGGCAGGAGCCAGCGAGGGGGACTAGAGGGGAAGGGGCTGCAGCTGTCGGTGCAATGGGGACTCACAGCGGGCACTGGTCGCTGGTCGTTCTCCTCCGCCGGGATCAGAGTCTCCGCTTTCCGTTTGGTGACATTGGCGACAGCTCCGACTCCGACTCCCCGCTGCTTCCGGTCCCTCCGAAAATTGTGTCCTGTTGGAGACCTCCGCCGGCCATCCTCAGTTCCAGTAAAGACACTAATGGCGCAGGAGGGGCGGACCATCCCGGGGAGTGACAGGAGAAGATACTAATTCGCGCGGCGCCGAGTGGCAGGAGAGATCGATCTGCACATGCGCGGTTTTTAAGATTTTAAGATTTTTAAACCGCGCTAACTTTTACAATATACCACCGATTGGAACAAAACTTTTTGCACTCGCAGCACAGCAGAACGATGAGTGAGCTGGCGAAAAATCATGGCGCAATCGCGTGCTGTTTTATCGCAAATAGAAAATTCACGCAAACTGGAAGAGCACGATAAGAGTTTTAGTTATGTATAGATAGATTCTATTGTGTATCTGTACGTTTGTAAGAGTCGTTGGAAACTGAATTGTTGCTGAACTGAGTTGCAGAATTTCCTCCGTCTCCTGATGTAGATGTTAAAATAACATTTTGTCCAATTTCTAGGTTAGAATAGCAATCTTATTGATTTGATAACATCACTTACTAAAGGTTTGTTTCGAGAAATCTATAATGCCCAGAAGAGTAAGGTGGCGTGCTCAGGTGACCCCAGAGTCTGTGAGATCCTCCCCTTCGAAAAAAAGGAGGAATCTCTCTAGAGAGGAGTGGAAGGGGGACGAATGGGAATCCTCCAAGGGGGAGGGGAGTACTGTGGTGGAGGAAGACTCCCACCCTCTGGTTCAGGCCCCGGTCCCACGCTCTGGAGGGGATTCTGGAGAAGGCGGTGATGGGGACCAGTCGGGTGAAATGGAGTAGGGGGAGATTCCTGATGGGGAGGGAATCCCGCATAATGCACCCGAGGAAGTCCAGGAGCAACCCAGCCAGGACAAAGCGCCGAGCATGCCTGTGGAGTTAGGGTCAGTAGACGAGGAGGGGGTAGGGGAAACCAGCCCTTCTCTCCCTCAGGACCTGACTCCAGAGGGATTCCCTGAGTCTGGTGCACCAGAGTCCATTCTGCGCCCAAGTGGTGGAGGGATAGACGCCCACACAATCGATGGTCTTGACTCCCCGGTTACATCTGGGGAAGGCCCCTCTGCCACTGACCCCAGGGTTGGGACTGAGGTGGAGGAGAGACCAGCGGGTGAGGAAGAGGGAACCGCTGCACAGGGTGGGGCAAGAGTATCGAGCATTAAGGGTGTGTCCGGGGATGGGGATGATGATTCCATTTGCAGTGAGCAGGTGGAAGGGGACTCCACAGACGGTGAGTCAATGGAGTTTCTCGCTCCCCCCGACGCCATTCCACTCATTCCATATAACCATATATAACCATATACCATAACAGCACGGAAACAGGCCATCTCGGCCCTTCAAGTCCGTGCCGAACATTTAAATATATATATATATATATATATATATATATATATTTTTTTTTTTTAAATTAAAAATAAAATACTTCCCCCTAGTCCCATCTACCTGCACTCAGACCATAACCCTCCATTCCTTTCCCGTCCATATACCCATCCAATCTATTTTTAAAGGATAACATCGAACCTGCCTCCACCACTTCCACTGGAAGCTCATTCCACACAGCTACCACTCTCTGAGTAAAGAAGTTCCCCCTAATGTTCCCCCTAAACTTCTGTCCCTTAATTCTCAAGTCATGTCCCCTTGTTTGAATCTTCCCTACTCTCAATGGGAAAAGCTTATCCACGTCCACTCTGTCTAACCCGCTCATAATTTTAAAGACCTCTATCAAGTCCCCTCTTAACCTTCTGCGCTCCAAAGAATAAAGACCTAACTTGTTCAACCTTTCTCTGTAACTTAGTTGCTGAAACCCAGGCAACATTCTAGTAAATCTCCTCTGTACTCTCTCTATTTTGTTGACATCCTTCCTATAATTAGGCGACCAAAATTGTACTCCATACTCCAGAATTGGCCTCACCAATGCCTTGTACAATTTTAACATTACATCCCAACTTCTATATTCAATGCTCTGATTTATAAAGGCCAGCACACCAAAAGCTTTCTTTACCACCCTATCTACATGAGATTCCACCTTCAGGGAACTATGCACAGTTATTCCTAGATCCCTCTGTTCAACTGCATTCCTCAATTCGCTACCATTTACCGTGTACGTCCTATTTTGATTTGTCCTGCCGAGAATGTAGCACCTCACATTTGTCAGCATTAAACTCCATCTGCCATCTTTCAGCCCACTCTTCCAAATGGCCTAAATCTCTCTGTAGACTTTGAAAATCTACTTCATTATCCACAACACCACCTATCTTAGTATCATCTGCATACTTACTAATCCAATTTTCCACACCTTCATCCAGATCATTGATGTACATGACAAACAACAGTGGACCCAACACAGACCCCTGAGGCACCCCACTAGTCACCGGCCTCCAACCTGACAAACAGCCATCCACCATTACTCTCTGGCATCTCCCATTCAGCCACTGTTGAATCCATCTTGCTACTCCACCATTAATACCCAACAATTGAATCTTCTTAACCAACCTTCCATGAGGAACCTTGTCAAAGGCCTTACTGAAGTCCATATAGACAACATCCACTGCTTTACCCTCATCAATTTCCCTAGTAACTTCTTCGAAAAAATTCAAGAAGATTAGTCAAGCATGACCTTCCAGGCACAAATCCATGTTGACTGTTTCCTAATCAGACCCTGCTTATCCAGATGCTTATATATATTATCTTTAAGTATCCTTTCCATTAATTTGCCCACCACTGACGTCAAACTAACAGGTCTATAATTGCTAGGTTTACTCTTCGAACTCTTTTTAAACAACGGAACAACATGCGCAGTACGCCAATCCTCCGGCACTATTCCCGCTTCTAATGACATTTGAAATATTTCTGTCATAGCCCCTGCTATTTCTACACTAACTTCCCTCAATGTCCTAGGGAATATCCTGTCAGGACCTGGAGACTTATCCGTTTTCATATTTTTCAAAAGTGTCCGCACCTCCTCTTCTTTGAATCTCACAGTTTCCATTGCTACTCTGCTCGTTTCCCTTACCTCACATAATTCCATATCCTTCTCCTTCGTGAATACCGAAGAAAAGAAATTGTTCAATATCTCCCCCATCTCTTTTGGCTCTGCAGATAGCTGTCCACTCTGACTCTCTAATGGACCGATTTTATTCCTTGTTATCCTTTTGCTATTAATATAGCTGTAGAAACCCTTTGGATTTACTTTCACCTTACTTGCCAAAGCAACCTCATATCTTCTTTTAGCTTTTCTAATTTCTTTCTTAATATTCTTTTTACATTCTTTATACTCCTCAAGCACCTCATTTACTCCATGCTGCCTATAATGATTGTAGATCTCTCTCTTTTTCCGAACCAAGTGTCCAATTTCCCTTGAAAACCATGGCTCTTTCCATTTTTTACTATTTCCTTTCAACCGAACAGGGACATAAAGATTCTGTACTCTTAAAATGTCACCCTTAAATGTCCTCCATTTTTCTTCTACATCCTTCCCATAAAACAACATGTCCCAATTCACTCCTTTTAAATCCTTTCGCATCTCCTCAAAGTTAGCCTTTCTCCAAACAAAAATCTCAACCCTAGGTCCAGTTCTGACCCTCTCCATAATTATATTGAAACTAATGGTATTGTGATCACTGGACCCGAAGTGCTCCCCGACGCATACCTCCGCCACTTGCCCTGTCTCATTTCCTAACAGGAGGTCCAGCACTGCCCCTTCTCTAGTAGGTACCTCTATGTATTGCTGCAAAAAACTATCTTGCACACATTTTACAAACTCCAAACCATCCAGCCCTTTTACAGAATGTGTTTCCCAGTCTATGTGTGGAAAATTGAAATCTCCCACAATCACTACCTTGTGCTTACTACTAATATCTGCTATCTCCTTACATATTTGCTCTTCCAATTCTCGCTCCCCATTTGGCGGTCTATAATACACCCCTATAAGTGTTGCTATACCTTTCCCATTTCTCAGTTCCACCCAAATAGCCTCCCTAGACGAGCCCTCTAATCTATCCTGCCAAAGCACTGCTGTAATATCTTCCTTGACAAGCAATGCAACACCCCCACCTCTTGCCCCTCCAATTCTATCACCCCTGAAGCAACGAAATCCTGGAATATTTATTTGCCAATCACAGCCCTCCTGCAACCATGTTTCACTGATCGCCACAACATCATACTTCCAGGTGTCAATCCAGGCTCTAAGCTCATCCACCTTTCTTACAATGCTCCTAGCATTAAAATATACACATTTAAGAAACCCACCACCACTTATTCTCTGTTTATTATCTTTTTCTTCTTTCTCCCCTACATTTTGGGTCCGAGTGCTTCCCTTCTCTGCCTCCTGCCTCCCACATTTTCCACTAGCTTTCTCTATTTGAGTCCCTCCCCCCAACCGTTCTAGTTTAAAGTCTCCCCAGTAGCCTTTGCAAATCTCCCCGCCAGGATATTGGTGCCCCTCGGGTTCAAGTTCAACCCGTCCTTTCTGTACAGGTCACTCCTTCCCCAAAAGAAATCCCAATGATCCAGAAATTTGAATCCCTGCCCGCTGCACCAGTTCCTCAGCCACGCATTTATCCTCCACCTCACTCCATTCCTACTCTCACCGTCACGTGGCACAGGTAGTAATCCTGAGATTGTTACCTTTGTAGACCTTCTCCTTAACTCTCCTCCCAACTCCCTAAATTCTCCTTTCAAGACCTCTTCTCTTTTTCTACCTATGTCATTGGTACCTATATGTACCACAACCTCAGGCTCCTCTCCCTCCGATTTCAGGATATCTTGGACGCGTTCAGACACATCCCTGACCCTGGCACCAGGGAGGCAAACTACCATCCGGGTCTCCTGACTGCGTCCACAGAATCGCCCATCCGACCCCCTAACCATAGAGTCCCCTATTACTATTGCCCTCCTCTTCTTTTCCCTACCCTTCTGAGCAATAGGGCTGGTCTCTGTGCCGGAGGCCCGGCCGCTGTTGCTACCCGCAGGAAGGCTGTCCCCCTCAACAGTACTCAAACAGGAATACTTATTTTCAAGGTGTACAGCCACTGGGGTACTCACTAGTCCCTGCCTCTGCCCCTTGCCCTTCCTAACTGTGACCCACTTGTCTGCCTCCCGTGGTCTTGGAGTGGCCACCTCTCTATAACTCTTTTCTATGACCTCCTCACTCTCCCTGATCAGACAGAGGTCATCGAGCTGCTGCTCCAGGTTCCTAACACGGTCCCTTAGGAACCCCATCTCTACGCACCTGACACAGATGTGAACGTCTGGAGGGGTATCAGACTCCATGACCTCCCACATCTGACATCCAGAACAGTAAACTGCCCTGGCACTCATACTTCCCCCCTTACCCTGGATACAATACAAAACTGGTGGAGGAAATCAGCAGGGATCCGACTCCCAATCAGCTGCTTTCTCTTTGTCCTCTTCCACCAATCAGCTGCTTTCTCTTGGTCCTCTTCCACCAATCAGAGGCTTCCCCACATAGGAAACTTGAATGGAACGTTGCAGTTTTGGTCCCGCGCTGTTTAACTACTCACTACCCGGACGCTGCTCCTCCTCCTGCAACGGTCCCTGGGCGTCTGGAAAGCAAAGTCCCGCGCTGTTTAACTACTCACTACCCGGACGCTGCTCCTCCTCCTGCAACGGTCCCTGGGCGTCCAGTGGAGGAAATCCGCGGTTTCTTCGTGGCCACCAAAGGAGCCCAAGATCGGCCCAGTCTGACATCCCTCCGGTTGACAAACTTACACGGGCTCTCCAGCTCACTGAACCTCATCCTCAAAAGGAGGGGTAGGGGCAAGGGGGTGCAGGGGGTGACGGGGATCGACCGGCGTCAGCTCAGATCCTTCTTGGACGACCTGGAGAAGGACGCCGCGGCCCAGAGCAGCGTTGTTCCTTTTGAGGGTAGAGTAGAGCGTTTTTTTTGTAGCCAAGATCCGGAGGACAAGGCGCACCGCCTCTGTAGGTGGTGAAGCAGCTCTGCTGTCAGCGACCGGAAGACTGGTGACGGGATCTAGGGAATGGGTAGGGCCGAAGATGCCTGGTTGGGTTGCTCCAAGGCCTGGCCAAGCTGGCCATCCGCGAGTCACGCGCCAGGCGGAAGTGGGCTTTGCCCGAGCTAGATGCTTGCCCCTTTTCCGGGGTTACGTGTCCGCGCCCGGGTGGTATTAGAGAGGGACATAGTTGTATCGTAGTTATTTAGTATATTTGTAAGGATTGTAACATAGTTGTTTTTAAATTTTGTGATTTGATTTTGTACTATGTTGGTGGGTGTGTTACCACGTGTTTGTTTTGTATCATGATCGTAATTAAATAAATTATTTTTGATACAAAAAAAAAAAAAAAAGAAAACAAAAAGGCTAGTTACCAAGCTCACGGAATTGGGTCGCTCTGCATCTCTCTGCAACTGGATCCTCAACTTCCTCATCAACAGTCCAGTCTGTTCGAATTGGGAGAAACACTTCTTGCTCAATAACAATCAGTACAGGAGCATCTCAAGGCTGTGTGCTCAGCCCCCTGCTCTACTCACTGTATGCTCATGGCTGTATAGCCAGACACAGTGTGAACTCCATCTTCAAGTTCGCCGTCGACACCACCATTGTTGGACGAATTACAGATGGTCATGAGTCAGAGTAAAGAAGTGAGATCAACCAATTGACCAAATAGTGCCAGCACAACAACCTGGCTCTCAATATCAGTAAGACCAATGAACTGATTGTGGAATTTGGAAGAGGAAGGATGAGGACCCACAATCCTGTCTATATCAACGGGACGATGGTGGAGAGAGTCAAAAACTTCAAATTCCTGGGCCTGCATATTTTCGAAGATCTTTCCTGGACCCAGCACTTATGCAATTATAATGAAAGCACATCAACACCTCTACTTCCTGAGATTACAGAGATTTGGTGTGTCAGAGTGGATTCTCTTGAACTTCTACAGGTGTACAATAGAGAGCACATTGACTGGTTGCATCACGGCCTAGTTCGGCAACTTGATTGCCCAGGAGCGAAGAAGACTGCAAAAGGTTGTGAACGCTGCCCAGTCCATCACCGGCTCTGACCTCTAAATCTATATTACTAAGTCTGATCTTGACCACTTCCTGTTGTTCTGTATATTTGACTTTAGAAAAAACGCTGCCACTTACGGCTGTGATTTTTGGCCATCTTACTCAGAGTCGCCCTCCGCTGCGCAGGACAAGAGGATTTTTCCATCGATGAAAAATAAAAGAGTTATTAGTGTTTTAAAAATGTTGAGATTCTCTCTCCTGAAGGCCACGCCACTTCTGGAGGGACTATAAAACCCGGAAGTGTTGAGTGCCTCAGTCAGTCTCTGCAAGATGGGGGAGCGAGAGGGTCACATCTCTCAGTCTGAGCTGTGAATAACACTGAACACATGTCTACTAAACTGTGAGTGGTTTTACTGATTTGTCGGCTTGTACTTTACTGGTTTTACGGCTTGTACTCGCTAGAATTTAGAACATTGAGGGGGATCTTATAGAAACTTACAAAATTCTTAAGGGGTTGGACAGGCTAGATGCAGGAAGATTGTTCCCGATGTTGGGGGAAGTCCAGGACAAGGGGTCACAGTTTAAGGATAAAGGGGAAATCCTTTAGGACCGAGATGAGAAAAACATTTTTCACACAGAGAGTGGTGAATCTCTGGAACTCTCTGCCACAGAAGGTAGTTGAGGCCAGTTCATTGGCTATATTTAAGAGGGAGTTAGATGTGGCCCTTGTGGCTAAAGGGATCAGGGGGTATGGGGGTATTGAAAAATATGAAAACGGGTAAGTCTCCACGTCCTGACAGGATATTCCCTAGGACATTGAGGGAAGTTAGTGTAGAAATAGCAGGGGTTATGACAGAAATATTTCAAATGTCATTAGAAACGGGAATAGTGCCGGAGGATTGGCGTACTGCGCATGTTGTTCCGTTGTTTAAAAAGGGTTCTAAGAGTAAACCTAGCAATTATAGACCTGTTAGTTTGACGTCAGTGGTGGGCAAATTAATGGAAAGGATACTTAGAGATAATATATATAAGCATCTGGATAAGCAGAGTCTGATTAGGAACAGTCAACATGGATTTGTGCCTGGAAGGTCATGTTTGACTAATCTTCTTGAATTTTTCGAAGAGGTTACTAGGGAAATTGATGAGGGTAAAGCAGTGGATGTTGTCTATATGGACTTCAGTAAGGTCTTTGACAAGGTTCCCCATGGAAGGTTGGTTAAGAAGATTCAATTGTTGGGTATTAATGGTGGAGTAGCAAGATGGATTCAACAGTGGCTGAATGGGAGATGCCAGAGAGTAATGGTGGATGGCTGTTTGTCAGGTTGGAGGCCGGTGACTAGTGGGGTGCCTCAGGGGTCTGTGTTGGGTCCACTGTTGTTTGTCATGTACATCAATGATCTGGATGATGGTGTGGAAAATTGGATTAGTAAGTATGCAGATGATACTAAAATAGGTGGTGTTGTGGATAATGAAGTAGATTTTCAAGTCTACAGAGAGATTTAGGCCATTTGGAAGAGTGGGCTGAAAGATGGCAGATGCAGTTTAATGCTGATAAATGTGAGGTGCTACATCTCGGCAGGACAAATCAAAATAGGACGTACATGGTAAATGGTAGCGAATTGAGGAATGCAGTTGAACAGAGGGATCTAGGAATAACTGTGCATAGTTCCCTGAAGGTGGGAATCTCATGTCGATAGGGTGGTAAAGAAAGCTTTTGGTGTGCTGGCCTTTATAAATCAGAGCATTGAATATAGAAGTTGGGATGTAATGTTAAAATTGTACAAGGCATTGGTGAGGCCAATTCTGGAGTATGGAGTACAATTTTGGTCGCCTAATTATAGGAAGGATGTCAACAAAATAGAGAGTACAGAGGAGATTTACTAGAATATTGCCTGGGTTTCAGCAACTAAGTTACAGAGAAAGGTTGAACAAGTTAGGTCTTTATTCTTTGGAGCGCAGAAGGTTAAGGGGGGACTTTATAGAGGTCTTTAAAATTATGAGCGGGTTAGACAGAGTTGACGTGGATAAGCTTTTCCCATTGAGAGTAGGGAAGATTCAAACAAGGGGACATGACTTGAGAATTAAGGGGACAGAAGTTTAGGGGTAACATTAGGGGGAACTTCTTTACTCAGCGAGTGGTAGCTGTGTGGAATGAGCTTCCAGTGGAAGTGGTGGAGGAAGGTTCGATTTTATCCTTTAAAAATAGATTGGATGGGTATATGGACGGGAAAGGAATGGAGGGTTATGGTCTGAGTGCAGGTAGATGGGACTAGGGGGAAGTAAGAAGAAAGAAGGGAAAGAAAAAAAAGAAAAAATAAGTGTTCGGCACGGACTTGAAGGGCCGAGATGGCCTGTTTCCGTGCTGTAATGATTATATGGTTATATGGAGAGAAGGCAGGTACAGGATACTGAGTTGGATGATCAGCCATGATCATATTGAATGGCGGCGCAGCCGAATGGCCTACTCCTGCACCTATTTTCTATGTTTCTATGTTTCTATGTCAGTGCCCTTAATGTGGTTTGAAATATAGTTTGGAAATGCTAAAGCTGTGTTGCCTTTGGTTTGGAAATGCGAAAGCTGTGTTGCCTTTGGTTTGGAAATGCGAAAGCTGTGTTGCCTTTGGTTTGGAAATGCTAAAGCTGTGTTGCCTTTGGTTTGGAAATGCTAAAGCTGTGTTGCCTTTGGTTTGGAAATGCTAAAGCTATGTTGCCTTTGGTTTGGAAATGCTAAAGCTGCGTTGCCTTTGGTTTGGAAATGCTAAAGCTGTGTTGTCTAATTAAAGTTGCCTTGCCTAATTAAAGTTGCCTTGCCTAATTAAAGTTGCCTTGCCTTCTATATAATTAAAAGTCTAATCTTGACCACTTCCTGTTTGTGCTTCATATTGATTTTAGAAAAAACGCTAGCACGTACGGCTGTGATTTTTGGCCATCTTACTCAGAGTCCCCCTCCGCTCATCAGGTGCAGAGGATTTTTCCCATCGATGAAAAATAAAAGTGTTATTAGTGTTTAAAAAATGTTGTGATTCCCTCTCCTGTCAATCACGCCATGAAGTCCACGCCCTTTCTGGTGGGAGGGACTATAAAACCCAGAAGTGTGGGCGTGGCTCAGTCTCTGCAAGATGGAGGAGGGAGAGGTTACAACTCGCTGTCCTTAGTGGCCTTGCACCCTGCTTGAAGTGGTAAGAAACTGCACTTGAATTTGGTGGCGTTGCACCCTGCTTGAAATGGAATTTCAAGGAATAGCCGTGAGTCAACTGCCAGCCCACCAGCCATGAGTGAGTGAGCTGCCAGCACAACAGGCTTGAGTGACTGACCCGCCAGCCCAAGAATCCATTCAGCCCACAATGTCCATACTAGCCCTCAGGAAACCAGTCCCTTCAGCCCACCACACCCATACTAGCGCTCCAGAAAGCCCCCCCCCCCCCCTACTGGCCACCAATATTGGAGTTAGTGGAGTGGTGGAATATTGCCATTGAGGGACCAGCCCTCCCGTGTGATGCTGGGACCCAACGGGTCCCACTTAGTCTAGTAGCTATATATATATGTGTATTTGTGAATATATGTATATATAACACACTGAACTTTTTTTTCTCTCTTGTTTAGATTCAAGATTCAAGATTTATTATATTGTTTACAGTGTACTATGTTTACATATTCTGTTGTGCTGCTGCAAGTAAGAATTTCATTGTTCTATCTGGGACATGACAATAAAACACTCTTGACTCTTGACATCACACCAAATCACACCAAGTTGTAATACAAGCAAATACTGTGTCAACAGGCTCATCAAAGTTGTTCTGATCAAGGGCTTTCTTATATCTTTGCTGGTATAGTTTATTTAGTTTATTTAGTCGTGACTGTCATTTCTACTGGCTCTGCGGATACTACAGACTGGTTTCAACACAAAACCATGGAATTATAGTTGTCTGTTCTTATCTGATTGTTGATTATTCCTATATTTCCCATACTTATTTTAAAATTTTTGCTTTCCTGTATTACCTTTCAGTTTATTTGAACCTTTATTTTCATTGTTTGTCTTTCTTTGCGTAAAAAAGATTTTCATAGCGTTATGCTTGTTTTAATCAGTGATCAAACAATTTATTAAAGATCTAAACTTTCTTTCCATCTTCTCACACCACCTTAATGTTCTCTGTGCCAAAACAATTAAACATAAATGTCTGCATACTGCGACCTTTATCTATTTGTGTGAAAACTATTTGTTCCAAATGTTCTGTTCCTGACTAGTTCTAATAGTTGTTCCATTAGCTCTTGTGCTTAGGTATTTTGATTTGAAGTTACAGTCATATTAACTGACACAAACAGAGGATTAGCATTACTGCTAGCAAAGATTCACAGAACTATAGATTCTGGGTCAGGCTGATAACGTAATTAAAAATGAAGGAATAAAGTAACTTCCTATTGAATTTCACAATGGAAAAAGAAGATACATCAGAAAACATGATTTTTGCCTTATGTGTAATTTAGCTGGTTGACAACTGAGCTTGAAATTTTCCTTTTACAGTTCAAATGCCTGCCCAAATTATTTTTCATATTTGATATGCACATTTCTGCTAAATCTTGCAAATCCCCCAGTTGTGCCAAAACCCCTATGAATCAACCTAGGTCTGGGAACCAAACATGGCAAAGGCACGCGTAGCCCAGATGTCTGCAAAGCTTTCCTCACAAAGCCTATCTCCCACAGATGAGACTGTCAAAGCCTGGCATAGTCAAGCTCACAGAATTAAAGCTTACATCCTGTGTACCAGATTACTTTGTCATCAGCTCTGGATTTGTCCTGACCCAAACACAAAACAGGTGCATCAGAGATAGGGATATAGTTGTAGACCAACATTCCCTGGAATGTCCAAATGGGATACCATTAAGTATTGTGTCATCTAGTCACAGAAACAAGACCTTTGGTCAATGCTGTATGTCTATGCTGCCCATTATACCCATCTGCACTCATCCCAATCACCCGCATTAGCTCTGTAGCCTTCCATGCTTTGATGGTTTGTACATGTCTCGTGCTTCTTAAATGTTGTAAGAGTCTCTGCCTCCACACCTTCTTGGGCACGCATTCCAGGCTCCAACAACCTTCCGTGTGAAAATGTCCTGCTTAGGAACCCTCTAAACGTTCTACCTCCCATTTTAAACATATGACTGAGGAACATTGTGCATACTACATGTGAAAAACAGTGCACCTGCCACCTTATTGCTCACTGAGGGTCTGAGTTCATACGAAGCAGGAGGGAGCAAGCACTGAGCAAGATGCACTGAGCAAGATGCATCTCAGCAAGATGCACTGAGCGATGTCGACTGGAATATGTTCCAAGCAAGTTCTTGACGTCAGTGAGTTCGCGGAAGCAGTCACGGACTTCATCGCAACAATAACCGACAACATCGTCCCCACGGTAAGGGTAAGCACCTTTCCGAATCAAAAACCCTGGGTAGACAGGTCCGTTCGTGTTGCCTTGAATGCTCGCACTGCTGCCTACAACTCTGGCCTGGCATCCGGAAACATGGACGTCTACAAGGTGGTCCTACTGACTGTGAAGGGCGGTGAAGGACGCAAAAAGGAGGTACAGGGACAAGATGGAGTCACAGATGGAGCAGCAGGACACCAGACGCCTGTGGCAGGGGCTACGGACTGTAACCAACTACCGGAGCACCAGCCCCGCAAGTGCCGGCACCTCCCTAGCTGATGACCTGAACTCCTTTTACGCTCGTTTCGAGACGGGCAACATCACCACAGGTCTGTCGACTAACGACAATACCGTCAGCGGGCTGGCTATCGAAGCTGAAGGGAGGAATGTGCACACATTCTCGTTGTCCGAGCACGACGTGAGGAGGGCGCTGACACGGGTGAACACAAGGAATGCTGCAGGCCCAGATGGCATCTCGGGGCGAGTACTTAAGTCCTGTGCTACGCAGCTAGCTCCAGTGCTCACGACAATATTCAACCTCTCCCTGGACAAGTCCGTGGTCCCTGCCTGCTTCAAACGATCCATCATTGTACTGGTACCTAAAAATGCCTCCACACCCTGTCTGACTGACTACCGTCCAGTGGCCCTCACCTCGGTAGTCATGAAATGCTTTGAGAGGCTGGTGAAGAAACACATCTGCGCCTTCCTCCCTCGCATCATGGACCCGTAACAATTCGCATACCGATCCACGGACGATGCGGTCTCCCAGGTTCTGCACACCGCTCTCTCTCATCTTGACAGCCAGAAGGGGGGCTACGTGAGGATGCTGTTCATAGACTTCAGTTCAGCCTTCAACACGATAGTCCCCACCAGACTGGCCGAGAAGCTACTGGATTTGGGGCTCAACACCCCCCTGTGTGCCTGGGTCCTGGACTTTCTCACCACCAGGCCCCAGGTAGTCAAGATGGGGGGAAATACATCGAAGTCCCTCACCCTGAGCAAAGGATCCCCCCAGGGTTGTGTCCTCAGCCCTCTACTGTACTCCCTGTACACACATGACTGTGTGGCTAGGTTCAGCTCCAACTCGATAATCAAGTTTGCTGATGACACTGTGGTGGTGGGCCTGATCTCAGACAACGATGAGAAGGCCTACCGGGAGGAGGTGGCTGATCTGGCACTCTGGTGTCAGGACAACAGCCTCCTCTTGAACATCAAAAAAACTAAGGAGCTGATCGTGGACTTTAGGAGGGCACATCACCCAAGGACGTACACACCATTGAGGATAAATGGGGATACTGTGGATAGGGTGAGCTGTTTTAAATACCTGGGAGTCCACATCTCTGAGGATATGACATGGACATCACACGCTGCAGCACTCGTGAGTAATGCAAGACAGCGCCTTTACCACCTCAGGCAATTGAGGAAATTCAGAGTGTCTCTGAGGATGCTCCAGTACTTCTACTCAGCGGCTGTGGAAAGCATCTTGTCCGGAAATATCACGATTTGGTTTGGGAACTGCTCTGCCCAGCACAAGAAGGCTCTGCAGAGAGTAGTGCGTTCGGCCGAACGCACTATGGGAACTTCACTCGCCCCTCTGCAGGAACTATACATCAGAAGGTGTAACTCCAGAGCCAATAAGATCATGGGAGACCCCTTCCACCCCTGCAACGGACTGTTCCAGCTGCTACGGTCAGGCAAACGCCTCCGTTGCCATGCTGTGAGAACGGAGAGGTTGAGAAGGAGTTTCTTCCCAGAGGCCATTAGGACTGTAAATTCCTACCTCACCAGAGACTAACTTTACTGTACCATTCAACTATTTTTTTTACTTGTTTTTTTTTTCATTTTTCCTTCCTCCCACAATAGGTAATATGTAAAAGAATATGTGATTCTGTTCCATTCTGTTTGTAGTTTGTTTGTTTGTTTGTTTTTTGCACAAAGTCCGCGAGCATTGCCACTTTTCATTTCACTGCACATCTTGTATGTGTATGTGATGAATAAACTTGACTTGACTTGACTTGGAGGAAATATCCCATGAGTTTATCCCAAATATGTGACGAGCGCAATAAATATGGTATGTAAAGCTGTTTTTTTTCAAATGTAACATTTAATTCATTTTATTAAAGGCGAGTTAAGAATAATATTGCATCAAACTGACTGAAGTAAACATTCAGAAGGAGGGCATGGTGGTTAAAAACACCTTGGGGTTGGAATTCATTTCTGGTAGCTATTAGGAAACATGTGTGAGAATATATGCCATGTCTTTATTTGCTTCCTCAGATTCAGCTACCTTCACTGAACTCAATGAACATATGATGCTTTACACAACCGGAGGCCCATACTCTCACACCTGATTAGCACTGGTGTTTCAATAAATTTCTCCCATGTAGGATGGAACCACAGTTGCTGGTTTAAACCGAGGATCGACACAAAATGCTGGACTAATTCAGCGGGACAGGCAGCATCTCTGGAGAGAAGTAATGGGTGACGTTTCAGTCTGAAGAAAGGTCTCGACCCGAAACGTCACCCATTCCTTCTCTACAGATATGCTGTCTGTCCCATTGAATTACTCCAGCATTTGCGTTTATCTTCATCTTAAATTTCTCCGATGCTGTCTGAGGCCTATGGTTTCCAGTGCACAGCAGGGTATAACATATGATTGTCTAACAATCGGCAGCTTGTGTGCAGAGCTGTGAAATCACAGCTTTATGTGTGAATAATCAGCAGCTTGAATATGTGTGAATTTATCTAGTTTTGGAGTTAACTCTTTTCAATTGGAGGTGGCACAGCCTATACACATGCCTGCCTTAAAACAGTTCCGAATTGCTACACTAATCAACGGGATTAGTATTAAAATTAACAACATCCATTCTATTAGTATTAACATGAATAGCACCTGACATAATATGTATGCACTGCAACACTAGCTTAGAAATTTGTTGCATTGCAATTTTTGAAGTACATGATATCACTGACATGAGGGCACAGCAGTTAGTGCCTCGTTCAATCCGATTCTCATGTACAATATCTCCAGGACTGTAGTTTTCCTCTGGGTGCCCTGGTTTCTTTATATCTCTGAAAGGTTGTACTAGTAGTCTAAATGGTACTATAAATATCCTTTTGTGTAGTTTAATGGCAGAAATGACCCAAGGGAAGTTAATTAGCAAGTCTGTGAAAGAATAAATTGCCCAGTTACAGGATCTGAGGAATGGAACTGGTGGGATTGCTCCCCTAGGAGAGGGCCTGATTTGATGTCTCCTTCTGTGTTAAAAGTCTTAGAATTAGATGAAGGAATTAAATGTAACATCTCCAAGTTTGCGGATGATACAAAGCTAGGTGGAAGTGTGAGAAATGAGGAGGATGCTATGAGGCTGCAGGGTGACTTGGGATAGGTTGGGTGAGTGGGCAGATGCATGGCAGATGCAGTATACTGTGGATAAATGTAAGGTTATCCACTTTGGTGGGAAGAAAAAGAAGGCAGATGCTGGTTTAAATCGAAGTTAGACACAACATGCTGGAGTAACTCAGGCAGCATCTCTGGAGAGAAGGATGGTGTCAGATTAGGAAAAGGGGAGGTGCAACAAGACCCAGGTGTCCTGGTACATCAGTCACTGAAAGTAAGCATGCAGGTACAGCATGCAGTGAAGAAAGCTAATAGCATGTTGGCCTTCATAGCAAGAGGATTTGAGTATAGGAGCAAGGAGGTCCTACTGCAGTTGTACAGGGCCCTGGTGAGACCACACCTGGATTATTGTGTGCAGTTTTGGTCTCCTAATTTGAGGAAGGACATTCTTGCTATTGAGGGAGTGCAGTGTAAGTTCGCCAGGTTAATTCCCGGGTCGGCAGGACTGACATATGATGAAAGAATAGGTCGACAGGGCTTATATTCACTGGAATTTAGGATGAGGGGATTTTATAGAAACATATAAAATTCTTAAGGGATTGGACAGGCTCGATGCAGGAAAAATGTTCCTGATTTTGGGGGAATCCAGAACCAGGGGTCACAGTTTAAGTATAAGGGGTAGGCATTTAGGACTGAGATGAGGAAAAGCTTTTTCACACAGAGTTGTGAATCTGTGGAATTCTTTGCCACAGAAGGCAGTGGAGGTCAATTCACTGGATGTTTTCAAGAGAGAGTTATGTAGATATAGCTCTTTGGGCTAAAGGAATCAAGGGGCTTGGGGAGAAAGCAGGAACAGGGTACTGATTTTGGATGATCAGCCATGATCACATTGAATGGTGGTATTGACTCGAAGGGCCGAATGCACCTATTTTCTATGTTTCTAGTACCATGCAGCACAGAAATAGTCCCTTTGGTCCACTGAATCTACAACAGTAACAGTGGCTGATTAACTACCAACCTGCACATCTTTAGAATGTGGGAGGAAACTGGAGCACCTGGGGAAACGTATGTGGTTTTAGGGAGACCATGTAAAGTTCACATAGAGAACACCTGAAGATAAGATTCAACTTGTAACATCACCAATACCTCCAACAACTCCAGCAAATCCTGTTCAATTACAATCGGGGCAAACTCTCCAGCTCCCTCTTCTCCAAGTTCTTCTCCTAAATTAAAAATGTGAGAAGGATGGTGAAATTATAATATTTTATATACAATTCATAAAATGAATTGGAAATCCTTAACAATACCACAAAGTTATCAAAATAATAATCAGCCCTGAGGAACAATGAGAGAGATGCTGAGAGGGAGTACTAGGGGTCATGGTCTCAAGATAGTCAGCCATGTAAATTACAAATAAATGGATAGCTTGCCTAGTGAGTTATAAATTTTACCAATCATCTCACCAGTGGTCTGTGAATATCAACAACTTGGGATATTCAAAAATAAGATTGATTAATTTTGGGACATTAATCAAATCAAAGTACATGGGGATCAAATAGGAAAGATGAGTTTGAGAGTGAGGATCAGCCAGTTAGAATGAACTAGACTGTGGGACCTGTTGGGTCCCTGTCACACAGGCTTGGTCACCCAACGCAATATTCCACCACTCACCCATAGCCCTCAACTGCACAGGCGCAGCTCATTTCCCTTCATCCCTAGCACTCCATCCCCGCCGCTTCACCCTCCCTTTTCTTTCCACTCTCCTCCTCCCCTCCCCAATCCCTCCTTCACCTCTCTCCCTCTCCTTTCCCTTACCCTCAGTCACTCCCTTCCCCCCTCCATAACTCCTCCACTCCTCACCTCCCCTATCCCCCCACTATCCCTCACCTCCCCCACTGCCCTCCTCCCTCTATTCCCCACTTCCTACCTCCCCAACTCCCCTCCTTTCCCGCTATTCTCCCTCCTCCCCCCTTCCTCCTAACCTCCTCCCTCTTCTTTTCCCTCACTTCGTACCCTCCCCAAACCCTCCCTCCCCTCTCCTTTTCCCTACCCTCAGTCACTCCCTTCCTCCATAACTCCTCTCCCTTCCCTACTCCCCTCCCTCTATCCCCTCTCCTCCCTTCGCTCTACCTCCACAGGATCTCGAGGTTGCCGCTCCTCTCCCTTCTTTAGTGCCCCGGTGGAGCATCAGCCGACGGCGCAGATCCTCGGCTCGGCCCGGAAGCACCAGCAACTACGGCCGCGGCGGGGGGGGGGGGGGGGAGCTCGGAGAAAAGACGGGGGAGGAGCCGAAGAGCCATGGAGGAGAGGGGTGTATCACGGGGGAGGGGTGCAGGAGCCAGCGAGGGGGACCAGAGGGGAAGGGGCTGGAGCTGTGGGGCTTTGCAATGGCGGTGCGTTTGGGACTCACAGCTGGCGCTGGACGCTCTCCTCTGCCGGGATCAGACTCTCCGCTTTCTGTTTGGCGACATCTCCGACTCCAGGCTGGGCCTCTTACAGTCCCTCCGAAAATTGTGTCCGGCTGGAGACCTCTGCCAGCCACTTACAGCGTCCCTCAGGTCCAGTAAAGACGCGATGGCGCAGGAAGGGGCGGCCTGTCCCGGGGAGTGACAGAAGAGACCAATCCGCGTGGCGTTGCCTGGCAGGAGAGGAGATCGATCTGTGCACACGCGTTTTTTTCGATTTTTAAACCTAGCTAACTTTTACAATATACTACCGATCGGAACGAAACTTGTTGCACTTGCAGCACAGAACGGTGAGTGAGCTGACAGAAAATCGTAGCGCTGTCGCGTACCGTTTTTGCGCAAATAGAAAAAACGCGCAAACCGGAAGAGCACAAGATCAGAGATAGATAGATAGATAGATAGATAGATAGATAGATAGATAGATAGATAGATAGATAGATAGATAGATAGGTAGATAGATAGATAGATGTTGCAGCGGCTTTGATACTGTTTCTACTTATATTTCTTGTTAAATATTTAACTATTTGTTGAAAGTATAATGGAGAAAGTATAATTAAATAATACAATTTAAATAAACCCATTACTGCCAGGCCTATATCTTACTTGAAAAAAAACATTACTTTGCAGGAAGGCTGATGAAAATGAGCAAATATTTAAAGAGCCTCCTCAAAAGGTCACGTGTGGGCAAAATGATTGGAAATTCAGAATCTTTTTTTCCTTCTAAGTACTTTGTGAGATTTTGGGCAGGAATGGCCTCATCATAATTATTAAACCAGTAACTAGATTCAGTTTGAATTACATCTGATCTTCTGCAATATGTATGCACCAGAGACCTGGGTTCGATCTTGATTACAGGTGCTGTCTGTACAGAGTTTGTACATTTTCCCTGTAACCACGTGGGGTTTTTCCGGGTGCTCCGGTTTCTTCCCACACTCCAGAAACGTTCAGGTTTGTAGATTAATTGGCTTCTGTAAATTGTAAATTGTCCCTAGCGTGTAGGATTGTGCTGGTGCACGGGATGATCGCTGATCGGCGTGGACTCTGTGGGCTGAAGGGCCTGTTTGCACTCTGTATCTCTAAAATTTCTGGTCTAAAAATCTAACGACTGAGTGCTTTAATTCAGACAGCCAGCGAGGTTGAATGAAGTACTTTAAATATATATTTCATTTTAAGGAGATTAAATTAAGTGATAGATGTGTGGCAATCCATGAATGATGGTTATATGGATTTCCAGATGGTGTAGTGTGATGGATCTACAGAAGAGACTGCAAATGGAGCACCACAGAGAAGTGGAGACAAGGAATGGGTGACATTTCGAGTCGACACCCATCAAGTTCTCACAGTTAAGCAGCAAAATGTATGTTGCAGATGCTGCAATGTTGAGCTGGAGGAATTCAGCAGGTCAGACAATACCCCTGGAGGGAAAGGAGAGTCAACAATTCGGGTCCGGACCCTTCATACCTTCTTTGGGCTGAATGAGTGACTCAATTAGTAGAGCAGTTGTCTCAAAGCACCAGAGGTCAGGGTTCAATCTTGATCTCCAGCATTGTCTGCATGCTGTTTCAAAACTCTTTTTACCAGTTTGGTGTCATTTTTTATTACTAATAGCCTTGCTGGAAATAGTGAATTCTGTGGTGACAACCATCTTACACAATACATTCAGAAAGTATTCAGACCCCTTCACTTTTTCCACATTTTGTTACGTTACAGCCTTATTCTAAAATGGAGTAAATTCTTTTTTTTTAATCATCAATCTACACACAATACCCCATAATAAAAAAGCGAAAACAGGTGTTTAGAAATTTTTGCAAAGTAATTAAAAAGAAATAACTGAAATATCACATTTACATAAGTATTCAGACCCTTTACTCAGTACTTTGTTGAGGCACCTTTGACAGCGATTACAGCCTCAAGTCTTCTTGGGTATGATGCTACAAGCTTGGCACACCTGTATTTGGGTAATTTCTCCCATTCCTCTCAAGCTGTCAGGTTGGATGGGGAGCGTCGATGCACAGCTATTTTCAGGTCCCCCCAGAGATGTTCGATCGGGTTCAAGTCCTGGCTCTCGCTAGGCCACTCGAGGACATTCAGACTTGTCACGAAGCCACTCCTGCGTTGCTTTGGCTGTGTGCTTAGGGTCGTTGTCCTGTTGGAAGGTGACCCTCCGCCCCAGTCTGAGGTCCAGAACGCTCTGAAGCAGGTTTTCATCAAGGATCTCTGTCCTTTGCTCCGTTCATCTTTCCCTCGATCCTGACTAGTCTCCTAGTTCTTGCCGCTGAAAAGCATCCCCACAGCATGATGCTGCCACCACCATCCTTCACCGTAGGTATGGTATTGGCCAGATGATGAGCGGTGCCTGGTTTCCTCCAGACGTGATGATGGTATTCAGGCCAAAGAATTCAATCTTGGTTTCATTAGACCAGAGAATCTTTTTTCTCATGGCTTTTGGCAAACTCCAAGTGGGCTGTCATGTGCCTTTTACTGAGGAGTGGTTTCCATCTGGCCACTCTACCATAAAGGCCTGATTGGTGGAGTGCTGCAGATATAGTTGTCCTCCTGGAAGGTTCTCCCATCTCCACAGAGGAACTTTGGAGCTCTGTCAGAGTGACCATCGGATTCTTGGTCACTACTTTGCAAAAATTTCTAAACACCTGTTTTTGGGGTATTGTGTGTAGCTTGATGATTAAAAAAATGAATTTCATCCATTTTAAAATAAAGCTGTAACGTAACAAAATGTGGAAAAAGTGAAGGGGTCTGAATACTTTCTGGATGCACTGTATATTCTAGATAGAAAAATGTGCAGATGTAGGCCATTCGCCCTCTGAGCCAGCATCGCCATTCAATATGATCATGGCTGATCATCTAAAATCAGTACCCCGTTCCAGCTTTTTCAAGGTTTCAAGGTCAGTTTATTGTTACATGTACCAATTAATGTACAGCGAAATTTGAGTTACCATACAGCAATACTAAGTGAAAAGCAACAAGACACACAACCACGTAAAAGTTATCTTAAACATCCAGCACAATGGGTTCCACATTCCTCACTGTGATGGAAGGCAATAAAGTTCAATCTTCTTTCTCTTTGTTCTCCCTGGGTCGTGGCAGTCAAACCATCTGCAGTCGGGGCGATCAAAGCTCCCGCAGCTGGCGGTCGAAGCCCCTGTCGTGGTGATCGAAACTCCTGTGTCGGGGCAGTTGAAATTCTCTCCACGGCATGGAGCTCCCGAGTAGGCCTCTTCTTACCAGAGACCGCGGGCGTCACGATGTTAAAGTCCACAGGCCCAGTGGTTGGAGCTTCGATCCCCGGCAAAGGGATCGCAAGCTCCGCTATGTTAAAGTCCCGCAGACTCCCACGGTTTGGAGCACCCATCGGTCTCCAGGTAAGGCTGCCAACTCCATGATGTTAGGCTGAAGTGGGGACGGAGATACAATACGGGAAAAAAATCGCTTCTCCGTCAAGGTAAGAGATTGAAAAAAAGTTTCCCCCAACTCACCCCCCCCCCACCCATAAAATAAACCAAGGAACACTAAAACATACTTTTAACAAATACTAAAAATTAAAATAAAGAAGATAGGACAGACTGTTGGTGAGGCAGCCACAGCTGGTGGCACCACCCAGTGTTTTCCCCATATCCCTTGATTCCTTTAGCCCTCATCTCAGTCCTAAATGGCCTACCCCTTATTCTTAAACTGTGACCCCTGGTTCTGGACTCCCCCAACATTGTGAACATTTTTCCTGCCTCTAGCCTGTCCAATCCTATAAGAATTTTATGTTTCTATAAGTTTCCCTCTCATCCTTCTAAATTCCAGTGAATATATTGGTGCGTGGCACATCTCTGATCATGGAGGACAGCTTGCTGCTGAATCGTAGCGCCTCTTTGATTGTGAAGAACCACAGGCTCCTCATTGGCAGTAACGCTGTGAGCATTAGGAGCAGGAACCTGTTTTTCACAAGGAACATCTCATTGCTCAGTGGAGATACTAGTCTACATCATGTTCCTTTAGAGCCTCAAGCTGCTCCCGTCTGGACGAGACCAAAACTTCTATCTGATTCAGTGTGAACCGGATGTGGTGTGGCCATGTTTGACGATAGTTCCCCAGATTCTTATCTTTCACCCCATCAACCTCCACAACCAACACATCATCCTCTGACATTTCCATCACTTCTAATACCACCACCATTCACATCTTCCCATCCCCACCCCTTTCCGCCTTCTGCAGAGATCGCTCCCTCACAATCCTTATTTCATTCAACCCTTCCCACCCAAATTACCCTCTCCCTGCTACAACAATAGATGTAACATCTGTCCCTATACCACCTCCCTCACCTGCTTCCAGGGACCCCAGCAGTCTTTCCAGGTGAGACATAGGTTCACGTGCACCTCCTCTAATCTCGTCTACTGCATCCGGTGTGCTTAATGTGGTCTTGGTGAAAACAACCAGATCTCCTAGCACCTGCATGCTTACTTTTAGTGACTGATGTACAAGAACACTCAGGTCTCGTTGCACCTCTTTTCCTAATCTGACACCATTCAGACAATAATCTGCCTTCCTGTTCTTGCCACATAACCTCACATTTATCCACATTATATTGCGCCTGCCATGCATCTGCTCACTCACCCAACCTATCCAAGTCACCCTGCAGCCTCATAGCATCCTCATCGTAGTTCACACTGCCACCCAGCTTTGTGTCATTCGCAAACTTGGAGATGTCACATTTAATTCCCTCCTCTAAATCGAAGACGCAAGGAACTGCAGATGCTGGGATCTTGAGCAAAACACAAAGTGGTGGAGGAACTCAGCGGGTCAGGCAGCAACTGTGGAGTCCCCAGCTGCTGTGTACATTATGCCTGGAAGCAAAGAATGCCCCTGCCCCTGCCCCTGCCCCTGCCCCTGCCCCTACCCCTGCCCCTGCCCCTGCCCCTGCCCCTACCCCCTCTACTCGCCGTCGTGCGTGTGAAGCAAAGAGCTCCTCTAATATCTTTGGTGGGAAGACGTTCGGGAAAAAAAAGGGCGCCGCAATTCCAAATAAAGATATCCGGGCGCTCTAGTTATTGAATGGAGAGAGGTGCGAGGGGCGGGGTTTGCCCGCTGACCCCGCCCCCAGGCCGGCTCTATAAGGAGGCTGCCGCGCGTGCTGCAGGCGAATGTTGGCGGGATGGGCGACGGTTGGCTAGCGGGAGAGCGCTGGATGGGCGCGAGGACCAGGGCGGCGCTGTTGGTGACAGCGTTGGTGGTGGCGCTGGCGGGCCGCGCACGCGCGTGCGGCAAGATGTTGAGCGGGTTGGACGGGGCACCGCCTGCGCCGTCGATCGTGGGCTCGCCCACCGACATCTCGGTGGAGGACGCCAACGTGGTGAAGGCCGCCAACTTCGCCGTCGTCAAGTACAACCTGAAGAGCAACGAAGCCTACCTCTACAAGACCGAGAGGCTAGTCGTCGCTAAGCAGCAGGTGCGTGGGACGCGATCTGGGAGCCGTACTCCTTCAAACAGGCCATTTTGCCCATCGTACGTTCTTCCATTTGCCCCCATCCCTTCCTATCCATATATCGCACTGACTCGATAACTGGCTAAAGTTCGACGTGTTGTTCACCAGTAAATTATAATATCAAATCCATTGGGAATTACAAATTACTGGGTGGCTTTAAAGTGTGTAAAACATAATAACATTGTTTTCTCATCAGCACTGTCCCCTTCAACCAGCGCAAGCGTTAACTGTTTTACTCTCTCCATAGAAGTAGCAACGTTACAAAATTTTGAGATTTAAAAAATAAAGTCTGCAATTTATCCCATCAGATAAAGCATAAAAAGAAGTTTAATTTGACACCTAATTCACTTTCATATCTTCAGTATTAAAGAAGTTATGGCCATTTTCATACTCGGAAATTAGCATCTTGTTCCCTATTGCTTTTCCATTGACTTAACACAAAAGCTGTGATCGAGGACAGTTAAAAGCCCATAACTTTCTTAAAAATTAAGATAACTGAAAGAAATTTTCAGTTATTATAGATTAAAGCATTCTGAAACAAATATGAAACAATCTTACTTAGAAGACATGAAAGTAAAGCATATAATTAGTTGGTTACCTAATTGTAGCTAATTACAAAATTTAATTACTAGATCTAAACAACAGCCAGAGTGCTTGGCGAACATTGGCCGTTTGCTCACTGCATTTCATCAACTAAGGCATTATTTGTGTTTTTTCTTGATTCCTTTGGCATCTAAAAAGTTTCAGAAGGAATAAATCTGGCTGTAAAATTTTAAAATCGCCCCTGGTTCTCGTGGGTTTTTACATACAAAAATAAAACGCCTCTGAAACAAAATTTACAACCAGATTTACCACTTCTGAGACTTTAGATACCAAATAAATAAAAACAAAAACAAATAATGCCTTACCGTTAATGAAATGCAGCGAACAAACGCGATAAATCCCGATATTTTCAATTCCGATATCTGCACGGCCAATGTTCTCCAAGCATTTTAGCTGTTATCCCTTCAGCTCTCTCTTCTCTTTACCTTCATTTCGCTTCACTTTTGGAATTCTGAAGTTGGGTACATGTCTCTCACACTTACCCCGACTTGCACAATTTTTTACAGCGAAAAAATTCAACATTTTGGCGGTTTTTAACAGGTAGGAAAGTACGCGTTTCTTGTATTAATAACATATACCGGAAGTGATGGATGTCTTCCAGATGGATTGAGCGGCTCCGTGCGTCAAGCCCTATGACCCGGTGACCTTACGTGCAACCCCCCTATTGCTTTTCCATTGACTTAACACAAAAGCTGTGATCAAGGACAGTCAAAAGCCCATAGCTTTCTTAAAAATTAAGAGAACTGAAAGAAATTTTCAGTTATTATAGATTGAAGCATTCTGAAACAAATATGAAACAATCTTACTTAGACGACATGAAATTAAAGCATATAATTAGTTAGTTACCTAATTGTAGCTAATTACAAAATTCAATTACTAGATCTAAACATCTATCAATTTCTTAAGAATAGATTAACATTTTTAAATAGCCTAAGTGTCCCAATAACATTCACACAAGAATTCACAATATAACATGATTTTTAAATCTCATTGTCATGGATTTATAGGCCAAATGGAAGGAATTTAATGTTTAATACCTGTAAATTAATGGCCATTTAAATCATCTTGCGAGTGGGTTTTTCTGGAACGCGATCATTTGGAAGGTTGCGGTGAATTTAAACCCCATATCGGCATAAAAAATACTGCCAGTTCGTTCGGGGGAGGGGGGGAGGGGAAATCACCGTTTCGCAACTTAAAATGTGAATTTCAGCACAGAGGGAGAACAAGGAGGGAAGAGACGGAGACTAAGACTTTGCCTCCATCACAGTGAGGGTGTGCTTGGTGAACTCACTGTGGTGGATGTTTAATTTATGTTTAATTTGTGTTTATTGTATGTTTTGTTATTATTGGTTCTGTGTATGACTGCAGGCATCACAATTTCGTTCAGACCGAAAGGTCTGAATGACAATAAAGGAAACTTGACGAACTTGAATTAAAGGCATCTTAAGGAGCACTTTTATACATAAAATAAACGGCTTTCGTTTACCTGTCCCATGCGTGAAATCCGTCCCCGTTGTCGGCATTGATGGCTTTAGAAGCTGATTTTAAAATAACTCCAGCGCTGAAATTGTAGGGCGAATTATAAATAAATAAATAAATACACAGAACGCCCGTCGGAACGATTCTTCAGCAAAAGCTTGCACTCCAACGAAATATAATCCAGGACAAGGTAGGAAAACCCCGCGTTTTAACCACGCCCCCCCCCCTCAAAGGCGCCAAAATCGCGCACACGGCCAGTGGCAGAATTGCAGCGCCGCTGAAGGTAAGTTTTGTAACATACCTACTTGGTGTTGGAATAATGAAAGTTATGAGAAGCGTTCCCATTCAGTGTCATTCTTGACGATCAATGGCATAGCTTGTCCAATTACATTAGTAGTCAAATAGGGGTTTTATTCTCTAGCTTTACCTACAGACCTTTTAATAAAAGAAACCAAATTTCGTTTTGAACTTCATTTGAGGTCCAAATGATAATAAACGGTATTGTATTGTATAAAATTTCATAAGCAATTTTAAAAAATATATCACCTACAAAAAATGCTGGATATTCACAGCAGGTCAGGCTGCGTCTGGAAACGACTGAGCCAAGTCAAATCTTCCCTAGAGACTAGAGAAGTGTTGCACAGAGAAGTTATCACTGTGGCACAGCAAAGTTACGCATTTTGAAACTCTCAGCTGCCAGACCTGGACGCGAGGTTACCAATGAACCACTGAAATGTGCTTTAAAAATTGTAACCATTCGTTTTGAATTTGTATTCAATTGTCATGTATTTAGAATTTGCCAAATAATTTGGAATTTGTGTTTAACTGGCATACAAAAGTTTCATTACATCGTGGTCAGAAATCTGAAATGGGCTGCTCTTCAGTTGTACACAGTGGGGTTACCATGAAACTGAAGAGCAGCATAAAGCTTTTGGCCTCAAGTGTAATTCAAATTCTGTAACATCTGATGGAAATTTCTGTATTTGCATTATTTAATATAGACCAGTGGGGAAGTCAATTTTGTGCTGAAATAAATTGTTGAGAGCAAAGTGTGGCACCATTCCTACGTTATGATGAATGCTTCATGATTTTTACAATTCAGATTGATGTTGTAATTTAAAATTTGGTCTATCATCAGATTGTTAATGGTGTGCAATTCTACATTGAAATGTATATTGGGAAAACAGAATGCCGGAAAACTGGAAGTGAACAGCTGGAAAGTTGTGCTTTTGTTTCACCTATGGAGGTAAGGCTAACTGTGCTGACATTGTGACAAAAAATGGAATTAACGATTCGCAGAACAAATGTACCAATTCCAGTGCTCTATATGTTGACTAGTGCTTAAAATAAAAAAATAAGCTGGCTATCTGTTTTGGAGCAGCCATCACATATTTTGGAGCAGCACCTCTAGTAATTAATGAGTTCCCAGTAAAGTAAAATTCTGACCATGGGTCACGGTTGGGACTTGGGCAGCTTTTCTGGACAACTGGTGCTATTCCTAATATTGTAGAACAGCTTTAATTTGCTTTTTTAAAAAATGTGACATGGTAATTTTCCAATGAGTTTAAGGAACATTGGAAGGTGGCCAATGCCTGACCCCCCCCCCCCCATGTGTTAGTGCCTACGAAGCATTGCCTGCTGAACTATATGCCACGGCATTGGGATCTCTGAATAGTCAGATCGGGGGTTACAGTAAACCCTTGTTTAATGGATTTTGGTTATAACCGACGCCATCCCGGCTCACATGGCCTCACCAGCCCCGGCTTCCAACATTATCCCCAGCTCGCAAGGTGTGATCCGGTTTGGGCGGCAGTTGTGGCTTATGTTGTAACCGGACAGTGGTTTCTGGGGGACACTTGGTCACCGTTGGTTTCCCTCCCCTCTCACCAGCAGCCACTTCTTCCTTTGCAGATAGACACAAAAAACTGGAGTAACTCCAGGCAGCATCTCTGGAGAGAAGGAATGGGTGATGTTTTGGGTCGAGACCCTTCTTCAGACCTTCTTCCTTCGCTTTGTCCGCTTCCTGCCACACTGTCACCTCCTCCTCCTGTCACTCGTATCTCTCACCCCTCTCCCGAGTCGGTGACATATTCCACCTTGAAGGGTGTTGGCAGCTGGGTGAGGGGGGCAGAGTGGGGAGCAGATAGGGTCCCATGGTGGCAGGGTACATAATCGTTGGCAGTGGACTGAGGGGGGGAAGTTGACGGCTGGGGAATGCTGCATGGGCTGCACGGCGGCCGGACAATAGGATAGTTGATAGGGAGGGAGGAACATGCTCGTGCAACAGGTGGCATTGCCACTTAGTTTTAAGGTGAAACAACACTGGGTGCTATAGTGACTCAGCAGACTGAATCAGTCTAAAGAAGGATCACTTATCCATGTTCTCCAGAGATACTGCCCAACCCGTTGAGTTACTCCTGCACTTTGTGTCCTTTTGCACATTAACCATCGTCTGCAGTTCTTTGTTTCCACTACATACGATGATAATACCATACTCGGTTATAGCGGACAATCGGCTATAACGCATACCACTCTACCACTATGGTCCATTATAAAGAGGGCTTACTGTTTGAGTTTCACTGTATTTGTTTAGATTTGCATGAATAACCTGTTATTTTGAATAGTGATATTTATGGAAAATATTGTTCTTTAAATAATTGAATTGTTCTTGATTTGGTGAATATTTAAAAACAATTTAAACAAGTTAATTGTCTGCTGGTAGGTAGTTCTAGTCCAAACAAACAGCAGCAACGTGTTTGTGCACTAGATTTTATGGCAAAATTCCCCAACTACTTCACATGAGTAATATCAGAATGGCATTTGACTCGATGCCACATTAGGGATGGCCAAAAATATTTGATCAAAGGATAGGTTTTAAAAGGTGCTTGAAGAGCCAGTGTTTAGAGCTGGAACTTTAAACATAGTGCCTTGGCAGCTGCCAGCAGTGCAAGGTTGATGCAGAAAGTTCTTTATGGGCTTAACTATTCTTTAGCTGATACAGAATGATTCGGGTGTAACTAAAAAATGTTTTCAGGAAAAATGACTGATTTTCCAATTTTTCAGGTGCAACATTGCAGCTTTAAAGTTCTCACAATCCCTTGGAAGGAAGAATGTACTTTGTTAAGTGATACATGCTCACCAATCCAGTGAATTATGTATTAAAGTTGAATTGTGGAATTTTGACTGTCTTACTAAACCTCTTATTGTGCTATCTACACCAATCAAACTTTTTCGTCATAGAAATCATGTTATTCAAATATGGCATGCTGTGGAATTATTGTAGCTTCTGTTAATGCTGAATAAACTATCTGAACATGAATTTGAAAATATGATTCTGACTCTGAAGAGATTGATATCTTCATGGTCTCCATCGCCCGCTCTGCCTAGTTTTCACCACCATACAGGCGTCCCTGCATTTTATTTTCTGTGCAGAGCTGCTCATAATCCAGATCTGGTGATCTACAATTGTGTGGAGAGCATGACACACTTCAATATAAGGTGAAGTGTTGTTGAGAGAGAGAACGTCAAGTCAGTCCAAATACAGTACATAGTCGGCGCAAATGAACACATACACCTTCATAGCAATGGACCTATCCCTGACTTGACCCCAGTTCATGTCTTTTCCCTTATGTCAGTTTTAATTTCATCCTGGAATAAAGATCAAGAGAAACTGCTTTCTCTAAGTATGCTGTTCTTGTACTTGGCTTTTTGGATGGGGTTGAGGGGAAATATGCTGTTAATGAGCAAATTGGGCTAAAGGGCCAATCTGGGAGAATGAAAGATGAAGCTAAGCTGAAGTCTGTGGACGTCATAAATATTAATTTAGTTTAGAGATACAGTGTGGAAACGTGTCATTTGGCCCGTCCATGCTGACTAGCAGTCACCCATGCACTAGTTCTAATCTACACCCTAGGGACAATTTACAGAAGCTAATTAATCTACAAACCTGCACATCTGGAATGTGGGAGGAAACCAACACGATCACAGGAAGAACATGCACACTCCATACAGACCACCAATAATCAAGATTGAACCGGGATCTCTGAAACAACTCTACTGTTGTGCCACCTAAGTATCCAGCCTATCCATTAATGTAAATTAAGAAACAATTGCTTAGGATGTGTGGAATGCACATCCCTTTGCTTGGGTGTTGCCAGACCTGTTGAGTATTACCAGCGTTTTCTGTTTCTGCCTTGAAATATAAAATTGGGATGAACCATGTGCATCTGAGTGCAAGGTGAAAAATGGCAGCAAAAGTGAATTTGCAGATGTTATACGATTGAATCAAGCACATTTTTGGTGGTCAACCATAGATGATCAAAAGCATATCCCACTTCTGTTGCAGCATTTAATTCACTCTTTTATTGCCATGTTTAAAATAACCACATTTTGAGTTTAAGAAACACAAACAAGAACTAAATACAAAACTTTCTTTTAAAATACAAGAATCAAATTTACAGAATATAACACATCACGAAGTAACATCCATAAAGGCACTTCAGTCATATACAAATCTTGAACACATTTCACTGAGATTTCTCCTTCAGTTCAGGACCATTCTGAAGTGATGGGGTATGTTAGATGGTGGGCAGGTGATCATACTGCTCGTGACGAACCTGCTTCCTGGGATCTGGTGCGGGAGAACCATTATTACCAGGGAGCTGAGGCAGAAGCTGATTAAAAAATGATAGAACAAACTAATAAATATCGCAGAAGTGCACATCATGTCTGCTGTCGTCCTTGATTTTAATGCCTTGGTTACATCCAATCTCTAAAGTATAGGAGAGGTCAGGGGAGTGGTTAAATTCATTATTCATGGAATAATACTAAAGTTCAGGCTGTAGAGAGTTTGAACCAACTTAACCTTGGATCTTCCAACCCCCAACCTCGTACCCATGGGGATAACCCCTTCGATTTTAAAGGGCACACCTAGATCTGACATCCCCTGGTTACAAAATAAATCCCTTTCGCCCATAACATTATGGGGATTACTCCCCAGAATCCCTGTCAGCAGTCGGGATAATTTCCAACTTCATCACATGGTGATTCTGGGAGATTACAAGAATTCTAGGAAGCCAAATTAAAATAAGCTCTTGCTTGTATACCAATTCAAGACCAATTTTCCTCCGGGGATGCATAAAGTTCAATTGTACCGTATCGTATACAACAACAGAAATAACCTATCCATTATTGGGACCCTTACCAGTTCTCATGTTAGTGAGCATTTTCAACTTTAATTAGACAATAGGTGCAGGAGTAGGCCATTTGGCCCTCCGAGTCAGCTGATCATCCCCAATCTGTACCCCCGTTCCTGCCTTCTCCCCATATCCCCTATTTTAAGAGCTCTATCTAGCTCTGTCTTGAAAGCATCCAGAGAACCTGAGGCAGAGAATTTCACAGACTCGCCACTTTCTGAGAAAAAGTGTTTCCTCATCTCCGTTCTAAATGGCTTACTCCTTATTCATAAACTGTGGCCCCTGGTTCTGGACTCCCCCAACATCGGGAACATGTTTCTTGCCTCTAGCGTGTCCAAGCCCTTAACAATCTTATCTTGAATCTTAACTTGAATCAGAATTTGCTACAGTTTAAACAGATTGTTAATTTGGAGTTTGAACTTCATCAGATACAGAAATTACAGATAAGTGTACGAATGAAAGAATAATTTTTGATTGATGACGGATTATAGTTAAAATACGAGGGTTATAATTAGTTGGATTACTCTAGGCATTTTTAGTAAGCTAATTTGATGCTGCATATAGCTAATGTCAAATCCACAACTGTGACACCCTTTAAGAAACTGTCAATGGGCTACTCTTTAAAGAAAAGACACGAAATGATGGAGTAACTGGTCCCAACGCTGGCTATGCATGTTCTCCAGAGATGCTGCCTGACCTGCTGAGTTACTCCAGCACTGTCTTTTTTTGTAAACCAGCATCTGCAGTTCCTTGTGTCTCCAGGCTACTTATTAAAACCCATTTCCCAGATGATAGTTGCTTTCTGAACATGTCGCAGCTGCATCATTCACGTTGAGCTTTGCAGAATGGGTCAGCACTTTTGAGGAATTTAATATCTACTACATCAGCGGGCATCTGAACTTCCCTCAGTACTTTTTCCATTATAGCAGAATTAATCATGCTGTTTAAATATTCAGAACTGTTGCCTGTTGCATTGGGAAAGGGATGTTGGTTCGCTGGTCAATCAGACATCTAAAGAAGGCGACGCCCATAAAATCTATGGGCCTGGACTATGAAAATGTCGCCAAAACATGGTGCATCTTGCATGCGGGCGCAGTGGACTACTTATGTACACTTTGCTAATCAGGATGTGCTTAGCTATGGCAATAATTAACTGGACTGTAAGGAAAGAATTTCACCTTGCATTTGCACATGTGACAATAAAGCACAATTGAACCATTGAATATTGAAATCACAATGGTCAGAAATTGGTTCATTCCCAGCTTCCTTGAACCTGTCTGGGCCCTGTTCCGTGCTCCCTTAACCATGTGATGTGGCAAGCCTCTGGATATAGGTTCCAGATTGAAATTAAAACTGAGACAAGGGAGAAAACATTGAGCACAGTAGAGCCTGGGATGGTCAAATCCATTACTGCAAAGGTGTAGACACAGGATCTGCAGATGCTGGTTTACGTTATCTACCCACTCAGATTACAGGTGATCCGATCCTGGCCACATGAAATTACATTTTACCTCATGATCCAAAGTTGATTTTATTTTTTACAGTGCATTCAGAAAGTATTCAGACCCCTTCACTTTTTCCACATTTTGTTATGTTACAGCCTTATTTTTAAATAAATTAAATTCTTTTTTTTAATCATCCTGTTTCCATTGATTATCCTTGAGCTGTTTCTACAACTTGATTGGAGTCCACCAGTGGTAAATTAAATTGATTGGACATAATTTGGAAAGGCACACACCTGCCTATATAAGATCCCACAGTTGACAGTGCATGTCAGAGCAAAGGCCAAGCCATGAAGATGAAGGAATTGTCCGTCGACCTCCGAGACAGAGATCTGGGGAAGGGTATAAAACAATCTCTGCAGCATTGCAGGTCCCGAAGAGCACAGTGGCTTCTGTCATTCTTAAATGGAAGAACTTTGGAACCACCGGGATAGCTGGCCGCCTGGCCAAACTGAGCAATCGGGGAGAAGGGCCTTGGTCAGGGAGGTGACCAAGAACCCGATGGTCACTCTGACAGAGCTCCAGGGTTCCTCTGTGGAGATGTGAGAACCTTCCAGAAGGACAACTATATCTGCAGCACTCCACCAATCAGGCCTTTATGGTAGAGTGGCCAGACAGAAGCCACTCCTCAGTAAGAGGCACACGTCAGCCCGCTTGGAGTTTGCCAAAAGGCACCTAAACAAGATTCTCTGGTCTGATGAAACCAAGATTGAACTCATTGGCCTAAATGCCAAGCGTCACGTCTGGAGGAAACCAGGCACCGCTCATCACCTGGGGAAGGGTATAAATTCGATACCTACGGTGAAGTATGGTGGTGGCAGCATCATGCTTTGGGGATGTGTTTCAGCAGCAGGAACTGGGAGACAAGTCAGGATTGAGGGAAAGATGAACAGAGCAAAGTACAGAGAGATCCTTGATGAAAACCTGCAGAGTGTTCTGGACCTCAGACTGGGGAGGAGGTTCACCTTCCAACAGGACGACACTAAGCACACAGACAGGACAACGCAGGAGTGGCTTTGTGACAAGTCTGTGAATGTCCTTGAGCCAGAGCCCGGACATGAACCCGATCGAACATCTCTGGAGGGACCTGAAAATAGCTGTGCATCGACGCTCCCCATCCAACCTGAAAGAGCTTGAGAGGATCTGCAGAGAATGGGAGAAATTACCCAAATACAGGTGTGTAGCGTCATACCCAAGAAGACCTGAGGCTGTAATCGTTGCCAAAGGTGCCTCAACAAAAGGGTCTGAATACTTATGTAAAGGATCTGAATACTTATGTAAATGTGATATTTCAGTTATTTATTTTTAATTACTTTGCAAAAATTTCTAAACACCTGCTTTAGCTTTTTTATTATGGGGTATTGTGTGTAGATTGATGATTAAAAAATAATTTAATCCATTTTAGAATAAGGCTGTAATGTAACAAAATGTGGAAAAGGTGAAGGGGTCTGAATAATTTCTGAATGCACTGTAAGTATTTCCTTTCAGGTTATTTAAATTTAATTCTGTTTTTTCTATTTTCATTTATTTTTGTAGTCAACATATACTTAATTTGATAAACTCGGCAAAGAATACTTGCTGCCTTTATCAATTCCAGCCATCAAACCACTGCTTGGATTTCTCATTTTCGACTCAATAATGCTCCTATAATTAATTTGGTTTTGAGATAGTTATAGTTTAGAGATACAGTAGGCCCTTCAGCCCACCGAGTCCACGCTGACTATCAATCACCTGTCCACACTGGTTCTGTTATCCCACTTTCGCATCCACTCCCCGCACACTTGGGGCAATTTACAGAGGGCCAATTAAATTACAAACTCATACGTCTTTGGGGTGTGGGAGAAACAGGAGCACCCGGAGGTGACTCTCTGGCTGAATGTCACACCACAACTGTTTAGAGTGGTGTGAATCTCACCCGGACTTATCCTGTGAGGACACTGACTGAGACGGGATTCTCACAACCATAGGAGATGGGGGCAGCCACCTCCCGCCAGGCTCTTCCTCCAGTAGGTCCAGTAAACCCCCAGCACATAGGACCTCCCTTGTGGCATCTATTACACTGATGAGAAGGGCAGGTAGTTGTCACAAAATGTAAGGGTTCCCTCCCTCTTGCCTGCAGCCCCCTTCTCTGCCATGGCAGCCATGGTGTGCTGGCTGTCAGAGGGTGGGCACCTTTAAAGGTTGATGTCCTTCCTGGATGTTATAGATCAAGTGGATTACATTGGGTAGGCTCCACACATGGTCCTTTTCAACACACACCCTTATAAACTGCCATAAAGCTATTCTGATGCATTTTTGGCTAACTTGTTGATTTCTGAGGGATTCCCACTGGTCATTAGCATTACACACTGGGCTTGTGGGGTCACCCACAGAGGGTGGAATCCAGTGACTCGGCTCCAATACCTGAAAGGAATAAAATATAAACATAGATTACGCATCCTACAGTTTGAGGAGATACTTCTCACCTTCATGAAAAGCAGGGCCTGAGGGTTTAAGTTTAGAAACTTCTCTTCTAAAGGTTCCTACAGAAATTGACATATTCTATAATATATGGAAAAAATTTCAAATAATATTCTAAATATTTATATGAAAAGTATAATTTTAAAAAATCATCTTTTGTTAATTAAGGAAAATAAAGTCATAAAGTCATGCAGCATGGAAATAGGCCCCATGGCCCAACTCATCAATGCCGACCAAAATGACCCATATAAGATAGTCCCAGCTTTAAACTACCGCCTCCAGCAGCACATTTCATATACCCACCAGCCTCTCAGTGAAAATGGTGCCCCCCAGGTTCCTATTCAATCTTTCCCCTCTCACTTTAAACATGTCCTCTGGTTGTTGATTCCCTTGCGCTGGCTAAAAGACTGCATTCACTCTTTCTATTACCCTCATAATCTGGAAAATAATACTTCAGATAGGCTCATTACAATTCCCAAAAATCCAATGCCAAATTCTGTCAGACACTCAGATGGGACAGCTCCCACTAGCCAGAGCCTCACACGTTTTGTTAGGTCATGGTACATTCCCTTCCACTTAACATTCAAGTGTCTATATGTGAACAGGACAGCTTGCACCCACCCCCTCTCCTGCCTCTCACACGTGAGAGTACTTGCAGCAATAGTGTATGTACTGTACATGTGTGTGTATGCTCGTGTGCATGCGTGTGTGTGTGTGAATGAATCAGTTTCCATTGACAGCTGTAGACCTGGTGTAGCTGTATGGCTAACCACCAATAGCTGTGCAAAGTTCCCCTGGATGTTTTGATGGGCCAAGGCACTTTGCAATAAGGCAATGTCTTCAATTATGTAACCTGGGCCTCAGTTGGAGATCACAATACCATGGCAACTTTAAAATTAGCATTGAGATAAGGTGCCACTGAATGTTAAGACTCTGACCAGACCAAGTTAATTTCTAGATCCATTGTCTTCTACACTGCACCACTTACCAAGTCCTCAGGATCTGCCTCAGGTATACATACACCCAGGAAACGTTGATTGCTCTGGAATACCTGCTCGTGTCTTGGGATAAGTTTACCTGGAAACATAACAGGTCTACCTGACACAATTAACATTATATATAAACCAATGTTATATTAACAGGCCTTTCACAGTCAGAACTATTTTCCCAGTAAAGAGATGTCCAACACTATAGTACATAACTATAAGGTGAGAAGGGGGAGGTTTTATAAAGTTATGCGGGGCAAGTTATTAAACAGAGAGTGCTGGGGGCCTGGAAAACATTGCCGGGGTGGTGGTGGAGGCAGATAGGATCTTGGTGTTTAAGAGGCTTTTAGATAGGCACATGGAAGTCAAGGAATAGAGGGATATGGATCATGTCCAGACAGATGAGATCAGTTTAACTTGACATCATGTTCGGCACAAACATTGTGGGCCAAAGGGCCCATTCCTATGCGGTCCTGTTCTATGTTTTGTGTTCTAATATAAAGCTAACAATTAGAAGATGAATCACCAGTTTACCCAGGGTCCTTATTATAAAGTAGATTTGGTCCAGGTCTGATTTCCCGGGCCGCAATGCCTGTCCAGACACAAGCTCGGCAAAGACAGCACCAAGAGCCCAGATGTCCACTGCCGCCCCATACTGGCTTTCTCCCACAAGTAGTTCAGGTGCTCGATACCACCGGGTCGTTACATGGTCAGCGTAATCATCCCATCGATCTACTGTGGCAGAAGGTAACATTTATATAGTCTCACAGAAAAAGGTTAAAAAAATCTACACAATAGCAAATATTCAAGACGTTGCTGAGGCCACATTTGGAGTACTGTGTTCAGTTTTACTCACCCTGTTATAAGAAGGATGCCATTAAGCTGTAAAGTGTTGAAAAGATTTGCAAGGATGTTGCCAGGACTTATGAGCCTGAGCTATAGGGAGAGGTTTGGCAGGCTAGGACCTTATTCCTTTGAGAGCAAGAGGTTGAGGGGTGATCTTGTAGAGATGTGTAAAATTGTGAGGGGATTAAACAGGGTGAATGTGCAGAGTCTTTTACCCAGTGTAGGGGAATCAAGAACCAGATGACATAGGTTTAAGGTGAGAGGGGAAAGATTTAATATGAACCTGAGGAGCAACCTTTTCACTCAGTGGCTGGTGGGAGTATGGAACGAGCTGCATACGACTTGAGGCAGTTACTATAACAACATTTAAAAGACCTTTGGACACGGACAGGAACGGTTTAGATGGATATGGGCCAAACGCAGGCAGGTGGGGCTAGCATTGATAGGGCATCTTAGTTGTAATGAGCAGATTGGGCTGAAAGGCCTGCTTCTGTGCTATATAGCTATGTGACTCTAAAATGTTTAATGGAAAATAATCCATGTCTGGAACTCTTCTGCAGGTTGTTTTGAGGACGTCCATGTACATGATGTGGTGCACTTAGAGATATATGTCCATCAGTCCATTGATTTTTGCTTCTCTTAAGATCAACTGATGGGAAACGCACTTCTCATATTATCTAATCTGATTGGAGAGCAAAGTATTTCACTGTACCTTGGTACAGGTGACAATAAAAATCCTAAACTTAAATATGGGACATGACCTCTGGAGTAGGTCCTACCTGGAGAGTAAGGTCTAGTTATGCATTAGTTAAAAGTCCTGCAAAGATGAGGTTTAGGAGGGAATTTCACGTCACAAGATAATAAGAGATTGAAAATCAGGGGAAAAGTGAAATATTGTATCAGTTTAGAATGTCTTTTTAATCTGAAACATTCCCAATGAAATACAACGTACTTAGCATCCTGGTAAATCCAGTCACACAGCTTGATAATCCCTTGTTTAGTAATCAGAATGTTTTCTGGCTTGACATCTTGATGAATACACTGAAAGAGTGTAAATAATTTGTCAAATTTATTGCACTGAAATGTATTGCACTCTGATATCCTTCGATAATGAAATTATTTTAAAATTGCGTGATTAAAATCAATAAAATAAATGGACAATTAGTGATGTTCACAGTATCAAGCCCCTGTCCCACTTTCACGACCTAATTGGCGACCTCTGCTGAGTTTGCCCATGACTCATACTCGCAGCATGGTCGCCACGAGGTCGTAGGTCATAGGTCTTCGTAACTCTTCCTCATGCTCGTGAGTGGTCTCCGTGTACCTCAAGTAGGTCACGGCAATTTTTCCAACCTGATAAAAAATGTCCACGAGTAAAAAAAAAGGTCGTCATGGAAAAAATCTATACTTTTTACTCGTAGATAGTCGTAGGTTGGTAACTGGCCCAAGAAAAAAAATGCAAACATGACATCATTTTATCATGTGATCATTTTCCACTCGTAGCTAGTCGTAGTTGGTCTTAGGTGTGGAAGACTGAGGTCGAGGGGGAGTCGTAGACATAGTCGTAGGAGGTCTTTTATTTCGGCGAGGCAATACGACCTTGACATTTTTTTCAACTCGCCTAGGGTCTTCTAAACTCGTGGATTAGGTCGTCCAAGTGGGACAGGCCCTTAAATCTGTCAGGATGATAGATAATATGACCCCGTGCATAAAAACAGCTGGATTCTCTGAGAATAATGCTGTCAATATAATCATGACAATATAAAAATGACGGAGTACATTAATTGTAATAAGATATACGTGACGAGTACTAATGTAATTGGTTGTAATGTAATGTATTTCTAATAAATAAAAATTAAAATATATATATATATATATATATAATCATGACTTACGTTGTGTTTATGGCAAAAACTAATAGCTTGAAGCATTTGCCACATGATGTTTTTAACCATTGCTTCTGGTAAGCTAAACCAGAAAAATATTTATTACCTTCAAGACCAATTATATCTTCAAAATATTTTCAAAAGTGCTTTGCCTTCTGAAAAATTAATGTCTGCTTTAACAACAGAGGAATAAACCTTTGGTCAAGTTGATTGGTACAGGTTTCAGAGGTTATGGGGAGAAGGCACAAGGCTAGGAGGGAAAGATAGATCAGCCATGATTGAATGGCGGAGTAGACTTGATGGGCCAAATGGCCTAATTCTATTCCTATCCCTTATGACCTTAAGTTCTTGGTACCAGTGTAATAAATGTTTGAAACATACAGCTGGGAAGTTTATTCCATTATATTAACTCGAGGAGGACAAAAGCATAAATTAACAAATATTTTTACAGATTTCATTTGAAAGACTGCAAGTGGAAGATGTGTTTCTTTCTAATTCTGTATGAGGATTCAATGTTGCATCTTGAATTTATTTTTCTATGTACATCTTTGTAATCAGAGTGAAATATTTATAGTCAAACAGACATGCGAGTTGAAACGCTCTTACCCTCTGGGATACCTCTCCAGCTCATTTAACACAGTGTGATCATAGTACTCAAGCACCAGATGCAATTTACGTTTTCTCCTGAATACTTCAAGAAGATTCACTAAGTTATCATGTTTTAAATGCTGTTACAAAGATACAAATAAAAATAGTAATTAAGTTATAGTCTGCATTTCACATTTAGCAACAATGACAGATAAATGCTAATCTCTACAACGAATCAGGTGATTTTTCACGAGAGAACAAAAACAATCAGATAGGTTCCTCGATTTTCTTTGGATGTTTCTTTTCTTTATATAACCTCTTCAAATTTCCTTTTACCATCCTCTACATCACTATACATTTAATCTATTATAGATTATTTTTTATTTTATTCCTATATTCTTATAGATCTAGGATGCTCCTTCTGCATAAAAACATGTGAATTGGGAGTTAGACACGGTCCTTCAAACCATTTAATAAGATTATGGTACATTTTTATCTCCCTGTGGTAATCTCTCACCTCTTGCGTATAAAGTGTCCATTCTGCCGTAATCATTTTCTAATACTGTTTCCACTACTCTTTAATGAAATCAGTTCCAAAACCTCATAACTCAACGAAAAATTCACCTCCTTTCTATCTTAACTGGGCAACCCATTATTTCTAAAGAGCGTAGGAAGGAACTGCAGATGCTGGTTTAAATCGAAGGTAGACTCAAAATGTTGCAGTAACTCAGCAGGACAGGCAGAATTTCTGGAGAGAAGAAATGGGTGATGTTTCGGGTTGAGACCCTTCTTCAGACTGAAATTTCGAAAGAGCGAACAGTTTGGGTGGCACAATGGTGCAGCGGTAGAGTTGCTGCATTGCAGTGCCAGAGACCCAGTTCGATCATGACTATGGGTGCTGACTGTATGGAGTTTGTACGTTCTCCCCGTGACTGCGTGGGTTTTCTCCAAGTTCTCCGGTTTCCTCCTGCACTCCAAAGACGGCAGGTTTGCAGGTTAATTGGCTTCTGTAAATTGTAAATTGTCCCTAACGCCTGGGATAGTGCTGGTGTACGGGGGAATCGCTGGTCGGCATGGGTTCGGTGGGGGGGCCTGTTTCCACACTGTATCTCTAAAGTCTAAAGCTATCTCTCATTTTTGAATCTCCCACAGGAGGAAACATCTTCTTTAAATGCATCCTATCAAGATCCCCTGAGGATTTGATGTACAGTAGGTTTCATTCATGTCATCTCTCACTCCTGAATTCTATCAGCATTTTAAACATTCCTCACTGCAGCTCAATCTATTAATTTGTCAAACCTCTTCCACTAATTCTATCAGCATTATCTTTAATTAAATAAAAATAAATTTATTTCATAGAAAAGTTGTATGTAACTACTAGTCACTCAGGGATTCCTAGACATACAAAGTATAATCCCATTGTACAACATCCCACACATTCTTTCTTAAAGTAGGTTTAGGTTTGTAAGGGGTGGCATTATACTGAAGGCTTGCTTTGAGAGTGTGTGTGTTCTGGCATGTCTCCTGCCCTCATTAGTCTCTCTCTCTCTTTCCCCTCACACTTCCTCCAGCTCTCCCTCATCAAATTCACTCACTAGAGAGAGCTTATGTACTGTATCTGCTTACATACTGCTGCCACGGACTCCTTGCCTCTCGATCCTCTCCACTTGCAACCTCACCTGACTAAACTGTTCTTTTCTTGTTAAGCTTAGTCAGGGGTGGAAGGGAAGGAAATCAGGGTCACTCACGGGAACAGAATTAGGGAACTTGAAGTTAATCGGACTTCTTGAGGTTACGGAGATGGTGGCAAGCGCACAGAGGGATTTGAACGATGTACAATGATATTGTGAGAGATTAAAATGCAAAAGCATTTCCTTTGTCATAGAGCCATAGAGAAATACAGCATGAAAACAGGCCCTACAGCCCATCAATACAATACAAATTTATTCGTGACATGCACAGTGAAATGAATTTGCCATGCAGTGATACAATTGAAAAAAGAACATACAGTACACAATAGAATTTAACACAAACATCCACCACAGCATTCTCCACTGTGGTGGAAGGCAACAAAGTTCAGTCAGTCCTCCTCCTTTGTTTACCCGTGGTCGGGGCCATGAACTCTCCGCAGTGGCCGCTATGGACTGCCAGATGTACAGGCCCTCTCGTCGAGATGATCAAAACTCCGACGTCGGGACGGCCGAACACACTGGAGTTCCTAAATCGGCCACCCACCCACCGGAGACCGCGGCTTCAGAATGTTATAGGCCGCAGGCCGGTGGTCGGAGCTCTTCTCCAGCGATCTCCAGCAAGGGATCCCAGACTCCGGATGGTAAGTCCACGCCATGCCCGTGGCTAAAAGCTCCGCACACCACAGCCCCACGATGCCAAAGTCACCAGGCCAGCGATCGGAGCACTCCTTTCAAGGGCTCGCCCACTCCGCGATGGAAAAGTCATGCTGCGCCCGCTGCTGAACCTCCAGGCCCGACTCCGGGAAAGGCCGCTCCAATCCAAGCTGCCAGACCACGAGAGGGAAGGCGGAAAAGCGACACGGAGAAAGTCGCCTCTCCATCGAGGAAGCGACTGAAAAACGGTTTCCCCCTTTCCTCCCCCACAACCCCCCATATAAGACATACCAAGCGACATTAAACAAGTATTTGGACATACTAAAAAAAACAAAAAGTCGAAATAACGAATACGCTGCTGGCAGGGCAGCCGCCTCAAGTCCATGCTGAGGATCAATCACCCCCATTCTCTTATTAATCCCATTGTTTTCTTCTTCCTATGTTCTCATCAACTCTCCCCAGGTTTCACCACTCGTCCTACACAAATTATAGTGAACAATAGACAATGGGTGCAGGAGGAGGCCATTCGGCCCTTCGAGCCAGCACCACCATTCATTGTGATCATGGCTGATCATCCACAATCAGTACCCCGTTCCTGCCTTCTCCCCATATCCCTATCTTTAAGAGCTCTATCTAACTCTCCATTGAAAGCATCCAGAGAACCGGCCTCCACCACCTTCTGAGGCAGAGAATTCCACAGACTCACAACTCTCTGGGTGATTCCACAGATTCACAACTCTCCTGGTGTAACTAGCACACATGTAGATCAAACTAGCACACATGTAGAGGGAAACTGATGCAGGTAGAGGGAAGCCACATAGTCGCAGAGAGAACGTGCAAACTCCACACTGACAGCACCCGAGGTCAGGATCGAACCCGGGTCTCTGGCGCAGTGAGGCAGCTGCTCTACCCACTGCACCATTGTGTCCCCAATGGACCATTCAAACAGCACAATTCACACCACGGTTCTTCTTTTTGCGTATGGCGTGCACAGCCTAAAGTTGTAAGACAACTTGTTCTGTTTGATCTTCTGTTTGTGCACGCCAGGTTGATTGCATTCGTCGAAACAGGGTGGACCACGTGAAGGTTGCAATCTCCCACCTCCACACCAAAGATCCTATAGCGTGCAAGATGGAAAAGACGTAGTACGGTCATGGGCAGATTCATGGGTAATTTAAGGCCCCATTTCCGTAACCGGCTTCCGTCCCCGCACCAAAGATCCCATAGGATAATAGTGCGGAGACGGAAGCCGGTTACGGAAACATCCTCGTAAAAATAAGTTATTTGATAAAAATCTTCTCATTTTCAGAATTTTAATATATTAACACAAACTGAGCCCCCGCAACGTTGATTACACTGTGAGTCGGATCGGGTCCGGTTACGGAAATGGATGAAAAAAAGGCCCACGTTCCGTTCCGTTGCGTACTACACGTCAGCCCCATTGCATTTAGCAGGAGTGGTCTATCTTGCTCCGCTGTAGGATCTTTGCACCACACCACAGTTAATAAGATCTTTTACATCACAGAATTAATCAACAGACATAAACTTCATAAAAATGTAAGAAATAGAAGCTGATAAAGTATTCCAAATACAAAAGATTACAAAACAAGGTGTGGAGATGTATTCTAAAGGAATCAAAAATGCAATGGAGATAATAATGTCTGTCATTACTGATAATGGTGTTGTCATGTGTAGTGAGATAGTGAAAAACTTGTGTCTGAAAACCTAGTCTGAAGAAGGGCCTTGACCCAAAATGTCACCCATTCCTTCTCACCAGAGATGCAGCCTGTCCCACTGAGTTACTCCAGCTTTTTGTGTCTATCTTTGGTTTAAACCAATATCTGCAGTTCCTTCCTACAGAAAAGCTTTTGTATGCGTGCTATCCAATTAACTAACCCGATCCCCATCCAATTAAATCAGATAATGAGTGCAGTCAAGCCACAGGCAAGTATAACAGGTAGAGAAAAGAGAAAGATACCAGAGTGCAAATAGTATCGCGGTATTGTAGTGTTATAGTTCCAGAGAGAAACAAATCTAAGATCTGCAATGAGGTAGAAACAAGGAACTGCAGATGCTGGTTTACAAAGGCCATGGACTTCAGACTGATTCTGGTAGGGGGAGAAAGCTGGAGAAGAGGTGGAACAAAATCTGCCAAGTGATAATGTAGAACCACAGAACTGCAGATGCTGGTTCATACACAAAAGGACACTAAGTGCTGGAGCAACAATGGGCCAGGCAGCATTTCTTGAGAAAATGGATAGGCAACATTTCTGGTTGGGACCTTTTTTCAGCACTCTGTGTTTTCTGCAATGAGGTAGGTTGGAAGATCGGGAATACACCCTAGCTTATTGAAGCATGGTTCAGTTTCTCCAACAAAACCAATACTTGCAATTTGCACAAAATGTAGAAGGAATGCAGCAATAAACTATTTACCGATAACAACTAAAAACGTAAATATTCTTTGAAGCCATACCTTTAACATGCGGATTTCTCTCATAGCTATCTTCTTTATCAAGGGATCATCTTCTGACTCAACAAATATCTTGATGGCGACAACTTGTCCTGTTTCCTTGTTTCTGCTTTTGAACAATACTCCGTAAGATCCTTCACCAATTTTTGCAAGCTTTTCATACTTTTCCATTTATTCCCAACAAATATTTGAGTGAATTATTTGATTATTGTCACTTTAAGTCCAATTCAGATTAAACTGACCCATCTCTTGCAAAGCGCAAAACAAATCCAATATTTATGATGGATTATTTGTAGTTAGTTACCTGTAAATAGAGGGGGGAAAGCACACACTGTTGGCGTCAATGTATCTACAAGGTAGAATGTTAAACTGCTCTGGGGGAAAGGGGGAGCAATTTTAATGAGACAGCATTTTAATTAGAGTGTCACAGGGAATTAACAACTTGGGCATTAGTAAAGGCTCTCAACTACATGACACTATGTTATGACGCAATGAATGTAAGTATAGCCTCCAAGAATGTTGGAAGAGTTTTTGTAGTTCCTGTTTTGTCTATATTTTTTTACTCTGAATAAAGTTGATCGCCCCGACTGCAGATGGTTGGACTGCCCCGACCGTAGGAGAACAAAGAGGAAGAAGATTGAACTTTATTGCCTTCCATCAGTGAGGAATGCGGAATCCACTGTGATGGATGTTTATGTTAACTTTTTATTTTATGTGGTTGTGTGTCTTGTTGCTTTTCCCTTAGTATGGCTGTATGGTAACTCAAATTTCACTGTACCTTAACTGGTACATGTGACAATAAACTGACCTTGAAACCTTATTTTGAATTTTTTAAAACTGCATGATCAATGGGGAAGCAGTGATTGTTCACCTCAAGGGATATTAAAGATGGGACTAGACAATAATGCAGGACATGGATAATGACAACCAGACTCTGTCAGGAAGGACAGAAGAAACTGCAGATGCTGGTTTACAAAAAAAGTCCATGCTCTGGACTCAGGCAGCATCTCTAGAGTACATGAATAGATGACGTTTCGGGTCCTGAACCCATGTTCTCCAGAGATGCTTGATTGGTGCGGGTATCAGAGGTTATGGGGAGAAGGCAGGAGAATGGGTTTAGGAGGGAAAGATAATCAGCCATGATTGATGGGCTGAATGGCCTAATTCTGCTCCTACATTTATGATCTTATGCTGTCTGACCCACTGAGTTACTCCAGTACTTTGTGTCTGTCGGGAAAGAATGGTGCATGTATGGTGATGCATCCGTTAGATTACTGGATAAACAATTCAGACACCCGAGTTCAAATTACACCATGGCAGCTGTGGAATTTTGTTTCTGTTAATAATCTGGAATTATAATCACAAAAGATAATGGATTCCTGTAAGAACCCATTTTTTATTTTAAATATGCAGCTGTGGCGGCACTGGGTGATGGGCCACGCACTGTACATAAACCTTCGGCTCTTGAAGGGATCGCGTGTCCCGGTGACAGGATATAGGGGTTAGTTTGGTCACGGGTGCCCCTGGGGAGTATTTAAGGGTTAATCGCGCGCGCACAGGGTTGGTGAGTGAGGAGAGTTGGATGGGCACACGTGCCGGTAAGCTGAGACCCTTATTGACTGCTGTGAATGGCAGCCCCATACGGACGTATGGGGTCCGTACCATACCTGTGATATTTGGCGCCTGCCATTTTTATTGGCCATTTACAGTGGCAGAAGTGACCCAGCCATTGTTGGGTGCAGATTTTCTCCGGGCGCAATCTCTGCTGGTGGACGGGAGGGGACAGCGCCTTGTCCACACTTCTACGCTCGAGGCAATCTCCTTCTGCTGTGCCAATTCGCAACCCGGTGCCGGCGGTGGACAATATCTATGCACAAATTTTGGCAGAGTACCCGGCTATCCTGACCCCTCAGTTCAACTTGATCAACCCAAAGCATGAGGTCCAACATCACATTCTGACTTCGGGACCACCGCCTCACGCCCGCGCCCACAGACTGGCCCCCGACAAACTCCGGCTTGCGAAGGTGGAGTTCCAAAAGATGGAAGCAATGGGAATTGTCCGGCGATCAAACAGCCCAGGGGCCTCCCCTTTGCGCATGGTGCCCAAGGTCTCCGGTGGCTGGAGGCCTTGTGGTGACTACCGTCGCCTGAATGACGCTACAATTGTAGACCGGTACCCCGTCCCACACATTCAGGACTTCTCTGCCCATCTTGCTGGAGTTAAAATCGTCTCCTAAAGAGGTCAGGGGGTACAATCAGATCCCCGGGCGACCGGAGGATGTGCCGAAAACGGCTATCATCACCCCCTTCGGGCTTTTCGAATTTGTGCGTATGCCCTTCAGCCTTAAGAACGGCACACAGGCATTCCAACGCCTGATGGACACTGTGGGACAGGGGCTGGATTTTGTCTTCATTTACCTGGATGACATCGTTGTGGCGAGTCACTCGCGACAGGAACATTGCGCCCACCTCCGGTTGTTGTGCCAGCGCCTGAGCGAGTTTGGGTTGGTATTACACCCGGATAAGTGCCAGTTCGGCCTATCGACTTCTTGGGCCATCGTGTGACGCAGCACTGTGCGGTGCCTCTACCAGACAGGGTGGATGCCATTCGCCGGTTTCCACGGCCATCCACAGTGCGGGGCTTGCAGGAATTCGTCGGAATGATACAGTTCTACTATCGATTAGTGCCGGCGGCAGCGAGAATACTGCGGCCGCTATATCAACTGTTGTCAGGCAAGCGGCGGGACGTGCAGTGGACCGACGTTGCCGTGGCGGCCTTCGAGGGGGCGAAAGAGCCGTTGGCTCGGGCAACAATGCTGGTACATCCGCGGGTCGACGCCCCTACAGCACTAACTGTAGATGCCTCGGATGCTGCGGTTGGTGGTGTATTGGAACAGTTTGTTGACGGTCACTGGTGGCCTCTCGCTTTTTTCAGCTGCCACCTCAACCCGGCGGAGCATAAATACAGCACGTTCGACTGGGAACTGCTCGCTTTATACCTGGCGTTGAGGCATTTCCTGGAGGGCCGGATCTTCGTTGCGTGGCGGCCCTGCCCAAGCAGCTGCGGCTCGCCTGCAGTCCGTCTGTCTTTTTCTTTTTATATGTTTTCTTTTGACTTGTTGGAGAATGTTTTTGTTTATTTTTAGTTGTGTATGTGTGGGGGGGGCGGGGGAAACTTGTTTTAGTCTCTTCCTTCGGGGGGATGCGACCTTTTCTTTGTCGTATCTCCGTCTCCGTCTGCGCTTAGGCCTAATCGCGGAGCTGGCAGCCTCCAACTGGGACCAACCTCGAGACTCCGGAGGCACAGCTAGAATTACCATCGCAAAGCTAGCCGACTTCGGGTCTGTGGAGGCGCTGCGGTGGCGGCCCGACTTCGGAGCCTCGGAGGCTTCGGCCGCGGGCCCAGTGGACGACAATATCGGGAGCTCGCAGGTCCCGGGTTGGTGACCAATTCCTCAGAGCTCCCGCAACAGCTTCGTCCGCTGGACTGGAGGGTGGCAGCTTTGTCCGCCCCGGGCTGCGGAGTTTGAACCGGCCTGTTCGCGGAGCACGGATTCGGCCGCGGCACTTACCATCACCCGGCGGAGGGCCCCAATATCGAAAGCCTGGATCGCCTCAACGCAGAGGGAGAACAAGGAAGGAAGAGACAAGGACTTTAAGACTTTTGCCTCCATCACAGTGAGGAGGTGCCTGGTAGACTCACTGTGGTGGATGTTAAACTGTGTTCATTGTGTGTTCTGTTATTTTATTCTCTGTCATGACTGCAAGGCACGTAATTTCGTTCAAACCAAAAGTTTGAATGACAATAAAGGATACTTTATACTTTATACTTACTGACCATCAGCCCCTCACTTTTGCCTTTGCCAAGGTGACCGACCCTTGGTCCGCTCGGCAGCAGCGCCACCTCACCGCTATTTCCGAGTTCACGACGGACATTCGCCACATCGCCGGGAAAAATAACCTGGTCGCGGACACCTTGTCCCACCTGGTTGTTATGGACGTTCTCGACGCGTCCCCAGGAATCGATTACTGCACTTTGGCAGCGGCACAGCTAGCGGACGAGGAGATGAAGGCGTACCAAACTGCCATCACAGGGCTGGTGCTCGAGGACGTGCCTTTGGGTTCCGCTGGCATTACCGTCCTGTGTGACGTCTCCATGGGGCGGCCTGGCGTCGTCGGGTTTTCGACGCTTCATGGTTTGGCCCACCCATCCATCCGGGCGACGGTGGCGTTGGTTGCTGCAAGATTTGTATGGCACGGATTGCGGAAGCAGGTCGGTCATTGGGCCCGGACGTGCATTCCCTGTCAAACATCGAAGGTTCAGCGGCACGTCTGGGCGCCAGTTCAAGACTTCGCGGTGCCTCGCCGACGTTTCGACCACGTCCACGTGGATATCGTGGGGCTGCTGCCTCCGTCCCTCGGAATTTCACACTTGCTTACGGTGGTGGACTGTTTCATCCGGTGGCCAGAGGCCATCCCGCTTGTCGACACCTCGACCATGTCATGCGCGCGCGCCCTATTGGGTTGCCCGTTTCGGGATACCGCTGGACATCTCGTCCGACCGGGGTTCCCAATTCACGTCGGAGCTGTGGTCAGCAATGGCTCGCCTGTTGGGGGCTCAGCTCCACCACTCGACAGCCTATCACCCCCAGTCGAATGGGTTGGTGGAATGTTTCCACCGCCGGCTTAAGGACGCTTTGAAGGCTCGCCTCACCGGTCCCGGTTGGATGGACGAGTTGCCGTGGGTCCTGCTGGGTATTCACACCACCCCAAAGGAGGACTTGCAGGCTTCATCAGCCGAGTTGGTTTACGGCGTTCCACTGACCATGCCCGGGGAGTTTATCCCAACTGCTGGCAGCCCCCAGGTGTCGCTGTCATCCATGTTGGTCCGACTGCGGGAGAAGGTCGGCGCCCTGTCTCCTGTCCCAACGTCTCGGCATGGTGTCGCTCCATCTCACATGCCGCCGGCTCTTAGATTAGATAGCCTTTTATTGTCATTCAGACCGAAGTCTGAACGAAATTGCAACAGTCATACATAAAACAACAATAAACACATATTAACATCCACCATAGTGAGTCCACCCAACATCTCCTCACTGTGATGGAGGCAAAAGTCTTAGGTCTGCAGTCTCTTCCCTCCTCTTCTCCCTCTGCACTGAGGCGATACCCCCCGGGCGATGTTTCCCGCGGCACAAACACCGCGGCCCGGGGTGGTCGAAGCTGCCACCCACCAGCCCTGCAGACGCAGCCGCTGGCCCGCGGCCGAACCCCGGACTCAGGCCACCACCGCCAGAACACCGTCCCAGCCACCCTCACGTGAGTACCGTGCCGTCTTCAGCCTCGGGCTGGGCCGCCCCGACATGGGCGTCGCTTCTCCCTCGGGCCGGGCTGCCCCGACTTGGGCATCGCTTCTCCCCCCGGCCGGGCCGCCCCGACTTGGGCGTCGCTTCTCCCTCGGGCCGAACCTCCCTCGGGCCGGGCCGGGCCGCCCCGACTTGGGCGCTCACGGGAGCACTGTGCCAGTCCTGAGCCGGACCACCCTCACGGTAGCAAGCTCAGGGCGAGTCCTGACGGGCTCTGCCTCCGGAGCCTCGAGGTCATCAGCTCCATTAGGCCTCAGCGCAGACGGAGGCAGAGAAGGGGAATACGACCAAAAGTCGCATTCCCCCGCAGGGAGAGACTGCAAACCCCGTTACAACCCCCCCCCCCCACCCCCCAAAACACAAACTAAAAACTAGACTAACCAAAACGAAATAAACAACACAAAAAACACAAACAGGACTGCCGATGAGCCGCTGCAGCCAGTGCCGCGCCGCCACTTGCGGACTGTCAGTATGTTTTCCTCCGCCACGACGCCCACAGGTCGCCCTTACTAAGCCCTTACGAATGTCCTTTTCGGGTGCTACAGCACGGGCCCACGACTTTTGAATTGGACATGGGGGGGGGGGGGGGGTTCGAGGGGAGACCGTGTCGGTGGCTCGTTTGAAGCCGGCCCATTTGGACCTGAGCGAGCCAGTCCAGGTGGCCCAGCCTCGCCGTCGAGGGCGTCCGCCATCTCGGGTCCCACCTAGTTCGTCCTTACCAGAAAATAAACCTTTGTGTGGGGACGTTCTTACGAGGTCCAGCCGCCTCGTTCGGCTGCCCGTCCGTTTTTGTGGCTCCGGTTCTGGGGGGGGGGGGGGGGTAATGTGGCAGCACTGTACATAACCTTCGGCTCTTGGCGGGGGTCACGTGTCCCGGTGACGAGATATAGGGGTCATGGTTTGGTCACAGGTGCCCCATGGGAGTATTTAAGGGTTAATCGCGCACGCACAGGGTTGTTTAGTGAGGAGAGTTAGTGTAGAATAAAGAACCAGTATTTCAGACAAACACCATGTCTGCCTCGTTCTTTAATGGACAACTCAGCGTCCGCTACACAGCATGGAAACAGGCCCTTCGAGTCACTAGTTATGTGTCACTCCACTTTCTCATCCACTCCCTACACACTAGGGACAATTACCCTCCAAACCCACGTCTTTGAGATGTGGGAGGAAACTGGAGTACTCGGAGGAAATCCATATAGTCACAGGGAGAACGTGCAGACTTCACATGGACAGCACGAAAGGTTAAGGTAGAATATGGACAGGTGACGTATTGAGTCTGGACTCTCCTTCCAAAGAACAAACCCTTATCTCCAATCCCCCACAGCCCTTTAGGGTCCCTGCATTGAATTAAACATTTTCAGACCACCGGTCACCCGTTTCGTTCAACATACAGTGACACAGCTGGTGGCGCCGCTGCCTCAGCGTCAGAGACCCAAGTTTGACCCTGACCTCGGGCGCTGTCTGTGTGGAGTTTGCACGTTCTCCTCGTGACCGCGTGTGTTTCCTTGGGGTGCTCCGGTTTCCTCCCACATCCAAAAGATCTTCTTCTTCTTCTTGTAGGATTCCAGCAGTGTAGACGCTGCTAAGCGTATTACTGCCCTCCACAGGTCAAAGTTTGAACTAAATTCTTACATACAGTCCTGTAACTTGCAGGAATATCCAAAAGATCTGTGGGTTTGTAGGTTAATTGGCTTCTGTAAATTGCCCCTAGTGTGTAGTAAATTGATGCAAAATTGGGATAATATATAGAACTAATGTGAACAGGTGATCGATGGTTGGCATGGACTCGATGGGCCCATCTCCATGCTGTATTTCTTAATAACTGTGCCTTGTCTCAGGAATCTGACATCTGCAGCTCCACGTGTCTACATTGACAGCCCTGCGTTCCTCTGTCCTGCCCTGGTCACCCTGGACTCGATGGCCCGAAGGGCCAGCTTCCATCAAACCAACACACCGGTCATTCATGAAGCACCTACACCCCTCGTCCTTTCACGGACGTTGCCCGACCTGCTGAGCATCCGGCCGATGTTCCCGGCGACCGCTCCGCTGCACTGAGGCGAGGTGACGGGAGAGCTGGGTCCGAGGTAGATGAATGAGCTTTACCCGGCGTCTGCCCGCCCGCTGGACTGGCCGCGCCAGCCCGTGCTCCCCGTGCCAGCCCCGCCGCGCCCCGAAATAATCCCACCTTCGCCCACTCGCCAGCCGCTTCCTTCCCTCCCCCTTCACGTAGTCCACAGCCTCATCATGTCCGCCCCTTCACATCGCGAGCGGCCGCGCCTGCGGAAGGATACACGGCAGTGCGCTGCCTGCGGGCAACTGGTGTTGCCACGGAGACGGCGCCGGTCATAGCGCGAGCATCGGCGGTTCATGTGGTGGATGCAGGAGGGAAGGGAAAATAAATAAAACTGCGGGAAATGCAATCGAACTGCAACTAAAAACGATGGAAGAACTGCAGTCTTGGATGCAAACGTTTCGAGTTGCTCAGCTGTACGAAACTGGCCCGTAACCAGGGCAGGAGATAGGGGCCCACTGCCTGTCAATCAATCAAAAGCAGCTGCAGATGCCCGACTCCTGAGATAAAACATAAAGTGAATGACAGTTGGCATCCATTCCCTACACACTAGGGGCAATTTACTGATGGCCTATTAACCTACAAACCCATACGGCTTTGGGATATGGGATGAAACCAAAGGAAACCCACGGTCATATTGAAAATGGGCAAACTCCACACAGACAGCACCCGAGGTCAGGGTCGAACCTGGATCTCCGGTGTTGTGCAGCAGCAACTCCACCCGCTGCCTACTTACTGTTGGAAGAACTCAGCTGGGCAGACAGCATTTGTGGGAGGGAATGGACAGGTGACTTTTCAGGTCAAGACCCTTCTTCAGACAACCAACTTCCATCCAGCACTCAAATACACCTGGACCATTTCCGACACTTCCCTACCATTCCTTGACCTCACTATCTCCATTGCAGGTGATAGACTTCTTACCGACATCCACTACAAACCTACCGACTCCCATGGCTATCTGGCCTACACTTCTTCCCACCCTGCTTCCTGTAAGGACTCCATCCCCCACTCCCAATTCCTCCGTCTACGCCGCATCTGCTCCCAGGATGTGGCGTTCCACACCAGGGCATCCGAAATGTCCTCATTCTTCAGGGAACAGGGGTTCCCCTCCTCCACCATAGATGAGGCTCGCACCAGGGTCTCTGCCACACCCCGCAACACTGCTCTCTCTCCCCCCATCCCCCCACTCACAAGGGCAGAGTCCCCCTAGTCCTCACCTTTCACCCCACCAGCCGTCACATACAAGTGATCCTCCGTCATTTTCGCCACCTCCAACCTGACCCCACCACTTGCCACATCTTCCCATCTCCCCTTATGTCTGCCTTCCGCAAAGACTGATCCCTCCGTAACTCCCTTGTCAATTCTTCCCTTCCCTCCCGTACCACCCCCTCCCTGGGTACTTTCCCTTGCAACCGCAAGAGATGCAACACTTGTCCCTTCACCTCCCCCCTCGACTCCATTCAAGGACCTAAGCAGTCGTTCCAGGTGCGACAGAGGTTCACCTGCATCTCCTCCAACCTCATCTATTGCATCCGCTGCTCTAGATGCCAGCTGATCTACATCTGTGAGACCAAGCGAAGGCTTGGCGATCGTTTCGCCGAACACCTCCGGTCGGTCCGCAATAACCAACCTGACCTCCCAGTGGCTCAGCACTTCAACTCCCCCTCCCATTCCGTATCTGACCTCTCTGTCCTGGGTCTCCTCCATGGCCACAGCGAGCAACACCGGAAATTGGAGGAAATGCACCTCATATTCCGCTTGGGCAGTCTACATCCTGGGGCCTTGAACATTGAATTCTCCCAATTCTGCTAGCCCTTGCTGTCCCCTCCCCTTCATCAGCCCTTTGGTTGTCTCCTCCCCTCCCCTAGCCCTCGGGCTCCTCCTCCGCCTTTTTTCCTTTTTTCCTTTCTTCTCCCCACCCCCTATCAGTCTGAAGAAGGGTTTCGGCCCGAAACGTTGCCTATTTCCTTCGCTCCATAGATGCTGCTGCACCCGCTGAGTTTCTCCAGCATTTTTGTGTACCTTCTTCAGACTTATTCTGGTAGGGGGAGAAAGCATGAAAAGTGGTGGAACAAAACCTGGCAAGTGATAATGTAGAGCGACAGAACTGCAGATGTTGGTTCATACACAAAAGAACACAAACTGCTGCAGTAACTCAGCACGTCAGGCAGCCTCTCTGAAGAACATGGATAGGTGATGTCTCAGGTCGGGAGCCTTCTTCAGACTGTAAATGGGTCCTGACCCAAAACGTCCTATCAATGTTCTCCAGAGATGCTGCCTGACCTACCAAGTTACTCCAGCATTTTGTTTTTCTTTGGTATAAACCAGCATCTGCAGTTTCTTTTTATTACATTATAACATTGTCTGATTTTGATTAGATACCACACAAAAGCATTTCACTGTACTTCAGTACGTGACAATAATAAAGCTAAACCTAAGGGTTAAGGGCCTGTCCCACTTAGGCGACTTTTTAGGCAAGTGCAGGAGACTCTGCGCTCACCTCATGATCGCCACATGGTCGCCACATGTTCGCTGGTGGTCTCTGGTGAGTCTCCTTCATGGTCGAGAGGAGTTCCCGCATTCTCGGAACTAGTCGCAGCCTCAGTATGGTCACAGCAAATTTTTCAACATGTTGAAAAATTTTCTGCAACCAAAAATTGGTCGCCATGGAGAAAATCGATACTTTTGTAGTCATAGGTGCAGTGGTAGTGGGGTCGCCACATCGTTGTAGGTAGTCGAGGTAGCCGTAGGTAGTTTTAGTTAAACTCATTTGTTGACCGGGCATTTTCATTGGCTCATTGGGGGAAAAAAACGTAAGCACGAGTTTTCAGAACCAAGGAAAACCGAGCAGTAATGTTAAATGCCCGCCAAACTTCACAGCTGTGTATCTCTGACATTAAAAGTTGTCTGGCTTCTTAAAATTGTCTCCATTCCTTCTCCCCCCCCCCCCGCTTCTACCCCCTCCGCTCTTTTAAAGGACTTACCGTACACTGTGCTAACCGTCTTTAACGTTCCTGTTCATCGCGGTGTGTGTCTATATCACCTTGGCTTTGCACCGTGTGAATTTCAGACAGCGCCCCCCGCTTTCCCTGGCCCCCGCCTTTGCGATGTGTTTGCGTGTGTGTTCCGCTCTGACGGTCGCCGTTCCAGTTTGTCAGGCGAGTGCCGCGCGCTTGAAGGTCGCGGGCAATCCGCTGAAAAATCACCTAAGTGGGACAGGCCCTTTAGTGTGTGAAATGAGTGCCCAGCAGGCTGGGGGAAGTGTTAGTACTCCATTATTCTGAAGACGGGTCCCGACCCCAAACATCACCTGTGTCTTTCCCTCCACAGATGCTGCCTGACCCGCTGAGTTCCTCCGACACCATGTGTTTTGCTCAAGTTTGTGATGTGTTTGTCAATCTATAGGGACACAATTTTTAGCAAAAAAGGAGCAAACATGGAAATAGACATTGAAAAGATCATAAATGTAACCCTCCAATGTAAACCCTTCAAGTTTATTTTACAGTATATACATAACCAGAAACAATAGAATGAATCATGTCAGTAATTTGGCAAATCAACATAAATCATAACTTTTGTTCCCAATGACCATAATCAAATGAAAACATGGAAATGTATAAAAAAAAGTAAAATGCCTAACTGTGCAATTCCATAATTTATACAAATATTAGATACTTTGAACTGAGCCAGAAGAAAATCCCTAATATCAATAATGCTTTTGTACGGAGTGTTTCTCACAAAAAATAGTATCTACATGAGGTAGAAACACTTAATTAACTTGTGTTATGTGTAATACAAGAGTTTAGGAAGAAATGCTGAAAAATGTAGTCGATTTGGCAGAGCGAGGCTTACACAATGAACAGTTTCCATTAATAACCTGAAGTTAGATCTTTCAAACGCCTACCATTTACAAAAGTTAAGTCTTTGTTTAATTACAGAAGTTATTGTTAGCTGAAAATGTATAACTGGATGATATTAATGCAATGGTATAGTGTTACATCAAAAATTGTGTATAATTTTATGAACAACTTTCCGAAGATTTTTGCATGTTGGTACCATAGTTAGTTGAAGCTTTTTACAGTGTTTCATTTCTCCATATACAAAAAAAATACAATTGTATTTGCTTCTGGTCATGCCAACACAGGCAATGTGACTTAAGATCAGAAAAATCAGTAATTTTTGCTCTGTAAAATGTAGATGTTACCAGAATGGTAAAAGTTTGCAAACTCAATCCAATTGTTTTGTATGTTTAAACATGATATATAAAAGACATCAACAGCCATTAGATAGTGGCACTTTTCTGCTACTCTTGAAAATAGGACCATTAATTCCTAATGGATGCCCAACTGTTCACTATATAACTAAGTGAGTAAATACATCACATTTTCTCAGCTTTACTGTGCAAACGTAATACCAGTGTACTTGCAAGAAAATTGTTAAAACCAACAAGCAAATGAAAAGTTTGGATTACAACTCTTCAAGATTATTCCAACTCATATCTAAATTACACTTTAAAATACAACGGTGTTAGTCAGATGATTACAAGGGCGTACTGCTCATTTCTTGCTGCAAAATATATACTAATCTCAACAGAATAAAGTAAAACCCATTTAATTCCTTAAAAGCAGTACCCAAATTAAGTTTTTGCAACATGCAAACCTTTACACATCTGTACAGTAAAGATACTTAACTGTACATCATATGCATTACTATCTACATTAAGAGTTAAACTGTGCAACTTCAACAAGATGCAGTGGGCACTGGAAAAACTACACATTTATGTACAAAGATTACATACCGTAAACCAAGCACTTGTGTAGCATTTTAATTAAGGTGGCTGTGGTTTTAACTGTCCACACGTTTCATGCCACAATAAATAAACCATTGATTTATTCTTTGTCTATGACGACGGTACTCTGACTTCTGATCAGTTTTAAACAATGCTGCAGAAACCAGTCATGAACTTTCCTTGTGCACTCCCATGCAAAACAATACGGTGCCAATTAATAGCTGTTTTCATGGCCAGCCAGGATGTACAGGTTGCTATTGGCACTTGGGTTGTCTGTTGGTCTGCTTTCCAGCACCACAACTCTGCAGGGAAATAAAAAAGTTCATAAAATATTCTGAAATTAAATCCGCCTTTGTTCCCAGGCTTAAAATGCTCTGCATGTGGAATTTACTTATCAACAATGGCATCCAGCACATAGAGCATCACAGGCATATCACAGAGAGAGAGAGAGAGAGAGAAAGAGAGAGGGAGATACAGAGGGAGGAGCTGAGAAAGAGAGGGAGAGGTGGGGAGCTAAGAAAGAGAGGGAGAGGGGGAGCTAAGAAAGAGAGGGAGAGGGGGGGAGCTAAGAAAGAGAGGGAGAGGGGGGAGCTAAGAAAGAGAGGGAGAGGGGGGGAGCTAAGAAAGAGAGGGAGAGGGGGGGAGCTAAGAAAGAGAGGGAGAGGGGGGGGAGCTAAGAAAGAGAGGGAGAGGGGGGAGCTAAGAAAGAGAGGGAGAGGGGGGGGCTAAGAAAGAGAGGGAGAGGGGGGCTAAGAAAGAGAGGGAGAGGGGGGAGCTAAGAAAGAGAGGAAGCTGAGAAAGAGAGGACAGGAGGAGCTGAGGGAGGAGTTGACCAAGAGAGGGAGAGGGGAGCTGAGAAAAAGGGAGAGGAGCTAAGAGAGGGGGAGGAGCTGAGGAGGGGGAGGAGCTGAGGAGGGGGAGGAGAGAGAGTGAGGGAGGGAGGGTGGGGGAAGGCTGGTGAGGAAGGGAGAGAGGGAAGGAGGGAGGGAGAGAGGGAAGGAGGGAGGGAGAGAGGAAGGAGGGAGGGAGAGAGGGAAGGAGGGAGGGAGAGAGGGAAGGAGGGAGGGAAAGAGGGAAGGAGGGAGGGAGAGAGAGAGAGGAGGGAGACAGGGAAGGAGGGAAAGAGAGGGAGAGCTGAGGGGGAGAGAGGGAGGAGGGAGGGAGGGAGGGAGAGGTGAGGGGGAGCAGAGGGAGAGACGGGGAGCTGAGGGAGTGGGTGGGGGGAGGAGAGGGAATGCAGGGAGGGGGGAATCAGGGGGAAAGAGAGGGAGAGGGACTGGTAGGGCGTGATTAAAATCTATATTTTCTTTGAAAGAAATTGTAGCCATAATTATAACCAGTGCCTGTAATTATGTGGGTGGGATTTATACATAGTCTGGGGCGTGGTTTGCGGCTGGGATTCTGGCGCAGACTCCCTCGGAGTTTCGTTTAGTTCTAAGAAGATCGGGGGAGAGACATAGTTTTTGACCATGCACGAGCATGACCACGAGTATGATTGAAATGTACTTATACAAGAAGAAGCTTTTATTAATTATCTTAGTTCGTACTACTACAATAAAGAAACTATTAATCAAGAGTGTTTTTGGAAGATTCATCTTTCAACAGCATTGAATCTCGTGGAGGGCTCGTGGGTGCGTATAGATTACCTTCTGATCCACAGTCATCATTTAAAGTGACTATTGAGGGCTAAACCCTTGAGACATTGTAAGAACTGTCACTACAAAAGTTATAATCACTTCATATTTTGCCCAATATTAAAATATCAGTAGTTTCCACATGATGTACGTTGAAATTATTTTGAAGTACAGAACAGGTGTTCCTGCAGTGCACAATGTCAATACACTACATACCTGTCAGAGCCTAAGAGCTTGAAGATTCTTGAATTATCGCATATTTCTTGTGTTATCTAGGAAAGAAATTTCAGCATTTACAGTAACATCTGTAATATACTCATTGGACCTCTACACAAAACACATTTTACTTCTTATTCACTGCGGGTACACTCCTGGCTCTTGTCAATTATTCTTAAAGTACAAAGTCTCGTTCTGTAATGTTCATGTAATGTATCAAACTGTTAGGCGATATGAGGTGACAAATATGAAAAAGTATTATTTTATTGCCTTCCAGTTAAGATGGGCTCAAAAGGAAATACATCTACAGTGGTGCAGCTGTTAGAGCCACTACTTCACAGCACCAGAGACCCCGGTTTAATCCTGACCCCAGGCTGTCTGCGCAGAGTTTGGCGTTCTCCCTGCAACTGCGTTCCAAAGAATGGTGTGGGTTTGTAGGTTAATTGGCCCTCGGTAAAAGTACCCCTAGTGTGTAGGGAGTGGATGAGAAAGTGGGATAACAAAGAACCAGTGTGAACAGGTGATCGATGGTCGGTGTAAATTTTGTGAGCCAAAGAGCCTGTTTCCATGAAGCAATCTGAATGGTAAACCAATAGTAATTGCAGATGGGTCTTGAACGTTTAATGATGTTACCAGAAGTGGTTGAGGTTTCCACTTTTTTTCAATTGGAAAGCAAGCAGGGTTTAGTACAAATAGTTATGAGATTGTGTTTGCATTACCTCGTTTGATTTAAAACTTCTTCCCTGCATTCCATGTTTCCAGAAAGCAAGTACACTGTCCTGTAAACAAACTGACAAAGCGGGGATTCACACATTATTCCAGAATTCCAGGTCAGGTTTTCAAAATTAAACAGTTTAAAATCGAAACATTTACATATAGTTAAGATTTCAGCAGGAAAAAAAAATACATAGCAGGGCCCTCACAACTTATTTTCCCTGTTGCCAGCCGAGCAACCTTGGCAGCTTTTTAGGTTGCCAAATGACAGTTTAGGTGGTCATTTAAGACGGTTTGCATGACGCGTGCGATAATGTACTCGGACGAAGTGCGTAGTTACCAGTCGGAATTATGCTCAATGAAGCATTCACATATTATGTTCAAGAAGGAACTGCAGATGCTGGAAAATCGAAGGAAATAGGCAACATTTCATGCCGAAACCCATCAGTCTGAAGAAGGGTTTCGGCCCAAAACGTTGCCTATTTCCTTCGCTCCATAGATGCTGCCGCATCCGCTGAGTTTCTCCAGTACTTTTGTCTACATTCACATATTATTTCTGCTTCAAATAATTCACAAACTAAACATATTCACCAATCAAGACATGATATATACCACAATGACATGCAGCAAAATTATAATACAATATCTCAACTCTTTTTACACATTGCAATTAATGCAATTTCTATTAGTTCTTTCCACTTACAAACAAAAATGTGGTTGGATTATTCAGCGTATGATCAACCTGTGTCAATAAATTCTGGACCATGGTAACATGTATACTTAACCATGCACACTACAGATTGATGCAAGCATGTTTTCTGTGAAGGACCGAAAATTACCATGACATGGCCTTAGCATGGGTCGTTATTGCTATTGGCACAGAAACACTCTGGCTTCCCATATAATTTATCCATAACAAAATATACAGGTTATGATAATAGCTGTTAAAGCCGACTATACCCATCTGACAGGTTAAACATTACACTAACTGACAAGAGATGGCCAAAGGACATAACTGCAACAAATGTTCTTTTGGTAATATGTTTAAAGGTGTGAAAACGCCACATTACCGGACATTCAGATTGGATGTACGTGTTGTGAACAGCAATGAAGATACCCAGTTTGTACGCACCAGATTAAAAACAAAATATTGATAAACGCTGTTTCCATCATTCCCACCAGAATTAACGTTAAAATTTCAACTGAAATATCTCCTGACCAAATTTGTGATGTATATGACCGACTGTAGAAGTAAAACCTGGATAAATCCAACATATAGTTGTGAATGTTGTTCATTAAATAACTACAGTACTGATACGCCATATTAAGAGCATTGATTTGCCGTTAAAATAAGTTCTGTAATAACGTGTCAATGGTAGCAGTTTCAATGTTTCACGTGTTCACAATTTAATTAATCCATCTTTATGGACCAAAACAAATAATAACATTGGGAATTAAAACACATTTGATAGCATTCCGTTATCAAACAGTCAATGTTCGCTCTGAAGACATTTCCAGCACAATAGGGTCAGTGAGGGGGGAGGGGTGTGTGTGAATCAGTGCGGGGTGGATAGATGGCGGGGGGGGGGGGGGGGGTGTTGAGAAGGCAATCGGTGCGGAATGGATGGATTGAGGCAGGTGAATTAGTACGTGTTGGTTGGAGTATGTAAAACTGTGAGGGGAGAGCACGGGGGATGTCCGTGGTGTTGAATGGGGGGATCAGTACGGGATGGATGGGGGGGGGGTCAGTACAGGATGAATGGGGGGCTCAGTACAGGATGAATGGGGGTAGACAAAAATGCTGGAGAAATTCAGCGGGTGAGGCAGCATCTATGGAGCGAAGGAAATGGACAACGTTTCGGGTCGAAACCATTCTTCAGACTGTTCCCCCCATTCTTCTTGAATGGGTGGGGAGATCAGCACATGATGAATGGGAGGGATCAGTACAGGATGAATGGGGGGCGGGTCAGGACAGTGTGGATCGGAGGGTCTGTGCAGGATGAATGAGGGATCAGTATAGGATGAATGGGGGATCAGTACAGGATGAAGAAGGGGATCAGTACAGGATGAATGAGGGGATCTATACAGGATGAATGGATGATCAGTAAAAGATGAATGGGGAGATCACTACAGGATGGATGGGGGGGATCGCTGCAGGGTAAATGGAGGGTGGGTCAGTACGGGATGAATGGGTGGATCAGTGCAGTATGAATGGGGGGAGAAGTACAGGATTGATGTGAAGGGGGGTCAGTACAGGATGAAGTGGAGGACCAGTGTAGGATGGATGGGGGGGGGTGGCAGGAGAATTAATGTGAGGTGGGTAGGGTGAATAGATTGGGGGGGGGTAGATGGGGAGGGGAGCACAGGGGATGTCAGTGAGGACTGAATAGAGGCGGGAATGGGGATCAGTGCGGGACGGAGAGGAGGCATCTCAGGATAAGGGGGGGGGGTAGAGGGGGGCGTACAAGAGAGAGAGAGAGAGAGAGAGAGAGAGAGAGAGAGGGAAGGAGCAGAGGAGGTGGGGAGGAAGGAAGGTCAGTGCTCCTTGGACAACATCGCCCCGCTGCCTTGGCCGTCCCTGTCCACCACCAAGTACCGCCGCCAAAGGGGGAAGCGGTTGGGATCTCCTCGCCACCGCCTCCCCTCCTCCGCCAGCTAACAGCAGGGTGCGGGTCCGAGCGGTGCAGCTCAAAGATCCTAGAGCTATAGGACCTTTGGTGCAGCTGCTTCAGACGGCGAAAGGAGGCCTCCCCCTCCCTCCCTACCTCCTCCCGGCCTCGGCGTGCGAAAGGGTTTGTTTTGAAAGCGCCGTTGGCAGAGTGGCAAGCAGCGGCCGCTATCAGGGCGGGCGGGATGCGGGAGGAGGCGGCGGTGGAGCCGCTATCACAGCAGCTGCTGCCGCTGTTCGGGGCCCGTCATTCGCTCCGACCCATCGTCACCACGCACCTAGTATCTTTGCCCCGCGATACAGCCGCCGCCGACACGAAACGTCACGTTCCTATTCTCCAGAGATGCTGCCTGACCTGTTGAGTTACTTCAGTTTTTTGTGTCTATCGGTATAAACCAGTATCTGCAGTGCCAAGCCGGGCAAAATGACTCGCCGTTTAGGTTGCCCGGCGGCACTTTGGGTGGTCAATGGCACCCGGGCAACCGTTAATTTCGAGCCCTGCATAGGCATACTTAATTTCTGAATGTGAAACGCTGATCTTAGAAACATAGAAAATAGGTACAGGAGGAGGCCATTCGTGACCATTCATAACCCGTGCCTGGCTTCTCCCCATATCCCTTGATTTCACTAGCCCCCAGAGCTCTATCTAACTCTCTCTTAAATCCATCCAATGATTTGGCCTCCACTGCCCTCTGTGGCAGGGAATTCCACAAATTCACAACTCTCTGGGTGAAAACGTTTTTTCTCACCTCAGTCTTAAATGGCCTCCCCTTTATTCTAGGACTGTGGCCCCTGGTTCTGGACTCGCCCAACATTGGGAACATTTTTCCTGGATCTAGCTTGTCCAGTCCTTTTATAATTTTATATATTTCTATAAGATCCCCCCTCATCCTTCTATACTCCAGTGAATACAAGCCTAGTCTTTTCAATCTTTCCTCTTATGACAGTCCCGCCATCCCAGGGATCAATTTCGTGAACCTACGCTGCACTGCCTCAATCACAAGGATGTCCTTCCTCAAATTAGGAGACCAAAACTGTACACAATACTCCAGATGTGGTCTTACCAGAGCCCTATACAACTGCAGAAGAACCTTTTTACTCCAATGCTGAAATCCTCTTGTTATGAAGGCAAACATTCCATTAGCTTTCTTCACTGCCTGCTGTACCTGCACGGCAACTTTCAGTGACTGGTGTACATGGACACCCAGGTCTCGCTGCACCTCCCCCTTACCTAACCTAACCCTATTGAGATAATAATCTGCCCCCATTTATCTATATTATACTGCATCTGCCCACTCACTCAACCTGTCCAGTTCACCCTGCAACCTCCTAACATCCTCTTCACAGTTCACACTGCCACCCAGCTTTGTATCATCCGCAAACTTGCTAGTGTTGCTCCTAATTCCATCTTCCAAATCATTAATATATATGGTAAATAGTTGCGACCCCAACACAGAGCTTTGTGGCACTCCACTCGCCACTGCCTGCCTTTCTGAAAAGGACCTGTTCACTCCTACTCTTTGCTTCCTGTCTGCCAACCAATTTTCTATCCATGTCAACACCCTACCCCCAAATTCCATGTACTCTAATTTTAATCACCAGTCTCCCGTGCGGGACCTTATCAAAGGCTTTCTGAAAATCTAGATACACTACATCCACTGGCTCCCCTTCATCCATTTTACTTGTGACATCCTCAAAAAATTCCAGATTAGTCAAGCATGATTTCCCTTTCATAAATCCATGTTGACTTATACTAATCCTTTTACTGCTATCCAAATGCCCCATTATTACCTCTTTAATAATTGACTCCAGCATCTTTCCCACCACCGAAGTCAGGCTAACTGGTCTGTAATTCCGTTTTCTCTCTCGCTCCTTTCTTGAAAAGTGGGATAACATTAGATATCCTCCAATCCACAGGAACTGATCCTGAATCTATTCAACATTGGAAAATGATCACCAATGCATCCACTATTTCTAGAGCCACCTCCATGAGGATCCTGGGATGCAGACCATCCGGCCCAGGGAATTTATCATCCTTCAGTCCCATTAGCCTACCCAATACTATTTCTCGCCTAATGAAAATTTATTTCAGTTCCTCTACCCCCTTAGATCCTCTGTCTTCCAGTACATCTGGGAGATTGTTTGTGTCGTCCTTAGTGAAGACAGATCCGAAGTACCGGTTCAGCCATTTCCTTGTTACCCATAATAATTTCACCCGTGTCTGCCTTCAAGGGACCCACATTTGACTTTGCTATTCTTTTTCCCTTAACATATCTAAAGAAGCTTTTACTGTCCTTCTTTATATTCCTGGCCAGCTTCCCCTCGTACTTCATCTTTTCAGTCCGTATTGCCCTTCGGCCCAACTTGTTCATGCCGACCAAGATGCCCCATCTACACTACTCCCACCAGCCCACATTTGGCCCATATCCAGCCTAGCCTTCCCTATCCATGTACCTGTCCAAGTATCTTTTAAAAGCTGTTTAGTACCTGCCTCAGCCACCTCCTCTGGCAGTTTGTTTCATATACTCACCACTCTCTGTGTAACAGAGTTGCCCCTCGGGCTCCTATTAAATCTTTCCCCTCTCACCTTAAACTCCTGACCCATGGTTTTTGATTCCATCGCACTGGGTAAAAGAGTCTGTGCATTCACCCTATTCCCCTCATGATTTTATACACCTCTATAAGATCACCACTCAGCTTCCTACGCTTCAAGGAATAAAGTCCTAACCTGACCAACCTCTCCCGACAGCTCAGGCCCTCGAGTTCTGGTAATATCCTTGTAAATCTTCTTTGCGTTCTTTCCAGCTTATTGGCATCCTTCCGACAGCAGGGAGACCAAAACTGAACACAGCACTCGAAGACTAGCCTCAGCAACATCTTGTAACAACTTTAACGTAATTCATTAGGATGTCAATGAAACATTGGGAACAGAAGCTAACCCAATCAATGTGAAGGTCAGGCTTCGTCAAAGTAAACAATACACAATGCCGTGAACAATATTCTCACTTCACTGTTCACATAGCATTTTCACATTATCATCAAAAGGTGATTGGTCTGGAATGATTCAAAAGATTTAAACTAAATCTCCAGATGGGCCTATGCGGCATCCACATTTTCCTTTGCTTTTATGAGTCTAGGGACCTCCCGCTGCTGGATATTGAGGGGCAGCGTCCGGTGGGGGAACCCGTCAAACAAGGGAAGGGAGATCATCCCACATGAGTGGCAAGGTTGTTTAGTTTAAATTTAGATGCGAGCACGACTTAGTATGACACTATTAAATGTATGGACACTGAGAATGTACAAAGAGTTTTTGCAAAGTTCTTGTTTTGTTTACATTTATTAAAGTTTCGAATAAAGTTTTTTTTTTAATTAAAAAAACAAAATATTCCAAACAAAATCTTTAGAAATAGAGGTTTGCCAAACGCAATGAAAAACTGCAGATGCTGAACATATATAGTTTAGATTGTGCTCAATTGTTCCACGTTTCGAGGGATATGGGCCAAACGGGGGCAAATGGAACCGGCTCAGAAAGGGCATCTTGGTCGGCATGGTTGGTTTGGGCTGAAGGATCTGTGCGACTCTATAACAAAAGGATAACTGAGTTGCTGAATAGAAATCAGAGGTCAGAATAAATTAATTAGCCAAGTAGGTATACATACAAGGAATTTGATGGTGCTTTGCTCGCACATGGTAAAAACACGATATACAGCAGACAATTAAAATAAAACATTATAATTTAAACATGTGAAAATAAAATACCAGAGTAAAAAGAGGCTACAGACTTTTGGCTGTTGAGTAGAGCCACTGCTCGTGGGAAGAAGCTGTGGTGGCCTTGACAGTCCGGAGTCGCCTCCCATAGGGAAGCACCTCAAAGAGTTTGTGGCCAGGGTGAGAGGGGTCAGAGACAATCTTACCCGCTCGCTTCCTGGCCCTTGCAGTGTACAGTTCGTCAAGGGGGGAAGGTTCCAGCCAACAACCTTCTTGACTGATCGAACGATGCGCTGCAGCCTCCGGATGTCATGCATGGTGGCTGAGCCAAACCAGAACGTGATGGAGAAGGTGAGGACAGACTCTATGACGGTAGTGTGAAACTGGACCATCATTGCCTGTGGCAGATTGTGTTTCCTCTGCTGCCACAGGAAATACATCCTCTATTGGGCCTTTTTGAATGTGGAGTTGATGGTGGCCTCCCATTTAAGGTCCTTGGAGATGATGGTTCCGAAGAACTTAAATTACCCCACAATTGTGACTGTAGTGTTGTTGATGATCAGTGGGGGGAGGGGAGGGTGATCTCTCCTGAAGTCTACAATCAATTCCACTGTCTTAAGAGCATTGAGCTCCAGGTTGTTACGAAGGCACCAGGACGCCAGCTGTATCACTTCCTGTCTGTAGGCAGATTCCTCCCCATCTTGGATCAGTCCAATCAGGGTTGTGTCGTCCACAAACTTGAGAAGCTTGACAGAAGAGTCTGTGGAGGTGCAGTCGTTGGTGTAGAGAGAGTAAAGGAGAAGTGAGAGTAGGCAGCCTTGCGGTGCTCCTACGCTGAGGGTCTGCGGGTCCGAGATGTGTTTTCCCAGCCTCACATGCTGCTTCCTTTCTGTCAGGAAGCTGGTGATCCGATGACAGAGGGGTTCAGGCACAGTCAGCTGGGAAAGTTTGGAGTGTAGTAGCTCTGGCACAATGGTGTTGAATGCAGAGCTAAAATCCACAAACAGAATCCTTGCATCGGTTCCCTGGCGGTCTAGGTGCTGGAGGATGAAGTGCAGGCCTAGGTTGACTGCGTCATCCACTGATCTATTGGCCCGGTATACAAACTGCAGGGGGTCCAGCAGGGGGTATGTGATACTTTTCAGGTGGGCCAGCACAAGTCATTCAAGGGTTTTCATGATTACAGAGGTCAGTACGACAGGCCTGTAGTCGTTAAGACCAGTAATCCTTGGCTTTTTGGGTACAGGAACAATAATGGTGACTTTGAAGCAGGGAGGGACAGTGCAGGATTGCAGGGACCGATTGAAAATGTCTGTGTAGATCGGTGCCAGTTGTTCGGCATAGAGCTTGAGGGTAGAGGGGGAAACATTGTCCGGCCCTGGAGATTTCCAGCTTTTCTGTCTCCTGAATAGTTTTTTCACCTCCCAATTTCTATTGTTAGTGATGGAGAGATGGCCAGGCTGATGTCATTGCAGACCTGACCTGCATAATTTCAGCATATGTAAGACAAAGGAGCAGAATTAGGCCATTCAGCCCATCGAGTCTGCTCCGCCATTCAATCATGGCTAATCTGCTTATCCCTCTCAACATGCCTTCTCTCCGTAATCTTTGATGCCCGTACTAATCAAGAACCTAGCAATCTCCACTTTAAAAATACCCAATGTCATGGCCTCCACAGCCGTCTGTGACAATGAATTCCACAGATTCACCCTCCTCAGGCTAAAGAAATTCCTCCTCATCTCCATTCTAAAGGTGTGTCCTTTTATTCTGAGGTTGTGCCCTCTGGACCTAAACTGTCTCACAACGGAAAAACATGCTTTCCACAGTCACTCCATCTAGGCCTTTCATTATTTTATCATTTTCAATGAGATACCCCCCCTCATCTTTCTAAATTCCAGTGAGAACAGGCCAGAGCATCAACGCATCCTTATACGTTAACCCACTTATGAGAAGCGTTAGATGGCAGGTGGATTTCTGAAGGCACTGTGATTCAAAACAAGGGAATCCAGAATTAAGTCTTAATTTTCTCCACAGAATCATTGTACCTGCTTCTATAGCTTCCTTTGGCACCTCATTCCGGATACAGACTACCCTTTCATGTTAAGCCTATGCCCCCCTAGATTGAGAATCCTCTCCCCTGGGAAAAAAGACTGTGAGTGTTCACTTTATCCATGCCCCTCATGATCTTGTACACCTCAATAAGGTCACCCCTCAGCCTCCTCTGCTCCAAAGATAAAAGTCCCAGCCTATCCAACCTCTCCCTATAACTCAAGCCCACAAGCCCAGGGTATGTCCATGCAGAAGACGTTTAAGGACATGTTTGTAGCAGGAATTAAAATTATATTTCATATTTATTTTGGTTATAGGTTGAATAAACAAAATTAGTGAATAGGTTGAAGCAATGTCTTTTGATTAAAATAATTCATCCATTAACAACGGAATATGATAAAAGTTCCACGTTTACTTTTACTCCACTATGCGTGGAGCCCCATTTAAGTGCAAACAGTCACCTTTCGCACAAAGGATTAACGGGAATCGGGTTCTTACCTATTGACTCAATCTGAAATGTGAACGTCAGCTCAGAAGAAAGTTTTCTGCTGGATTTCAATCTGCCTCGAAGGTTTACAATCTTTAAGCATCCTACAAGGTTGAAGTAACAGAATAACATGAGCATCTGAATAATGTTGTTACATTTACTTCCAAAGATAACAGCAGAGTAAAAAACAATTGCTTTGGACCATGGATATGCATGGATCATGTGCAGGCAGAGATAGAGATTAGTTTGACTTGGCCTCATGTTCAGCACGGACATTGTGAGCCGATGGGCCTGTACCTGTGCTATATTGTTCTACGTTCTGAGTACCTGCAAAAATCGTATTCCGGCCAATTAAGTTTATTACTGTCATGTGTACCGAACTACAGTGAAAAGCTTTGTTTTGCATGCTCTCCAATCAAAACACAGCACTAAGGGCGTCACAGTGGTGCAGCGGTAGAGCCGCTGCCTCACAGTGCCAGAGACCCAGATTTGATCCTGACCTCGGGTGCTGTCTGTGTGGAGTTTGCATGTTCTCCCCGTGGCCATATGGGTTTTCTCTGGGTGCTCCAGTTTCCTCCCACATCCCAAAGACATGCAGGTTTGTAGATTAATTGTTTTCTGTAAATTGTCCGTAATGTGTAGGACGTGAAACTGGGATAATATAGAACTAGTGTCACACTATTTTAAGTATTCTTCAGGGAAGCTCAAAATAAATGTTTCTTGTACGTGTTCCAAAATATTTCACCAATTTTGCACTATTAGATATCTAAGGAATGCCTTGGGAACAGTAGAGTTAGAGAAAGAGACAGATTTTAAAATAAAATACAAAACTTCGAAGATCAAAAAGTGAAAGTCTGAGTTGGTGGTAGAGGATTACAAACCTGTTTTTCAACTTCATGCTTGGATCTTACTTTATGTAGTATAGTGGCACAGCTGGCGGAGCTGCTGGGTCACAGACTCAGCGGCCAAGTTTGATCCTGACCAGATACTATCTACGTGGAGTTTGCACGTTTTCCCTGTGACCGTGTGGAATTCCTCCCACATTGCAAAGACTTGGTAGGCCAATTTGTCACTGAACTGCTTCTGGTGTGTAGAGTAGGCGAACGGTAGAATCTGTGTGGAGCTGATGGGAATAAACTGGGGTCGTTGTTTGCTGAACGTAGATGGGTGCTTCATGGTCAACAGAGACCTGATGGGCTGAAGGGCCTGTTTTTGTGCAGTATGAAGCCGAGACTCGGTTACGCAAGCTAATTGGATGAAAGGTTTCTCACTTTAGAATGAGTATCCTGCATGACATTAATCCAGGCAGTCTCAGAGCAGCATGAGAGTAAGAAATAATTTATTTAGTCAGAGGGTGGTGAATCTGTGGAATTGATTGCCACAGACGGCTGTGGAGGCCGTTATTGGATATTTTTTAACACGGGGATTGACAGATTCTTAATTAGTAAGGGTGTCAGAGATTATGGGGAATGGGGAGGAGAGGGTAAGATAGATCAGCCATGATTGAATGGGGGAGTACATTTGATGGGCCGAAAGGCCTAATTTTGCTCCCAGAACTTATGAACATCTATTAGCGAGATCAATAGAACAATACTAGCTGGAAGCACAAGGAACTGCAGATGCTGGAATCTTGAGCAAAACACAAAGTATGGGAGGAACTCAGCAGTTCAGGAAACATCTGTGGAGGGAATGAACAGATGACGTTTGTCGGGATCTGAAACATCAGTCTGAAGAAGGGTCCCGACCCGAAACATCGGCAGCCCATTCCCTCCAAATATGCTGACTGACCCGCTGAGTTCTTCCTGCATTTGGTGTTTTGAACAATACTAGCTACAAACTGGCACAAAGGCTTTGCTTAGATAGGGCACAGCATGGGACACTGGGAGTTAAGTAAAACTTACTGAACTATATTATTTTGATATCATTTTAGCTGGTCAAAAGTTTCTTGATGGCAAATGATTGCCTGCAGTAGATCCTGATCACAGAATTCATAAATCACTTACATCATTCGAATTTTCATATCTGCAGTACCAATGCGCTCAAAAATGTTTAAATTAAATACAAATATTTACTTTGTTTTTCCATATAATACATGCATTAAGGACAAATTTTAAAACTAACTCAATTAAAAATGAGTTTACTTTGGAAACTTACGGTCCATACACACTATTATCGTATCTCTTTCAAGCTGAGTCACATGGATGACATTTGTTTGTGGTGTATCTGTGAAAAGCATTATCAAAACATTAAACATCAAACAATTACTTTACCAATTTACTGTTGTGTGATGTCTTTTTAAAATTGTTGTTTTTCTTTTTTTCCTCCCACAAATATGTAATATGTGAATATGTGAATCTGTTCCATTCTGTTTTGTAGTTTTTTTGCACAGTCCGCTAGCATTGCCACTTTTCATTTCACTGCACATCTCGTATGTGTATGTGATGAATAAACCTGACTTGGACTTGAAATATCAACAGTATTGATATTTCTTTGAAGCATTTATCTTCCATGAGAAACAGACTAATAATGCCATCACCCAAGCTCCCCTCTGCATGTTTGATCTTTAAAACTGAGTTCCTTAATGCTCAATGTTACTTTTAAAAATAATTAACATTTAAATTGTGCCAATAATTTAAATCGAACCAACATACTATACTGGGTTATAGTTAGAACAGGATATGCAGTAAAAGTAAACTTTCTAATGTCAAATCTGAATCTTCAATAGAACAAAGTGTGGAGTGTGGAGTCAAGCATCTTGGTAGTAGGAATAAAGGCGTAGACTATTTTCTAAATGGGGCGTGAATCCAGAAATCGGAGGTGCAAAGGAACTTGGGAGTGCTGGCACAGGATTCCCCAAAACGTTAATCTGCAAGTCGAATCGGTAGTAAAGAGGGCAAACTCAATGCCAGCATTTATTTCAGGAGGGTTTGTATACCAAAACAGGGATGTAATGTTGAGGCTCTATAAGGCGCTGGTAAGGCCGCATTTGGAATATTGTGAGCAATTTTGGGCTCACAATAATCTGAGGAAGGATGTGCTGGCTCTGGAGAGGGTCCAAAGGGGGTTTACAAGAACAATCCCAGGAATTAGTAGGTTAACCTATGATGAGCGTTTGTCGGCACAGGGCCTTAACTGGGCAGGAGTTTAGAAGAATGAGGGGGAAACATACAGAATAGTGAAAGGCTTGGATAGAGTGGATATGGAGAGGATGTTTCCACTAGTGGGAGAATCTAGGACTAGAGGTCATAGCCTCAGAATTAAAGGACGTTCTTTTAGGAAGGAGATGAGGAGACATTTCTTTGGTCAGAGGGTGGTGAATCTGTGGAATTCTTTGCCACAGAAGGCTGTGGAGGCAGTCAGTGGATATTTTTAAGGCAGAGGGAGATAGGTTCTCGATTAGTACAGGTGCCAGAGGTTATGGGGAGAAGGCAGGAGAATGGGGTTAGGAGGAAGGACACCGCAGCTAAGATTGAATGGCGGAGTAGATTGATGGGCTAAATGGCCTAATTCTACTCCTATTCCTTATGACCTTATAAATTCAGTAAAATACCCGGTGTAGTTTCTTAACTTGTGGATAGGATAGGTTTAGAGGGACATGAGCCAAATATGGTCGGTATGGACGTGTTGGGCCGAAGGGTCCATTTCCATACTGTACAACTCTAACTCCACTCAGGAACGATGCGAAATAAAGTAAACTAGCAGGTAATTCTTTTAACCCTGGAACTTCCATATTTCAACCCTGTCCCAATTTCTTTCTAAGTAAAAGCTTGGTAGGCCCATGTAGGTCAGTACGTTCATCAGTCTTCCTCAGGGCTGCGAGAGCAGAGTTGTGTTACCTGGTTCTTACTCTGCACAGAACATTATAGGGCAAATTTGAAAACTAAATTTCGCTCTTTGAAATTAAAAGTGACCTTGTGATACAACAAGCACAACTCAAGTTAAATGTAATCTGTGCTTTTTTTGTGATGGTACGACATACCAATACCTCTAATACAGTGCATTCAGAAAGTATTCAGACCCCTTCACTTTTTCCACATTTTGTTACGTTACAGCCTTATTCTAAAATGGATTCAATTCATATTTTTATCATCAATCTACCCACAATACCCCATAATAAAAAAAGCGAAAACAGATGTTAAGAAATTTTTGCAAAGTAATTAAGAAGAAATAATGGAAATATCACATTTACATAAGTATTCAGACCCTTTACTCAGTACTTTGTTGAGGCACCTTTGGCAGCGATTACAGCCTCATGTCTTCTTGGGTATGACGCTACAAGCTTGGCACACCTGTAGTTGGGTAATTTCTCCCATTCTTCTCTGCAGATCCTCTCAAGCTCTGTCAGGTTGGATGGGGAACGTCGATGCACATCTATTTTCAGGTCCCTCCAGTGATGTTCGATCGGGTTCAAGTCCGGGTTCTCGCTGGGCCACTCAAGGACATTCACAGACTTGTCACGAAGCCACTCCTGCGTTGTCTTGGCTGTGTGCTTAGGGTCGTTGTCCTTTTGGAAGGTGAACCTCTGCCCCAGCCTGAGGTCCAGAACGCTCTGGAGCAGGTTTTCATCAAGGATCTCTCTGTACTTTGCTCCGTTCATCTTTCCCTCGATCCTGACTAGTCTCCCAGTTCCTGCTGCTGAAAAACATCCCCACAGCATGATGCTGCCACCACCATGCTTCACCGTAGGTATGTTATTGGCCAGGTGATGAGCGGTGCCTGGTTTCCTCCAGACGTGACGCTTGGCATTCAGGACAAAGAGTTCAAACTTGGTTTCATCAGACCAGAGAATCTGGTTTCTCATGGTCTGAGAGTCCTTTGGGTGCCTTTTGGCAAACTCCAAGCGGGCTGTCATGTGCCTTTTACTGAGGAGTGGCTTCCATCTGGCCATTCTGCCATAAAGGCCTGATTGGTGGAGTGCTGCAGATATAGCTGTCCTTCTGGAAGGTTCTCCCATCTCCACAGATGAACTCTGGAGCTCTGTCAGAGTGACCATCGGGTTCTTGGTCACCTCCCTGACCAAGGCCCTTCTCCCCCGATTGCTCAGTTTGGCCGGGCATCCAGCTCCATGAAGAGTCCTGGTGGTTCCAAAGTTATTCCATTTAAGAATGACAGAAGCCACTATGCTCTTCGGGACCTCCAATGCTGCAGAAATTGTTTTATACCCTTCCCCAGATCTGTGTCTCGACACAATCCTGTCTCGGAGGTCTACGGACAATTCCTTCATCTTCATGGCTTGGCTTTTGTTCTGACATGCACTGTCAACTGTGGGACCTTATATAGACAGGTGTGTGTCTTTCCAAATCATGTCCAATCAATTTAATTTACCACTGGTGGACTCCAATCAAGTTGTAGAAACATCTCAAGGATAATCAATGGAAACAGGATGAGCCTAAGCTCAATTTTAAGTGTCATAGCAAAGGGTCTGAATACTTATGTAAATGTGATATTTCAGTTATTTATTTTTAATTACTTTGCAAAAATTTCTAAACACCTGTTTTCGCTTCTTCATTCTGGGGTATTGTGTGTAGATTGATGATAAAAAAATGAAATTAATCAATTTTAAAATAAGGCTGTAACGTAACAAATTGTGGAAAAAGTGAAAGGGTCTGACTACTTTATGAATGCACTGTAAGTTAAAAACTAGATGGATGTACAGCAGCCAAAAGCATAACTTGTTTTGTCTTCGAGAGATGTACTGTATGTAATGATAAGCAACCTGGTGCACTGGTCCACTCAATAAAATTCCCTCCAATTTCCTTTCTGTCTAGAGTATTATCTGAAATTTGGCCAACAGTATCAAAGCCTTTGTAGACACAGGAACCACAGACACAGGTTTACAAAAATATAAGGCACAATGTGCTGGAGTAACTCAGCAGGTCAGGTAGCATTTCTGGAGAGTGTGGATATGTGACGTTTCAGGTTGGGACCCTTCCATCGCCTATCCATGTTCTCCAGAGATGCTGCCTGACCCAGAGTTTTTTTTCTCTTTCCAAAAATAAACTTTACTCAGAATAATAAAAAATATACACAAAACAAGAACTGCGCAAAACCTCTTCCAACATTCTCAGTGGCCATACATACATTCATTAGGTTTGTATTTGGTAGCGTTCATTAAACTCTCATTATACTCCGTCCCCTTGCCACTCATGTGGCCTCTGGGTGATAACCCTTCCCTTGTCTGAGGGGCATCAAGCTTCAGTGCGTCCCTCAGCACGTACTCCTGCAGTCTGGAATGCCCTGACCCTCTGAGTTACTCTACCACTTGTCCATATTTCTTTATGTCCATCTATCCCGAGGTGACATACCTGTCTCAGTGAACCAGGAAGAAGTAGAATTTGGATTGACCGTCTCAAACCGCACAACTTGGTTAAGTTCTGTCCCTTTACTGACGGCAACACAGAGCAGTGGGTATTCCTGTTCTGGAACCACCAGCAGTTCAAACACTTTCAGCGGATGTGGCAGAGGAAAATCAACATTCTAGGGTGAAAACAAACATAAAATACATTCTTTGTCCACAGATGTGCCACTCTCAGTTCAAGGCTGTACAATTCGCATTCGGTTACAGTTGATGGAATTAATTTTAGTCTAGAGATACAGCAGTGAAACAGGCCCTTTGGCCCACCATCGATCACCCATTCACTCTATTTCTATGTTATCCCACTTTTGCATCCACTCCCTACACACTAGGGGCAATTTGTAAGTGGCAGAGCCCATTTAACCTACAAACCCGCAGGGTTTCCCGCAACCCTTTGGGATATTGGAGAAAACCAGGGCACCGGAGGAAACTGACCAGGTGATGGGGAGAACATGCAAACTCCACACAGACAGCACCCATGGTCAGGATCAAAGCCTGGTCTCTTGCGCTGTGAGGCAGCAACTCCACCAGCTGCGCCACTATGCCTCCCTCAAGATTAAAATGAACTTAATTTTTGGTGAAAAGAGAAATTGACAGAGTGGCAGAGTGGCGCAGCTAGTAGAGCCGCTGCTTCACAGCGCCAAAGACTCAGGTTCGATCCTGACCTCAGGTGCTGTACGTGTGGAGTTTGTATGTTCTCCCTGTGACCACGCTGGTTTTCTCTCTGAATACTCTGGTTTCTTCCCACAATGCAAAAACATGCGGGTGTGTGGCTAAATTGGCCTGTGTAAAATTCATCCATAAAAATAATAATCCATCCAAGTCTTGACGTCAGGTACTAACATTGCATTCCCCTTCCGATTTTCACTGGCATTTGACAGGGGCACTCACAAACCAGAGGCAAGACTGGGAGAGTCCTGTGAGTGGCAATATTGGGTGATATCTACTTACTTTGATCAGCATGAACTTCTGCATTTGTTCCACCCACTCCAACAAAATAATGCTGGACTGCAGCGCTCCACAGAGGTACTTGTGCCCTGTGTACGGGTTCCTCACTGCAACAAATAATGTGCAATAGCAGTTTCCATTACACAGTTTACTACATTACATAATCAACTAATATAACACTGTGTCAGAGATCTTATCACTGCCTTGTTTAAAGCATCAAACAGTATGACTAGAAAAATTTCAATAAAACAATATGCAGGTGTCGATCACAAAGTTAGGATTTCAGTAAAGCGTAATGTTGAAACGTATTATTTTTGTATGCAATGAGTTTGAAATCTGAAAGTGCAATTATAAATATTATTTTTTTAAATCCTGGATACCAAGCTAAAATTCTCATTGCTTCCTTTGGTGGAAATTATTGGGTTAATTCCTGATAAAGAATCAAAGATTGCATCTTGATTTTCTGTAGTTTCTCATAAAGTTAAAGACAACCACAGTAAACCAAAGAAAAGCAGATAGTATGTTAACCTTTGCTACAAAAGGAATGGAGTATATAAAAGATAAGAGATTTTGCAAAAATGTGATGAAGTGATCTGATGGGATCTCCTCTAGAGTACTGGGTAACGTTGTGGAATCTATGTCTCGAGTAAAATGCACTCCCCTGTGAGGGACAGCGACAAAGATAATCAAGGAGGAGACACAAGGAACCAAGTGTTTCCACTTTGAAGGAAATTACCTGAAATTCGGGAAATTCGGGTAGTCTTCGGGTAATTTTCGGGAAATTGAATCATTTTGGCAAATTTCCGCATCCGGCCCGCGAAGGGGTGTAACGGGAATACACACAGCACTGCCGGTTTGGCACTCAAAGGTTTAAACAGAGCGCTGTCAGTTTAATGGGAGGGAATTTAAACAAAGAGCTGTCGGCTGCAGTGCTATAGGTTCTAAATATAGCGCCACCAGCTGCAGCGCTGTGGGCTTTAAACATAACGCTATGGCCACAGTGCTATGTTGTCACAGACTGTTCGGGAAAATTCTCGTGTAACAATGAGTCTTTGGAATTCTCTTTCTCAGTGGAAGTTGAGCCTTTGATTATTTTTCAGGCAGTGGTAGTATTCTGAATAAGCCTAGCGGTGAAAAGTTACCAATGGGTGGTGGGATTGGCCTTGATCTTACAGAACAGGCTCAAGGGGGAGAGGGAGAGAGAGGAGGGAGAGGCAGAGAGGGTGGAGAAAGGGATAGAGGGGTGGAGAGAGGGAGAGTGGGAGAGACAGAGAGGGAGGAGGGAGGGGGAGAGGGAGGAGGGAGGGAGAGGGAGAGAGAGGGATGGGGAGCGAGAGAGGGAGGGAATAAGAGCGGGAGGGAGGAGAGAAAAAAGGGAGAGAGAGGAAGGAAGAGAGAGAGAGAGAGGGGGAGGGAGGGAAAGGAGGAGGAAGAGAAAGAGGGAGGGGGAGGGATAGAGGGGGAGAGAGAGAGGGATTGAGAGGGAGAGAGGGAGAGGGAGGGAGAGAGTGGGAGAGAAGGAAAGGGGGAGGGAGGGAGGAAGAGGGAGGGAGCAAGGGAGGGAGAGATGAATAGAAGGAGAGAGGGAGGGAGGGAGAGTGGGAGGGAGAGGGATCAGAGACTGATACACATGAGAGCAGGTTGAAAAAACGGACAATGCAAGCTGTTGGAGGCAACGAAAGCTGTCTTGCAGAACACTGTACGTGAGTAACAGAAGCAGGCAGATAAGGTGTAGTTACATAGATCTGTTTTGCCTTGTTCTCCTTTGTGTTGTTAACGTGTGCCCGCGGAAAAAAAACTACAAATAGCACGCAGGTAGCATTTTTGAAAATTTCTGGAAATACCATCAAATTCCAGGAAATTTGGGATTCTATTTAAGGACATTTTTTTTGAGTTGTGGAAGCACTGAAGGAACCACAGATGCTAGAATCTTGAGCAAAACACAAAGTGCTGGAGTAACTCAGCTGGTCAGGCAGCATCTGTGAAGGAAATGGACGGATGACGATTTGAGTTGGAACCTTTCTTCAAAGAAACATCGTCTGCCTATTTCCTCCACAGATCATGCCTGAGCCGTTGAGTTATACCATCACTTGCTTTGACAAAGATTATTAAGATTGACCTCTGTGGTGAGAAAAACAACTGAGGACAGATTGCATCTATGTTTTCTTTTGAGAAGAATCAAAATGAATCATATCGAAAATTACAACGTTAGTAGAAGCAGGGCGTGCGTTGAGTTCTAGCTTCTCCCTGCTTGTTGCTCGGACAAGAGACCAACTATTTAAGACAAATAAGAAAAATTGTACTCTGAATTTTCTGGACTTCTTTATCTTAAATTGCGCAATGATTGAGCCTATTTGACCAAGTCTGAGCAATTGTCTTTCTGCTGACAGGATAGCATGCAACAAAAAGCTTTTCACTGTACCTCGGTACACGTGACAGTAAACTAAACTGAACTGAACTGAGAGAAGCAGACACAAAGTGCTCCGTCGCCTCAACCCATTCCTTGTATGCCTATTCTCTAAAAGCAACACAGTAAACTAGATTAAGTGGGACTCGTTAGGTCCAAGTCAGACGGGAGGCCTGCTCCCCCAACGCAACCCATTCCCCAATGCAATATTCCACCACTCACCCGTTCCCCCAACGCAATATTCCACCATTCACCCATAGCCCCAAACTGCACAGGCGCGGCTCATTTCCCCTCATCACCCAGCACTCCCTCCCCCTGCTCTTCATGTGTGGGAGAAGAGGTGGGGGCGGGAAGGGTGTATGTGGCAGGGGTTGTGGGAGGTGAGGGGAGGAGGGGAGGGGGGTATGTGTGGGCAGGGAGGGGTGTGTGTGGGCAGGGAGGGGTGTGTGTGGGGGGAAGGGGGATGTGCGAGGGGGTGTGTGTTGGTGAGGGGGGTGTGTTGGCAGGGGGTGCGGACAGTGGGGGGGGGCGGGGTTGTGGGGGGGAAGGGGTGTGGGGGCAGGGAGGGAAGAGGTGTTGGGGCAGGGAGGGAGGGGTGTGGGGGCGGGGGGAGGGTTGTGGGGGAGAGGGGTGTGGGGGGGGGAGAGAGGGAGCAAAGACGGGGGAAGAGCCATGGGGGAGAGTGGGGTATCACTGAGGGGGGGGGGGGGGGCAGGAGCCAGCAAGAGGAACCAGAGGGGAAGGGGCTGGAGCTGGCAGTGCGATGGGGACTCACAGCGGGCGCTAGTCGTTCTCCTCCACCGGGATCAGAGTCTCTGCTTCCCGTTTGCCGACATCGGCAACATCGACACATTTCCCTCGCCGCGCCGCTTCCGGTCCCTCCGAAAATTGTGTCCGGGTTGGAGACCTCCGCCGGCCATCCTCAGCTCCAGTCCGCAGAGTGACAGAAGAGACTAATCCGCTCGCCACTGACTGGCAGGAGAGGAGATCGATCTGCGCACGTGAGGTTTTTAAGATTTTTAAACCTCGCTAACTTTTACAATTTACCACCGATCGGAACGAAACTTGGTGCACACGCAGCACAGGAGAACCGTGAATTAGATGGCGAAAATTTGTAGCGCTATCACGTACCGTTTTTGCGGAAATTTAAAAAACGCGCAAACCGGAAGAGCCCAAGATCAGAGTTTTAGTAATGTGTAGATGGAGAAAGGGAACTGCGCAGATGCTGGTTTACAAATCAAAGACACAAAGTGCTGGAGTAACTCAGCAGGTCAGGCAGCATCTCTGGAGGACATGGGCTGGTGACGTTTCGAGTTGGAACCATTCTTCAGAATGCCTAAGAGATATTTAATATAACAGAAAGTCCTTACCAACGCAACATTTTTGGCAGCCTTTTGTATCTGGGATCTTTGTGGATACTGCAAATTTCCTGCAAAATAAATGTAAGCGTTAATAGATTTTCTGTACAAATTTTATCCACACATTAAGAATCAGTCATAGTTAAAAACAATTAGGAGACTGTCACATCAAGCATTATTGTCGTCAATGAATTTTTCAAGTGATGGCATCGAACTAAACACAACTTTCTCCGTGGCCTCCTTCCACTTCTAGTAAAGATTGCGGATTCTAGCAAACTTTGTGAATGCAACACCAGCATACAGTGCCCTCCATAATTTTTGGGACGAAGACCCATCATTTATTTATTTGCCTCTGTTCTCCACAATATGAGATTTGTAATTGAAAAAAATCACATGTGGTTAAAGTGCACATTGTCAGATTTCAATAAAGGCCATATTTATACATTTTGGTTTCACGATGTAGAAATTACAGCAGTGTTTATACATAGTCCCACACATTAAGGAGGACACTGTATATTTCAAGGGGGCTGGAATACAAAAACAGGGAGGTAATGCCAAGGCTTTATAAGGCACTGGTCAGACCGCATTTGGAGTATTGTGAGTAGTTTCCCCATATCCGAGGAAGGATGTGCTGGCATTGGAGAGGATCCAGAGGAGGTTTACGAGATGATTGGGTTAACATATGATGAGCGTTTTATGCACAGGCCTGTACTCGCTAGAGTTTAAAATGATGAGGGGGAACCTCATTGAAACTTACCGAAAAGTGAAAGGGCTGGGAGGGGTGGATATGGAGAGGATGTTTCCACATGGGGGAGTCTAGGATCAGAGGTTATAGCCTCAGAATAAAAGAACATACCTTAAGAAAGGAGATGAGGAATTTGTTTAGTCAGAGGGTGGTGAATCTGTGGAATTCATTGCCACGGAAGGCTGTGGAGGCAGTCAATGGATATTTTTTATATCAATGGAGATTGATAGGTTCTTGATTAGCATGGGTGTCAGGTGTTATGAGAAGAATGGGGTTGAGAGTGAAAGATAGATCAAACATAATTGAATGGCGGAGTAGACGATGAACTGAATGGCCTAATTCTGCTCCCACAACTTATGAGCATAAAGATCCCTGAAGAGCAGTCGGGAAACAAACCTGGCTGGCTTCTCCTCCCATCAAACCATCATATTGATTGATTGATGGATTGAAAGACACAGCATGGAAACAGGCCAACCGAGTCCACGCTGACCATGAATTAGCCGTTCACACACATTAACCCAATTTCTTATCCGCTCCCTACACACTAAGGGCCGTTTTGAAACCGACAAACCCGCACATCTTTGGGATGTGGGAAGAAACCGGAGCACCGCGTGGTCTCAGGGAGGATGTGCAAACTCCACAGAGGCAGCACCCAACATCAGGATCGAATCTGGATCTCTGGCACTGAGGCAGTGGCTCTACCAGCTGCGCCACTGTGCCGCCCCAATGGTTGGACTCGCTGTGCGTGCCTGGTCACTATTTATGCATTTGCTTGCTTGTTTATCAAAGGTACATTAATCAACCCACTCTTATCTCCAAGTGAAGGCTTTATTGCAGCCACCCAATATGGCCCTGCATATCATCTGAAAAATAATAATCATGCTCAGTGTCGCTTCTTACCTGGGCAGTATCCTGTCAGGAAGTCTGTAGGCAGGAATAGATACGGGCAACTTTTGCATTTGTCTAGCATATTCAAAAAGACCCAGCAAGTTGTGAGAATGAAGTTGTGATGCTTTTCCTAAAAAGAGAACAAACTGCCTTCAGTAAACCTGAAGAATATCAAATGCCATCTACAAATTTCGTCACACAAGATGGAAGCTGGTTAAACAATACTTCGTTTGGCTTTGTCCCAACCCAACTTCTTTTCCAGCTTTCCTGGCAAACTTTCTCCCCCTACCGCAATCAGTCAGAAGAAGGGTCCCGACTCGAAACGTCATCTGTTCCTGATCTCCAGAAATGTTCCCTGACCCGCTGAGTTACCCAAGCACTTTGTGATTTGCTCAAGATTTCAACATCTGCAGTTGCTTGTGTCTCCCGAGAAAGAGGGAGGCTAGTTTGAGGGAGATGTTGTCTTGGTCCAGACCTAGCTTTGAATGGTCACCCAGCTGGTTTTAAAGTGTGGTGAGGGTTTCAACGGAGCAACTTTTCAGGCAACGAATTCTGGATGAACAACATCACTAAGTTATAGTCATAGCCTCATGCAGCACAGAAATAGGTCCTTCAGCCCAACTCAAACTGGCCCATCTACGCTAATCCTATTTGTCTTCGTTTGGCCCACATACCTCTAAACCTGTCCTAACCACGTACCTGTCCAAATGTCTTTAAAATGTTGTTGTACCTACCTCAACTACCCTTCTGAAAAGCTCATTCCATTTACTCACCACCCTCTGAGTGGAAAAGTTTCCGATGTGTGTAGGGACCATCCCAGCACCAGCAGTTCCCCGTTATCTCTCTTTCACATCCACAATTTACAGAGGCCAATTAACCTACAACCCCACACTTCTTTGGGATGTGGAAGGAAACAGGAGCACCTGGAGGAAACCCACATGGTCACAAGAAGTTCACTCTCCACACAGACAGCACCCTGAAGTCAGGATCAATCCCAGGTCTCTGGCGCTGTGAGACAGCGATTCTACCAGCTGCATCACTGATGTCTTCCTTCCTCTTCCCACACATATCATTCTTCAGCTGTATATTTCTTCCGACACAGTAGGATAATATCATTACTGTTTGAAGGTCATTCTTTAGGCTGCGTAAACAGCTTCACGATGCAAGACGGAAAACTACTAAACTGGTGAATAAACCACACTAAAACTCTGCCAAGGATATTATCTGGTGTAACAAAGTTCATAAGTTCATTATTCATAGGAGCAGACTACTCCACTATTCAATCATGTCTGATCTATCTTTCCCTCTCAGCCCCATTTTCCTGCCTTCTCCCCATATCCTCTTACTAATCAAGAATCTGTCAATCACCGCCCTAAAAATACCCACGGACTTGGCCTCCACAACCGTCTGTGGCAATGAATTCCACAGATTCACCACCCTCTGTCTAAAGAAATTCCTCCTCATCTCCTTTCTAAAGGTATGTCCTTTTATTCTGAGGCTATGCCCTGTGGTTCTAGACTCTCCCTTCAGTGGGAACATTAGTGGGAAAAGGGAAGTTGCTCAGGAAATTAATAGTTAAATATAACTATGGAATAAATACTACTTGGTAAGGAAAAAAAGATAGAAAATGCTCAAAGCACAGCAGGTCAGGTAGCATCTGAGCAGCACCTCTCCTTCACATTACTTTAAAGGATGTCTATAATAAACTATTTTTGCTACACTTGAGTTAAAATTATTTTACATTTCAGATTTGAAGAAATTGTGTTCAACTTACCAGATATTGATAATAAAGAATTGTTCATTACATACAACCACGTGCATCTTCTCTGGATAAGCTAGAATGAAAGTACAAGATCACTGAAGTAACAGGTGGAGATTACAATGTGTAAGTTACACTTCCATCTCTTCACCACCCGTACTGTAAAGAAAACCAATCACCATTTAATTTCTCAACTAAAGAGTCTTCTGGGAAATTTCAAATGGTAAACAATTTCTGAATGGTTCTTCCAAAAACTAGGATACAGTCCTGATCTTCCAATCTACCTCTTTGCGGACATTGGACTTTGTCCCTGGAACTGTTACACTACAATGCTGAGAAACTATATTTAGCATTTTTCTCATCACTATACCTGTTGTACTTGAGTTTGACCTGATTGTATTCATGTACAGTATTATCTGATTTGATTGAATAGCATGCAAACAAAAACTTTTCACTGTACCACTTGGCGATAATAAAGCTAAACCTAAATTAAATGATTAACTCTAAAAATTCAGTGTAAAGTAATTCTTTACCTGCTCCATTGATGTTTCATGCAGTTCATTAAGGTTCAAAGTATAAATGCCTTCTTCAGCACCAAATATGAGGTACTGATCTACGGAGGAAAAGAAATGTATTAAACGTACAAAAGCAGAAAACAAAAATAAGCCATTTAATTCTGGAAATGATAAATACCTCTTGTGTCTGGATTAATCCACGACGTTGCACAGTGAATTTTAAGAGGGCAGCCATTAAAGACTTTTGAGAAACATGCACCCATCTGAAAAAGATCAATTTGGTTTCCATTTTATTTAAAGTTACCTTGCACTTGTCACTTACAGTGCCCTCCATAATGTTTGGGACAAAGACCCATCATTTATTTATTTGCCTCTGTACTCCACAATTTGAGATTTGTAATAGAAAAAAATCACATGTGGTAAAAGTGCACATTGTCAGATTTTATTAAAGGCCATTTTTATACATTTTGGTTTCACCACGTAGAAATTACAGCTGTGTTTATACATAGTCCCCCCCATTTCAGGGCACCATAATGATTGGGGCACATGGCTTCACAGGTGTTTGTAATTGCTCAGGTGTGTTTAATTGCCTCCTTAATGCAGGTATAAGAGAGCTCTCAGCACCCAGTCTTTCCTCCAGTCTTTCCATCACCTTTGGAAACTTTTATTGCTGTTTATCAACATGAGGACCAAAGTTGTGCCAATGAAAGTCAAAAAAGCAATTATGAGACTGAGAAACAAGAATAAAACTGTTAGAGACATCAGCCAAACCTTCGGCTTACCAAAATCAACTGTTTGGAACATCATTAAGAAGAGAGCACAGGTGAGCTTACTAATCGTAAAGGGACGAGCAGGCCAAGGAAGACCTCCACAGCTGATGACAGAAGAATTCTCTCTATAATAAAGAAAAATCCCCAAACACCTGTCCGACAGATCAGAAACACTCTTCAGGAGTCAAGTGTGGATTTGTCAATGGCCACTGTCCGCAGAAGTCTTCATGAACAGTTTGCAAGAAGTACTTAAAAGAGCAACCAGAGTTCAAAAAAAGGTCTTGTGGACAGATGAGATGAAGATTAACTTATATCAGAGTGATGTCAAGAGCAAATGTTCAAGAAGGAACTGCAGATGCTGGAAAATCGAAGGTAGACAAAAATGCTGGAGAAACTCAGCGGGTGCGGCGGCATCTATGGAGCGAAGGAAATAGGCAACCTTTCGGCCCGAAACCCTTCTTCTTCAGAAGAAGGTCTGAAGAAGGGTTTCGGCCCGAAACTTTGCCTATTTCCTTCGCTCCATAGATGCTGCCGCACCCGCTGAGTTTCTCCAGCATTGATGTCAAGAGCAAAGTATGGAAGAGAGAAGGAACTGCCCAAGATCCAAAGCATATCACCTCATCTGTGAAACACGGTGGTGGAGGTGTTATGGCCTGGGCATGTATGGCTGCTGAAGGTATTGGCTCACTTATCTTCATTGATGTTACAACTGCTGATGGTAGTAGCATAATGAATTCTGAAGTGTATAGACACATCCGATCTGCTCTAGTTCAAACAAATGCCTCAATACTCATTGGCTGGCAGTTCATTCTACAGCAAGACAATGATCCCAAACATACTGCTAAAGCAACAAATGAGTTTTTCAAAGCTAAGAAATGGTCAATTCTTGAGTGTCCAAGTCAATCAACCGATCTGAACCCAATTGAGCATGCCTTTTATATGCTGAAGAGAAAACTGAAGGGTACTAGCCCCCAAAACAAGCATAAGCTAAAGATGGCTGCAATACAGGCCTGGCAGAGCATCACCAGATAAGACATCCAGCAACTGATAATGTCCATGAATCGCAGACTTCAAGCAGTCATTGCATGCAAAGGATATGCAACAAAATACTAAACATGACTACTTTCATTTACATGACATTGCTGTGTCCCAAACATTATGGTGCCCTGAAATGGGAGGACTATATATAAACACTGCTGTAATTTCTACATGGTGAAACCAAAATGTATAAAAATGGCCTTTATTAAAATCTGACAACGTGCACTTTAACCACATGTGATTTGTTCTATTACCAATCTCGAATTGTGGAGTACAGAGGCAAATAAATAAATGATGGGTCTTTGTCCCAAACATTATGGAGGACACTGTATATCATGTTATTTCATGTTAATAAATTCTAGGAGCAGAATTAGGCCATTTGGTCCATTAAGTCTACTACGCAATTCAATCATGGCTGATCTATCTATCCCTTTCAACCCCGTTTTCCTGTCTTTTCCCCATAACCCGACACCTGTACTATTCATGAATCTGTCAATCTCTGTTAAAAATACCCATTGACTTAGCCTCCACCGCCATCTGCGACAATGAATTCCACAGGTTCACTACCCTATAAAGAAAAAAAGCTAAAGGTACGTTCCTTCATTTTGAGGTTATTGTCTCTGGTCCTAGACTCTCCCACTAGTGGAAACATCTTCTCCACAGGATTTGTTAAATGGAGATGAATTCCTGTAATACCTAGTCCCAACTTTTACCTTTGTCTATAAACTTTTCATAATATTTTGTAAACATATTTCATAATTCATAATGTGGTATAATTTAAAAAATCAAAATCAAAACAGAATAATATGAACTATATTGCAAGCTTAGAGTGTATTTCAATCCCATGTTGTTTTATTTTTAAATGTCATGTATTTTGATAATGCCATTACCCTTGACATTACCAGTGTTTGGGAGCAAGGCTGTCTCAATACATCAGTCAGTTATCATCTTATGTACATCTACCATTGCAATGGTATAGAAAGGATAGATTGCCCCCCCCCCCATATCAGACGATCCATCGTCGCCCAAGACGAGCGGAGAGCACAGGAGATCGATACCAGGCACCTCCACCCCGACTGAAATCCAGAGCCAGTTTCTTGCAGACAGTCCCACCTCTCCAGACAACCAAAGAAACAGCAAGGACCAACATCTGGAAAGATGAATGGAACCAGCTCAACACACGAGCCCACGACTGGATGGAGAGAGGAATCACTCGGACTGAATCCCTCGCCAGCGGGCACGACCTCCCATGGCCAACCTGGAAGACCCTCAACAGATTACGAGTGGAGCAGGGGAGGTGTAAAGCACTTATGAAAGCATGGAACTACCAGGCAGAAGACACATGCAGCTGTGGAGCAGTACAGACAATGTCCCACCTACTGGAGTGTGACGACGCCCCCCAGTGCAGCCCCCAGGACCTGGCTGAACCGACTCGAGCAGCTGTGACCTGCGCCAGATACTGGCAGAACGACATCTGAGATTGCAACGGACTCGAAGAAGAAGAGGATAGACAGTCACAACTTTTTCCCCCAGGGTGGAAATGTTAAATACCAGAGAGCATAGCTTTAAAGTGAGAGGGGCATCGACACGTCTGCTTTGCTGGTTTCCAACACTATAGGCCAGGACGCTCAAAGTTTGATTGATTGAAAGATAAAGCATATAAACAGGCTCTCCGGCCCAACGTGTCCACGCCAACCATCGATCACCCATTCACACCAGTTCTATGTTGTCCCATTTTCTCATCCACTCCCTACACACTAGGGGAAATTTACAGTGGGCCAATTAACCTACATACCCGCATGTCTTTGGGATGTGGGAGGAAACCCACGCGGTCACAAAATCCACACAGACAACACCCGAGTTCATGATCGAACTCAGGGCTCTGGCGCTGTGAAATGGCTATACCAACTGCACCTCTGTGCTGCCCTAAATTAAAATTCAGGTTCAGAAAAAAATTAACAATCATTACATTTTCATCTCTGGTCAAAGAAGTTATTTTATTTTTTTGAATTAAATTTCTGTAAGTCACCCTAAGCGTGTAGGGAACGTGCACGCAAGTGGGATAACAAAGAGCGAGTGTGAATGTGTTCATTTTTAAAATTAGACCTGGAACCTGGAGAAGCACTCATTTTGTGATATTCTGGACAACTATGACACCTCTGTGGAACTTATAATGTTACTTTTATTACTGAAATTGTGAAGATAATTAAAGTAACAAGCAGTTTGTTGAAGCTGCCTGAATCGCATCAGAGTAGTGAAACTAAGATATCAGTTCACAAATTAGAATAGAGATGAAGAGGAATTTATTTCCCAAGAAGGTGATGAATGTGGAATTCATTGCCACAGATGCTGTGGAGGCCGTCAATGGGTATTTTTAAAGCAGAGATTGATAGATTCTTGATTAGTAAGGGCATCAAAGGTTACAGGAAGACAGGGGAATGTGGTTGAGGGAGAAAAAATAGATCAGTCATGGTCGACTGTCGGGGTAGACTTCATGGGCCGAATGGTCTAATTCTGCTCCCATGCCATCAACCTCACTGGAAACCTTCAGACTATCTTTAGTCAGACTTTACTGCATTTTATCTTGCACTAAATTATATTCCCTTTATCCTGTTTCTGTACACTCAGGGCGGCTTGATTGAAATCATGTATAGTCTTCCACTGACGTTATAGCACGAAATAAAAAAGCTGTTCACTGTATCTCAAGAAGAAACCAGAATGAGATAAGGAGTCCCACCATTTTGAGGTTCAGGAAAAGAATTGTTGGTACTCAATAATAAACTAAACTATGTCTTCTGATCTTACATTTCCTGTAGTCATTAACACCAGACCAGCCATGGCCATGATGGAATGCATGGCGCAGGAGGAGTGTCTTCAGCAATTCAGATCCAGGAATCCAGTTCATACCACCCCTTCCCCACAACCCTTAATCAGCTGCCCCCCTCCTCCTGCCTGCAACCTACTGCATGACACACAAAAGCATTCAGATCCTGTGATTCTGGGCTTCCAGACATTCAGCAGACATAGTGTAGAAGCATTAAGGCACAGGAAGAGCATTTTTAGAATGCTGTATCCAAGGGAACAGCTAGTCAGTCATACTGCACAGAAACAGGCCCTTCAGCCCAACCCGTGCATGCTGACCAAAATGCCACAGCTACACTAATCCCATTTGCCTGTCTTTGGCCCAATTCCCTCCAAACTTAAGTGAGGCCACACGCAAACTGGAGGAACAGTACCTCATATGTCACTTGTCACATTGTCATATGTAGCTTCCAACTCAGCGGTATGAATGTTAAATTCTCTAATTTTAGGTAACATACAAACATTCCCTTCCTCCATTAAAAGGTGGTTAACCAATTTCACAGCTCACAACGATGTATCCCTCGGGATCACACCGTCCCTGTCCAACAATTGGCCTATCAGGGAACCACCCTGCCTGAGATCATGATTTGCCAACTCTGATTTGTCCTGGTCTTTTCTTGCTTCCAGTTCCCACCCCCCCTACATTGAATCTGAAGAAGGGTCCCAACATGAAACGTCACCGATCCATTTTCTCCAGAGATGCTGCCTGATCTGCTGAGTTACTCCAGAATTTTGTGTCTATTCCTCTAAACCTTTCCCATCAACATACCTGTCCAAATGTCTTTTAAATGGTGTTATAGTACCTGCCTCAACTATCTCCTCGGACAGCCTATTTCATATACCCACCTCTCTCTATGTGGAAAAAGTTGCCCCTCAGGTCCCTTTTAAATCTTCCCCCTCACCTTAAACCGATGTCCTCCCCTTCTCTGGTTTACTGACATTTATTCCTTGGAGCGCAGGAAGATGAGGGATGATCTTACAGAGGTGTACACAATCATGAGAGGAATAGATCAGGTAAATGCACAAACTCCTTTGTTCAGAGTAGAGGAATCAAGAACCAGAAGATATAGGTTTTATGCAAGGGGGGGAAAGATTTAATAGGAGCCTGAGGGGTAACTTTTTTTTAACACAAAGGGCGACGGGTGTATGGAACGAGCTACCAGAGAAGGTAGTTGAGGCAAGTACCAACATAACATTCAAGAAACATTTGGACAGATACCTGGATAGGAAAACTTAGAGGGTTATGGGCCAAGCACAGGCAGGTGGGACTAGTATAGATGGGGTATGTTGGTTGGCATGGGCAAGTGTACCGAAGGACCTGTTTTCACTCTGTATGACTCCATGACCAAGCGTTGCTGTGGGCCTGTTTTATCTGCCCTGTAGCATAATTGCTGACGTCGAGAAGATACTTGATAAATGAAGCGTGTTTAATACTGTGCTAAAGCTGCCATAAGATGGACTACTCCTTTGCAGTAAAATAAACACATCCGATGTTTAATTTACAGCAATTATACTTCCTTAGATTGGCAGTTGTCGTTCATGAATGGCTGGCACTAACCCAGTGTCGGAGAGACCAGCAGGAAATAGCTTTCTTTCTTTCAGTTTCCTCTACATTCATGAAAATTGATTGGAATCTCTGACATTTGATAGATAAAGCAATTTATTAAATTGGTCATTTTAAAACTAGATTCGGGAAAACATTTGCACTGAAATGATTTCGTTTCACCTTTAAATTCTGAAAGTGCTATCTGAAACATTGCTGTCACAATAACAAGCAAGTTCACTCTGTGTTATTTATGCAAAAGTACAGCAGCTTCAGGGAGGGGCTGATTCAAGGTTCAATCAAACAGCTGCTTCTGCATTGTGCCATCCAGAAATGCACTCAGCAGGATCATTGGTGCACTTCTACACTGGATACAAACTAAACTGAGCAGAGTTAGGGCAGGTAGACACAAAATGCTGGAGTAACTCAGCAGGACAGGCAGCATCTCTGGAGAGAAGGAATGGGTGACGTTTCGGGTCGAGACCCTTCTTCAGGCAGGTTAATTCAAGTCTACAAACCATCTTCCTGCTGAAAGTGTTAAATACATCCATTGGCACTGAAAATCATTGCAAGTGCGGAATCTCATTTCTGCAGGTTTTAATTATTGTCAGTGATTGAAACAAGATTTGACACATGTTAGCAAAAACCCTTATACTTCTTAATTCAATATTTGGTTCCCCTGGTTTCTATAGCTGATTAGCATTGAATTTACCCAGTCTGAGTACATTGCATTTGCAACATTTGCACTCGTAACTTCAGTCAATCGGTGTGATTGGAAACACACAGATGCGTGTTCAGTTTGGTTTAGTTTAGAGACACAGCACGGAAACAAGCCCTTCAGCCCACCGAGTCCGCGCCGACCAGTGATCCCCGCACACACTAACAGTATCCTCCACACACTAGGGATAATTTTACAATTTTAACAAGCCAATTTGCATACAAACCTGTACGTCTTTGGAGTGTAGGAGGAAACCGGAGCACCCGGAGAAAACCCACATGGTCACAAGGAAAACATACAAACTCCGCGCAGACAGCACCTGTAGTCAGGTTCGAACCTGGGTCTCTGGCGCCGTGAGGCAGCACCGCTGCGCCACGGCGAAGCCCTACTCACTCCAGTCCTGAACACAGGATTCTACACCAACATGTGTGAGTTGCGGAAGATATTATCAAAGTACCCTGATGCATTAAAGTATGCTTTTTGAAGAGTAAACCCCTGGCTTTCGAATGTAAAGAGTTCTTGCAAATAAAGTGAATGCATTGATCCCAATTTAACGGAGATTGTTTTCCCAACTTGTAAAGAGATACAGTCTGAATCTACACCCATTTAACAATCCCTTCCATCATTCAAAACCAAGTCCTGCTACCATGGTGCATAAGTATTGAACACTCACATGCACTTTTGGGGTTGGAGGAAGGCCATTACTAACAGGTTTCTGTAAGGAAAGAGAAAGAAACAAAGTAAGTACAAAAGTGAGTAAGTAGGAGCCACTTCCTGACAGCACAATCACACAGATAGAATACAACAGGGGGGAGAACCTTCAGTGAGCACCTTCTTTAATATTGCTTTCAATTTTAAAACTAGAGGGCATAGGTGTTAAGTTGAGAGGAGAGACCTTTTTCTTTGGAGTGTTGGAGTCGGGGGGGGGGGGGGGGAGATATGGTTAAGATATGGAGGGCCATAGACAAAGTGAATGGCCAGGGTAGAGGATTCTAAAACTAGAGGGCAAAGGCTTAAGGTAAGAGGGGAGAGATTTAAGAGGGACCTCAGGGCAACTTTTTCACTCAGAGGGTGGTCTGTATCTGGAATGAGCTGCCAGATGAAGCTATAGAAGTGGAAACAATTATTACATATAAAAGACATTTGAACAGATATATGGATAGGAAGGGTTTAGAGGGTCATGGGTAAAATGCAGGAAAATGAAACCAGCCCAATTTATCAACTTGGTCGGCATGGACTAGATGGGCCAAAGGAACTGCTTCCATGCTGTACTGCTGTATGATTCCATTGTCCAGGAACACATTAATCGATATTCAGATTTAGCTGCAACTGAACATCAATGCATCAACTGACAAACTTTAGACTAGAGATACAGTGTGGAAAGTGGCCCTTCAGCCCACCAAGTCCACACCGACCAGCGATCCCTGTACAATAGCACTATCCTACACACTAGGGACAATTAACAATTTTACCGAAATCAATTAACCTACTGGCTAACACTCTGGATAATGGTATTAAAGACGTGTTAAATAATGCACATTTATAAATCTCATGCGCTCAGGGAGTCAGACAAAAGTCAGCTCCATTTACGACTGAGTCCAAAGTAAACTCTTCACCTATTTCCTTGCTCTGTCTGCAGGCTTTGACACAAGTCGACAAGAGATGAGAACAATGGATAATAAAAGTCAAAGCAAAGAACTACTCAGCATGACCAAAGCACCTGACAGAGTCACCCTGGGTGCCTTGCAAAGTCCCCCCTCCTCCCCCCCCATCCATGTGAATATCCGGTGGCCGATGTCTGATCTGGGAGAACTGTTCCTTAGATAAAACAAGGAACAGGACGATAGAGCTGTACACCGTATCTTACCACCAAAGCGAACACCCCTGCACTCATGTTGGAGTTTGGCGATTTACTTTAATTTATTAAACTTGTTTATTGTATTATCTATGAGTACTGGGTTTACAGAATTGTTACGGTGTTGCAAGTAGGAATTTCATTGTTCCATTGTTGGTACATATGATGAGAATTAAACGTTCTCAATAGTGCATCATGGTCAGCTTATAGACAGGAAAAAAAGTCAACTTGTCTCCACATGCATCTTTACGAAGCATCACTTACTAAAAATGTACAGGCTACATAGCACGTACCATTCAGCACAGCAATTTCACTGTGTATTTACATATTATTCTTTTAAACTAGGTTATTTTCACCATCTAATCTTCAAAATAGCCAAAGGTCAACCAGAGAGTGGTCCTGACTTACCATCTACCTCATTAGAGACCTTCAAACTATCTTTCATCGGACTTTATCTTACATTAAACGTTATACCCATAATCCTGTATCTGTACACTGTGGACGGCTTGATTGTAATCATGTCTAGCCTTTCCGCTGACTGGATAACACGCAACAAAAACGCTTTTCACTGTACCTCAGTACAAGTGACAATAATAAACTAAGCTAAACTAGGGTTATGGGTGTGACTCTTAAACTGACCCAATCGTCACTGTGTAAGTTGGCAACTGATGATCAGTCTGACGCATTTCACAAAGGGGTTATCTACAGGCGAGGAACATTCCCATCTTATATGGCAAACTACAGAAATGTTGATGAACAAAACACTATGCGTAGTGTTATAGATTTTAGAGACACAGCATGGAAACAGCCCCTTTGTCCCCCCCGGTCCACGCCAACTATCGATCACCCACTCACGCTCGTTTCTCATCCACTCTCTACATATTATGGGCAATTTACAGAGGCCAATTAGCCTACAAACCTGCACGTCTTTGGGATGTGGGAGAAAACTGGAGCACCCAGAGGAAACCCACACGGTCACAGGGAGAACGTGCAAACTCCACAGACAGACAGCACCCGAGCTCAGGGTCAAACCTGGGTCTTTGGCGCTGTGAGGCAGTGGCACTACCAGCTGTGCCACTGTGCCAACTAACCACAGCAACGAGCAAGAGTCAACTGTGTAATCCAAAGGCAGAAACAAATATCAGAAAAAGGAACGGGAGGGTAAAGTTCATATGCCAATTTTGGCAAAATACTAAACACTGAAGTTGTGTACATAATATTGGTCATTGTCTGGATCATTCTTTCACTAGTGCAGAAATACAGCCAGGTTCAGGGACAGTTTCTTCCTAGATGTTATACGGCAACTGACCCATCCTATCACCAACTGGAGAGCGGTCCTGACCTACAATCTCCAACATTTGAGACCCTCGGACTATCTTTAATTGAACTTTACTGGACTTTATCTTGCGCTATTCCCTTCACCCTTATCTGTAGAGTTTAGCTTAGTTTATTGTCACGTGTACTGAGGTACAGTGTAAAGCTTACATTACATGCTAACCAGTCAGCAGAAAGACAATACATGATTACAATTGAGCCATCCACAGTGTACAGATACATTATAAAGGGCAAGATAATGTTTAGTACAAGATAAATAGTCCAGTAATGTCTGATTAAAGATAGTCTGAGGGTCTCCAATGAGGTAGATGGGAGGTCAGGACCGCTCTCTATTTGGTGCCTGGATGGTTCAGTTGCCTGATGACAGATGAGAAGAAACTGTCACTAACTCTGGAGATCTGTGTTTTCACACATCTGTACCTCTTGCCTGATGGGAGAAGGGAGAAGAGGGACTTGTCCTTGATTATGCTGGTGGCCTTGCCAAGGCAGCGTGAGATGTACTGTGGATGGAGTCAATGGAAGGGAGGTTGGTTTGCGTGATGATCTGGGCTACATTCACAACTCTCTGCACCATGGATGGCATGATGGTAATCATGCTTTACGCTGACTAGATAGCTATACCGCTTTACCCTGACTGGATAGTATGCAACAAAAAGCTTTTAACTGTACATGTGACAATAAATAAACCAAACTAAAAGAATGTATAACTGCAATTGCTCTCCAGCCGTGGGGATGGACAGCTGCTGTTATTGTACACTGTAGGCGTTACCACGCAGAGGTACTCACTGGGAGGTCCTTCTTGTCCTTCCTGGGAGGGAGCCCCGGCGGGTAACTGCTTCTGTTTTCGTTCTGCTGCTGGGGGCTGTTGTCCTTCTCCCCATTCACCTGCGTGGAGTTCACTCCGTTCGCTGCACAGAAAAATACAGACTTTCCATCAGCATCAACGTCATGCCCAAAATTTATATGTCCTGATGCTTCGACCGCAAACAGCCAAAAATATAGCCAAGCTAACTGAGATGTGTAACGAGGGGTGATCATATACTGGCATGTACTGAGGGGTGATCTTACAGAGTTGTATAAAGTCATGAGGGGAATAAGGTGAATGCACAGAGTGTTTTAGCCAGAGTAGGGGAATCAAGAACCAGAGGACATAGGTTTAAGGAGAGAGGGGAAAGATTTAATGGGAAACTGAGGAGCAACTTTTTCCAGAGGGTGGTGGATGTATGGAACAAGCTGCTAGAGGAGGTAGTTGAGGCAGGTACAGTGACAAGGTACAGCACTTGACAAGCATTTGGACAGGTACATGGATAGGAAAGGTTTAGAGGGATATGGGCAAAATGCGAATAAGTGGGACTAGAGTAGATGGGGCATATTGTTCAACATGTTGGGTTGAAGAGCCTGTTTCTGTGCTGGATGACTCTGTGATGGTGATTCACGGGGGCAACAGTAGCAAAGCCACATTTCTGGCCTGCACAGACATGCTGAGCCCTCCGCTCACTAACATCCTCCAAGAAGGTAGCCTGCAACAGGTTTACAGTTTACTTTCAAGGAACCTTGCATAAATCCATGTTGAGACAGATCTTCAGCAGCTACACTTCACGTGCAGATGCCAGACCCACAACTGCCATGATTAAGGTAACCAAGAACAGTTCAGATCTTTGCCAACTTGGCCACAGTTTATATTTCCCCAATCAGGATCTCAGGGTCCAATCTCACAGCAGGCGACCCATGCAGTCAGCTGACAGGCATCCATTGGGTGAAACATGCAGCTGCGCATTCAGTGTTACATGGCACGGAAAGTAACAATGCAGAGGCAGCAAAGCAACGGATGAATGCGCCAGCCGCTTCTGTGTTGAACCGACGGTTCAAATGAAGCGAAGTACAATGACCGGTGGCGTCTTGTTCCCAATGTCCATACCTTCATTTCACCGTCAAACAAATACCACTAATTTCTCCAACACAGGAAGATGCAAGGTTGTGACCAACAATATCATACTTTAAGGCAGTGCTTTATTGTGACGGTGCGGCCTAACGACGCCACTAAAAAGTTCAACGTCGTTATTTTAAGCCACATTACACGTATGTGCAGGAAGGAACCACAGATGCTAGTTTATACCGAAGATAGACACAAAATGCTGGAGCAACTCAGCGGGTCAGGCAGCGTCTCTGGAGAAAAGTAGGTGACGTTTCGGGTCTGAAGAAGGGTTCCAACCTGAATCGTCACCTATTCCTTTTCTCCAGAGATGTTGCCTGATCCACTGAGTTACTCCAGCTTTTTGTGTCTATTCACGTTACACGTATGTTTATTGAAAATAAATACCAATACTTTGTCTAAAAAAAAAGCACTGCTTTAAGGCATAAGAAAATGTAAACATGTAACTTCAAAAGACAATGCTTCTGAGTGTCTGTTATAAACATAAGGACAAAAGGAAGAAGAGGCTACCAATTTAAACATCTTTTGGTTTCAAATGTTGAAAAATGGGTCTGTTTGGATTTATATTTATGACATGATTCATTAAATCATAAAAGATAATCAGAATAATTTTGTGCCTTAGAATTTTTTTATTTTTTTTTCCCCTGACGATATTTCCCTCAGATAAAGCACAGATTTTTGGTCGTGGAAAGGTTGTAATATGCACGTACTTTGCCAGATAACATTGTCAGTCGTAAAGACTTTACTGTATTCCAGCCCTCCCATCCATCACGTTCAAACTCCTTCAATGCCGCAACAATTCCCTCCTCTCTACACTTCAATCTCCAGCCCACAATCCTCCCAGAAGTGTGTAATCCTCCATGTAATCGTGCATCATCCCCTTCACTCCAATACTGCCATGTGCTTGCAATCCTCACTTCTGAAATTCTGAATCCGCCTGACTCTCTTCCTTTAGGGCAGTAAAACTCACCATTTCACCACTCACCATTTCACTCACCACTGTTAGATACCCAAACTATAGAACAGTGCAGCCCTATGGCCCACAATGTTTGTGCCAAACATGATACCCAGTTAAACTAATCTCCTCTGCGTGCACGTGATCCATATCCCGCCACTCCCTGCATATCCATGTGCCCATCGTAATGCCTCTTAAACACCACCATCATATCTGCCTCCATCACCACCCTGGCAGCCTGTTCCAGGCACCCACCACTCTCTGTGTAAAAAAAAACTTCCCACACATCTCCTTTAAACGTTGCCCCTCTCACCTTAAAGCTATGTATACTAGTATTGGACATTTCCACCCTTGGAATAAGGTTCAGACTTTCTACTCGATCTATAACTCTCATCATTTTATATAATTCTATCAGGTCTCCCCTCAACCTCCAACGTTCCAGAGGAAACAGTCGAAGTGTGTCCAAACTTTCTTTATAGCTAATATCTTCTCATCCAGGCAGCATTCGGGTAAACCTCCTCTGCACCCTCTCCAAAGCCTCACAACCTGGGGCGACCACAACTGCAAGCAACTCCAAATTCAGCCTAACAAAAGTCCTATACAGCCGCAACTTGACTTCTTAGCTTATAGTAAATGAAGGCAAGCATACCATATTCCTTCTTTACCACTCTATTTACCAATTTTACCATTTTCAGGGAGCTATGGACCTGGACATATTGGAACACCTTAAATTTTGAGTGAGTGCACTTCACTGATGTTCCTTGGATGGAAGGAATTCACGGGAATGCAGCTACAACTTGCCGTCTCAATTCTGATACTATATATTTGAGCCCAATATATCCTGACCCAAATAATACATAGTTGTACCACCACAGTATTGGATCAAATGTAATGAAAGATCACTTTGTTTACATAATGGGGAGCCAAGGGCAGCTCTCAGCATTGCTAAGAGCTGTCCATAGCTCCCCATTGGCCTTCATAGTCGGGGCCTTGGCTATGACAGCCAGGAAGTCATGATGCAGCAGTGTAGGTCTTTGGCTAGGCTGCATTTGGAGTACTGCATGCAGTTCTGGTCGCAACAAAAGCTTTTCACGGTACCTCAGCACATGTGACAAATTAAACTCAAACTCAAACCTTTACTGGAAGGATGTGAGGCTTTGGAGAGGGTACAGAGGAGGTTTACCCGAATGCTGCATGGATTTGAGGATAAAAGCTACAAGGAGAGGTTGGACACACTTCGATTGTTTTCTCTGGTAGAATTATGTTTGATGTTTTCTTGGGGAGACCTGACAGAAGCGTATTAAATTAGGAGAGGCAGAGATAGGGTAGACAGTCAGAACCTTAATCCTAGGGTGGAAATGACAAATACTAGAGGGCATAGCATTAAGGTGAGAGGGGCAAGGGGTAAGGTGAAAGTTCAAAAGAGATGTGCGGGGCAAGTTTTTTCTGCTCTATGCTTAGTCTGTAGCTCGAGGAGAGGAGAAAACAACAAACATAATTCAAGCCACCATATTGCTATTAAAACAAGTACCAGGACACTTGTCTGGTTTCTAAATACAAGATTCCCAAAAGTAGATGATTTTGCATTGTTAATACTGAATGGGGAAACAAGTTGTGGGTTATTCCAACATTACCAAATTGTGTGTTCTATATTTACACCAAATAAAAAGGATGCAAGGAACTGCAGACGGTGGTTTACAAAAAAAATACACAATGTGCCGGCGCTTTGTGTCTTTTATTTCCCCCAAAGTAAAAGGAGCTTTGATATGATGGGAAGGATGATGGAAACTAGGCTGGAGAGAAAATGTTTCAGCTGGATCTAGCCATGTTACATGAAGATGAACAGCTGGCGTATTTGCCATTACTTTGCAGAGAGGTGGTAATGGGAAATGCCTTACTCTCACCACCCCTATCATGTAAATCTTCCAGCCACCTCCTGAAGAGCTTAAAGGCTCCTGTATACTCCTCTGCGTCACTCGAGCTCTCGTGGTACTTGCTGTCATTACCTAGGGCAGAGTTCCTGGTATAACTGCTGTTGGGAGGCAACCGGGGAGGTGGGGGCCGCGGTGGTACTTGTCCACTCGGCCGTGCGGGGCTGTCGAGCGGACACCTCTTGATGGTCCCTTGGTTCTCCTCTTCGGTATATCTGCTCTCCTGTGGTATGTAGATAGACTTTGGCTGAATAGAAGGAAAGGAAAACATTTGTTTCAGTTAAAATCCTTTATGGTGCTGCCAGCTAGTTGAGTTTTGTTGCAATTATAACAATCCAGACATTACCTGGCTGATGTGTTTGGACGGTAGACACCCGAAACATTCCTTTTCTCAGAGATGCTGCCTGTCCCACTGAGTTACTCCAGCATTTTGTGTCTACATTCGATTTAAACCAGCATCTGCAGTTCTTTCCTACACATGATGTGTTTGGACTCTCCCTTAAGACTATAGTAAACGATATGGCCAGTAGGGACTGAGCCACTATAATTAACTATGTGTGGGAAGGAACTGCAGATGCTGGTTTACACCAAAGATAGACACAAAATACTGGAGTAACTCAGCAGGTCAGGCATCATCTCTGGAGAAAACGAATAGGTGACATATCGGGTCAAGACCCTTCTTCAGACTGATAGTCAGGGGAGAGGGAAACTAGAGGTATGAAAAGGTACAGAACAAACTCTCTCTCCATCCCTCCCCTACCCTAGTCATCTTGCTAATTTCACTGTTCATATCCCTTCGTTATCACCTCCCCCACATCCAACAATGAACCATTGTGGGCTCCTTAGCCGTCCGTGCTGGCTGTGATTTGTTCGGTACCTTTTCATACCTCTAGTTACCATCTCCCGACTCTCAGCCTGAAGAAGGGTCTAGACCCAAAACGTCACCTTTTCTCCAGAGATGCTGCCTGACCCGCTGAGTTATTCCAGCATTTTATGTACAATTAATTTGTTTCTTGCATCCATAGATGTTTGTAACAAGCAATATATCTTTCAGTAATGGACCTCTGAAATTACAACTAAACTGCAACTAAACCAGCATTAACATTGCACAGAGCAAAACAGTCCTTCACAGTTGAAACCGTGGTCAGTGGTTCTTTATTGTCCCATGTACATAGGTGCAGTGAAATTCCTTTCTTGCTTACAGTTCAGTAAAGTATTGCCATACCGAAGCACAATCTCTGATCAGCACAGAGTGTATAGAAATAGCCAACTGTGACCACACGCATGAGTGGCCAGGCTTTGGTGGATTTGCTGGATTAATGTTCGCCAGAGATGTTGCCTGACTCACTGTGTTACTCCAGCACTTTGTGCCCATCACTGTTTCTTGTTTCACATAGAATGCAAAAGTGACAATAAAAGTCAACTTGAACCTATTATATTTGACAATGATTATCTCGGCCTTATTGCAAAGGCGAGTTGTAGGGTGAGGATGGATAGTCAACTATTTCTTCTAGCAGCTTGTTCCACACACTCACCACCCTGTATGTGTAAAGGTTGCCCCTCGGGTTCCTATTAAATGTTTCCCCCCTTAACCTTAAACCTATGTCCTCTGGGTAAAAGACTGTACCTTCACCCTATCTATCCTTCACATGATACAATACACCTCTGTAAGATCATGCCTCATCCTTCTGCGCAACAAGGAATAAAGCCCTTGCCTGCCCAGTCTCTCCCTATAGCTCAGGCCCTCGAGTTCTGGCAACATTTTCATAAATCTGTAGAAACTGCAGAAATCTGTAGGAACTGTAGATGCTGATTAATACACAAAGTGATACACAAAGTGCTAGAGTAACTAAGACGGTCAGGCAGCATCTCTGAAGAACATGGAGACATTAGAAACGTCATTTGTCCATGTTCTCCAGAGATGCTGCCTGACGTGTTGAGTTACTCCACCACTTTATGTCTCCTCGTAAATCTTTTATGTAAAGGGCCTGTCCCACTTACGTGTCCTTGGCACGCAAATTACGCGACCGTGGTCGCGTTGAGCCGCGACGGTCCCGCGAAGGTCGAGCGCGATTTCATGCGTACGCACAGCCGTCTGGAGCGCGTGACGTCATTTGAAGATGGACACAAAGCTGGAGTAACTTAGCAGGACCAGCAGCATCTCTGGAGAGAAGCATTGGGTGACGTTTCGTGTCGAGACTCTTCTTCAGTCTGAAAAGGGTCTTGACCCAAAACGTCTCTCCAGAGATGTTGCCGGTCCCGCTGAGTTACTCCTGCATTTTTGTGTCTATCGTCAATTTTCTTGGCCCCGCTCTTTTTTTTTTTTTTTTTTTTTTTTTTCCGTAAATGTTTTTTTATTAGATTTTTAAACAAATGTACAATTTACAAGGAAGGGTAGAAAGCTCACACAATTTAAAAAACCATTTACACATAATTATCAAATTAAAATATTAACATTTTTATCTATAATATATTCAACCTCCTGCGGTGACCAGCGTTCACAGAAGGCCTCCACAGTCCCCGTGGACACCGCGTGTTCCCTCTCTAGGGACACGCGGGCACGGATGTAACCCCGGAAAAGGGGCAGGCAGCCAACCGCTGTGCGGCCATCGACCGCCCTCTGCCTGGACCCGCGAATGGCCATCTTGGCCAGGCCCAGGAGCAGTCCGACAGGGAGACCCCCTCCTCCCTCCCGACCCTCCCCCCTCTTTACCGGGTGCCCATAAATTAATAGCGTTGGACTAAAATGTAACCAAAACTTGAGGAGCAGCCCTTTCAAATACTCGAACAGGGGCTGCAACCTCTCGCACTCTATATACACGTGGAACACGGTCTCTTCCTCACCGCAGAAATGACAAGCAGGGGAAGAGTCCGTGAACCGGCTCAAGTACCTATTACAGGCCACGGCTTTGTGCAAAACTCTCCACCCCAGGTCCCCGATGTAAAGGGGAGGACTCCCTTGTAGAGATACCTCCACTGGGGACCGCTCCCCTCGTCAGGTGGTAACACGGACCGCCAGGGTGTGTCTGGACGGAAGACGAGGGCGAGGAAGTGGAGAGTGTGCAAGAGCAGCCTGTACAGTACTCGCCTCTCCGCGCCACGGAATGGCACACTGGGCATCTCAGAAAGGCGGCTCATGTTGCATGGGGCCGGCTCTCGGGGAGGGTCCCGGGCCATGGGCCCTATGAACAATTCCGACTGAGCGGGGGTAAGCTCGTCCGGAATCGCTCCATGCACACGCCTCTCCTCGATACCCACCGTCACAGCCACGACACCCCCCTCCCCCTGAGGAGCAGGGCCCTGGCTGAAGGTGACCAAATTCCTGGCCTTCAGGACTTCATGGTAAAAGCCAGGCAACTCCCGCCTAGCGCGTCGACTCATGCCCGCTACCGGGAGCCGGGAGCCCTCCTGAAGGCACCGCCCCGGACGGAAAAAGTACGTCGCCAGCACGTGCCATTTAGGAGGGTAGTCCAAGTAGACGTACCTCCGCAGGGTCCTGAGTCGGAGAGCCGCCACCTGGGTACAAATACAGACCAGCGCCTGACCACCCTCCTCCAACGGGAGACTCAGAACCCCAGCAGAGACCCAGTGGTTCCTCTCCCCCCAGAAGAAGTTGACCAATCTCCTCTGTAACATGGTTATAAAATAAGAGGATGGGACCATAGTGGCCATCCGGTACCACAGTAGAGAGGCCACCAGCTGGTTTATAACTATAGCCCTGCCCCGGTAAGAGAGCACACCAAGTAGGCCTGACCAACGTCCCAGCCGGGCGACCACTTTCGCCTCCAGCTCCTGCCAGTTCGCCGGCCACCCCTCCTCAGCGGGACTCAGGTAGACCCCCAGATAAAGGAGGTGCGTGGTACTCCACGCAAAACCTGCCATCTCCTCCGGCAGGGAGTCCACCTGCCACCCACCCATCAAGAGACCAGAACACTTCCCCCAGTTGATCCTGGCGGAGGATGCAGCCGAGAAAACCTGCTGGCACTCACGCATCCTCCGCAGGTCAACAGGGTCGGTGAACATCAGAAGGACATCATCGGCGTAGGCCGAGAGAACCACCTCCATCCCCGGCCCCGGTAAAGCCAGGCCTGTCAACCGCCTCCGGAGAAGGCACAGGAAAGGCTCGACACAGATGGAATACAGCTGGCCGGACATGGGACATCCCTGACGAACCCCCCTCCCAAAGGGAATGGGGCCAACAAAGAGCCGTTGACCTTAACAAGGCATTCTGCAGCAGTATATAACAGTCGGACCCAGGCCACAAAATGCGGTCCAAATCCGAACGCCTGCAGAGTCCCAAGAAGGTAGTCGTGCTCCACCCTGTCAAACGCCTTCTCCTGGTCGAGGGAGAGAAAGGCGACCGACTGACCAGCCCCCTGGGACAGATGGATCAGGTCCCGGAGCAGATGGATATTGTCCTGGATGGACCGGCCTGGGACTGTGTACGACTGGTCAGGGTGGATCACCTGGGACAGCACGGGACCCAGGCGATTCGCCAATGCCCTTGCAAAGACTTTATAGTCCGTGCTGAGGAGAGAGACCGGGCGCCAGTTCTTCAAAAGGCGAAGATCGCCCTTCTTGGGCAGCAGGACAACAACTGCCCTGCGCCAAGAGAAAGGCATCTCCCCGGTCGCCAGGCTCTCCCCCAGGACCTTCATATAGTCGCCCCCCAGGACATCCCAGAAGGCTCTAAGGTACTCCACAGTCAGCCCATCCAGCCCTGGAGACTTGCCCCTCCTAAGCTGGTGCAGGGCACCAGTCAACTCCTCCAGAGTTAGGGGATCATCCAGGTGTTCAGCCACATCATTGCACACTACGGGTAAGCCCTCCCACAGGACTTCTTGCGCCTCCCCACTCGATGTGCCAGCTGAGAACAGAGTCCTGTAGAAAGACCGAACCGAGGCACCAATGCTCTCTGGATCTGTGACAGAGGAGCCATCATCCGCAAGCAACTCTACAAGCTGCCTGCGGGCTCCTCGCCCCTTCTCCAGAGAAAAGAAAAAGGGGGAGGCGCGGTCCAGGTCGTGCAACATCTGGACCCGCGACCTCACATACGCACCCCGGGACCTCCTAAGCTGCAAGTCCCTCAGTGCTCCCTTCTTCTCCTGGTATTCCTCCCACTCACACGAAGCCCCCCCAGTCTGATCCAGATGAGCCTCCGAGTCGAGCAACTCTCTCTCAAGCCGTCCGATCTCGGATTCCCGCCCCTTGGTCGACCCCCTCGCATAGTCCTGGCAAAACTGACGGACGTAGACTTTCCCCACGTCCCACCACTGCCTTAGGGAAAGGAAACGCCCCTGCCTCTCTCTCCACCTCACCCAGAACTGCCTGAATGAATCCCGGAATCGGCAATCCTCCAACAGCTGGCTATTTAAATGCCAGTACGCGGACCCTGCCCGTGTGCGCGCTGGGATAAAGTCCACTCGCACCAGGCAATGGTCCGAGCATGGCGCCGGCTGCATGGAGGCTGCCGAAACACAAGAGACATAGGCCTTGGACACGTATAAATGATCAATACGGGACCCACCACCCTCAAACCTGTACGAGAAGGCGTTAGAGTCAGGATGGAAATTCCGCCAAGCATCTACCAGCTCAAAAGAGTCCACCATCTCCCTCAAAGTCTTCACTGCTCCCGGGTCACGCTGAACGCCAGAGCGATCTCTTGTCTCAAGGGCACAATTAAAATCTCCCCCAAGGAAAACACACTCCCCACGGTCAATAGTATTCAACAACGTGGTCACTTCCCCTGTTAAGCGCGTCTGCATTGCGCCGATCTTGGGGGCGTACACATTAACGAAGTGTAATGGCACACCATCCAAGCGCACGGCCAGATACAGCAAACGGCCTGGTACAACCTCCTGCACTTTGAGGATCTCCGGCTGGAAAGACGGGGCCAACAGGAAGGCTACTCCACTCGATTTGGAGCTGAGATGACTCATATAGACCCCCCCTTCCCACTCCAGGAGCCATGTGGGTTCATCACTAGCCACAGTGTGTGTTTCCTGCAGGAAGCTCACCGCATATCTCCCGTCTCTGAGCACTGAGAGATGGTGAAACCTACGGAGAGACCCCCTGCCCCCATTGATATTAAGGCTGGCTATAGTGAGCTTCATTTTGAAAGTACACTTGATCTTTTACCCGTCCCCGGTGATGGATTGGAGCCGCCCCTACCCTTCTTCCCTCTCTTTAGGGCCTTAAAAAGCTCTTGGAACTGGCGCCTCTCATTTCTTACTAGCCCCGCCTCATTCCCCTTCTTCTGAAGGATGGCATGAATGGACTGCATGGGCGCCATCAGGTCCGACCAGCGGTCGACAGCCAACTCCACCTTGTTCCTACTCCCTCTAGTGTCCTTTAAGAACTTCCGAAGTTCCCAGACTTCGACAAGTTGAGACACGGGGCCGCGGGTGGAGCAGTCCGTCAACTCATTGTCGATGGACTCCGGGTACCCCTCCTCCTCACACTCAATGTCCGAGCCCGAGTCCAGATGGTTACTACTCTCAGCCGCCTCGCTCACCCCTCCCTGTGAGGTGGGCATTCCAGCCACATCACACAGTCCCTCCTCTGTCACCATCCCACCCCCAGGATCAGTGACAGGGGCAGGTACCGGTGCCTCTGACCGCGGCAAGCTTTCTGACAGTTGGCCAGTCTCCTGCACGCTCCCATCGCCCTCTGTAACCAGATTGGGAACAGTGAACTCAGAGCAAGTCTCCGGGCCTTGCTGTAAGCGGGTCTGTCTGGAGTCCGACCTAAGGACACGATCCAAAACGATCTTGCCCTCCTCCGCACCCAGGGTATCCGCCCCTGCACCGTCACCCAGAGAGTCCCCGTCCCCCACCACCAGGTGAATCACCCCACTGTGTCCCTCAGGGGCCGATGTTACTGGAGTCTCCCCTGCTCCCTCAACCAGTGGGGCATTACACCCCTCAACTGGGCTTGTAGCCTCAACGGGGAGCTCATGTTGGGGACCCATCCCCTCACCCAATTCCCCCCCTTCAGGCTGCCCCTGGTCATCCACTAAGCTAACAGACATGTTTTCTGGGGGAACAGCCCCCAAGAGCAATATATCGCCACTCTCAGGTGGCCCCAGACCTACAGAGGCATCCTCCCCCTCAGAGGAAACTTGCCCTGGGTACCCCACCTCAACAGGAGGGGAAGGCTCCCCTTCAGGTTGCCCCTGAACTTCAGGGCCCTTCTCTGTATCGGACGACCCATGCCTCCTCCTCTTCGAACCACTGGCGTACGGTGGTACGGTGAGCTCCATTGCAGAAGCCTCTACCTCCACATTACCTTCTATCTCAGAGGCGAGCATGAAATTATCTGCTTCCTGGGGTCCCGCTTGGAGGTGATCATCTTCTAGGGGATCAGCCTGGAGATGTTTCTTCTTTTTATTGACTTTCCTCCCCTGCTGATGCTCCCAAACCTTCCCATCCACCCTACGCACTTCTCCGGCATCCACCGCCACAGGTACGGGACATGGGGGTGGTGGGGGGATAGGGGTTGGGGGTAGGGGAGTAAAGCTTTCCCGTGCCATCGTGGTGGAACTGGCAGCCCGGGTCCTGGGACAATTCTTGCGAAAATGCCCCACCTGTTTGCAACCGTGACAACGCACTTGGCCCGCATTCCAGAACACGCGATAGGAGAAATCATCCACCTCCACCTCAAAACTCCCCTCCGTGTCCATCCCCTTTGCCAACTGTATATACACGCGACGCTTGAACGTATATACATACTGCATCTCAGGATCGTCAAACCTGTACAACAGTTTGGTGAGCCCTGACCGCACCTCCCCCAGCTTCCTTACATGTGGGAGCAGGAGCGCATCCGGAACAAAAGTGGGAACATTGGACAGAATGACCGGCAAAACGGGACCCCCCCATGGGTCCACCGCCGCGAAAATCCCCCCTGCTGTTACCCCCCTTTCCAGAGCCAGAGCCACCGCCTGTTCAGTCTTTAGTATAACCACAACCTTCCCACTGACCACCGCGCCCGAGACTATGGCTTTCTTGCCAACAGTCTCACCCAACGCATCTAGAAAGGCCTTTAAGGGCAGGTTGCTCTTCATGTACATTTTTACACCATATGTGCGCCCCATCAACTCATGGCCCTCAGTCTCTGAGACTGCCGACCGCGCGACAGCTGCATAACTCTGAGGGGCCGCCATCTTTAGGGCGTGGCACAACACACAAAGTATCAGTAGTTTATATCCAAAGCAGTCTTTCTGCTGTTGCTGCACCTCCACTCTTTTGCAGCAGTTAAATAGTCCTGTGAAGGCTTTCTTGGCAAGCAACAGAAGCAGTCTCCTCCTGATAAGATAGGAAATGTCCATGCCAATCCTCCCCGTCGTAAAAAAATGGAGCTTCCTTATGCTTCTTCCTCAGGCCTCCGACTCCTCCCCGGCTTCAACGAAATCCAAGGCACTGTTGCCGTTCTTACCCAGCCCACCTGGACCGGGCAAGTCGGTGTAGGAGGGAGCTTTCCGATGTTACTGACCACAAACACCACTCTAGACTCAGCTCCCACTCGTTCAAGTGTAACTTGGCCTTCCGCCAGCCACTGCCGCTCCTACGACTTTACAGATACACGGACAAATCCTCCCTAATTAGAGGAATCCTTGAACAAAGAAAGTCTCTGCAGATCGACAAAGCTCTGAACTGCAAAGTCTGACTGCTTTTGTTTCTCCCCGCCAAACAAAACCTTCTGAAAAGTTCATCAAATCCTCCCCGCCAGCAGAACAGCTCCTCACCTGGCCCCGCTCTGGGAGTAGAAGTGGGGGCGGATTCGGAATGCAACGGCCGTGAGCCCCAGGCAGAGTTCGGTGATCGTTTGCCTGCTTCTGTTGAAGGTGAGATGTTGCGACGCGCCAGGGTCTTGGGCCTGTCCCACTTTGGCCGTCAGTTCCGCGACAGGCCGTTGGCGCGCGAAGATTTCATTTACTACAAAAATTTCGGAGCCCCGCGCGATGTGGCTACATACCCCTCCGCGCTTCTAAGTGGGACCGGCCCCGTGCGGCCATACGATGCCCGTGTGCCTCAACGCGACCACGAGGTCGTATAATTTGCCTGCCAAGGACACGTAAATGGGACAGGCCCTTAAGTGTCTTACAAAGGTCAAGGTTGTTACTGATATACCACTAGGGGTCAGCATCGTCCATTTAACAACTTACATTTAAATTTCCATTAAAATACATAACTGTCAGAACACCACGGTACACAAAAATGCTGGAGAAACTCAGCGGGTGCAGCAGCATCTATGGAGCAAAGGAAATAGGCAACGTTTCGGGCCGAAACCCTTCTTCAGACTGATGGGGGGTGGGGAGAAGAAAGGAAAAAAGGAAAAAAGGCGGAGGAGGAGCCCGAGGGTTGGGGGAGGGGAGGAGACAACCAGAGGGCTGATGAAGGGGAGGGGGACAGCAAGGGCTAGCAGAATTGGGAGAATTCAATGTTCAAGCCCCCAGGATGTAGACTGCCCAAGCGGAATATGAGGTGCATTTCCTCCAATTTCCGGTGTTGCTCGCTGTGGCCATGGAGGAGACCCAGGACAGAGAGGTCAGATATGGAATGGGAGGGGGAGTTGATGTGCTGAGCCACCGGGAGGTCAGGTTGGTTATTGCGAACCGATCGGAGGTGTTCGGCGAAACGATCGCCAAGCCTCCGCTTGGTCTCACCGATGTAGATCAGCTGGCATCTAGAGCAGCGGATGCAATAGATGAGGTTGGAGGAGATGCAGGTGAACCTCTGTCGCATCTGGAACGACTGCTTAGGTCCTTGAATGGAGTCGAGGGGGGAGGTGAAGGGACAAGTGTTGCATCTCTTGCGGTTGCAAGGGAAAGTACCTGGGGAGGGGGTGGTACGGGAGGGAAGGGAAGAATTGACAAGGGAGTTACGGAGGGAGCGGTCTTTGCGGAAGGCAGACATGGGGGGAGATGGGAAGATGTGGCGAGTGGTGGGGTCACGTTGGAGGTGGCGAAACTGACGGAGGATCACTTGTTGTATGTGACGGCTGGTGGGGTGAAAGGTGAGGACTAGGGGGACTCTGCCCTTGTTGTGAGTGGGGGGATGGGGAGAGAGAGCAGTGTTGCGGGGTATGGCAGAGACTTTGGTGCGAGCCTCATCTATGGTGGAGGAGGGGAACCCCCGTTCCCTGAAGAATTAGTACATTTCGGATGCCCTGGTGTGGAACGCCTCATCCTGGGAGCAGATGCGGCGTAGACGGAGGAATTGGGAGTGGGGGATGGAGTCCTTACAGGAAGCAGGGTGGGAAGAAGTGTAGTCCAGATAGCCATGGGAGTCGGTAGGTTTGTAGTGGATGTCGGTAAGAAGTCTATCACCTGCGATGGAGATAGTGAGGTCAAGGAATGGTAGGGAAGTGTCGGAAATGGTCCAGGTGTATTTGAGTGCCGGATGGAAGTTGGTGGTGAAGCGGATGAAGTCAGTCAGTTGTGTGTGGATGCAGCATGTGGCACCAAAACAGTCATCGATGTAGCGGAGGTAGAGGTCGGGGATGGGGCCCTGGTACGCATTGAACAAGGATTGTTCTACGTACCCGACAAAGAGGCAGGCGTAGCTGGGCCCATGCGTGTGCCCATAGCTACGCCTTGTATTTGGAGGAAATGGGAGGTCAAATGAGAAGTTATTGAGGGTAAGGACCAGCTCCGCTAGGCGGAGGAGGGTGTCAGTGGCCGGGTATAGGTTGCTTCTTCGGTCGAGGAAAAACCTGAGGGCTTCGAGACCATCCTGGTGGGGGATGGAGGTGTACAATGACTGGACATCCATGGTGAAGATGAGGGGGTGAGGGCCTAGAGAGTGGAATGCGCGGAGACGACGGAGAGTGTCTGAGGTGTCTTGAACATAGGTAGGGAGGGATTTAACCAAGGGGGATAGGATGGAGTCGAGGTAGGTGGAGATGAGTTTGGTGGGGCACGAACAGGCAGAGACAATGGGTCTACCGGGACAGTCAGGTTTGTGGATTTTGGGGAGAAGGTAAAATCAGGCTGTGCGGGGCTGGGGAACGATGAGGTTGGAGGCTCGGTCGGGCAGGGCGTGGGAGTGGATGAAGTCGGTGATGGTCCTGGAGATGGTGGCCTGGTGCTCGTCAGTGGGGTCATGGTCCAGGGGTAAGTAGGAGGAGGTGTCCGAGAGTTGGCGTGTGGCCTCAGCTTTGTAGAGATCGACGCGCCAGACTACCACGGCACCTCCCTTGTCGGCGGGTTTGATAACCCAATCTAGGTTGTTGCGGAGTGAGTCGATGGCAGTGCGTTCGGGGGGGAGAGATTGGAGTGAGACAGGGGAGTGGAGAAGTTGAGGCGGTTGATGTCACGGCGGCAGTTTTTGATGAAGAGTTCTAAAGCCGGAAGGCTACGAGGGGGGTTCCACGAGGAGGGGGTGCGTTGGAGACGGGAAAAGGAGTCATCAGTGGGGGGCGAGGACTCCTTCCCATGGAAGTGAGCTGTGAGGCGGAGGCGACGGTAGAAGCGTTCCAAGTCATGGAGGGCGCGGAACTCATTGAGGTGGGGACGGAGGGGGACAAAGGTAAGACCTCTGCTGAGGACAGACCGTTCGATGTCGGAGAGGGGGCTGGTGAACACCCGGCAGGGATGAGGGTTGGGGCCGGAGGAAGGCAGGTGGGTGGAATGGGGACGAGGCGATGTGTGGTGGGGGGGTGGTGGGTGGTCAGGGGGTGGGGTGGTGAGAGGGCTGTAGTGTGGGTGGGGAAGAGAAGGGGTCCCATAGTTGGAGAAGGATGGGGAAGAATCAATGGAACTAACACTGAGGTAACCAGGGCTAGGCAGACTAGCACTCGGACCTACATGCTGCACTGCGCGTGCATTTATAATGAGCTCTGCAGAATAAGTGACAACATTCAAATGCATCATTGGACATTAATCAGTGAGTTAATCCAATAATTTGTTTTTAAAGAGCCCCCTTTCACCCACCTCCCAGTCAACTTTTGTAAACCATCCCTGCTTCCAATAGTTTGAATTTTTTAAATGAATCAAAATAACTTTATTCAGGATAATAAATATGTATAAAACAAGAAATGTGTGAAATTCCGCCGACCTTCTTGTGTTAGTGTTATATTTGCTAGTGTTCCCAAAAAACATAATTATATTCGGCACCTTTGCCACTCATGTGGCCCCTGGGGTGATCAACCTTCCCTTGTTTGAGGGGCATCTCCACCACACACACTCTGCCCCGCAATGTCCAGCAGCAAAAGGAGCCTAGATTGTGGTCCTTTCCCACAGAGCCTTGGCGTTAGCTGCATCGAGCTTCAGTGCGTCCTCAGCACGTACTCCTATAGTCCAGAGTGGGGCAGTCAGCAACATTCCCTGACAGAGTTTAGCAACAATAACTTCCTTTGCAACTTGGGTTAATAAATCTTCATGTACGATGCTGATAGACAATATCTCTCAGCCATCACTCGTGGGTCAGTCTCCCTATTGCTCACTCACACCACACGTGATCCCAGCATTCCCCTTCACTCAGCACATGTGATCTCAGCATTCCCCTTCATTCCGTTGACCTTTGGTTCAAAATCCACTCTGCCCACAAATACAATTTTTGTTGCTTTTGAAATAACGCCAGTGCCTGCCCTCCTCTTCCACCCCACTGCATGGAAAACCGTTTTAGATTCCTCTCCTCACCAGCACCCACTGTATAAAATCACCGTGCGTATTGCTGCTTTCAATTACTCCACACACTCAAGCAATTGGAAAATGTGTACAACACCAATTATAATTCTTTATGAAAATTAAATTAAATGTATCTACAAGATCTAATCAACTATAGCAGCTGTGTTATTTAATAGAGAGCTCTGCTTGTTGCAAGTGCAGCTTTCTACCATGTGTGGTCAAATTTCATTCCTTCCCCCTCCCCTCTCTCTTTCCTTTATCCCCTCCCTCCCTCTTTGTCCATTGCGCACCCATTTCTCCCACTATCCCACCCTTCTTCTACCCTTTTCCACCCATATCCTTTCTTCTGGCTTTTGTATTTCACTCCTTCTCTCCTTATCTGACAACCTTTTAAGCCCTGTCCCACGGTATGATTTCATTCCAAGAGCTCTCCCGAGTTTTAAAAAAAACAACTCGTGGTAAGCACGGAGAATGAACGTAGCGGGTACGTCGGAGCTCGGGGATGTCTCTTAGCAGCTCGTAACGCTAACGGCAGGTACACGGGAAGACTCGCTAACGGCAGGTAAGCACGGGAAGACTCGTGAAGATTTTTCAACATGTTGAAAAATGTCCACAAGAGCCCCGAGTACCGACGAGTGGCCATTACCGTAAATCTCCGAGTTCGAATCAGGGCAAACTCGGGAGAACTCTTGGAATGAACTCGTACCGTGGGACAGGGCTATTAGTCTCCTTTTCACCTCCAGCCTTTGTCACTTACTCCATCCATCTGCCAACCACCCCCTCACCTGTATCCACATATCACTTGCCATGCTTTGTCCCGACCCTACCTCTCTTTTCCAGCTTTCTCCCCCCTACTCCTTCAGTCTGAAGAAGGGTCGCAACCCGAAAGGTCGCCTGTCCATTCCCTCCACAGATGCTGCTTGACCTGCTGAATTCCTCCAGCACTTATTGTTTTAAAGATAGGTTGTGATGGGTGACACACCATATTTGTACGTCACCAGCTTACCTTGGGAGGAAGAGGTGGTGGTACTCTGGGTTTCAATGTTGAACTAGAAATTCAAAAAATAAAACAAGTATTTATGCAAATGTTATGCAGCATTGTATTCAACATTCATAGATTTTACATGTCAAGTAGCTAAAGTGAAAATGAGCATTCACACTTGTATTAATCTCAATCTGGTTCCACCTGATAATGAAATCCACATTACAATGGACAAGTGACAAACTATTGTTGCAGCACAAAATGCTCATGTTCATTCAAGATTTTGCCCTGTACTTGCTTATCCCAAATGAAACACCAGACCCTCAACCACCTATGCTGAATCTACAAAAATTCTGAATCTTTGTTCAGATGCATTTTGCTTTTTCTTCCCTATAAAATGACCAAATAGCTGGGGGGGGGAGGGTTCTCTCATAAGCAGAAGCCTAAAATTTATTTTGTCAGTTTTAACAAATCTCCCCACTCCCACTTCCTCCACCTTTACAATAACAAAATGCATTTTGTCAAGAATCAGTTTTGGAAAAGTGCTTTCATCTTCCTTACAAAAAAGGCTCAAAATGCTTGATTAGCTCATCGAGTCATTGGGTCTGTGGAGAACATGGATAGGTGATGTATCGGGTTGGGACCCTTCTTCAGTTACTCCAGCACCGTATCTTTTTTAAAATTAAATTTGTTCTTGGGTGTTGCTGAGTTCCCGTGGTATTTATCGACAGGTTTCTTTAGTCAAATAATGACTCTTGTATTTATGATTGGTGAATTAGGCATTGCTTTTCCTACTATTCACATGTCCCAAATGAAGCCCAGCTGCACTGGTATAAATAAACACATTTGTTTCTCGGCTACAACCAAGAGAAGACTGTCTGCTGATTGTCAAATTTGGGGAAAAAAATAGGACAACCGAGATCCAGATTTAAATTGTAATGAATGATCTGGACAGATATATGGATTAGAAGGGTTTAGAGGGACATGGGCCAAATACGGGCAATGGGATTAGCACAGTATGGCAACTTGGTAGGCATGGACATGGGAGGCCGAAGGGCTTGTTCTCCATGCTGTTCAATGTAAAGTGATGCCTTCAAATCTGAGAGTTACATCTCTATCAAGCCAATTAATTATTGGGTAGCTTACAACCCAATAGTATGAACACCAAATTCTCCAATTTTAGGTAACACCCCTGCCCCACCTTTCCTGTGCCCCACGCATTACACCGACTATCCCGCCCCACCTTTTACCATTCCTCTCGCCCCTTTCCACCTATATCCCTTACAATAGACTTCACATTTCACTCCTCTTCTCTCCATCTGACACCCTTTTTTCTATTTTTTACCTCCAGCCTTTGACCACACATCTGCCAATTAAAAACCTCCCCCCCCACCTGAATCCACCTATCACTTGTCAGGCTTTGCCTAGCTCCCACCTCTTTTGCGGCTCCCCTACCCCGCCCCCCCTAACCTCTCCCCCCCCCCCCCCCCCCCACCACTCCACTCCAATCATTCTGAAGAAGGATCCAGGCCAGAAATGTCACCTGCCCATGTTCTCCAGAGATATTGCCTGACCCACTGAGTAACTCCAACACTTTGTATTTTGTTTTGTAAACCAGCATCTGCAGTTCCTGTGTCTAGTTAATTTGTCACCCGGTTGTTCGCAGAATGACCTACCTAACAATAAATCATTTATGATCCAAGATAATTTTTAATCAGTGAACAACATGACTTTATTTTCATCAATACCAAAATACTTTGTCAGTTTATTCCTAGCTGCTGATTTATGGGCATTTCCTATCCTACTGTCCCATTGCCTGTATTTGGCCCATGTCCCTCTAAAGCCTTCAAATCCATATATCTGTCCAGATAATTAATTACAATTTAAATCGCTGTCAATATAATTGTGATACTGGCATGCTTTATCATGTTATTCTTGTCTCATTTACTTTTCTACACAGCACAAGCATTCTGGAAGTTTTGAAAACTGAATTGACATTGCATTTTATGGAGGAAGATACTAACTTGTCTGACGAATCTGCTGGAATACTTTGAAGAAGTAAACAGCAGCAGGACAGACAAAGGAGAGTCAGTGGATGTTGTTTACCTAAATTTTCAGAAAGTCTTTGATAAGGTGCCACACCTGAGGCTGCTAAGAAAGATGAGCCCATGGTATCAAAGGGTAGAAGCTAGCATGGATAGCAGGTTGGCTGGATAGCAGAAGGCAAAGAGTGGCAATAAATGGGGCTGTTTCTGGTTGGATGCCAGTGACTAGCGGAGTTCTGCAGGGATAGGTGCTGGGGCCGCTACTATTCACGTTGTATATTAATTATTAGGATTAGAGGATTGAAGGCTGTGTGGCCAGGTTTGCAGATAATATGAAAATAGGTGGAGGGGCAAGTAGTGTAGAGAAAGCAGGGACTCTGCAGAAGGACTTGGACAAGTTGGGAAAGTTGGCAGAGAAGTGGCAGATGGAATATAGCGTAGCTAAGAGTAGAGTCATGATTTTGGTAGTAGGAATAAAGGCGTAGAGTATTTTCCAAATGGGGAGAGAATCCCAAAATCGGAGATGCAAAGGGACTTGGGAGTGCTGGTGCAGGATTCCCAAAACGTTAATTTGCAACTTGAATTGGCAGTAAAGAAGGCAAGAGCAATGCTAGCATTTATTTCAAGAGGGATAGAATACACAAACAGAGATATAATGCTGAGGCTCTATCAGGCGCAGGTCAGGCCGCATTTCGAGTATTGTGAGCAATTTTGGGCACCATACCCGAGGAAGGATGTGCTGGCTCTGGTGAGGGTCCAGGGGAGGTTTACAAGAATGATCCCAGGAATGAGTAGGTTAGCATATGATGAGCTTTTGACAGCACTGGGCCAGTACTCGCTGGAGTTTAGAAGAATGAGGGGGGAGCTCATTGAAACTTAATGGATAGTGAAAGGCTTGGATAGAGTGGATGTGGAGAGGATGTTTCCACTAGGACTAGAGGTTATAGCCTCAGAATTAAAGGACCTTCCTTTAAGAAGGAGATGAGGAGGAATTTCTTTAGTCAGAGGGTGGCAAATCTGTGGAATTCTTTGCCACAGAAAGCTGTGGAGGCCAAGTCAATGGATATTTTTAAGGCAGAGACATATAGATTCTTGATTAGTACAGGTGTCAGCAGTAATGAGGGGAAGGCAGGAGAATGGGGTTAGGAGGGAGAGAAAGATCAGCCATGATTGAATGGCGGAGCAGACTTGATAGGCCAAATGGACTAATTCTGCTCCTATCACTTATGACCTTGTCAACCTATTAATTCAGTTTTCAAGAGGCTGTTACAGAAACAATGTAAAGCAAACAGCAAAGTACATAAGGCCACCACACTATCAAAATGAAAAAAACACAGCCAAGCAAGGTGGTAATGAACCATTAATCTAACCAGACCATAGGTTTAGCTAGTTTGAATGTTCATTTTCAAATGCCACACAGAACTCAAAAGGGATCACTTCAAATTAGCCTCATACTTCCAGTCGAAGCAAAACCCAAGTCAGCTAAACTAGAACAAGAAAAGACTTACTGTTCAGATTCATCATCACCACCTTCATCATCTAAATGTGCCACGTGGCCCCTAAGGAGATGAACAAGGTACTTATGGCTCAGTGGATTTCAGTGGAAGCGCTTCAGCTAAAGTAGCAGAATTCTGGCATGCACTTGCTTTAGGGCTTGCTCTATATGCAGTCATTGTTGTATTTTATGTTTTTATTCATCTGACGGTCCTAGAAAGTTAAGACTTTCTACAAAATCATTTTGACAAGCTCTCAAGCAAACAGTTACCTTTTGGTCACAAGATGACATTTTTTTAACAAGTGGTGAAGAGGAATTTTCTATTTTTTTAAATGCAATAGAAGAAAAATTACCGCTGATGCAGTTCCTCCTCCACTGACTTGAGAAGACTCCTTTAAATTTTGGAAGACAGGGTTTATTTTAAACATGACAGAATAAACAGAATAAAAATATGCAGTTTTAAGATAAATATGAAGGAAACAATAATCACAGAAATCCACATGCTAAAATTGTACAGAATATGATAATGTAAATATATTTTGGAAACAAATAATGTTCAATGTTGCTCTTTACTGCTATATTGTTTACAGCCCTGTCCAGCAAAGATCTTGCGTTTAGGTTTATTATTATTAACACATATACCAAGGTACAGTGAAAAGCTTTGCTTTGCATGCTATCCAAACGGATCAGATATACCACACATAAATACATCAAGTCAAACTCAAACACAATAGGTAGAGCAAAAGGGAAGATAGCGGGTGCAGAACATAGTTCTCAACTTTGTAGCACATCAGTCATAGAGTCATACAGCACGGAAACAGGTCCTTAGGCCCAACTTGCCCATACCGATCAAGATGCCCCATCTACATTAGTGCCACATGCATGTGTTTGACCCATGTCATTTAAATCTTTAAACGTTTCCTATCCATAAACAAAAGCCAATGTGGTAGAGGGAAATCAGACAGGACCCTTTATGATTCACCTTTACCCCATTGAGGACATTGGACTTTGTCTATGGAACTGATGCGCTACTACGCTGAGAACTATATATTGCAGTCTGCAGCTTCCCCTCTGCTCTACCAATTGACTTTGAGTTTAACTTAGACAAAGAACAGATCTTAAACAGTGCTAACAATAACTATTTTACTGAGCCAATCAAATAAATACAATTTGTCAGTGCAGTCCAGGTTTGAATATTCAATAAATTAGCAGAATTTTATCAGAATGCTTCTTGGATTAGAGAGTATTAGCTATAAGGAGAGGATTGTTTTCTCTAGAGTGTTGGAGACTAAGAAGAGACCTGATAGAAGTATATAAAATAATGAGAGGCATAGATAGTCAAAATCTTTTTCACTGGGTGGAAAGCATCATAATTGCCTCCACCACCATGCCTGGCAGCCACGTTCCAGGCACATACCACCCTCCGTGTAAAAAATCTTGCCCCACACATATGCCCTCTAGCCTTTTCCAACCCTGGGAAAACAGTTCTGACTGATTACCCATCTATGCTTCTTATAATTTTATACACTTCCATGGACATGGATAATCCCATGGCAACATTTCACAAGCTGAAATTTTTTTTTTAAGACTTTTTTAAAAGTCATAGTCATACAGCAGGGAAACAGGTCCTTCGGCCCAACTTGCCCACACCAACCAAGATCGCCCATCCACACTTGTCCTACCTTTCCTCATTCCCCCCATATCCTTATAAACCTTTCCTATCTATGTACCTGTCCAAATTGCTTTGAAATGTTATTGGAGTACCTGGCTCAACTATCCCTGGCAGTTCGTCCCATAAAACCACTACCCACTGTATCAAAAAATTGTCCCTCACGTTTCTATTAAATCTTTCCCTCTCACTTTAAACCTATGCCCTCTGGTTCTTGATTCCCCCACCCTGAGTAAAAGAATCAATGCATTCACCCTATCTATTCCTCTGCTGATCTTACTACATCTCAATAAGATCACAAGTTTAGAGGTACAGCATGGAAACAGGCCCATCGTAGCCATGTCAACCATCGATCACCTATTCACACTTTTTCTATGTTATCCCACTTTCTCATCCACTCCCGAAAAACAAGGGGAATTTTACAGAGGCCAATTAACCTACAAACCCGCATGTCTTTGGGATGTGGGAAGAAACAAGAGGACCTGGAGGGTCCTCTTGTTTCTTCTCACAGGGAGAACGTGAAAATCCAAACAGACAGCAGCCGAGGTTAGGATCGAACATGGGTCTCTGGTGCTGTGAGGCAATGTCTGTGCCCGCTGCGCAATGGCGTTGTATAATTAAAGAATTTCAGTTCGCGGGAACTGCTCTGAGCGTGCGGGCCGACCGGACTTTGGAAATGGCGCCAAAACATGGCGACGCCTGCATGCGTAATATATACAAAACAAATTTCACTGTGCAGTTGCATATGTGACAAATAAAGCACCATTGAACCACTGTACAATATCCATTTTTAAAATTAATCTGGCATAACAATTCCAGTGCAAAAACTGAAAAGTAGAAGCAAATGTATATTGCTTACTTATTTCCACTAAAGAAATAACTGCCTTGGGGTCCTTGACCATATTCTAGCTGTAGATCCTGCAGTTAAAAGAAAACAGGTCAGGTAATTATGATTTACATCCATATTAATTACATAAACACAAAGTTGCCTGATACAGTTTTAACAAAGACAAACATTTATGGAGAAATGATTCTGTGCTAGACAAGAGAGAGTTGGGAAAAGATTGGTGAAGCAAGGAAACCAAATTACAAACTTTGAAGTTAGTGGAACAATTGATTGGCAAATATACTGCGATTGACTGGTTCGCTGTTCATGTACAATGGCTAAGATTAGACACATTAGTCTAGTGATTCACAAGTAAAAAATAATCAACCACACAAGGGAAATTTAGCAATGATTAGGGCAACTGATTGAGCGGAAGCACCATCAATTAACAAGATGCCTAATTCTCATCGATGAGAGCAACTTTTGCTATCAGCAAGACTCAAACTTTCACGAGCAGAACGATTTCCACTGCCTGCATTCTACAGGACATGGCTCATTTAATGATCAAGGAGGCTGCTTGCAGCATCTTGCTTCCTCCCCTCCATTAACAGGCTTCTGAGCAGTCCTTCCATAAGCTAGGGTACTGTCCGATTCACCTCTGTCCATTGCGGACATTGAACTTTGCCCATGAAACCGATGCACTACAATGCAGAGAACTATATTCTGCACTCTTCATCTTCCCCTTTGCTCTACCTATTATACTTGAGTTGGAACTGATTGTATTTGTGTATGGTATTATCTGGTCTGAATGGATATTAGCATGCAAAACAAAGCTATTCACTGTACCTCAGTACACGTGACAATAATAAACCTGAACTTTACAGTGGTGATAGATACAAAAAGCTGAATTAACACAGTGGGACAGGCAGCATCTCTGGAGAGAAGGAATGGGTGACGTTATTTTGCTTTATACCATGCTAATTTAGTATTTAGGTGGCTAACATGGAGGATTAAATGTTTAACTTTTCCTTTGAACTGCAATTGAATTATCATAAATTATCAATGCCCAGTCTATCACAGGTACTGACCTCCCCACCAACGAAGGGATCTACAGGAGGCACTGCCTCAAAAAGACAGCTAATAAAGCCCACACCACCCTGACCATGCTCTCATCTCACTACTACCATCAGTAAGAAGGTACAGAAGCCTGAAAACTGTGACCTCCAGGTTCAAGAACAGCTTCTTCCCAGCAACCATTGCACTGCACAACACTGACCTCAAATATGAGCATTTTGGTTACACTAGGGACATTGAGTTTTGCACTATTATTGGGGTTATTAATTTATTGAATGTTTATTTCATATTGTCTTTGTGTGTTGTTTTTACAGGCCTGTTATGCTGCTGCAAGTATTTGATTGTTCCGTTGTCGGCACATATGACAATTAAACACGCTCGACCTTTTGGTCATTTTTTTCAAAATGAATGTATCTATATTGCCGAAGCTTCATCCAAATTATTTATTCATATATTAACAAGCCTCTGACGTCAGGGTCTGAAGGGTCCTGGCCCCTGTCCATTCCCTCCCTAGATGATGCCTGACCCACTGAGTTCCTCCACCACTTTGTATTTTGTTTTTTTTCCAATTAACAAACCACCACCTTTTCATGGGAAAACATTTTGTCTAAAAAATAGGTGTTTTAAGCAACCGAGAATGAATACATTAAAAGATATGTTTTCTCAAGGAATACCTCAAATATACGGGCAACACAGTGGCATATGAGAGCTGCTGTCTCACATCTCCAACAACCTGGGTTCAATCCTGACCTTGGGTGCTGCCTGTGTGGAGTTTGCATGTTCTCCCTGTGATCATCCGGGTTTCCCACACTTGCTCTGGATCCCTCCCACATCCCATGTGCGGGTTGGTGTGTTAGTCAGCCAACGTAATCAAAAACCTTTCTCACCCTGGTCATTCCTTCTCCCCACTCCTGTTGGACAGAAGGTACAGAAGCTTGAAAGCGCATATCACCAAATACAGCATCAGCTTCGTCCCCTCTGTTATCAGGATTCTGCACGCTTCTCCAATAAACTAAGAAGGTCCCGATGCTCCAACCTCCCACATTGTGGACATAGAACTTTTTCTCTGGAATTGTTACTCTACAATGCTGAGAAGTATATTCTGCACTCTGCTATTTTTCTTTTCTCTCTAACTATTGTACTTGATTGTATTATCAGATCTGTTTGGATAGCACGCAAAACAAAGCTTTTTATTATACCTCGGTACACATGACAATAATGAGCCTAAACCTAGTTGGCCACTGTGAATTGGTGACTGTGTGTTAGTGGATGATTAGGAGCAACATGGTGCAGTAGATGAGCTTTAGAGAGGGGATGCATTGCAGAGCAATGTGGGGGAATCTGATTGACGGCATTGCTTCTCACATCACAAGGGACCACATGGAATGTCATGAATTCCAAATTAGAGTCACAGAGTCATACAGCAAGGGCCCAACCTGCCCATGCCGACCAAGATACTCCATCTACGCTAGTTCTACCTGCCCGTGTTGGGCCCATATTCCTCGAAACCTTTTCCATCAGTTTTGGATGAATTGGATGCATGAAATTTAGTACGGCGAGTTGAGGCTAAATTGTTGACTCTTACGTACAACCTAGAAAAGAAAAGCTCAGGAACAGACTCTCTGGTCCACAATGTCCATACTGAACATGATGCCAAGATGTCTGAAGATGGGTCTCGACCCGAAATGTCATCCATTCCTTCTCTCCAGAGATGCTGCCTGTCGCTGCTGAGTTACTCCAGCATTTTGGGTCTACCTTCGATTTAAACCAGCATCTGCAGTTCTTTCCTACACATGATGTCATGTCAAACTACTCTACTCTGCCTGCACATGATCCATTTCTCTCCATCCCCTCGTGTGTCTGAAACGTCAAAATCCCCACTCCACCGCAACTAATGTTCAATAAGTCCAACCATTATGTTCTATCCAAGTTCAGGATAGACAACAAAATTGTTCTTAAGACATTTAATTGTTGACAAAGTAACTCTTCAAATCAATATAAACACTCCACTGATTTTTTACCTAACCTAGAAGCACAGTATGAATGCTAGAAATCTTACTATATTCATTTGGCAGCACCAAATAGTCGCTAAAGGTGCACTGAGGAATACAAAGTGAATGCTCTAATTTATACTGTGCGCTGCATGATACATCCACTGATCACCCTCCTTGAAATGGATTCAAATACTGCTCAGTTTCAGCTATAGTGAATGGCCACAATCAGTCTGATGAAGAGACCCGACCCAAAACATCACATATCCTTGTTCTCCAGAGATGCTGCCTAAGCCGCTGAGTTACTCCAGCACTTTGTGTTCTATGCATCTGTTTTGTTGCGTATTTTTATATGGACATTGAATTTAGAACATTGAATAGTACAGCACAAGAACAGGCCTTTTGTCCTACAATGTCTGTGCCGAACATGATGCCAATACCAACTCTTATCTGCCTGCACATAACCCAGGATATGATTAAGATGTAAAGAGTGCAGAGATTTACGAAGATGTTGCCAGGACTTGAGGAGTTAGCATTAGGAAGAGGTTGGGCAGCTTGGACTTTATTCCTTGGAGTGCAGGTGATCTAAGACCATGAAGGAATAGTTCAAGTTCAAATTTATTTGTGACGTGCACCATAAGGTGCAGTGAAATGTAATAGATAGGGTGAATGCACATATGTCATTTACCCAGAGTAGGGGAATCAAAGACAAGGGGACATATGTTTAAGGTGAGAGGGGGAAAGATTTAATACGAACCTGAGGGGCATCTTTTTCAGGGTGGTGGGTATATGCAATGAGCTGCCAGAGGACGTAGTTGAGGCAGATACTATAGCAGCTTTTAAAAAGCACTTGACAGATACAAGGATAGACAATAGACAATAGGTGCAGGAGTAGGCCATTCGGCCCTTCGAGCCAGCATTCAGCCCTTCTCCCCATATCCTTGACTCCACTATCTTTAAGAGCTCTATCTAACTCTGTCTTGAAAGCATCCAGAGAATTGGCCTCCACTGCTTTCTGAGGCAGAGAATTCCACAGATTCACAACTCTCTGCGTGTAAAAGTTTTTCCTCATCTCCGTTCTAAATGGCCTACCCCTTATTCTTAAACTGTGGCCCCTGGTTCTGAACTCCCCCAACATTGGGAACATGTTTCCTGCCTCTAGCGTGTCTAATCCCTTAATAATCTTTAACGTTTCAATAAGATCCCTTCTCATCCTAAATTCCAGTGCATACAAACCCAGTCGCTCCATTCTTTCAACATATGACAGTCCCGCCATCCCAGGAATTAACCTCGTGAACCTACGCTGCACTCCCTCAATAGCAAGGATGTCCTTCCTCAAATTTGGAGACCAAAACTGCACACAATACTCCAGGTGTGGTCTCACTAGGGCCCTGTACAACTGTAGAAAGGACCTCTTTGCTCCAATACTCAACTCCTCTTGTTATGAAGGCCAACTTTCAATTAGCTTTCTTCACTGCCTGCTGAACCTGCATGCTTACTTTCAGTGACTGCTGAACAAGGACACCCAGATCTCGTTGTACTTCCCCTTTTCCTAACTTGACACCATTCAGATAATAATCTGCCTTCCTGTTCTTGCCACCAGTGGATAACTTCACATTTATCCACATTAAACTGCATCTGCCATGCATCTGCCCACTCACCCAACCTGTCCAAGTCACCCTACATCCTCATAGTATCCTCCTCACAGTTCACACTGCCACCCAGCTTTGTGTCATCTGCAAATTTGCTAATGTTACTCTTAACCCCTTTACCTAAATCATTAATGTATATAGTAAATAGCTGCGGTCCCAGCAACGAGCCTTGCGGTACCCCACTAGTCACTGCCTGCCATTCTGAAAGGGATCCGTTAATCCCTACTCTTTGTTTCCTGTCTGCCAACCAATTTTCTATCCATGTCAGTACCTTACGCTTCAGTACCATGTGCTCTAATTTTGCCCACTAATCTCCTATGTGGGACCTTAGCAAAGGCTTTCTGAAAGTCCAGGTACACTGCATCCGCTGGCTCTCCCTTGTCCATTTTCTTAGTTACATCCTCAAAAAATTCCAGAAGATTAGTCAAACATGATTTCCTCTTCGTAAATCCATGCTGACTCGGACCGATCCTGTTACTGCTATCCAAATGTGCCGCTATCTCATTTTTTATAATAGACTCCAGCATCTTCCCCACCACCAATGTCAGGCTAACTGGTCTATAACTCCCTGCTTTCTCTCTCCCTCCTTTCTTAAAAAGTGGGATAATACTAGCTACCCTCCAAATCCACAGGAACTGATCCTGAATCTATAGACATTGGAAAATGATCACCAATACGTTCACAATTTCTAGAGCTACTTCCTTAAGTACCCTGGGATGCAGACCATCAGGCCCTGGGGATTTATCAGCCTTCAGTCCACCCAATACCATTTCCTGCCTAATGTGAATTTCCTTCAGTTCCTCCATCACCCTAGGTCCTCTGGCCACTAGTGCATCTGGGAGATTGTTTGTGTCTCCCTTAGTGAAGACAGATCCAAAGTACCTGTTCAACTCGTCTGCCATTTCCTTGTTCCCCATAATAAATTCACCTGTTTCTGTCTTCAAGGGACCCACATTTGGCTTAACTATTTTTTTCCTCTTCACATACCTAAAGAAGCTTTTAGGATCCTCCTTTAAATTCTTGGGAAGCTTGCCTTTGGAACCTGGAAAGGTTTAGAGGGATATTGGCAAATGGGACTAGTGTAGATGGGGCATCGTGTTTGGCAAGGGCGAGTTGGGCCTAAGGGCCTGTTTCTGTGCTGGTTGATTATTTAAAATGGCAATTATCAACTATGAAGTTGGACACCCATGTCACAAAGATCTCTCTGCTCCTCGTCACTTCCCTAATTATAGACAAAGATTGAAACATTGTTGTTTTGCTATCGAATACACACCAGTAAGGTGCAGCACTGAACACATTTCAGAAGTTTAGAAGGGCGTTGGCTCAGTGTGATTGCAGCGGCAGTGTTGCCCAACATGTTGCTCAAACAAACTCCATCTCTTTCCCAAACACCCAACACATTCCACTCAGTGACAAACCGTCCACAAACTGATGCTTTATTCAGCAGTTCTGCCCATCGGCAGTCAAACAACTATAATGATATCCTGGAGACATTAAATAGAGTAGAAACCTTGAATGCAGAGATAAGCTGGATTCTCCCAAATTTATTACAACCCCAATAAAATTTATTTAAAAAGTGATATTACATGATCTGTAAAATCTCTGCCGCAAGAAAATTAATGACACGACATTGTCTGTCATGAACATTCCAGTAACTGACTTATCCACCTCATTGAACAGAACCTCACCTTGCATTTTCAATCCCCTCCACCCCCTTGGCCCTTCCTTTCTGTGTACCACCCTCCACTCCTACACCCCTGCAAGACCACCGTGCTCCTCCAATTCAGACCTCATGTGCGTTTTTTATTTTAATCGCTCAACCACAGCCATCTGTTTTACTACATCAGTGACATGTTTTATCTCAGCTGCTCTAACATTTCATTATATACCACACTCAATCTTTACCCCATAATGCTCTGGGCCATTGAGGGGACTGTTATCTATTAACCCAGGGAAGGGATTATACGACTAAATTAGAGACACTACACAAAGGACAGCTGTTACTTCCAAGTGCATCAATATAATGGTTTTTTTTTATAAAGACAATTAAAAAAAAAATTCACAAGCCGATAAGAATGATTTTCTAAATGGACATAATTCATCTGCTGGTTTCAAATCTAAATGGATAGGTCACCCCTGCTGAATAAAACACCAAAACTATACCACAAAGAGGAGATTACCGCCGTAACATTATTAGAGTGTTGAAATCAAATCATAAATTTAAAATGGTAATGCAAGTATATGGATGTTCCCAAATACAAATTCTAAACATTAGTTTGTAAAGGTTCCAACAGCGTTCAATAATAATTAAGAATTGCAGGATAGCAGCTGAATAGTTTTGCCTTGCATGACCTATGAAGAACCTCAAAAGATGAGGTTCAAGAGAGAATGATTGACAGGAAACAGACACCTAAAAATGACAGACAGCAATGTGAAAAATACCAGATTAGATCTTGCTGTGTAGTAGGTCTCTTCTGAAATGTCGAAAAAATCATCACAGTTGGGCTGTTCAGCAAAGACCAAAAAACCTGTTACTTAAATCATACCCGAGAAACAACAAAGGGGAAACCATTTGTATCGATTTCCCTTGATCATAACCATTCAACATTGATATTAAGAACTAAACACTTGTATAATTTAGAGACACAAGCAACTGCAGATCCTGGTTTACAAAAAAAGGCACAAAGTGCTGGAGTAACTTAGCAGGTTAGGCAACATCTGTGGAAAACATAGATAGGTGCCGTTATAGATCGGGACCCTTTTTCAGACTGTGATAGGTGACATTTCGCATCGGGACGCACAGTTATTTAATTGTTCCGTTTTGGGACATATGACAATAAAACATTTTGGACCTGAATCATCACCTGTCCATGTTCTCTGATCCAATAAGTTACTCCAGCACTTTGTGTCTTTTCTTGCATAATTTATATTTGAGGGATAAACGTGTTTATTTCCAATTCAAGACATATTTAGTTCCAGGTCTGCAGAAATGATGCAAGATATTTTAAGAAAGACTAGTCTGGATGAATTACAAAGTATTTCCTGATTTGTAATCACAATTCAGGAAAGGTACATGCTGGAAAATTTACATATAATAGAATCATTTATCAGATTGAATCTTAAAATTAAAGCTGAAAAACAAACTAAGTGTCAAATTGAAATTGAGTGCAACATTGGCGCATTCAGAAAATATCCACCCATCTGCCAATCAAACCTCCCCATATCCACCTACCCTTACCATGTAGACACAAGGAACTGCAGGTGTAGGTTTACAAGAAAAGGCATGGAGTGCTGGAGTAACTCAATGGGTCAGGCAGCATCTCTGGAGAACATGGATAGGTGACGTTTTGGGTCGGGATCAGACTTGCCAGGCTTTGTCCCGCCACCACCTCTTCCAGTTTTATTCACGCACCCCTCCTCCCCCCACCACAACTACAATCAGTATGAAGAAGGATCCCAACCAAAAATGTCACAGATCCATGTTCTCCAGAGATGTTGCCTGACCTGCTGAGTTACTCCCGCACTTTGTGTCTTTTCTTCAGAAAATGTAATCTTTTATTTCCAACTTGCAACCAGCTATTAATCCTTCATAAACTTCAGAAAATCCAGAGCTGTTTTCATGTTAAGATGGCCATTAAAAGCATCCAATTCACATCATCGTTGTGAATATGTGGAGGTGCAAAATGCTTCTATTTAGTAGCTTAAAACTGTCCGAGGCTGAATCCTGTACTTACAAGTTCATGGTGTGGCTCGGTTTCTTTTCTCATTGGTGGATCAAATTTTATTTGTCCAACTGTAAAACAATTCAAAGTCAGGCGATCATTCATTGCACAGGCGTTAAAGGGCAATTCAATGCACAGATCGAAGATGTATGAGAGCACAAGGGGGGGGAAAGGGGAGGAAAGCAGTTCAGAAAGAACGGGGAGGCGGAGAAGATAAGAGTCAAGTGGTGGGGGCGTGGCTGAAATTTTCAAACTTCCAATAAAAAATTCCAGAGAATACATCTTTACTCCTGAAACCTCCGATTGGAGATTTAGAACTTACAGTTAATCTCAGAGCGTGTTCTCTCTTCCCTCACATTTCTGCTCGTGGACTGAATCCGATGAGGAACCGATATTGGAGGCTACAGAGAAAAGGAGCACAAAGTTACAGCTCTTCTTGTAGCTGTACACAAGCTACCTCGCAAAATCTTTTCCACTGAAAAACATGAACTGGAATTTTACAGCCTATACACAATGGAATTTTATCAGGCCAAACCTAAAGAGTTCCATTGAATTCTGTTTTTCAAAAACCATGCAGTTAGTTATTGCATAAATCAAGACATGCATAGAATGCAGATTCCCAACACTGGGTCATGTTGATAATATGTATTTAATTTCTCTGTATTAAATTCCATCAACCATTCCTCAGCCCACCTGGCCAACTGATCAAGATCCTGCTGCAATATTTGACAATAATCTTTACTATCTGCAATACCACCTACTTTTGTATCATCTGCAAATTTGCTGATCTTGCCATGTACATTCTCATCCAAATCATGGATATAGATGACAAACAGCAATGGGCCCAGCAACGAACCCTGAGGCACACCACTAGTCACAGACCTCCAGTCCGAGAAGCAACTTTCCACCATCGCCCTCTGCTTCCTTCCATGAAGCCAATATCCATTCAGCTATCTTTCCTTGGATCCCATGCAATCTAACCATCTAGAGCAGCATACCATGTGGAACCATGTCGAATGCTTTGCTGAAGTCCACATACAACATCTACGGCTCTGCCCTCATCAACCTTTTCGGTTACATCACAAAAAAACTTGTGAGACAAGACCTCCCACATCACCATACAAATCCATGCTGGCTATCCCTAATCAGCCCTTGTCCATCTAAATGCATGTCTATCCTATCCCCCAGTATCAAAGACCCAAACCAACCTGGCAGAGCTCTCATTTTACTCCTGCCATCAGGAAGAAGGTACAAGAGTCCACCAACCATGACCTCCAGACACAGGAACAGCTTCTTCTCAGCAGGCTATTGAACACCACAAACACCAACTAAACAAGGAACTATCTTAGTTGTAACTAGGGACTTCTTCTTTTGTTTTGCACTAATATTTTTTAATTTATTGAACTTTAGTTTGTTTATTGTGTTATCTGAGTACTGTGTTTACAGACATGTAATGCTGCAGCAAGAATTAATTTAAATGTCCCGTTTTCTGTACTATGACAATTAAACATTCCTGATTCATAAAACATCAAGAGCAGATAACAAAATTGGCAAGAAAAAGAGATAAAAGGATAAAAGCAAGAAGGATCACGACCCGAAACGACACCCATTCCTTCCCTCCAGAGATGCTGCTTGTCTCACTGAGTTACTCCAGCTTTGTGTCTATCTACAGATAAAAGGCTCCATTGCTAACAGTAAGGAAACATGTTTTATGTATGGGATCCTTCCTCTTTGATTCATTTTAACCATTAAAATACAATTTAAAAATCAAAACAAAAAATGAGCCTGTTTTAATATTTTAGTGCTCCCAGTCTTGTGCTAATGAACTGGAGGCAACACCATACATGTCACACAAATATTCCATTATGATTTTAATTCAATGTAACTCTACATAACAGTGCAAACACTTTGGTGCAATTGCACTCAACAAACTCTTCCAGATTGCTGGCATCTGCAGGATTTTGGGGGATTTTCAGCTTTTTAAACAGTATTGCATCAAAGCATCGAACAATATCGAGCAATAAGAAACTACCAAGTCACAGAATGTTTATCTCAAAATACAAGCAGCAAACAATGATAATGCATCTTTCGAATCATCAGTCAATTATGGTACTTTCTACACCACATTAATACAAATAATTTTCACCGCTGGATATGTCTGCACAAATATATTAGATCAATCCAGTATTTCCATACTGAAGGAAGGAATGTCAAATATGCAAACAGCATAGTGATAGAAAAACACTCAAATTATGTATAAATCACATACATCAGCAATGGACTTTAAACTTCATCTTAGAAAATAATTCCCCATGGAAATTAATAAGGAATGCAAAAAATACAACATAAACTGCATAAATAAGCAGAGGCAAAGTTAATAAATGAGAACTATACAAGCTGTAAAATAAATACTCGAAGCAAAGAATTAGATTGAGCTTGCTTCATTGAGCAAATGTCTGAATCTGCCCACTGATGTGCATTCATCACGATTAATGCAAGCAAATCTGGATGACATTAGTCACAACGTTTATTTTGTTCAGTATTCAATTGATTCCAGCCTCTGTTATTCTTGAGAGGAACCTATTGCAGAATCAGCAGCATTCAATATATAACACAGCAATATTTTTTAAAACTCTTTAAATATTTTGGTAAATTATTATGTAGGAGTCTGTGGAAGGGACTCAACCCGAAACATCACCCATTCCTTCTCTCCAGAGATGCTGCCTGACCCGCTGAGTTACTCCAGCATTTTGTGTCTAAACTTGGTAGATTGATACTTGGGAACTCAACCCTTGAATCTATGTAAGAAAAATTACATGCTTGTAAGAGCATTAAACATAGTATATAGTCACATCTGTGTGATCATACAATCACCATGTTCTTCCAGATTATCAGAGGTCTCTCTTGAACTGGATTGAATTGGGTACAGCATGGAAACAGGTGCTTCAGCCCACCGAGTCCACGTTGATCATTGATCACACGTTCACACTAGTTCTATGTTATCCCACTTTCTCATTCATTCCCGACACACATTAGGGGCAATTTACAGAGGACCAATTAACCTACTAACCATCATGTCTTTGGAAAGTGGGAGGAAACCGGAAAAGCTGGAGGAAACCCACACGGTCACATAACCCGGAGGAAACCAATTCGGAACGTAGAATCTCCACAGACAACACCCAAGGTTGGGATCGAACCATTGGTCTCAGGCGCCGTGAGGCAACAGCACTACCAGCTGTGCCACTGTGCCGCTCTTAAGCAGATAAACCACACAAAATGAAATACAAGTAGTTTGAAAGAGTTAATAATCCCATCACAGAGGAGGAAGGATTTGCACTACTAAATATCGAATTTGGGGTAGGTGCTGTAACTTAACTTGGCGGAGGATAAATACAGACTGTAAGTGAGGCTCTCTGCCAGACTTCGTCTTTGCAAGGTGGACAGATGGTTCGGTTACGGTGACAGAAGGGCTTCAACTAAAGCTGCATCATTGCAGAGATGGGTGTTAGTCTGTAGTTTTGTGCACGCAGACAAACTTCGAGTGTATGAAGCCTGGTGGTATAAATTGATAAATTCCAGCTTTATGTCCAATCTTGGGGGTGCACATTACTCTCAGTTGCTGCAGTTACGTGGCCATTGCTGTCATCTGCGCCACAGCAGCAAGGAAATGATCTATTCGGCCTGGAAATTCTAAAAGTGGGACAATAGAATCGCTATACTGCTCAGCTGATCCCAGCTAGCTCCATCAACTTCCAACTGATCATGAAATATCACACATTCCCACAAATCCCCAGTCCATCACGGGTACTGACCTCCCCACCATCGAAGGGATCTACAGGAATCGCTGCCTCAAAAAGGCAGCCAGCATCATCAGACCCACACTACCCAAGCAACACTCTCATCTCACTCCTGCCATCGGGAAGATAATAAGGAGACTGAAAACTGTAACGTCCAGGTTCAGGAAGTGCTCTGGGACATATGACAATAAAACACTCTTGACTCTTGATTCAGACCAATGCACATACAACTGGATGAGACAGGTGAAAGAGGTTTTACACGTACATTTTGGGCCCGATAATAACAATTAGTTTTATTTAGTTTAGAGCCACAGCATGTAAGCAGGCCCATCGGCCCACTGAGTCCGCGTTGACCATTGGTCACCCAGGCACAATATTTCTTTGTTATCCCACTTTCTCATCCACTCCCTACACACTTAGGGACAATTTAGAGGCCAATTGAGCCACAAAACCACACGTCTGGGGAATAGGAGGAAACTGGAGGACCCGGAGGATACATTTGGAAGTAAGTAATAATGTATTTGAAATGTATTAATGTATAAGAAACTCCAATGGCATGTTTTACAATTAACTCTGATAACAATATCACAAGCAGCAATATTTCACACACCATAAATGACTGCTTAAGGTTAAGAATAATTATGTTACAGTCCGTTTCTACTAAGCTGTCAAGTAGAGAAACATGGCAACAAGTTTTCTTTCTTTGAATAACAAAACATTACTTCATTGTCCCTTCTCAGAATATTTTAATCCTAGAACCTTCAAGAAAAGGTAACATAAAATAAAAAAGATGGAGTGCACGGTCACCGTAACATTGTTCTTGATACCTGATCAGGTATTTTTAATGTATATTAAGAAACGCGAAAAATTAACACATCACAGAGAACTTTAATTAGGTGACATCAGAGATCCAAAGATTTTTCTTCTATTTTTGAAAATAAAAATTAATCCTGAGACAGAAATAAATTGCCAAAATTCTAGTCTGTTAACCAAAGCTGGGGAAACGTACACCCGACCCGAATAATTTGATCAACGTATAAACATTCCAATGCATTAAATTATTTGCTAAGAAATCTTTAAGCATTTATAATAAAAGTCTAGTCGCTCCTTGCAAAAATTAGCCATATGCAAAAGAGTTCAAATGTATGCAGTGGAATATAATGGTCACAAACTTTAATACAAACTTCTGTCAAACTTGAACCAGGACTCCAATCTACAAATATTCCAATTAGGATCATTTTAAGTTTGTAATAAGGTTTGATTCTTTGCATTTTTCTAAACAAAGTATTAAATTGGCAGTAGCATTGTCAATGGCAAGCTTTCATAGATAAGAGTTTTGCTGCACATAAGCTTGTTAATAGCATGATTACAATTTTACGCCTGCTGTAAGGACTGTAGGGAACTACCGAACGAGTTGATTAGAAGATGGTCTTTTGTGAAAACAGCTGTATATCTGCAGGAGGTTGAGTAAGCAAATATACAGCAGAGGTTAATGGAATGCTTTGCTGGAGATCCACAAAGTACCTTATTACGAGCAGCAAAACGTAGGGCTTGGCGTGCAAGAGGAGAGGCAGGAGAAAATATCCCCAAAAATTTTAGCTGAGTTGGGAGAACAAAAACAGAACAATCACAATAAAAGAGGATATGAATTTGTCTACAAATAAAGTTAATTACATCTAAAATGAGAGGAAAAGCCATTGTAATTCAATTTGCAATATAAAGAAGCTTGAGTTTACCCATAAATATTAATCACATTTAATATTATACACAGACAAAAGTACTCACAGATGTTTAAATAAACAAGACTTGAACATCCTATTTCTGAAAATACTTACAAAGTTGAATTAAACTTCAACATTTTATTTCACTGAGAAAATAAATAATTGCACAAATTTGATTTTTTTAAAGTCATACTTAGAGTCATGTAGCATGGAAACAGGCCCTTCGGCCCAACTCATCCATGCCAACCAAGATGTCCCATCCACGCTATTCCTGTTGCTCAGGTTTGGCCCATATCCCTCTAAAATTTTCCTAATGATGTACTGTCCAAATGTCATTTAATTGTTGTTACAGTACCTGCCTCAACTTCCTCCTCTGGAAACTCGCTCCAAAATACCCACCATCGTGTGCATTAAAACGTTGCCCTTCAGAACCCTTTAAATCTTTCATTTTAAACCTATGGCCTCTAGTCCTTTATTCCCCAATCCAGGCAAAAGGACTCTGTTCATTCACCCAATCCTCCCGTGATCTTATACACCTCTATAAGATCACCCTTGAGCCTCCCAAGCTTCAAGGAGTACAGTTCGAGCCTGCCCAACGCCTCCCTGTAGGTCAGGCCCTCCTTGTTGGCAACATTCTCGTAGATTTGGGCACAAGGAACTCCAGATGCTGGTATACAGACTGATTGTAGGAGGGGAAAGAAAGCTGGAAGAGAGAAGGGGGCAGGACAAAGCCTGGCATATGAAAGGTAGAAACAGATGGGAAGAGTTTTTAATTGGCAGATGGGTAGACACAGGCCAGAGATGAAAAGACAAAAGGTAGTGAGATAAAGGAGATGAGAGAAGGGGAAATGGATGTGCATCCTGGTAGAACATGTTCCCTTCCACCTATATTCCTTCCTCAGACTTCGCCTTTCATGCCTCTTCTATCCTCACCTCCCACACAAAATGCTGGAGTAATTCAGTGGGACAGGCAGCATCTCTAGATAAAAGGAATGGGTGACATTTTGGGTTGAGACCCTTCTTCAGACTTCTTTTGTCTCATCTCATACCTTTTGTCTTTTCATCTCTGGCCTTTGTTCAGCTATCTGCCAATCAAAATCCTCCTTGCATCTATCCACCTATCACTCACCAGGCTGTCCCACCCACACCCCACCAGCATAATCAGTCCCGACTCGAAATGTCACGTATAGATGTCCTTCAGAGATGCTGCCTGACCCGCTGAATTATTCCAGCACTGTCTATCATCGTAAATCTTATGTCTTAATATGTTAGTAAAAATTCACTTGGACCTTACGCAACAAGAAAAAACTTGTTTTAAAAACAGTGAGACAAATTTATAAATGCCTTATATTAGCATTAATTCAACCAATTTCCCTCAATTCTGGATGTAAAGGCTTCAAACGAGATTAGCCTGTGAGAAGAGCTGGAAGACAAATAACAAGGATATTTGGACCAAATTCCATGTGCATTGAAAGGCAGAAATTACGACACCTTTCAAGGGGATAAGCTATTGCTGTCAGTGCAAGTCCAAGCAACTTTATCTTTATCCTCATGTCTAAGCCACTCGATCGTCCCTTTCTGCCCTTCAGTATACCTACTGAAGGGCAGAAAAACTAAACAAGCAATAAATTCACCCTTCAGTGAAAATAAGGAATGGAAGCAAAAATACACTGGTGTACATTACATCAGATTGTTTTGCCATGTTGGTGATCTTAAAGTGAGTTGAAAAGGCTGCATCCTTTGGTGAAAGATTCACTAATTAGAGGGAGTTAATTGAAATCACCAAAGCATTCACTCCAAACTCCTAATGGGACATATTATTTGCACAGATTTGAAACCAAAATAAATACTGAACTCTCCTATGTTTAAAATGGCTTCCAACTATTTCAGGCATTTGAAAGGGTGCTCTGAATTATCAGAGGGTCACACTGCAAGCAGTGCATACCAGGAAATCCACATCCACTACAATTGCCATGTTTGGAGATATTTGCTCTGTGATTACTCAAACAGAGAGAAGGAAAAAAGCAGGTCTCACTAATATTGCTGATTAGTAAGTGATTGTTGTGATTCGCTTATGCTCCCCTTGCCAGTTAACAGGTAAGCACAGTAACATCAGTGCCATTGGAGCTGCTTGTAGTTTTCCGACACCAAAGACCCTGCTGGTGGAGGGTGTTGTGACTCAGACTGAGAGGTTAGGTGGCGGCAGGGGCCGAACGCCAGCCACCGGCGGGACGCACACGGGGCGCCACGGCGGGCCAGGCAACATCTCCAGAGAAGGGTCTCGACCCGAAACGTCACCCATTCCTTTTCTCCGGGGATTCTGCCGAGCCGCCGCAGCACCCCATGTGCACCCCCACCGACGGCCGGCACTCGGCCGGCCAACCTCCCCGCCGCTGGCGGGGCCCAGTGCCGGACGTCAGCGGGGGTGCGCGCGGGGTGCTGCAGCGGCTCGGCTGCACGGGCAACATCACTGGAGAAAAGGAATGGGTTCCTCGGGAGCAGGAGCGAGGCCGGGCTGGAGCAGGTGCCTCCCACCCCCCCTCCCGCCCCCCGTGCCAGCCGCAGGCCTGTGGGCCGCCGCTCCGAGGTCGCCCTGGACGGGGACGGGGCGGGGCGGTCCAGCGGTGGCTCGGCAGCGCCCGTGGCAGAGTCTGTGCGCACTCTCCCCTGTCTCCCACTGGTATCTGCCCCATCTCTCTCGCTGTTACACCCGCTTTCCCACTAACTGGCACCGCCGTTTCTCAGATGAATAAAGATAAGATTTACATACAGTTTATGCAGCCAGCGCTTTGTTCGCTTTTTCTTTATAGCGAGTGACCTTTGACAAATCCCATGATTCCTTGAGTTTTTCAGAATACCAAACTCGCTTATTATGAGAGGCATAAATAGAGCAGTGAGTCAGAACTTTTTCCCCAAGACGGAAATGTCAAAGTCTAGAGGGCATAGAATGAAGATGAGAGGCGCAAAGTTTAAAGGAATTGTGCAGGGCAAGTTATTTTACACAGAGAGTGGTGGATGCCTGGAACGCACTGCTAGGGGTGGTGGAGGCAAATACAATAGCGGCATTTAAGATGCTTTTAGATTGGCACATGGATATGGAACTCTACAGGCTGAGATTAGTTTAACCTGGCATCATGTTTGGCATGCGGGCCGAACGGCCTGTTCGATATGTTCTATAAATAGTGCTTTGGTCTTGACAGCAAGTGAGCTTGAGTACGCAAGTAGGGACATGATACTACAATTAGCAAGAGCACCCCCAGATAAAGAGTGTGCAACATTTTCATAGAAATCAATGCAATGGAGATTCACTGAGTTAGTTCCGGAGATAAATGTTGGTGAGGATTTTCCAAACGTGACTGAAGACTGACAGGACCTCACTGAGACGAACAAGGTTCTATGGGGGACAGGCAGCCAGAGATCATCATTCCTCTGGCTGAAGAATCTAAAACTGGGAGCACAGTTTCAGAGATCAAGTATCGCGGAATGAGAAGAAAACTCTTCATAGAGAGTGAGTAAATTTTGCTGGTTTTTACTTTGAAGGCCGTGAACATTCTATCGCTGAGTATTCTCAAGGCCGAGATGAAAACATTTTTTGGATTGAAGATAAATGAAGGGTGTGCAGATTGTACAGTCAAGGTTCAGGATCAGTCCCGATTTTATTGAATGGTGCAGCAAGCTCGAGAGGCATACTTTTACTTTAGATAAGACTTTAGAGATACAGCGTGGAAACAGGCAGACTTGGCCCACCGAGGCTGCACTGACCAAAGATCACCCCATACACTAACGCTATTCTACACACTTACATACAATGTTACCAAAGCCACTTAACCTACAAACCTGAATGTCTTTGGAGTGTGGGAGGAAACAGGAGCTCCCAGAGAAAACCCAGTCATGAGGAGAACATACAAAACTCTGGACAGACAGCACCCGTAGTCAGGATCTAATCCGGATCTTTGGCACTATAAGGCAGCAACTCTACCACTGCACCACCCATTTCATCTATTTCTGATGTTCTTAAAATATGCATTCACAAAATAAATTATTTAGTATAATTTCAACCAACCTCTAAAATTGTTCCATCAAATCTACGATTAAGTTTCATTATCCTGCATGCTGCAGCGCGTGCAAGAATTAAAACATAAATAATTAAATATTCGTCAAACACAAAAGCTAAGGCAAACAAACAGATTATTCCTTCAGATATGCTACAAGTTACAGTCAACAGAAGTGTGTAGGCTGACAGGAGACTGAGGGGTTATAACCATATTCTTCAATTGTGAAATATGCCAAGGTCACGTTACTTCATTACTCAACACGTGTGCACAAAAGCTGATTACAGCAGGCTTCCCTCCCCGTTCACCATGCAAAAAAGAAATATACCAGGACTCCATTTCCCATCTCAATCAACTTGTTCAACCAACCAACATGGTGCAATAACAGTCCTTTAGTTTAGAAGTGCTTAATTACTGAGTTTCGTTGAAGAATATATACATTTTTTAACAGTACAGCAGAGGAATAGGCCCACAATGACCCTGCCAAACACGAGGCCATGTTAAACTAATGTCCCTTCCCCTTCATCAGCCATCTGGTTGTCTCCTCCCCTCCCCCAGCCCTCGGGCTCCTCCTCCGCCTTTTTCCTTTTTTCCTTTCTTCTCCCCACCCCCTATCAGTCTGAAGAAGGGTTTCGGCCCGAAACGTTACCTATTTCCTTCGCTCCATAGATGCTGCTGCACCCGCTGAGTTTCTCCAGCATTTTTGTGTACCTTAAACTAATCTCTGCTGCCTGCCCGTGATCCATATCCCTCCATATCCATGTGCCTATCGAAAAACCTCTTAAAAGTATCTATCATATCTGCCTCCACCACCAGCCCTGGCAGCACGTTCCAGGCATGCACCACCATCTGTGTAAAAATCTTTGCCGAGCACATCTCCTTTAAACTTTGCCCGTCTCATATTAAACCTATGCCCTCTTGTCTTTTGACATTTCCACTTTGGGGAAAAGCTTCTGATTTTCCACCCTATCTATCTGAACTACATTTTAATTTATTCGGTCAAGAAGCATTTCAGCATGTCCTGAGCCCAAGCCCATTTATAAAACATGGATCTTAATCATCTTAACCACTATTGGCCCTGTTCCCAAAAAGGCAAGGATTACTGGTCTTAATGACTACAGGCCTGTCGCACTGACCTCTGAAGTCATGAAGACCGTTGAAAGGCTTGGGCTGGCCAAGCTAAAAAATATCATGAACCCCCTGCTGGACCCTCTGCAGTTTGCATATCGGGCCAATCGATCTGTGGATCTGGGCCTGCACTTCATCCTCCAGCACCTAGACTGCCAGGGGACCTATGCGAGGATTTTGTTTGTTGATTTTAGCTCTGCATTCAACACCATTGTGCCAAAGCTACTACACTCCAAACTTTCCGAGTTGACTATGCCTGAACCCCTCTGCCGGTGGATCACCAGCTTCCTGACAGACAGGAAGCAGCATGTGAGGCTGGGAAAGCACATCTCGGACCCGCAAACCCACAGCATAGGAGCACCGCAAGGCTGCGTACTCTCCCCTCTCCTCTACTCTCTCTACACCAATGACTGAACCTCCACTGACTCCTCTGTGAAGCTTCTCAAGTTTGCGGACGACACAACCCTGATTGGATTGATCCAGGATGGGGAGGAATCTGCCTACAGACAGGAAGTGACACAGCTGGCGTCCTGGTGCCATCGCAACAACCTGGAGCTCAATTTTCTTAAGACAGTGGAATTGATTGTAGAATTTAGGAGAGCTCCCCCTCCCCTCACCAACACCACAGTCACATCTGTAGAGTCTTTTAAGTTCCTGGGAACCATCATCTCCAAGGACCTTAAGTGGGGGGGCTGCCATCGACTCCACAGTCAAAAAGGCACAACAGAGGATGTACTTCCTTCGGCAGCTGAGGAAGCACAATCTACCACAGGCAATGATAGTCCAATTCTATACGGCCATCGTAAAGTCTGTCCTCACCTTCTCCATCATGGTCTGGTTTGGCTCAGCCACCAAGCACGACATCCGGAGGCTGCAGCGAATCGTCTGATTCTATGTTTCTATCAGCTGAGAAGGTTATTTGCTGCAACCTTCCCTTCATTGACGATCTGTACACTGCAAGGGCCAGGAAGCGAGCGCGTAAGATCATCTCTGACCCCTCTCACCCTGGCCACCAACTCTTTGAATCACTTCCCTCTGGAAGGCGACTTCGGAATGTCAAAGCTGCCACAGCCAGACATAAAAACAGCTTTTTTCCACGAGTACTAGCTCTACTCAATAACCAAAAATCTGTAGCCTCCTTTTGCTCTGGTATTTTATTTAATTCACATATTTAATCAATAATGTTTTATTATTAATGTATAATGTTTTATGTATCATTCTTAACTGTCACTGTATGTCATGTCACTTGCGGGTGAGGCACCAAGGCAAATTCCTTGTATGTGAATACTTGGCCAATAAACTTATTCATTCATTCATTAGCTCATGATAGATTTGAGCATAAATATAAATCACGTTGAAAATAGGAAAAAAGTAGAAAACATTTCCTTTTAAAAGTGTAGCTCTGGTGAGGTGCTATGTGGGAGTGTTATTCTCAATTCTAAACATAGCCTAATTTCTGTCATATACTCAACTTTTTCAGCAAAACGTCTGTGCAAAGAGGCCAAGGAAAGTCAAAAACACACAATTCAAGTTGTGTTATATCAGAACTTGCTAGTGCTTTTGGAGAACAAAGTTTATGTAGACTGAATGTATATGCAACTCGAACACCCAGGAACGAAGTAGACTACAGGGAGTGGCGGACACGGCCAGTCCATCACGGGTACTGATCTTCCCACCATTGAATGGATCTACAGGAGGGGCTGCCCCAAAAAGGTCAGCCAGCATCATCAAAGACCCACACCATCCTGGCCAGGCTCTCATCTCGCTGCTACAATCGAGAAGAGGGCACAGGAGCCTGAAAACCATGACCTCCAGGTTCGGTCACAGCTTCTTCCCAACCAAAAAATCAGGCGACTGAACACTATGAAGTCCAACTAAATTCCGAACTACAAACTGCCTTCATTGCACTAAGGACTTTGGGATTTTGTTGCTTTTGCAGTTTATTGGGTTTTTGTAGTTTAGTTTTGTTTAGAGATATAGGCGCTTCGGTCCACCCAGTTCCCGTCGACCATTGATCCCCGTACACTAGTTAGTTAACCTACAACCTGCAAGTCTTTGGCGTTTGGGAGGAAACCAGAGCACCCGAAGAAAACCCACGCGGTCACGGGGAGAACGTACAAACTCCGTACAGACAGCACCCAGAGTCAGGATCAAACCTGGGCCTGTGGCGCTGTAAGGCAGCAAACTCTACTGCTGCGCCATCATACCGTCCACAATGAATTTTTAAATTCAAATTCAATTTTCTGTACAGACAATAAAACACTCTTGACTTTTGAACACGAGTGCTTATTTGCCAATATGCAAATAAATTCAACTAAAATAGCAGAAATTGTTTCCATTTAACATCAAGGCACATCTATACAGTTTGTCTCAACAGACAATTGCACATTTGCCCATGGCAGGCCAGAGACAAATGGAATGAGCTGTATGACTCCTGATCAGCTTAGAAACAATGAGTAATCACAAATTGCTAACTTAGCTCCTCAAAAGATTTTAACTGCAAGTTAAATGGCAAGCTCTTGAAATAAAAAATAACGTTTTCCTCTGGACTTAATGCTGGAAGACGGCTTTATGCCGGGGAGCTTCTTTTCAACTGGCATGGACACAATGGGTCGAATTCCAGCAACAATCCCGCTGAGTTACTCCAGCATTTTGTGTCTATCTTCAATTTTCTTGGCTCTGTAGTCGTGAAGACCCTTGAAAGGCTTGTGCTGGTCAAGCTAAAAAATATCATGAACCCCCTGCTGGACCCTCTGCAGTTTGCATATCGGGCCAATAGATCTGTGGATGACGCAGTCAACCTGGGCCTGCAACGGCCGTGAGCCCCAGGCCGAGTTCGCCGATCATTTGCCTGCTTCTGCTGCTGTTGCAGGTGAGACGCTGCGTCGCGCCAGGGTCTTGGGCCTGTCCCACTTTGGCCGTCAGTTACGCGACAGGCCGTTGGCGCGTGTAGATTTCGTTCGCTACAAAAATTTCGGAGCCCCACGCGATGTCGCGCACAACTACATAACCCTCTGCGCTTCTCAGTGGGACCAGCCCCGCGCGGCCACACGAATGCCCATGCTCATCAACGCGACGACGAGGTCGCTTAATTTGCGTGCCAAGGACACATAAGTGGGACAGGCCCTTAAGTGACAGTTATTGCAAGGTGAGAGAGATTGCTTTCGGGTTTAAGGAATAAGAGACAGATCCAGATAGGTGCAAATAAGAGAATCATTATCTGAATTTATGCTAAGTATAAAACTATAAACACTGGAATTGCAAAGTGTAAAAGCTAAAACTGCTGACTAAATGACTTAAATGTCAAGCTTAATTTAGTTTAGTTTAGAGATACAGCGTGGTCCAGAGTCCACGCCGACCATTGATCACGCCGACCAAGGTGTGCTGGCTCTGGAGAGGGTCCAGAGGAGGTTTACAAGAATTATCCCAGGAATGAGTAGGTATCCCAGGTATGATGAGCGTTTGTCGACACTCACTGGAGTTTAGATGAATGAGGGGGGATCTAATTGAAACATACAGAATAGTGAAAGGCTTGGAGAGAATGGATGTGGAGAGGATGTTTCCACTCGTGGAAGAGTCTAGGACTAGAGGTTATAGCCTCAGAATTAAAGGACGTTCTTTTGGGAAGCAGATGAGGAGGAATTTCTTTAGTCAGGGGGTGGTGAATCTGTGAAATTCTTTGCCACAGAAGGCTGTGGAGGCCAAGTCAGTGGATATTGTTAAGGCAGAGATAGCTAGATACTTGATTAGTACAGAGGTTATGGGGAGAAGGCAGGAGAATGGAGTTAGGAGGAAGAGATAGATCAGCCATGATTGAATGGCAGAGTAGACTTGATGGCCGAATGGCCTAATTCTACTCCTATCACTTATGACCTTATGATCACCCTGTACATTAGCTCTATCCCACACATTAGGGACCATTTACAATTTATTACCCAAACAAATTAACCTACAAACCTGTGCATCTTTGGAGTGTGGGAGGAAACCGGAGCTCCCGGTGAAAACCAACGCGGTCACAGGGAGAACGTAGAGAGCACCCGTAGTCAGGATTGAACTCGGGTCTCTGGCGCTGTAAGGCAGCCACTCTTCAGCTGCGCCACCGTGCTGCCCTTGGCTGACATTTGGAGTTCCAACTGATTTGAGCATCTTTATACACTAATCACCAAGGGGTTGTGCATAGACATCACCAAGAGGAAACATTCCAATCTTCACTACAAGGGAGTAGGAGTACAAGAGTAAAAACTCTTGCTGAAATTTTACGGGACTTCAGTGACAGCAAGCCCAGAGCACACTGCAGTTTTATTGCTTTGAGACAATACAGCAAAATAAATTACTTGGGTGCCGGTGATGGATGATCTCTTCACGCCAACACTCTTCAGAAATATCTGCGTTCCTCTGATTCCTTTGGACCAATGCCAACTACTCTACCACTTTGAGACATGAGTTTAAGCCTACCTCGACTGTTATATCCTTAAATTTCTCCACCACTCTACTGCTTTCTCTATTAAAACAAGTCCAATTCACCTCTCCCCATTGCAGACACTGGTGCATTACAATGCTGACAACTATATTCTGCACTCTGTATCCCCTTTGCTCTATTGTACTTAAGTTTGACGATTGTATAGTATATGTATAGTATTATCTGGCCTAACTATACATTGTCATTGTACCTCTGTAAACATAGAAACATAGAAAATAGGTGCAGGAGTAGGCCATTCGGCCCTTCGAGCCTGCACCGCCATTCAATATGATCATGGCTGATCATCCAACTCAGTATCCTGTACCTGCCTTCTCTCCATACCCCCTGATCCCATTAGCCACAAGGGCCACATCTAACTCCCTCTTAAATATAGCCAATGAACTGGCCTCAACTACTTTCTGTGGCAGAGAATTCCACAGATTCACCACTGTGTGAATTTTTTTTTCTCATCTCGGTCCTAAGACTTCCCCCTTATCCTTAAACTGTGACCCCTTGTTCTGGACTTCCACAACATCGGGAACAATCTTCTTGCATCTAGCCTGTCCAACCCCTTAAGAATTTTGTAAGTTTCTATAAGATCCCCCCTCAATCTTCTAAATTCTAGCGAGTACAAGCCGAGTCTATCCAGTCTTTCTTCATATGAAAGTCCTGCCATCCCAGGAATCAGTCTTGTGAACCTTCTCTGTACTCCCTCTATGGCAAGCATGTCTTTCCTCAGATTAGGAGACCAAAACTGTACGCAATACTCCAGGTGTGGTCTCACCAAGGCCCTGTACAACTGCAGTAGAACCTCCCTGCTTCTATATTCAAATCCTTTTGCTATGAATGCTAACATACCATTCGCTTTCTTCACTGCCTGCTGCACCTGCATGCCTACTTTCAATGACTGGTGTACCATGACACCCAGGTCTCGTTGCATCTCCCATTTTCCTAATCGGCCACCATTCAGATAATAGTCTACTTTCCTGTTCTTGCCACCAAAGTGGATAACCTCACATTTATCCACATTATACTGCATCTGCCATGCATTTGCCCACTCACCCAACCTATCCAAGTCACCTTGCAGCCTCCTAGCATCCTCCTCACAGCTAACACTGCCCCCCAGCTTCGTGTCATCCACAAACTTGGAGATGTTGCATTCAATTCCCTCGTCCAAATCATTAATATATATTGTAAATAGCTGGGGTCCCAGCACTGAGCCTTGCGGTACCCCACTAGTCACTGCCTGCCATTCTGAAAAGGACCCGTTTACTCCTACTCTTTGCTTCCTGTCTGCCAGCCAGTTCTCTATCCATGTCAATACTGAACCCCCAATACCGTGTGCTTTAAGTTTGCATAGTACACATCACGATAAACTTAAACCTAGACTCAAGTAAACATTTACTCAGAATTTATGTTGCTTTTAGTTGAACATAAACATCAGCTTCAATGTGCACAAAACAAATCAAATAGCACAAGAAAACAAGGGTCTTTACTCAAAGACAGACTTCTATTTTTTTTAACCCATTGAAACAATTCTGCTGCATAAATTAGTCCAAAGTCTAGTATACAGATTGCAAAATAATAATATATATGAATTATAAAAATATGTTACCTCAGGATCATCATCATCAAAGTCATGGTAGCTGGAATGGTCGGGATTGTTCAACTTGTCAAGCAACTCAATGGCAAGTGTACGACTCAGAGACTGTGCAACAAACGCATGCTGAAATGCAGTGCAAAAGCCTAGTGTTAAGAAATGACTGAAACATAAATCAATGCTTCAATGGCACTTTATTGTCACCTGTACCTATGTAGTGATTTTTTTTGCACAAAGTTCAATGATCGTCCAACTATACATTAGGCACAATCATACAAAGTATGACTGTAAGACAGTAGACCCCACTGAGCCAGTACACGAGAGTATAAGACATTAGACCACACCGAGGCAGTTCACAAGAGTGTAAGACAGTAGACCGCACTGAGGCAGTACACGAAAGCTGCCATCTTGGATCCTTCAAGTTCAGAGTTGTTAAAATATTGAATTCCAACAGCCATAAAGGCCTGTTGCCCTGGCAGCGGCACTGGGTCAGAGTTGCTGGGTCGGGTCGGCCAGGCGATGTTGTCGGTGTCCTCCACTGCTGCTCCACCACTCCGTGTCGCTGAAGGCTGCGTCCATTCCATGCGCTCGGCCACTTGGAGTGGCGCCCGATTTAATGGAGCCCCAGGGTACTTTAGGGCCTCCAATGGTCCACTCCATTAACTCGACACTCTCCTTTGCCTCCTTGACCGGCCCATAAACGCCCTGTCCCTCACCTCCCACTTTCATCACTCAGCCAACGTAACCCGTGGCAGCTTCTTCAGCCGACCCAGAGCGCCTCTGACCACCTCCAGGGGCACAGGAAATAAGCCCCCAGCCCGCTCACCAACATCATTCCTATCCTCCCTCCGCCACCACCAGAAATGCACATCTAATAACATTACAAAACATCTTAAACTTGCCTGCAATAATTTCTCCGCAGTCGGCCTTTTCTTAGGATTTTTCGTAAGTGCCAGTTTTGCAAACTGATGAAAATTGGTAGACCTGAAAAAACAATATTCTGTAATGAACCAACTTGGAAGCAGGATTCTGTAGATAACAGATAACTAAACGTGACCTACCATTTTGATTTGTCCTTCAACTTTGGGGACTGGAAGTTGCTTTTTGTCATCAAAAATAAAGCCCTGAAACAAATTAGACAGCGTGAATTATAACTTGGTACATGTGCCTCTTTTCCTGAGAGTGAGATGCTAAATATATAACTTCCTTGATACAAGAGGTGCAGCAGGTAGAGCTGCTGTCTCACACTGCCAGAGACCCAGGTTCAATCCTGATCTCAGGTGCTGTCTGGGTGGAGTTTGCACATTTTCCCTGTAACCGCGTAGGTTTCTTCCAGGTGTTTTGATTTCCTCCCAAAGACGTACTGGTTTGCAGGTTAATTGGCCTCTGTAAATTGCCCCTAGTGTGTAGGGGGTGGATGAGAAGGTGGGATTACGTAGAACCAGTCTGAACAATGGTCGGTGTGAACGCTGTGTGCCAAAGCGCCTGTTTCCATGCTGTATCTCTAAACTAAACTGTGGGTTTGGGAGTGGGGGGGTGGTGTGAAATATTGGGGGTTTACCTTCCTTTTTTAGTGTAGTATTTGGGGAAAGGTGGGATGGGGAAACGGTAAAAGCACTCTTCTATTTATAAGGATAACAAAAATTAGTATCTGCAATGTGAAAAAGGGTTCAAGAATCTGAAACTTGGGAGGAGATACTTCCCCACTTACTTTAACTTCAATAATGCCACTATACTTCTGCACAAGACATTGCTCCCCAGTCAGATAAATCCAAAGTAAATTCGCCATGGTGTTTTGGTTTGTTAAAATCCACGACAGAGGGATGCCTGTAATGTTCTTCTTTTAGTCAGAATAATTGGGGATGAAAATACAGACTCAGCATGGAAACTCATTATGTTTCAAAATTCAGGGATTGTGCTGGAGAATTTTTATCTTCAGAGGAGCTGCAGATGCTGGAACCTTGAGACAGTAGGACCTCAGCAGATCAGGCAGCATCTGTGGAGGAAATGGACAGGCAAAGTTTCAGGTTTGACCCTTCCTCAGACTGAAGGAGGATCCAAATCCGAAACATCCCCAGTCCTCACAGAAGGGACCTGACCTACCGAGTTCCACCTCGACTTAGTGCTTTGCTCAAGATTCCAGCATCTGCAGTTCCTTGTGTCAAAACTTTCAGAATTTATGACCTCTAATTAAAGTGCCAAATAAATCCATAACAATGATATAACGAAAGATGTTGTAAAGATGAAAAGGGTGCAGAGATTTACGAGGATGTTGCCCAAACTCGAGGGCCTGAGCTATAGGAGAGATTGTGCTTTATTCCTTGGAGCACAGGAGGTTGAGGGGTGATCTTACAGAGGTGTAAGGGATCATGAGAGGAATAGATAGGATAAATACACTATTTTACCTAGAGTAGGGGAATCAAGAACCAGAGGACATAGGTTTCAGGCAAGGGACAACATTTTACACAAAGGGTGGTATGCATATGGAACGAGCTGCCAGAGGAGGTAGTTGAGGCAGGAACTATCACAACGTTTAAACAGGTACATGGATAGAATAGGTGTAGAAGGATATGGGCCAAACGCAGGCAGGTGGGACTAGTATTGATAAGACATGTTGGCCAGAGTGGGCAGGTTTGGGCCGAAGGGCCTGTTATCACGCTGTACGGCTCTATTACCCTAATCAGCATTTAAATTACTGAAAGATTTTTCCAGTTTGAGGATAGATGGAAAATCACCAAAACTAATGTTGCTGGTTACCTCATTGGATGCAAGTCAAACATTGGTGGCTGGAGTTCAGCAAGCTCAATGCCAGTTATACCAACTGCCCAGATATCACACAGCTGGTTATATCCACCTTTCCTCTCCACAGCTGCAACTTCTGGGGCCATCCTAGAAAATAAAGTTCACACACTGATTGGTTTGGTACATTTCCAGAGAGAATGAAATAAGTTAAAATATTTTATAACTAGATCTAAATCCACATTCTAACTGATATTTGTCATGGACAATGTTTCATGAACTTGCCTTCCAAGTAAATACTACGGTGTGCATAACATTACACGGTCAGTTCCACACTTTTGGTCAGACTGATTGAGACTGGAGTTTGGGGATGTGGGGGGAGAGTGGGAAAGTGGAGTTCAGTGTTAGATCGGCCATGACAATATTAAATGGCAGAGGGGGTTCAGGAAGTCAATCTTCCTTTTCGTGTTTCAGTGTGTTACATTTTTACAAAGAAGAAATATACAATACTTGCTGACTACCCGAACAATGACTTTGGTTCTAAATTTTTGTTTTAAAACATGCTTTGGATGTAACAAATACCAAGGTGACTAAATCAATTTTTTAAAATTGAGGTTAAAAACTGAGAGATATAGCAGAATTTGTAATATTCAAGAGACATTAATTTTTGCATTCAGCTATATATTCCATATGCAGAGTGTTTGATGGCACTGGGTCTGTAGTCACTGGAGTTTAGAAGGAATGGGGGGATCTCATTGAAACCCACCGAATAATGAAAGGCCCAAATAGAGTGGACATGGAGAGGATTTTTCCAGTAGTAGTAGAGTCTAGGAGCAGAGGGCACAGCCTCAGAATAAAAGTTAGTACCTTTGGAATGGAAACGAGGACAATTTTTTTTAGCCAGAGGGTGGTGAATTTGTAGAATGCAGTGCCACAGACAGCGCTGGGGGCCAAAACACTGGGTGATTTTAAAGTGGAGATTGACATTCATCTTTAGTAGGGGTGTCAAGGGTTACGGGGGGAAGGCAGGAGAATGGGGTTGAGATGGAAAAATAGATCAACCATGATTGGATGCAGAGCAGATTCGATGGACTGAATGGCCTAATTCTATGTTTATGATCTCTGCTTGTTAATTGCTACAGCATCAAACACAACAAAGAAAGGAGTCACCATTACCAATACGGAGTACCAATAAACGATTTCCTTTTTGCTATAGTTGCAGTGATCTGCGCAGAAACTCCGAAGTCAGCTGAAATGCAAATCACAGAACGTTTATTGCATTAAAGAGGGGTAAATTTTATGAACCGAATGAGGTATCTTAACAAATTTAACCCTTTCATTCTGTCCCCAGCAATCAGCTGTTTAGTGCTCCTCATGCAATGTAGTTCATTGAAAATGGGAACAGTGTTTGTCCATCTCCATTCACTACAGACTGAGAAATAAAATTCACTTTGAACTGTACATATGTATTGCAATTCATGCACGTCATTCCTTCTTCTCCCCGTTCCCATCCGGCAGAAGGCACAGAAGCTTGAAAGTGTACACCACCAGACTCAGGGACAGCTTCTTTCCCCCTGTTTTCAGGCTTTTGAACAATCCTTCCATAAGCTAGGGTACTGTTCCATTCACCTTTACCCCATTGAGGATGTTGGGCTTTGTATCTAGAACTGATGCGCTACAATACTGAGAACTATATTCTGCACTATGTATCTTCCCCTTGGCTCTACCGATTGTACAAGATTTTGAATTGATTTTGTTGTATGAATGAAAAGACCAATTTAAGTTGCGTTAAGAATTTGCAAGAACCAGCAACAATCGTTCATTAACAATTTACAAATTTCTGAAAAGAGAAAATACTCTTACCTAATTTCACATGGCCATTATCGGTCAGAAGAATATTTGCTCCCTTTAATGGGAAAATGTATATTAAAATTAAATATATTAAAAACTTGCTTACAATATCAAATAGTTAAAATTTCTAGTGGACATAAAAAAACAGCTGTTTTATGATAGTTAAAATTGCACATTTGTCCAGATATTTCTGGAAGTTAATTGTTTGATGGTAGGATGCTTCATAGTAACAAACTCATCGGGCACAGAATAAACAAATCACATCACCATTTTGACATTTTCTTTTTCCACAGAGACTGTCTGACCTGCTGAGTTTTTCCAGCATTGCCTGTTTCAGATTTTCAACATCAGTAGTTATATGTTTATTTTAATCACACATCACTTGTTCTTAATGTAACTCAGGAATGCCATAACAAATATAAATGGCAAACAAAATCGTCATTGTTTGGTGAACATTGACATAATGTGGATGAAAAAGAATGCAACTTCAATCATTGCAACACTTTCTATTTCACATGTGAGTCTTGCTCTTTATAAGCTTGGTTACAAAGCCAAGGCCTTCTCATTCATGTTACTAGCATGAATAACTGCACTGATTTAGACAAGACTTTAGAGATAAAGTCTTCGGCCCACCGTGTCCGTGCCAACCAGCGATCACACGCACGTTAGCAGTATCCTACACACTAGGGTCAATTTACAATTTTTACCAAAGCCAATTAACCTACAAGCCTGTACGTCTTTGGAGTGTGGAAGGAAACAAGAGCACCCGGGGAAAACTCACACGGTCACAGGGAGAACATACAAACTCTATACAGACAGCACCCGTAGTCAGGATCGAAGCCGGGTCTCTGGCGCTGTGAGGCAGTAACTCTACCAAAGCACCAATGTGCTGTAATGAATACTTGGTTTACAGGGGAAGAAACCTCCCATCACTGCCTAATCCTAATCCTCCCCTCACTGAATGGTCCCTGCTTGGCTGCACCACCCACCCAAACAGCCATTTTGTATAGTCCACACCGTTGTGGTCTGGTGCCTTCTCCTTCAAGAATTTGGTAGGTCACTCAGCTCCTCATAAGATGAAATGGAATAATCCACTCACTCCCACCCAGTATCTCAATTTCAAAACAGGTTGTAAGATTTTGAACTTATTGAAACAGCCAAAGCAACGATGGCAGCAAACAGGGATTAATATAATTCAGTGGTAAACAAAAACTAATTAATTTGCTCAGTGAGCTTCCACTGTTTTGTTGAAATGAAAAATAATTTTCCCAAATAGAGTGCAGCCATGATAATAATGTCTTATTATACTGCTGTGTCAGATATACTGTAGGTATTACCTGCCTCCCAGAGTAGTGTTTGTTATTATTCCTGGGTCACAGGAGACTGCAATATTCCCAACAGAATGCAACAGACCTTTGTTTGTCAATGTTATTCTGACGACAGCTTTACTGAGCGGCAGATATGGGGAAAGGATCCAGTTCTGGGGATCTGTTGCACAAAGTGTACAGTGCATTCAGAAAGTATTCAGACCCCTTCACTTTTTCCACATTTTGTTACGTTACAGCCTTATATTAAAATTGATTAAATTCATTTTTTTTATCATCAATCTACACACAATACCCCATAATAAAAAAGAGAAAACAGGTGTTCAAAGATTTTTGCAAAGTAATTAAAAAGAAACAACTGAAATATCACATTTACATAAGTATTCAGACCCTTTGCTATGACACTCAAAATTGAGCTTAGGTTCATCCTGTTTCCATTGATTATCCTTGAGATGTTTCTACAACTTGATTGGAGTCCACCAGTGGTAAATTAAATTGATTGGACATGATTTGGAAAGGTACACACGTGTCTATATAAGGTCCCACAGTTGACAGTGCATGTCAGAGCAAAATCCAAGCCATGAAGATGAAGGAATTGTCCGTAGACCTCCGAGACAGGATTGTGTCGAGACACAGATCTGGAGAAGGGTATAAAACTATTTCTGCAGCATTGCAGGTCCCGAAGAGCACAGTTGTCGCCGTCATTCTTAAATGGAAGAACTTTGGAACCAACAGGACTCTTCGTAGAGCTGGTTCCCCGGCCAAACTGAGCAATCGGGGGAGAAGGGCCTTGGTCAGGGAGGTGACCAAGAACCCGATGGTCACTCTGACAGAGCTCCAGAGTTCCTCTGTGGAGATGGGAGAAACTTCCAGAAGGACTACTATATCTGCAGCACTCCACCAATCAGGCCTTTATGGTAGAGAGGCCAGACGGAAGCCACTCCTTAGTAAAAGGCACATGACAGCCCGTTTGGAGTTTGCCAAAAGGCATGAGAAACAAGATTATCTGGTCTGATGAAACTAAGATTGAACTCTTTGGCCTGAATGCCAAGCGTCACGTCTGGAGGAAACCAGGCACCGCTCATCACCTGACCAATACCATACCTACGGTGAAGCATGGTGGCGGCAGCATCATGCTGTGGGGGTCCTTTTCAGCAGCAGGAACTGGGAGAGTAGTCAGGATCGAGGGAAAGATGAACAGAGCAAAGTACAGAGAGATCCTTGATGAAAACCTGCTCGAGCGTTCTGGACCTCAGACTGGGGCGGAGGTTCACCTTGCAACTGGACAACGACCCGAAGCACACAGCCAAGACAATGCAGGAGTGGCTTCGTGACAAGTCTGTGAATGTCCTTGAGTGGCCCAGCCAGAGCCCAGACTTGAACCCGATCATACATCTTTGGAAGGACCTGAAAATAGCTGTGCATCGACGCTCCCCATCTAACCTGACAGAACTTGAGAGGATCTGCAGAGAAGAATGGGAAAAATTACCCAAATATAGGTGTGCCAAGCTTGTAGCGTCATACCCAAGAAGACTTGAGGCTGTAATCACTGCCAAAGGTGCCTCAACAAAGTACTCAGTAAAGGGTCTGAATACTTGTGTAAAAGTGATATTTCAGTTATTTCTTTTTAATTACATTGCAAACATTTCTAAACACCCGTTTTCATTTTTTTATTATGGGGTATTGTGTGTAGATTGATGATTAAAAAAATGAATTGAATCCATTTTAGAATAAGGCTGTAACATAACAAATTGTGGAAAAAGTGAAGGGGTCTGAATACTTTCTGGATGCACTGTATCTCTGGGATACAGCAATGCAGGCCGAGCAGAGAGAATGGGGAGGGGCATTGGGGAAATCTGGTCAAACCGCTGGTGTACATATGTAGGGTGAAAGTTTACAGGTGATTGACAAGGGTAGGGTAGTATATGTGAGCTATATGGACTTTGTAAGGCATTTGATAAAGTCGCTCAAGGTACACTAATCCAAAAGATTAAGGGTTTTTTTAAAGACACAAAGTGCTGGAGTAACTCAGCAGGTCAGGCAGCATCTCTGGAGAGCATGCATAGGCGATATTTTGGGTTGGAACCATTTCTAGAAGGGTCCCAATCCAAAACGTCGCCTATCCACGCTCTCCAGCGATGCTGCCAGACCCGATGAGTTACTCCTGAACTGTGGGTTTTTTATGTATACCAGCATATGTAGTTCCTTGTGTTTATAAAAGATTAAGATACCTGGAATCCATGGTAACTTGTGATTTGGATTCAGAACTGATGGAAGACAGTGGGTAGTAATAGAAAGTTATTATTCAGGCTTGCATTTTGTTATCTTATTCCTTAGCAAGAACCTACTAATTAGGTTACTAAATACATTTTTAAAAACTATGCTTCTGAGTCCAGAGTCAAGATTGTTTTTGTATATTGCAAATTACTTTGTTACGGATACAAATCTTTTGCCATGTCAATGTAAAAGTGTTTAATAGACAATCAGTGAACAAAATATACAAAGAATATCAACAATTCAGGTCTATTTACCTTTATATCTCTGTGCATTTTTCCTTTGTTATGAAGATAATATAAACCCTAACAAAAATAGAGAATAGACATTGTATAGTTCTCAGTTTAAGCTAATCAAGCACATTTTAGGTTGCAGGTAGCCTGCAACCCAACAGAATGAACATTGAATTCTACAATAATGCCACCCCTTCCCCATCTCCTCCCCTCCCCCGCCACCCTGGTGTACACCCACTCACCCACCAACCCACCCACCCTCCCCCTTTCCCCTCCTTTGTACACTCATCTCCCATCCCAGTCCCCCATTTCCCTTTTATCTCCCCATCTTTACCCCTCATCCCTGTCCTCTTCCACCCACATCCCTCCCTGGGGGTTTATATTTCACTACCTTACATTACGCCACCTCACCTGTATCCACCTATCACTTGCCAGGCTTTGTCCTGCTGCCACCTCCTTTTTCCAGCTTTCTCCCCCCTCCCCCCCCCACTCCATCAGGCTGAATAAGTGACTGTTTTCTTTAATAATGCATTAACTACATTTCCAAAATTCTTCATTGCTGTAAGCTGCTTTGGGATATCCTGATGTTATGGAAGTCAGTATAAATGCTTGCTTGACAAATTTGATCATTCCCTGATCTTATTGCATAAATGCAACTCCTCTCAGTTCATCATTCTCCCTCGAGATCTAATACCAGATCAAAACGTGAAAATGTTGTCTATTACCAAGTGAGACCTAGACTAAATCCGGCCAATGTTCAAAGTGAAATTAGGTTACATACATAACTCAGAAAGTTCACAAAATATTGGCATAGAGAGTGAAGTAACTTACCTGTAGTGTTTCTCTGCATACATATGCTATCTGTAGTTCTGATAAAGGTCCTGTCACTGATAAAGTTACAAAAAAAAGCATTTAATCAACACATGAACCCAGTTTAAGCCATAATACATATTCAACTAAATTAGAATTGCTCGAAAAATCTATTAACAGTGCAGGTCAGCATCTTTTCTCGCGATGGAAAAATCAAATACCAGAGGGCTTAGCTTTCAGATGGAAGGGGAAAAGTTTAAAGGAGATGTTCAGTGCAAGTTTTTTTTCACACAGAGGGTGGTGTGCCTGAAATGCACTGCCAAGGGAATTGATGGTGCGGATACATTAGTGGCATTTAACAATTTTTGAATAGGCAAATGGATATGCAGGGAATGGAGGGATAAGGATCATGTGCAGGCAGATAAGAGGTGGTCTTGGTATCATGCTCAGCACAGACATTGTGGGCCAATGGGTCTGTTCTGGTGTTGTACTGTTCTATGTTCTATGTACAAGCTTCTGAAGTGTATACAAATGAGGCCAAATGACATGCTTCAGTGCTGCATCATTCCACAAATCATGGCTGCAGTGTAATACTTCACCCCTCAGTCTGTGGTGTCAGACTACCAGCTCCAGAAAGCTCCCAGCAGATGTTAAGGAGTGAGGTTTTATGAAATTGAGAGGCAAAATTTGGAGCAATAGCAATCCCTTGTTAATTTACTGAAAACACTAAGGAGTATTACAGTGAACAGGTAGTTCTGCTATAACACGTGTTTCCATGATGCAAATTAAATGCAACGCAATTGATGAATTACGAACACTGTTTGCATTAAGGGCCAAAATGGTTAAAATGTGATTTTAATCAGGAATTAGCCCCATCCTAGTCAGACAGTCTGTCAGTTCCACCACCAGAGGTGAAAGAGTTACTTTGGAAACAAGGAAGTAGAGAAAACGCTGCCTTGGGGGAAAAAGTATTGGAATTATAATCCTGCGTGTTACTTGCCCGCAATATTCAGACACCATTGTTGGCTAGGAACACGGTCTGTCAGTTTCACCGTTGGTGGCCAGTGAAATTCACAAGCAATCACTTCTCTGACATTTGTGCAACTATCAGTTTTATTTCGTTTAGCGATACAATATGGAAACAGGCCCTTCGGCATACCAAGTCCATGTGGATGAGAAAATGGGATAGTGTGAACAGGTGATCGATGGTCACATGTTAATTAGTTAAAGTTTATTGTCATGTGTACCAAGGTACTGTGAAAAGTTTTTTCACTGTACCTCGGTACACATTAAAATAAATAAATCAAAACTAAACTAATTATTTAATTAATACAAACCATCCCGTTCACACTATCCCATTTTCTCATCCACATTCCACACACTAGGGGTGACTTACAGAGGCCAATTAACCTACAAACCAGCACGTCTTTGGAATGTGGGAGGAAACCGGAGTACCCGGAGGAAGCCCATACGATCATAGGGAGAATGCGCTAACTCCATGCAGACAGCACCCGGGGTCAGGATTGAACCCGGGTCTCTGGCGCTGTGAGGTAGTAGCTCCACCTGCTGCGCCACGGTGATGCTCTGTTAAGCAATGTAACTTACAGCCTTCATATTTTTAGCTTGCAGCAACAAAATAAACATATAGCTATATCTTTCACCTTCATTTCTGAAAATGCTGTGAGAAAAAAAAAAATTGGTATTGCAAGTCTGAAACTTGCTGGCCCCTAACATTTCACTAACTGTCTTCATAACACTATTTTCTATAATGTTTCTTAGAAATGTAACTACCGCATTATAAGCATAGACCATTACGTTGGAACTATCTGCAGGTGCTATGTTAAATAGTGCCTTTGAGTTAACAGAACATATGGACAAAGGAGTAAAGACCACACATACTGTGGGTGGAAAAAATAAAATTGTCAAGCAGAGCTATAAGAGTGTAAAGCAAAATCATTATCAGTGAAATAGGCTGGGAGGGGGATTAAAGCAAATGTTAAATTTAGAAGCAGTAACAAATCTAATATTTTGTTTCATTAAAAAAAATTGAGTTTATTATGAGTGAAGGAGTAGAACCATAACTCCATGAATATTTAAAATAAAATCTGTGACTTTTACACATTTCTGTTTACACTTCAAACATAATTTTAGAAATTGCTTTGCCTACTCACCATGATAAATATCTTGTAATGATCCACCACCACAAAATTCCATACAAATCCATAGCTTGTCACGCCTGCATTAAAGGTAAAATACATTTGCATTTCCCCATACTTAACAAGCAAACATGCCATGGCACACAGTCATGTACAAACGGAGGAGTATTACTGCAGCTTTTGGGAACACCTCAAGTGTGGGATCAAAGAGGATGCCGACTGACATTTCACATACAAGAGATACTTCTCCCTTTTCCACGGTGGTTTCATCCCCTCACACTTATGGATTTGCAAAATACAGTTCCCCCTTCACAAAATCATGTGTAATCAGAATTATTTCCAAAAGTAACCCGCTGCAAATCTTTAACAATGATTTCCAGCATCTTGCCTAAGATTCTCCTCCCTTCTTTTTAATAAGGCAAAACATACATTTCCTCCTATGATTTCTTCGTCATCATAAGATCATAAGACCAGATGACAAAGGAGCAAAATTAGGCCATTCGGCACATCAGGTCTGCTCCGCCATTCGTTCATGGCCTATCTATTTTTCTCCCTCAACCCCATTCTCCTACCTTCTTCCCATAACCATTGACGCCCTTACTATTCAAAAACCTGTCAATCTCGCTTTAAAAATACCTATTGACTTGGCCTCCACAGCCGTCTGTGGCAATGAATTCCATAGATTCACCACAATTTTCTCCCAGTGTCAGTGGGACACACATCCATGTCACCTAATCACTTCTTTACATAGAAAATAGGTGCAGGAGGAGGCCATTCGGCCCTTTGAGCCAGCACCGCCATTCATTGTGATCATGGCTGATCGTTCCCTATCAATAATCCGTGCCTGTCTTCTCCCCATATCCCTTGACTCCACTAGCCCCTAGAGCTCTATCTAACTCTCTCTTAAATCCATCCAGTGATTTGGTCTCCACTGCCCTCTGTGGCAGGGAATTCCATAAATTCACAACTCTCTGGGTGAAAACGTTTTTTCTCACCTCAGTCTTAAATGACCACCCCATTATTCTAAGACTGTGGCCCCTGGTTCTGGACTCGCCCAACATTGGGAACATTTTCCTGCATCTAGCTTGTCCAGTCCTTTTATAATTTTATATGTTTCTATAAGATTCCCCCTCATCCTTCTAAACGCCAGTGAATACAAGCCTAGTCTTGTCTATCTTTCCTCATATGACAGTCCCGCCATCCCAGGGATCAATCTCGTGATCGCACGCTGCACTGCCTCAATCACAAGGATGTCCTTCCTCAAATTAGGAGACCAAAACTGTACACAATACTCCAGATGTGGTCTCACCAGAGCCCTATACAACTGCAGAAGAACCTCTTTACTCCTATACTGAAATCCTCTTCTTATGAAGGCCAACATTCCATTAGCTTTCTTCACTGCCTGCTGTACCTGCACGCCAACTTTCAGTGACCGGTGTACACAGGTCTCGCTGTACCTCCCCCTTACCTAACCTAACCTCATTGAGATAATAATCTGCCCCCTTGTTTTTGCCGCCAAAGTGGATAACCTCACATTTATCTATATTATACTGCATCTGCCACGCATCTGCCCACTCACTCAACCTGTCCAGGTCACCCTGCAACCTCCTAACATCCTCTTCACAGTTCACACTGCCACCCAGCTTTGTGTCATCCGCAAACTTGCTAGTGTTGCTCCTAATTCCCTCTTCCAAATCATTAATATATATATTAAACAGTTGCGGCCCCAACACCGAGCCTTGCGGCACTCCAGTCGCCACTGCCTGCCATTCTGAAAAGGACCCATTCCCAGGGATCCTACTCTTTGCTTCCGGTCTGCCAACCAATTTTCTATCCATGTCAACACCCTACCCCCAATACCATGTGCTTTAATTTTAGTCACCAGAGACCCATGCGGGACATTATCAAAGGCTTTCTGAAAGTCTAGATACACTACATCCACTGGCACCCCTTCATCCATTTTACTTGTCACATCCTCAAAAAATTCCAGAAGATTAGTCAAGCACGATTTCCCTTTCATAAATCCATGTTGACTTGGACTAATCCTTTTACCTACAAAGGCAATTTTGTTTTATTTTGTTTTCGTATTTCATGCTAACTTATTCCCATAATTCATCCTCTCCCTGTATCAACCATTGGTCACTTGTTTCCCAAAAATCACCCTTAATGTTATAAGCCTCTAAAGTATCAACTTCCTCAGCTAGTCATGGATGGGTCAGTTTTCTCAGGGAATTTTGTTTCTCAATTGAATTTATTAAATATTTTGAATCTTTATTTGAACATTTCCCGTTGTTCATCACCTTTCATTTTGCTGTTGGACATCCACATTTGAAAGAGATTCAAGAAAACACCACATTTGCAAAGGAATTATTTGCAGTTATAACAAGGTTAATGAGATTTAACAACATTTAAAAGACATATGGGCAGGCACATAGATGGGAAAGGTTTAGAGGACTAGTGTAGATAGGGCATCTCAGTCAGCATTAACAACTTGGGCCAAAGGGTCTGTCATGACTATAATGATTACAATTGTTGTTTAAAAGTTAAGCATGACCACAACATATCAAACATAAACACATTCTTCTGTCCAGTGGTAAAATAACCTCAAATGCAGGTATACGCAAATACAATATGAACAAATAAAGATCATAATTACATTTGCAAATAGTGAAGAACAAACAGAATTAGGCACGTTGTTCCACATACCTGAGATAACTGCCAAAATACGCAACAATGTTCGAGTGTTTACAGTCTTTCATCATGATAATCTCCTGCTGTACAATAGCAAAGTCTTCACCTAAGAAGGAAACATCTTGGTTAAATACCAGTCAACAAATTAATTTCAACGCCGACCAGATTTACCACCATTGACCCCTTTTGTGTATTAACCAGCATCTGCAGTTTTTTGTTACAAAACTCCAGGTGTGGTCTCACTAGGGCCCTGTACAACTGCAGATGGACCTCTTTGCTCCTATACTCAACTCCTCTTGTTATGAAGGCCAACATGCCATTTGCTTTCTTCACTGCCTGCTGTACCTGAATGCTTACTTTCATAGACTGATGAACAAGGACCCCCAGATCCCGTTGTTTACCCCTTTTCCCAACTTGAAACTATTCAGATAGTAATCTGCCTTCCTGTTTTTGCCACCAAAGTGGATAACCTTCAAGATATTTGAGAGAGTTTGTCAGATAGGACAATGAAATTCTTGCTTTGCTTCAACACAACAGAATATAGTAGGCATAAATAAATACAGAACAGAACAGTGTGACCATATACCAATGAATATATATATATATATATATATACACACACATAAATAAACAGATAAAGTGCAGTGGGTTATTAATGATCAGAGTTTTGTTTGAGTTGAGTTTAATAGCCTGATGGCTGTGGGGAAGAAGCTGTTCCCGAACCTGGATGTTGCAGATTTCAGGCTCCTGTACCTTCTACCTGAGGGCAGCGGGGAGATGAGAGAGTGGCCAGGATGGTGTGGGTCCTTGATGATGCTAGTAGCCTTTTTGAGGCAGCGACTGCGATGGATCCCCTCGATGGTAGGGAGGTCAGAGCTGATGATGGACTGGGCAGTGTTGACAACTTTTTGCAGTCTTTTCCGCTCCTGGGCGCTCAAGTTGCCGAACCAAGCCACGATGCAACACGATACAGCATGCTCTCTACTGTGCACCTGTAGTGGTTCGAGAGAGTCCTCCTTGACATACCGACTCTCCATAATCTTCTCAGAAAGTAGAGGCGCCGATGAGCTTTCTTTATAATTGCATCAGTGTTCTCGGACCAGGAGCGATCTTCAGAGATATGCACGCCCAGGAATTTGAAGCTCTTGATCCTCTCCACCATCGACCCATTGATATAAACGGGACTATAATAATAATAATAATACATTTTATTTATATAGCACTTTTCAAGGACTCAAAGTCGCTTTACATTGAGAGTCAAAAAACAAAACAAAATAGAACAGTAACACCATCCTACCCCTTCCAAAGTCCACAATCAGTTCCTTGGTTTTGCTGGTGTTGAGAGCCAGGTTATTGTGCTGGCACCATTTGGTCAAACGGTTGATCTCCCTTCTATACTCTGACTCAGTGATACGTCCCACTACAGTGGTGTCGTCAGCAAACGTGATGATTGTTCGCACTATGACCAGCTACACACTCATGAGTATAGAGTGAGTACAGCAGGGGGCTGAGCACGCAGCCTTGAGGTGCTCCCGTGCTGATTGTTATCGGCGTTGACACATTTCCACCAATACGAACAGACTGTGCTCTGTGAATGAGGAAGTCGAGGATCCAATTGTCCTCACATTTATCCACATTAAACTGCATCTGCCATGCATCTGCCCACTCACCTAACCTGTCCAAGTCACCCTGCATCCTCATAGCATCCTCCTCACACGTCACACTACCACCCAGCTTTGTGTCATCTGCAAATTTGCTAATGTTACTTTGAATCTCTTCATCTAAATCATTAATGTATATTGTGAATAGCTGCGGTTCCAGCACCGAGCCTTGGGGTACCCCTCTAGTCACTGTCTGCCATTCTGAAAGGGACCCATTAATCCCTACTTTTTGTTTCCTGTCTGCCAACCAATTTCCTATCCATGTCAGTACCCTACCCCCAATACTAATTTTGCCCACTAATCTCCTATGTGGGACCTTATCAATGGTTTTCTGAAAGTCCAGGGACACTACATCCACTGGCTCTCCTTTGTCCATTTTCCTAGTTACATCCTCAAAAATTCCAGAAGATTAGTCAAGCATGATTTCCCCTTTGTAAATCAGGTACAACAGGCAGTGAAGAAAGCTGTGGCCTTCATAACAAGAGGAGTTGAGAATAGGAGCAAAGAGGTCCTACTGCAGTTGTACAGGACCCTGGTGAGTATTATGTGCAATTTTGGTCTCCTAATTTGAGGAAGGACATTATTGCTATTGAGGGAGAGCAGCGTAAGTTCACCAGGTTAATTCCCAGGATGGCGGGACTGATATATGATGAAAGAATGGGTCAACTGGGCTTGTATTAGCTGGAATTCAGAAGGATGAGAGGGCATCTCATAGAAACATATAAATTTCTTAATGGATTGGAGATGCTAGATGCAGGAAAAATGTTCCCGATGTTGGGGGAGTCCAGAACCAGGGGTCACAGTTTAAGAATAAGGGGTAGGCCATTTAGGACTGAGATGAGGAAAAACTTCACCCAGGGAGTTGTGAATCTGTGGAATTCTCTGTCACAGAAGGCAGTGGAGGCCAATTTGCTGGATTTCAAGAGAGAGTTAGATTTAGCTCTTAGGGCTAAATGAATCGAGGGATATGTGGGAAAAGCAGGAACGGGGTACTGATTTTAGATGATCAACCATGATAATCTCGAATGGCGATGCTGACTCGAAGGGCCGAATGGCCTACTCCTGCACATATTTTTCTATGTTTCTATGTTCTAAGTACACTTGACAATAATAAACCTAAACCTTCAAAGACACAAGTTCAAGAGAGTTTATTGTCATGTGTCCCAGATAGGACAATTAAATTATTGCTTGGAATTGCAGATTCTGGAATCTTGCATAGAATACAAAGTGCTGGAGTAACTCAGTGGGTCAGGCAGCATCTCTGGAGAACACGGATAGGTGAGGTTGCAGTTCGAGACATTTCATGAGATTGATGACAAACTTCAAACTTCGACTGGACTGTACAAATTAGAAATGTCCATTCAAGACAATAGAGAACTTTTGCAGCTTATCCATGCAGGAAAGATCATATGTTTAAGAACAATAGCTAGAAACTAGGAAATTATGGGCTGGTGAACCTTACATCAGAGGGAAATTATGACAGAAGATTCCCATAGCATACTAGTATCCAGAACAGCACAGACATATTTAAACAAGTCAGCATGGCTCTGTACGGAGAGGTGATGGTGACTGAGATTTTTGAGAAGGTGGTGAAGATGATTGTGGAGAGTTAGGCAGTGGATGTTATATACATGGACCTCAGTACAGCTTTCATCAAGGTCCCTCATGGGAGGCTGATCCTGAATATTAATGCAGAACCATGAGAATTAGTAGAATGGATTGAAAATTGGCTGTAGAAGACAATACATTTATACAAATATATATGCTGACACTACTGTGTAGAAAATTAGCAACAAAATGTACAGAATGATTTTGAGAAGCTTTGCACTGCGTTCTTCAGTTTTGTTCAAATAATAAACGTTCAGTGCTGGCAGCCGACGTTCAGTGCTGGCAGCCGACGGGAGTTTCCAAATAGGCCCCGCCCACTTATTTGCATACCAGAAAGCTTTGCGCGGATAGAAATCAATTATAATTATTGTTTACTGTGATTCTTCCGTGAATAGTGATTTATGAACGCTGAAACAATTCTATTTAGTGTTCTCGTTGCTGCTGTCGATTAGATTATGAATGAGGTTGGTCACCGTTACCGAAAGGTGATAGGCGCAGAGTGAGGGGGGGAGACGCAGACTGTCGGACTCAGTACACTCTGGTTTCTCTTCAGATCGTATAAATCTTTCGCCTTTTACTAAAGATTTCCGTGGAGAGGAACACTCAGAGTTTTCACTAATTTTTTGATGCCCTGCTTCTGTGGGGCTTGTCATTAAACAAAAAATAGAATGAAATGTTGTGTACTTTGTAGGTACATTTACACTGAAACTGTGCAGTTTCCTAGTATGAAGAAGGGTTTGGACCCGAAACGTTACCTATTTCCTTCGCTCCATAGATGCTGCTGCACCCGCTGAGTTTCTCCAGCGTTTTTGTGTGCCTTCGATTTTCCAGCATTTGCAGTTCCTTCTTTAACAGTTTCCTAGTATGTTTGGCAACTCCTTGTCCCCTGAAACAGCACAATGCATCCCTGCCTGCTGTGTTATTACTCCAGCATTTTGTCTATCTTCTCACAACAAATTTATTACTTGCTACAGCATAGTAGAGCTACTCCAGCATTTTGTGTCTGTCTTCGGTTTTAAACCAGCATCTGCAGTTCCTTCCTACACATCGTAGAACAGTACCTGCCTCATAATCAAAATGTATATGTAAAGCAGACGTGCAGGGAAAGTTTTTTTTTGTCTGGAATGTGCAGCTGGTAGCGGTAGTCAAAGCAGATACCTTAATGACATTTAAGGGACTTTGGGAAAGGCACAAGGAAAATGCAGGAAGTGGAGAGATATGAATTATGTGCAGGCACATAAGGAATGGGTGATGTTTCGTGGGTCGAGACCCTCCTTCAGACTGAATTCTGAAGAAGGATCTGAATTCCTTCAGACTGAAGAAGGATCTTGACCCGAAACGTCACCCATTCCTTCTCTCCAGAGATGCTGCCTGTCCCGCTGAGTTACTCCAGCATTTTGTGTCTACCTTCGATATAAACCAGCATCTGCGGTTCTTTCTGACACAGGCAGATAAGAGTTGGTCTTCAGAAATTAATCAGCCATGGGAGCAGAATTACACCATTTGGCCCATTAAGTCTACTCCTTCATTCAATCATGGCTAATCTATCTTTCCCTCCCCATCCCATTCCCCTGCCTTCTCCCTCATATGAGCAGGAATTTATCTAGTCAGAGGGTAGTGAATCTGTGGAATTTATTGCGAAGTCAATAAATATATTTAAGACAGATTCTTGATTAGTAAGAGTGTCAGGGGGCTTAAAGGGAGAAGTACAGAGAAAGGGGTTGAGAGGGAAGGATAGATCAGCCATGATTGAATGGCAGTGTAGACTTGATGGGTTAGATGGATTAATTCTGCTCCTTGAACTTATGAACTCCCCATACCCTTTGACACCACTATTAATCAGGAGAGTCTTGGCATCATGTCCGTCACAGATATTGTGGGCCAAATGGCCTGTTCTTGTGCTGCACAGCTCTATGTAAAGCCACAACTACAGTAGCTCGCTAGCTACTTACTCCACTGTCATTTCAAAAAGTCCTGCCACCACGAGGCACAGAGAGGCGGAGTCCAATTCAGCTGCCGGAGTATTGTTAAAACAGGTTACATGTGGCACTGCTGTGTTGCAACTCATGAACTAGATATTTTGAATTTAAAGACATACAGTTTGTGCAGCATTTGCTGTATGGTTTTATTAATACAATTTAATTTTTAAATAAAAAAATGTTACAACATGGTCCAGTGTGTAATTGTTATATGAACATCGGTTGTCTGCTGAGTCCATCCCCCAGAGAAAGAGATGTGATCAAGCACAATGTTTGGCTTCAGTTTGAATGAAAGGCTGTAAAATTACTCAGATACAAGCTGATAAAGTTTAAACCTTTCTCCTCTCCAAAAACCCCAGAGTAAGAGGTTGAAATTCTTCTAGTCATATTGTGAGGTTTATTTTTGCTAAAATCCCCATTGCCTGTTATTTGTTAGGCTAATTGACTTGTAGCCTTCATTTAATGTTACGCAAGCAGTCTACTGTTCTTTGTGAATCGTTCTACAATGTAACTGAGAACTATATTCTGCACTCTGTATCTTCCCCTATGCTCTTGTTGTACTCTCGTCTGAACTGATTGTATATCGGGTGCATCTAATCTGTTTGCATAGCATGTAAAACAAACATTTTCACTGTACCTCGGGTACATGTGACAATAATAAACCTAAACTAAAAAACATTTCCAATTCTCCTTCACTGAACGGTTAGCATGGGCGCACGGTTGAATGGTGTTGCCTCATTGCTTTTGGCTCACTGCGGCATTCTCTACAGACATCTATAACTCTTTCCGCTTGTCTGCTTTTAAACACTAAACCCCATCATTGTCATTCTTGTGAAACATTTCATTGTGTCATGGAGCATTTGTCTCAAATACACAAAAGGGTAAACAGTATCAAGAATAGACCTTTCCACGGTGCCTGCCAAAACAACTCAAACAAGCGAGTCTACTAAAATAAATTTAGCACAAGAGTCACTGCCTCACAGCACCAGAGTCTTGGGTTCGATCCTGACCTCGGGTGCTGTATGTGCAGAGTTTGCATGTTCTCCCTAGGACCGCATGGGTTTTCTCCATTTTCCCCCGATTTCCTCCCACATCCCAAAGACGTGCAGGCTTGTAGGTTAATTGGCTTCTGTCAAGTGCCCATAGTTTGCAAGATGCAAAATTTAAATAACATTGAACTGGTGTACAGGTGTTCGTTGGTCGACATAGGTTCGGTGTACCGAGGGGCCCATTTCCACAATGTATCTCTAAAAAAAAGTTGTATGCAAGAAGTCAAATTACAGGCATTTCATGGGCGACAAATACCTTTGCCTACTGATTAGATTCCCCAGACCAAGGCTATGAATGCAGTGAAGTAGACACACTTCTTGTTACCCTTTATTCTTTTTATTTCCATGGACAGTTTGATTATATTCACGCATAATCTTTTTTTTTTACTGGATAGATAGCATGTAAACAGAAGCTTTTCACTGTATCTCACTGCACGTGACAACAATAAACTGAACTAAACAAAAACAAGGACTTCAAAACACAATTCATAAAGTGGAGACAAGGAACTACAGATGCTGGAACCTTGAGCAAAACACAAAATGCTGGAGGAACTCAGCGGGTCAGTCAGCATCTGTGGAGGGAATGGACTGACGGCATTTCAGATCAAGACCCTTCTTCAGACCAATCAGTCGGAAGGAGGGTTCGACCCAAAACATCACCTATCCCATGTTCTCTAAAAATGTTGCCAGACCCGCTGAGTTACTCCAGCACTTGTGATTAGCTGCAAACTTACTATTGTATTTAAGACTTAACAAAATGAGTACAATGCTTGAAGATCAGAAAAGTTTTCTACTAAATCAAAGGGTATCCAAGAAATTTATCATGATGAAGAATAAAAGAGAAAACTATGAAGAAAAAGAAAAATTGCCAAGGAAAATAGCAAAAATCTATATGGTTCCTTTACAATGTGGAACAATTACAATATGAACAGGAAATGACAAGTACCTTTAAAAATGTCTGTGTCTGCCTTTGGTGTAGCAATGACAAAGAATAGCTGTGGCCAAGGATTTAACCAGATCCTTCAACTTAAAAGTAATTAAATGGAGCAGTGAGGAAATCGTGGAAAACCGAAGCTAACAAAGCTACATGAACCAATGGTTTAAAACGTGTTTTTTTTTTTTTAAAGTAGAGAGATTGTGATGGAGACAACGATTGTGTTGGTTACATGATTACAATCAAGCCGTTCATAGTGTACAGATACATAATAAGGGAATAACATTTAGTGCATGATAAAGCCAGCAAAGTCCGATCAAAGATGGTCCGAGGGTGACCAATGAGGTGGATAGTAGTTCAGGACTACTCTCTAGTTGCAGTAGGACAATTCAGTTGCCTGATAACAGCTGGGAAGAAACTGTCCCTGAATCTGGAGGTGTGTGTTTTCACACTTATATACCTTTTGCCCGATGCGAGAGGGGAGAAGGCTGCTGACCTTGCCGAGGCAGTGAGAGGTATAAATGGAGTCAATGGATGGGATAAATGGAGTCAATGGAAGGGAGGTTAGTTTGTGTGATGGTCTGGGCTGTGTCCAAAATTCACTGCAATTTCTTGCAGTCTTGATCTGTTTAGGTCGGTTCCCAAACCAAGCTGTGATGCATCCCGATTAAATGCTTTCTACAGCGCATCTGTAGAAATTGATGAGAGTTGTTGGGACATGAAAAACTTCCTAACTAAGCCTTTTAAGGCCGGAGAATGTATACAGTATGTGGATTTTCAAAAGGCATTTGATGAGGCTGTACACAAGAGGTTATCACAATATTCGTATGCAATTGTGACAGGTAACTATTTAGTTTAGACATACAGCATGGAAACAGGCCGTTCAGCCCACTTAGTTCACGCAAACCATCAATCATCTGTTCACGGCTAGTTTGATATTATCCCACTTTCTCATCCATTTCCCACACATTAGGGGCAATTTAGAGGCCAATTAACCTACCAACCTGCTAATCTTTGGGATGTGGGAGAAAACCAGAGCACCCGGAAGAAACCAGCGCAGTCACAGGGAGAACGTGCAAACTCCACACAGACAGCATCCAAAGTCAGAATCAAACCTGGATCTTTAGCGGCGTGAGGCAGCGGCTCTACCAGGTGCGCCACTATGTCTGTGACGAACTGGAAATGAATGCATAATTATTGGAATGCCTTGACCTCAACTATTTACAATTTATATCAACAAGTAGATGCTGGAACCAAATATGGGAAAATAAGCTTAGAAGAACCAAGAGAGGGTGAAAGTGGATAAAGACCAGCTAAGTGACTGAGCAAGAATATGACAGAAAGAACAAACATTCCACAACTGTACATAACTTGGAGATTGGGGAAATTAGTCTTCACTTGCCTCACATAAGCCAATGGGCAGGGTTCTAACATTTTCACAGAATGGAACAGAAATTAAACTTTATTTAAGAACATTAAGTTTGAATAACAAACTCATCACTAAGTCAAACAGACAGAATGCACCTTAGATAATTCCTGATACCATTCGAGCAATGCAGTAACACAGCCAGAATGTTTATTTTATTCATTCTTGCAATGCGGGTGCCCTGGCAAGGGTCAGCTTTTATTCCCCACCATCAACTATCCAAAAAATGTGCTAAATATCTTAGAGTCAGTCTCATGGTGTCAAAACAGGCCCCGTTGGTCCGACCTACCCATGCTGACTACATGCTCCATCTACACTAGTCCCACCTGCCCGTGTTTGGCCCATATCCCTCTAAACCTGTCCTGTCCTGTCCATGTACCTGTCCAAACTGGGTTTTTTTTTTAACATTCTGATAGTACCTACCTCAACTACCTCATTTGGCAGCTCGTTCCATGGACCTACCACCCTGTGTGGGAAAAGTTGCTATTTTCTCATCTGCAGTCAATCCCTTATCCGCATCAAGGATTTTCCTCGAGTTCCCAACTCTAAACTTCATTTTTAATGGAGTTCAGGGAAGCAAAGATGAGAACCACCAATAAACACACAGAAGCCCAAGAGCCAACATAAGATGAATCTGAACTTTTGGCTGAAACCAGCCAGACAATTCCTTAAGACTGCAGACACCATAAACAAAACGGGATTCCACTGGGCTGCATAAAATCATTTACTCCTTTGTCTTACTTACCCCAAGTACATTTTGCCACATTAACATGGATTGAATTGCATAGCACATAGAGCAAGCAGTACAGCAAAGGAACAGACCCTCCGGTCCACAATGTCTGTGGCAAACATGATGCCTAGACTATCTCTTATCTACCTGCACATAAATCAATATTCTTCTATTTGCCATTTTTGACTTGCTCAGTGACATCCTCTTTACAATCAACAGTCAGTAAATTTGTTGAATTATGATTTTTCCATTTATCTAAATCGTTGATGTATTCTAAGAAAAACAAGGGCCCTGACATGGAACTTTGTGGAAACACCATTCTAGTCACAAAGCCTTTCCTCCTTTAACCAAGCTGGAAATACCATCTTCACCTTAAAATGGTGAAGTTCCATTAATCAAAGCCACTTACACTGAGAAGACAAAGTGGTGGCGTAACTCAACGGGTCAAGCAGTATTTCTGGAGAACATGGAAAGGTGATCAGTTCGGGTCCCTTCACGTCACCTGTCCACGTTCTCGAGACACGTTGCCTGACCCGCTGAGTTACTCCAGCACTGTGTCTTCTTTTGTACACCAGCATGTGCAATTGCTTGTTTCTCCATTATACTAAATGGATGGGAGACTTGCAGTTGCAGAATGGTTGCACTGTGTGGCAGCAGAGGCGTCGGCACATGATGTCACCAGCAGAGGCCTCAGCACATGACATCCATGGGTTGACAAAACCATATCAAGGACATTTTGATACAGCTCCACACAGAATCAGAAGGATTGCACCCTTTTGCAAAAGCAAACCAGTTAATTTAATTCTCTGTTTCTATTCCTGAAACCGTCTGCAAGTATTTTTTCCTTCAAGTTTTTACTGAAGTCTCAATCTCTTCCCGTCCTGGCTTAAAATAGTGAATTTCACAACGCCACGATTCACTGCATGCATATTATTTTTTGAAAACCATCACTTTTGGATCCACTACTCAGCCTCCTCAACCAAGCCTCTCGCAACAAAGCCTCAACACTTCTGACTCAAACACAGCACACAGAATTCAAAACAAGAGGCAGGTGGACGTGAGAGCAATAGTGATAGGAAACTTGTAACCCTAGGTTGTGGGAGACTTGTAACAGACGCGTACTTATAACCCAAGGGTCTCTGTCCAACAACTCACAAGACATGATAGGGATAGGGAGAATGTCTTGCCCTGGTTTAACATCCCAAAATGCATCTTCTCACACTTGTCAGAGTTAAATTCCATCTTAAATTCCAGCTAAATTATTACCAGATGTCACTGGTCCAGATTTTACAGGATAATGACTGATAGCTTTTGCTATTATTTTTTGCAACTGCCAGCAACTTAGAATTTCCACAAATGTATGTGCGAACACGGAAGTCTAAAAATTACCATCAGTAATTTGTTATCCGAAGTTCACAATGGAAGTGGGAAGGTGGGCTAAATGACTAACCTGTGGAGCAGGGGTCCCCAGACGCTTGGTTTTTAAGCATATACGTACTTGCTCTCCTGGGCCTGACGGAGGAATCGCTGACTGAAGACCTCAGTGAGATTTATGTGCTCGTTCGTCACTGATCAATGCCTGAGGTTGTGTTGAAGCCAGCAGTGTGCACATTCCTACAGGCAGATGATCAGCAGATAGGCTTAAACTGAAAATTAACTTGGACATTCTCTTCATAAGTGCACGTGCTGTTGCATATATCTTACAGGGATGTGCAAGATCATGAGAGGAATAGATGGGGTGAATGCATGGTGTCTTTTACCCAGAGTAGAGGAATCAAGAACTAGATAACAGAGGTTTAAGGTGAGAGCTTAATTTAGTTTAGAGACAGTGCGGAAACAGGCCCTTCGGTCCACCGACTCTGCACCGACCAGCAATCACCCCGTACACTAACACTATCCTACACACTAGGGACAATTTACAATTGTTCCAAAGCCAATTAACCTACAAACCTGTAGGTTTTTAGAGCGTGGGAGGAAACCGGAGCACCAGGAGAAAACCCACGCGGTCACAGGGAGAACATAAACTCCGTACACACAGCACCCTCAGTCAGGACTGAACCCGGGTCTCTGGCGCTGTAAGGCAGCAACTCTACAGCTGCGCCACTGTGCCGAGAGGGGAAAGATTTAATAAGAACCCGAGGGGCATGTTTTATTTTACACAAAGGGCGATTGGTATGGAACTTTGGAGCTCCAGCACTCTGTGTCTCTCTTCAGTGAAAGCATGTCTGCCCCTTGTATGGCCTTTTTCACTCTGCACAGCCTTGACACTTCTTCAGGAATGTTGAACAATTTGTCAACACAGTGAATTTATACAAGCAACTAAACTATGCCCACACAGTCATAACTCTCATCCATAACAAGAGGGCGGAGAAAAATAACAATTTGGGCATAACCTTCTGTGGTGACCAATTGACACAATTCCAACTCCTCTACTCTTCTGGTACCCGTGCTAGCTGACAGATTCGCTGCTTCAGATAGATGACTTTTGTGGGTATGTTTCCTCAGCTATTTATAGAGTCACAGAGTCATACAGCGTGGAAACATGCCCTTTGGCCCAACTTGCTCACACTGGCGAACATGCTCCATCTAAACTAGTCGGCCTGCCTGCGTTTGACCTATATCCCTTTAAACCTGTCCTAACCATGTACCTGTCTAAATGTTTCTTAAACGTTGCGATACTACTAACCTCAACTACCTCGTTCCATACATCATACCGGCAGCTCGTTCCATACACCTAACACCCTTTGTGTGAAAACGTTTCCCCTTAGGTTCCTATTAAATCTTGCCCCCCTCACCTTAAAACTGTCCTCTGATGCTCAATACCCTTCCCTGGCCTTGCAGCAGTGCTCAATAAACCCGTCTGTGTACAAGGCCTGCCACTTGCTGCTGTCAGCTGGGACACACAGTCACTGTCTCCAAGACCAACATGGAACTGGGCACATGGGCAAAATGGTTTCACTGTAGAGGAGGGATTGCCAAACATTTTGTTTATGTGCATGCACTTGCTCCTCTGGGCCTGATGGATGAATCATTCTCTGAGTAAGCTGACTGGTCTTGCTTTCCTCCCATTTTCTCCTTGAGGTTTTGCTGGCAGAGCTATAAGGGGAAAGATCATTGTGCATGTTTGCACACGTTAAGGTCTTCTCATTTGCTTTGTATGCAAAGTTATTTTTTCCAGGGTAGGGAAACCGAATATTGGAGGCCATTAGTTTAGGCAAGAGGGGAAAGACTTATAGTGGACCTCAGAGTGATGGATATATGGAACCAGCTGCCACACGATGTGGTAGAAGCAAGTATAATTATATAATTTAAAAGACATGTGAACATGTACACGGATGGCAAAGGTTTAGAGGGAAATGGGCCGACACAGGCAAGTGGGACGAGCTTAGGCGGCATCTTGAATAGCATGGATGAGATAGGCCAAAGGGCCAGTTTCCGTGCTGTAAATCTCAATGACTCTAATATTGCCCTTGAGGCGAAGGTGAGGGACGGGGGCTGGAGGAAGTAAAGATGACACATACCCAAAACATGTTCCTCTGCATAACTCCAATAAGGTACAAAACAGTATACCTTGAATTAAATCCAAAGGACGCCTTTGCTTAGCTGTGGTGCCACAGAACAAATTTTGTTGAATAAAACTATTTGAAAATAAATTTAGAAACAAGGAACTGCAGGTGCTGGTTTACGAAAATAGACACAAAGTGCAGGAACAACTCAGCAGGTCAGGTGGAGATTGATAGGTTCTTGATTAGGTCAGGTGTCAGGGGTTATGGGGAGAAGGCAGGAAAATGGGTTTGAGGGAAAGGTAGATCAGCCATGATTGAATGGTGGAGTAGACTTGATGGGCCGAATAGCCTAATTCTGCTCCTATAAATTATGAACGAATGGATCGGTTACTCCAGCACGTTGCGTGACATTTTGAATCGGAAACTCACCTATATTAATGGTTACACAATCAGGTCATGAAAACAAAAGATAGAAGCCTGAGCAGGCCATTTGACCTTTGTACCTTCCTGGCCACTCAACGAGATCATGGATGAGTGACAAAAAGAACTGCAGATGCTGGTATCTCCCACTAAATACGAAGTGCTGGAAGAACTCAGCGGGTCAGACAGCGTCTGTGGTGGAAATGGACAGGCAACGTTTTGGGTCCGGACCTTCTCCAGATCAAGGCACTTCTACATCAGTGCCACACTAACCCCATATCATTCAATTCACAAAAAATGTAAAAAAATATCAATCCCATTCTCAAATACTGGATGCCCGACTCATCTTCTGCCAACAGTATGAACATTGAATTCTCCAATTTAAGGTAAGTACAGTGCCCTCCATAATGTTTGGGACAAAGGCCCATCATTTATTCATTCGCCTCTGTACTCCACAATTTGGGATTTGTAATAGAAAAAAATCACATGTGGTTAAAGTGCACATTGTTAGATTTTATTAAAGGCCATTTTTATACATTTTGGTTTCACCATGTAGAAATTACAGCTGTGTTTATACATAATCCCCCCATTTCAGGGCACCATAATGTTTGGGACACATGGCTTCACAGGTGTTTGTAATTGCTCAGATGTGTTTAATTGCCACCTTAAAGCAGGTATAAGAGAGCTCTCAGCAACTAGTCTTTCCTCCAGTCTTTCCATCGCCTTTGAAAACTTTTATTGCTGTTTATCAATATGAGGACCAAAGTTGTGCCAATGAAAGTCAAAGAAGCCATTATGAGACTGAGAAACAAGAATAAAACTGTCAGAGACATCAGCCAAACCTTAGGCTTACCAAAATCAACTGTTTGGAACATCATTAACAAGAAAGAGAGCTTACTAATCGCAAAGGGATTGGCAGGCCAAGGAAGACCTCCACAGCTGATGACAGAAGAATTCTCTCTATAATAAAGGAAAATTCCCAAACACCTGTCCGACAGATACTGGCTGAAGGTACTGGCTCACTTATCTTCATTGATGATACAACTGCTGATGGTAGTAGCATAATGAATTCTGATTAATCCTATCTGCTCAAGTTCAAACAAATGCCTCAAAATTCATTGGTCAGTGGTTCATTCTGCAGCAAGACAATGATGCCAAACATACTGCTAAAGCAACAAAGGAGTTTTTCAAAGCTAAAAAATGGTCAATTCTTGAGTGGCCAAGTCAACCACCTGATCTGAACACAATTGAGCATGCCTTTTATATGCTGAAGAGAAAACTGAAGGGTACTAGCCCCCAAAACAAGCATAAGCTAAAGATGGCTGCAATACAGGCCTGGCAGAGCATCACCAGAGAAGACATCCAGCAACTGGTGATGTCCATGAATTGCAGACTTCAAGCAGTCATTGAAGGCAAAGGATATGCAACAAAATTCTAAACATGACTACTTTCATTTACATGACATTGCTGTGTCCCGAATATTATGGTGCCCTGAAATGGGGAGACTATGTATAAACACTGCTGTAATTTCTACATGGTGAAAACAAAATGTATAACAATGTTCTATATTAAAATCTGACAATGTACACTTTAACCACATGTGATTTTTTTTTCTATTACAAAGCTCAAATTGTGGAGTACGGAGGCAAATAAATAAATGATGGGTCTTTGTCCCAAACATTATGGAGGGCACTGTATATAACCTTCCCCCTCCCGCTCTCCCTTATGCCTCTATTGGACTCTTACCTACTTCTCCTCTCCCACTCCCCTTCCACCCCCCTTCCACCTACATTCCTTCCTCTAACTTCACGATTTGCAACTTTTCAATCCTTTTGTCTCACAACATCTGTTTTTTTCATCTCTGGCCTTTAACCTCCATCTGCCTATCAAACCCACCTCACCTGTATCAACCTGTCAGGCTTTGTCCTCCCCTGTGTCTCTTCCAGCTTTCTCTTTCTAACCCGACCCCCCAAAAACAATCCCAACCCAAAACGTCACCTACCCACGTTCTCCAAAGATGCTGCCTGACTTGCTGTGTGCTGAGTTACTCCAGCACCTTTTATCGCCTTTCCACATCTATTATACGGTCTGGCACGATGGAATACTCTCTGCAGCTTAACACCATCCTGGAGGAAGCATTGAGTAGCACCCCACCCATCACCTGCAACACGTCCCTGCACCCCTGGTGCACGCACCATCTCTGCAGCATTTATCATCTGCAGGGACTGATCACCTCAACTGCTCCACCAACATCTCCCAGCGCGCGCAGGGATGTCCGTCAGGGAATGTTGCCAACTGGCCCATTCCATTGCAGGAGTGCATGCTGAGGGACTCACAGAAGCTCAGTGCAGCCAATGCCAGGCTCTGTGAAATGGGACCACCGACTGAGGTCCTTCTGCTGCTGGATGAGGGGCAGAGTTCGGTGGGGACACCCCTCAAACAAAGGAAGGGTGATCACCCCAGGGGGCCACAAGTGGCAATGGTGTTTGCGTAAAGAAAGGTGCAAGCACTACTATGACACCATTTAATGTATAGATACTGAGAACGTGTGCAGAGTTCTTACTTTGTATAAACTTTCATTGTGAACAAAGTTTATTTTTGGAAAAAAGTATCTCCCAAACTCTCTGCGCTTAAAACACGCAACACATAACTGTTTGATGCCACTACTAATGGTTCAGATGAAAGCCTTTCAGATCTGCCAAATCTGCCCACTAAATACAAGAGATGTAAGAAATTGAGAAATTATTTTTTGACCGGTTATAATCTGAGTTCATCCTGTGTCAGCAAATTCCACCACGATTACAATCTTAGGAATATACAGTGTTTATTTCAATCTCTTTAAAGGAATACTCATTATTTATTCCTATCATTTCTTAGAAGTATTTTTACAGTAATTATTCTTTTGTTTGAAAGGCAGAATTGGTTGTAGCTGGCAATAATGGATCGTGTGTATGAGTCAAGTTGCTTGGTCGTGATGCTACGGAACCACACATTCATTAACATGCTTCAGAATCTCCTCTTTGTGAAAGTGAACAATGTACACACAATGGCAATATAACATTACAGTACCGTGCCACCTTCAGTAGCTGAAATAAATCCCTCTGTACAAGCTGCTAAGTCAGACTTCAGTGTATTCCACCAGTGTCAAGTCAAAAATGTCTTTCAGAGTTCACCAAATAAGCAGGAACAGCAACATTCCCTCTGCGATACGAGGGGAAACCGGAGCACCCGGAGGAAACCCGCGTGGTCACAGGGAGAAGGTGCAAACTTCAAAGGACACAATGCTGGACTGCTTGCTTCACATGACAGGTGACGCCTGTTTGGTCGTGAGTAGTCGCCCAAAGAGTCGTACGTTTTTCTGGTCGCTGCTGGATTTTCAACATTTTGAAAATTTTCGTCAACTGCTGAGACCATGACGGGTGCCAGCAAGTCGCCGAAAAATAATCACGTAAGTGGGACAGGCCCTTAAGGATTTAGACTGAAGGTTGTCGGTCCTGATTTGTCATGGGTTTTTTCTCACTTTCAGATCTCTCCCGCCACCCTCTCGAACTACAATCAGTCTGAATAAGGGTCCTGACCTGAAACATCACCCATCCATGTTCTCCAGAGATGCTGCCTGACCCGCATAGTACTCCAGCATTAAATCCTAAGATCCTTAGACCTGAAACCTATGTCATGAATGTAATAAAAAGGAACTGCAGATGCTGGTTTATTCCAAAGAGAGACACAGAGTTAGTTCAGCAATTTGTGTCTATCTTTACTATAAACCAGCATCTGCAGTTCCTTGTTCATTCCTTGTTCATAATGTTATTACATTACAGCAGCAATACCGAAGACTTTGCTACAAAAGTAGACACAAACAAGTCAGAAAAGGTGAACCCGAGGGCTTGAAAGACACTTCCTTTTGCGAGCCAAGGCCGAGAACAAACAGCATAAAGGTTATCCCAAATCTGTGTAAACACAAAGCCATAACCAGTGTACTGTGTTTTGTTCTCACTACATTACAGGAAGGATGTGAAATCACTTGTGGTGCTCCAAAGGAGATGCAGGAGGATGTTATGAGGAGCGAAGCAGTTTAGTGATGTGGAACGATTGGACTGGCTGGGGTCACTTTCTCTGAAACAGATTTACCGGTAGTAAAGCTACGAGTTAACGGGTTTAAGAAAGAGCTTAATTCCCTTAGCTCAGAGATTTATAATTAAAGGGCTATAAATCTAAACTCACAGACAGACAGGGTTAGAGGGGAGTGCATAGAGTTTTGTTTTTTTATACCAAAGAGTGGCGAGAGTCTGAAGCTCCCTGCCTTAAGTGGGCATTTGAGACAAAGCTTTAGGGGGAAAAAGGCAGCTGAACAGCATCTGTTTGAATGGATTGAAAAATACAGCGTGGAAATCAGCCTACCGAGTCCACACCGACCATCGACCACACTAGTTCTATGTTTCCCACACCCCAAAACACTCCAACATTCCTTGTGAGATGAACAGAACAGTGTTTTGCTCAGAGTAGGGGAATCGTGAACCAGAGGACATAGGTTTAAGGTGAGGGGGGGAGAGATTTAATAGGAACAGAGGGGTAACCTTTTTTTGACACATAGTGTGGTGGGAGTAGCTGCCGGAGGAGGTAGTTGAGGCAGGTACTATCGCAACGTTTAAGAAGGATTTAGGAGAATATGGGCAAACATAGGCAGGTGGGTAGATGGGGCATGTTGGACGGCGTGGGTAAGTTGGGCTGAAGGGCCTATTTCCACGCTATATGACTCTTGGGGCTATTTACAAAGGTTAATTAACCTGCAAACACACCGCATTTGTGATTTGGGAAGAAAACGGAGCACCAGGGAGAAACCCATGCAGTCACAAGGAGAACTTGCAAACTGACAGCACCCAAGATTTGGACAACCCCAGGTCTCCAGTGCTGCGAGGCAGCAGCTCTAGCAATTGTGCCATTGTGCTGCCCACTTGCTATCAATATCTAAAAGGAACAAGAACTAAAGCTGGAGATTTCAATTAGAAGGGCATGCAGGCCCTTCAGCCCAAGTCTGTGCCAGCAGTACTATACTATTCCCATTTCCCTGGTTTAGTTTATTGTCACGTGTACTGAGGTCCTGTGAAAAGCTTTTGTTGCGTGCTAACCAGTCAGCAGAAAGACAATACATGATTACAATCAAGCCGTCCACATTGTACAGATACATGATATAGGGAATAACATTTATTGCAAAATAAAGTTCAGTAAAGTTCAATCAAAGATGGCCCGAGGGTCTCCAATGTGGTAGATAGTAGCTCATGACTGCTCTCCAGTTGTTGGTAGGATGGTTCAGTTGCCTGACAACAGCGCCTATATGCCCCTATGGCATTTTTGATGCAAAAATAAATTACACAAGACCACCCGACTTCATCATCGTCTCAGGCATGATTTCCAAATGGCAAACATCCTCTGGGTGAAAATACCTAAAAAATCTACCTCAAATACCTAAATTCACATCAACTCCACCTCTGCTACCCCTTCACCAATTCTAAAATTCACCTACATTTTAAAGGTAATCCATCTTTGGGACATGGGTGGAAAATGGGACACACAGAGAAACTCATGCAATCATAGGGAGACGGCAAACACCACACAGACAACACTGGAGCTCAGGGTTGAAGCCAGGCCGTTTGTTGTTAATGGCGAGTGGCCTTTTTTCTGGAGTGAAGGCTTTGGAGCTTAAAGTTCCCCATTTATCCTGCAAATCTGTCCAGTTCACTTCATTGGAGGAGAGTTCATAAGTTCATGTCATAGGAGCAGAATTAGCCCATTCAGCCCATCAAGTCCACTCCACCATCCAATCATGGCTTAACTATCTTCCACACTCAACCTATTCTCCTGCCTTCTCCCAGTAATTTTTGACACCCTTACTAATCAAGAAAATGTCAATCTTTGCTTTATAAATATCCAATGACTTGGTCTCCAACGTCTTCTGTGGAATGATTGCCACAAATTCTGTGGCAATCATTCCACAGATTCACCACCCTCTGGCGAAAGAAATTCATCCTCATCACCTTACTAAAGGTGAGTGCAGCTTTGCAGCACAAAAGGTTGAGAAAAATGAGAAAAAAGACACTAACACAACTAAGACATCAACCTACATTGACATTGGGACAGTTGTGGACTTGTTGACCAAGATCAGAGCTTACGCGCCATCATGAAGCAGTCATAGTCATACAGCACGGAAACAGGCCCTAAGGCCCAACTCGTCCATGTCAACCAAGATGTCCCATCTACACTAGTCCCACTCGCCTGCGTTTGGTCCATATCCCTCCAAACGTTTCCTATAAACATACCTGCCCAAATATCTTTTAAATGTTATACTACATGCCTCAACTATGTCATCTGGCAGCTCATTCCATTTCCCACCACCCTTAGTGAAAAGGTTGCCCCTCAAATTGCTATTACATTTTTTCCCCTTAAACCCACATCTAGTTCTTGATTCCCCTCTGGGTAAAAGACTCAGTATTCACCCTATGACTTTATGCACAAACATTCTTGGCTGGGGTATAGACTGCCTTTCAGCTCTGAAGAAACTGCACACGTCATGGTTAATAGCAAGTTCCTGGACCTCTGGCACTCTGGAGTTCTGTTGGAGCTAAGACTCCTGGTAAATATCTTATGATTGACAAGAAGGTCCTTCAGGTAGTTGGTGTGCACAACATACTAACAAGGCAAGGTGAAAAGTACAATGTAGAAAGCCCTACAACTGCAGGAGATGTAACACCTTTCCCTATGCCTTACATCCACCCAGCAGTCCTTCCAGGTGAAACAGAGATTCATGTGCACCTCCTCTAACCTCATCCACTGTATCAGGTGTCCCTGATATGGCCTCATGTACATCAGTGAGACCAAGCGCAGCCATTTCACCGAACACGCCCTTGGTCTGCCAAGACTTACTGGATCTCCCAGTTACTAACCATTTAAACTCCTCTTCCCATTCCCACACTGACCTTTCTGTCCTGGGCCACCTTCGTTGCCTGAGTGAGGCCATACGCAAACTGGAGGAACACCGCCTCATATTCAGCTTGGGTAGCTTGCAACCTAACGGTATGAACATTGGATCCCCCAAATTTAGCGAACAAACTGCTCCATCCCCCCCCCCCCCCCCAACTCTCCTCTGTGCCCCACCAGCACTCGCACCCATTTCTCCCTCTCCTTCCACCTCATTCCTTCCTTTGACTTCACAATTCGCACCTATCCTTATCTCACACCTTTTGTCTTTTCAGCTCGGGCCTATATCCGAAACAAAACGTCACCTATCCACATTCTCCAGATACTGCCTGACCCGCCTAGTTACTCCGGCACTTTGTGTCTTTTTTGCTGTGAACATTACACATGTATTTAAGAGCAAGGCATAGGGACACAGAAGAGAACTAAGCAACTTAGAGCAAACATGTCGAGGCAATCACAGAAGCACTTTCAAAGGAACACAACAACTTGGACAGCCAAATTAAAAATTTGCCGAAGCAAGCAGGTTTTAAGGGGATATTTTAGACATTTAGAGGTAGAACTACTGCAGTTATTGCTGAGAATTCCACAGTTTATCACCATGACATTTTTTTAATGTCACATTCACCAGTGGTAAAACACACACAAGAGGCCAGAATCGGAGAAGCGGTTCTCCAGAAGGTTACAGGCTTGGAGATTATAGAGATAAGCAGGAACAAGACGTTGCACTGAAAACACGGTGAGAATTTTTTTTTGAAAGGTGATGTTTGACCAGAAGCCAGTGTAGGTCAGAAAACATTGTAATGGTCAGCAAAGTGAAACTGATGCAGGCTGCTTGCATGTGGGCAGTCATGTGAAACATCTGAAGGATTTTTGCAGATGAAATAGGTAGGGAAGAAGCAGATGCTTACTTCCAAGGTCAATGAGCCCCAGCACCAGCTAGCTATTGCTTACAAATCCTTAGAGTCATGGAGCTGTACAGCACAGAAACAGGCCCTTCAGCTGCCTTTGTCCAAAGCCAAAGCCAAAGTCAAATTAAACAAAGGTCTAGTGAAATGAATTTGTCAGGCAGCGATACATTTAAAAAGAACACACAATATACAACATAATTTAACACAAATATCCACCACAGCATTCTTCACTGTGGTGGAAGGCAACAAAGTTCAGTCAGTCCTCCTCCTTTGTTCATCCATGGTCGGGGCCATAAACCCTCCGTAGTCGCCACTAAGGACGGCCGGATGTACAGGCCCTCTCGTCGGGAAATAATTACACTGTGCATTTGAACATGCAACAAAAACAGCAGTATTGAACCATTATCATCCAAATGTCTTTTAAAAATCTTAATTGAATCCACTTCTTTAGCTTCCTCTGGCAGCTCATTCCAGATACAGACTACCCTCTGGGTGAATTAGTTGCCCCTCAAGTCTTTTCCCTCCAACCGTAAACCTATGCCCTCTAGTTTTAGAATCCGCTACCCTGGGAAAATGATTGTGCCTTCACTTTATCCATGCCCCTCATGATCTTGTACACCTCAATAAGGTCACCCCTCAGTCACCTAGGTCTCAAAGAAAAAAGTCCTGGCCTATCCAACCTCTCCCTATAACTCAAGTCCGCAGGCCCTGGTACCATCCTGGTGAATCTCTATCCAATTTGAACCAGGTAATGCTGTGAATTCCAGAGTTTATTACCTTGACATTTTTTAATGTCACATTCACCAGTGGTGAAGTATGAGCAAGAGACACCCTTTCCAAGTTAATTATATTCTTCCTACACACAGTACTACAAGAGCGGTTGTATGCTGAACACAGATTTATATTCTGCAAAACTTCTGGGTTTCAAGAAAATCAATCATTACTGATGCGGAAACTGAAAATTCCCAAATAAAGTAACAACAACAAAATTGTAACTCAAGGCTATCTTTGCTTTAAAAAGTTTGAAAACCAGTTCAGAAATCCCATTAAATTGGAAATACCTGTTACATTACAGATAAGATTAAAACAATTTTTTGGTATCATTTCACCTCCAGTGCAATGCCAGGGTTTTAACTTTGGTGGATAAATGTAATTTCTAAATTACCTGGGTACTAAAGAGACCCCATTTCAATCATGACCTTAGGTGTTGACTGTGTGGAGTTTGCATGTTCTCCATGTGATCACGTGGGTTTCAATAGACAATACGTGCAGGAGTAGGCTATTCGGCCCTTCGAGCCAGCACCACCATTCAATGTGATCATGGCTGATCATCCCCAATCAGTACCCCGTTCCTGCCTTCTCCCCATATCCCCCGACTCCGCTATCTTTAAGAGCCCTATCTAGCTCTCTCTTGAAAGCATCCAGAGAACCTACCTCCACCGCCCTCTGAGGCAGAGAATTCCAGAGACTCACAACTCTCTGAGAAAAAGTGTTTCCTCGTCTCCGTTCTAAATGGCTTGCCCCTTATTCTTAAACTGTGGCTCCTGGTTCTGGACTCCCCCAATATCGGGAACATGTTTCCTGCCTCTAGCGTGTCCAAAGCCTTAATAATCTTATATGTTTCAATAAGATTCCCTCTCGTCCTTCTAAACTCCTCCGGGTGCTCCAGTTTCCTCTCACATTCCAAGACGTGCTGGTGTGTAGGTTAATTGGCCCTCCCTAATTTGCCCTTGGCGTGTAGTGGATGAGAAAGTGGGATAACAGAACTAGTGTAAACGGGTGATCGATGGTTGGTGTGGACTTGATGGGTTGAGGCCATGTTGTATCTCTGAACTAAACCAAAAATTGCACGAATCGCTATGTAACAACTGCAAATTCAGTTCAATTTTAAGCATGATAATCTGAAGTTTTATGGAGACATTTGATTGTTGAAAAGTTAGCAGAAGCCCACCAGAAGCCGTGTCTATCTCTGGGTGATTGACAGTTAAATTGCAAACATGGATAATTTGTCACACTGATTCCAGCCTTGCCTCTACAACAGAAATCCAGTTTGCATTGCTTCCATGAAGCAGAATTATCAGTCAATCACTACTTGCCAACTTCTTGAAATTGAAGCTTCTGAAAATATTTTGAAAGAATCTCTGGCAGGCAGTAAGTGACAGACCATTTAATGTATGAAGCAATCCATTAAAGCCAACTTTTGTCCTTGAAAAGAATGTACTGAGGAAAAACAATTCACAAGTTGTTTTTCATTATTGTACAGGATCAGTGTGGCCTCCAAGATATTTAAAGCTTTTCACAATAAAGTACCACATTCAGCCTATGAACCAACACATTGGGCTGTGGACAGCCAATTTCACGTAGCAAATAAAAATCATCCTCTTATAAAAGTTGTGAAGATGAGCAGCAATAACTTAATTATGGGTTAACTAAGAAAGATCGTAATTCAAGATTGCAGTATGTGGAAAAAAATGTGAAGTCAGCCATTTTAGAAGACGATAAAGAAAATCTGAATATTTGTTTTAAATAGTGAGAGATTGAAAAGTGTTCCGAGGGACCTGGATGTGCCAGTGCACCAACTACTCGAGGTTAATATGCAGCCACAGTAGCCACATAGGAAAGCAAACCATATGTTGGTCTTTTATCTCAAGAAGATCTGGGGTTAGTTCAGGACAACTGTGATGCCAAGCTACAAGATCACCTCCAACCTCATTGAATGCCAGAGATAGAAGGGGACAAATGAACTTCTGCTTTCATTTTTACATTCTTGTTCAGGGATGGTGACAGAGCTCAGGGCCAGGTCAGCTGAAGGTATGTCTACTGATGGTCGAGACTAAGGTTAGGGAACAGAAAGATTCGGAGGACTGAAGAGATCTCGAGGGCTTGTTGGACTGAAGAAAATTAGAGATACGGGTCTCTGTGAAATAGCGGGAGCAGTAGTTTAGCGATGTGGAGGAGATTGAAAAGGACAAGATTATTTTGAATAGAGGACTGCCAGATATGGAATCAATCAGATCAAGAGACAAGGGTGCTTAATCATTTATACCGGCAACAGAACAATGACATTCTAGTTGCTACAGGTTTACAGGCCCATTAACACAATTAAGCACAGACAAATATGTAACAATCAATAATATAATAAATTAATGACAAGTCTGATAGGTGACCATAATATGCAACGCCAAATTCCATAGTGCACCAACAAGTACACAATCAGCCACAGTGCAGTCAGCAAGCATATAGGCGATGGTTGTTTAGTTCAGAGATACAGCATGGAAACAGGCTCAGTCGCCTGCTCTACTCACCCTATACCCATGATTGTGACCGGTTACCAACTCCATCTCTAAATTCACCATCGTTGTTGGATGAATTATGGGTAACGATGTCAGATTATAGGAGGATGATCGTCTGATTGAATGGTGCCATAACAACAATCTAGCTCTCAGTAAAATCAAGAAGCTGATTGTTGACTTTCGAAGAGAAAGGACGAAGATCCACAAACCCGTCTTCACAGACAAGATAGTGGTGGAGAGAGTCAACAACAAAGCTGCTGGACATGCATATCTGTGACGTTCTGTTCTGGACCAAACACATTAATGCAATCATAAAGAAACCCCATCAACGCCTCTACTCCCTCTGAAGAGTTAGGAGATTTGGTATGCCAATGAATACTCTCTTGAACTTCGACAGGTGTACAGTTCAAGTGAACACTGCCCAGTCCATCACTGACCTCCCGCCATCGAAGAGATCGATGGTAGGGATCAAAAAGACAGCCAACATAATCAAAGAGCCACACCAACTTGGCCACACTCTCATTTCACTTCTGCCATCGGGAAGATGGTACAGGAGCCTGAAAACCATGATGTCCAGGTTCAGGAACAGCTTCTTCCCAATAACCATCAAGCTATTGAATGCTACAAACTCCAACTAAACTCCAAACTAAAAACTGCCTTGGTTGCACTAGGTTACCTTGGGCTTTGTTTAATTTTTGCACCATATTGGATTTTTTAATCTATTGAACTTTTTTTTGTTTGATATATGATCTATTGAATACTGTGTTTACAAACCTGCGTGCTGCTGCTGAAAGAAAGAACTTTATTGTTCCCTTTTCAGTACACACGACAATAAAACACTCTTCACTCTTGAACATTATGTTTTCAGATTATTTCAATGAGGGGAAAGTACAAAGATAGTCCCAGATAGAACAATGAAATTCTTACTTGCAACAGCACCACAGAAAACATAGCAGTCTGTAAACAATATAATAAATTGATGAATGCCTCTCCAAATGCAGATCCCTGGGAATTCGAGGCCATAACGCAGGAGCTAGGAAAGAAGCCATTTCAGGCAATTCTCTCATCATGACTGGAAAGCGGAGAATAAAATCAGGCAAGGGGGCAGCACGGTGTCACAGCGGTTGAGTTGCCACCTTACAGCGCTAGAGACCCAGGTTCAATCCTAACCTCGGGTGCTGTTTGTACGTTCTCCGTGACCACATGGGTTTTCTCTGGGTGTTCCGGTTTCCTCCCACACTCCAAAGGCTTACAGGGTTGTAGGTTAATTGGCTTCCGTAAATTGTAAAATTGTCCAGTGTGTAGGATCATGCTCAAGTACAGGGATCATTGATTTATGTAAACACCTGCTAAATTTTACTCCTGCAGTGTCTCTCCACTGTTGCCCAAGTATTTTAGTTTTTAGTTTAGAGATACAGTGCGGAAACAGTTTGCTTCAGCTCACCGAGTTTACGTCGACCAATGAGGCAGCCTCATGCAATCCTTACATGTCTCACCCGCTGAGTTTCTCCAGCATTTTTGTCTACCTTCGATTTCTCCAGCATCTACAGGTCTTTCTTAATCGTGTTCACAGAAGGTGAGCGGCCATGCCGGCGGCTTTGCGCAGGATGCGGTACAGCCAGAGCACGGCCGCTGCTCGGGGTGCCCGGCCGCAGCTCGGGACGCCTGGCCGCTGCTCGGCGGGCCGGATGATTACGGTGGGAAAAAAAATCTACCTGCTGGCCGGATGATTTCGGGTTCGGGCCGCATTCGGCCCGGGGGCCATAGATTGCCGACCCCTGCCATAGGTGAATGCCAGATCATTTGTCAACTTTTCAATAACCTTACACTTCGTGTCGTCTTGGACAGTTGACAGTGCATTGAAATTTATGTTACAAGTATATTTAACATCAAACAGGTTTCTTTCACCAATGACTATCGGTTTTTAACCATAACTGAGGAAATATTATATAATAGAACTGCTCGGATAGTGACTTTTATATAAGCTAGGTAATTTACAAAAGAAAAGCTTAAGGTTTTCAGAAACACATGTATCCTAAAGCAATAAAGCACAAAGAAACACATACAGCGAACAGATGAATCAAAACATAGAAACGCGAATCTGAACCTGCATAGCTTAGTTTATTGCTTTGAGGCAATTATAACGCTGGAGGAAATTGTATTTGATATGATTTTGTGTTGAAGAATGGATAGCTGAATAGGGCCTCTTCTTAGGCCAGAGGTCATCGGCTCTTTCTCTATGGCACATTCTTAAGCTGTGAAGTTTATGCTGAGTTTGAATTCAAGGCTGAGAGATAATAGACTCTGTGGTTAGCTTTGGCTATGTTAAATTATAATAAGGTTGTGATAAGGGATGGATGCTTGGAGAGGAAAATAATCAGATTGATGGATTTGTGACCTTCCTTCGGTTTATAGAAAGTCGAAGAAGCAGATGTACTTCTGAGGTAATGGTCACCTTTGTTCTGTAATATTTGTAAAAGGCCTTGCAGAGATATTGAAAATCCATCTTACTGAGAAAGCAGGAAAAGGGGCTGCAAATTAGAATGAAGTTGTATCCTGGCACCAAACACTTATTAATTAAGTTGACAGATTTATGACCCATGCTTGGAGTTGGGAGGTGTGTGTGGATTTAACTTAGAAGCTGTGTAATTCGGCGAACTCATATAATTAATGTTTTAATACATAGGTAATAGTATTTTAAACTGTGTAAAATTGTAGTGAAACCATTTATGAAAATGTATTGTGTCTAAGTAGGGTTGTAAACATTAGACTTTGTTTAGATTTATAGAAATATCTTTCTTCTTGGTATAGAAAGTGTGTTTTGTTTGTATGACTTGTGTGATCATTGTATTACATATGTATCTTATATTTTGAGGAGTGGTCTTTGATAATTGAGCCTACTAGGGGTTTTGCTGTGTTGAAATAAAATAATTCTAAACAAAGTTAAATCACAGGCAAACGAAGGTTGTAAAATGAGGCCAGAGAAGGGGGGGATCATGTGACTGCTGTTGTAAATCACCAGAAGGACTCAGATGATTGGTTACCAGTTTGTCATACCCTCTGTATCTGAAATGTCTAATATCTATATAAATGCCATGCGTTTCTATCAAAGCTACTCTTCTCTGGACCCGCCCCAGAGCATCAGCTCTGTGTTGGAAGGTTCAGAGACTAGTCTCAGCTGAATAAAGAATTGATTTCAACAGCTACAAGCGTTTGAGTCAAGTTGTCTTTAGATTGACAAAATAACTCAGTTTAACATAACTCTTGCATTATTGTAATATTTCAAAACCACTGTACATTTCCTAACGTCTTTCAACTTCAAACACTATTTTAGAAATCAGTACTCAATGTTCTGATTCTGAGTTTAAGTGGTAAAACAAAAACTCTTACAGACCTACGGCAATAGACAATAGGTGCAGGAGTAGGGCATTCGGCCCATCGCGCCAGCACCGCCAATCAATGTGATCATGGCTGATCATCCCCAATCAGTACCCCATTCCTGCCTTCTCCCCATATCCCTGGACTCCGCTATCTTTAAGAGCCCTATCTAGCTCCCTCTTGAAAGTAGCCAAAGAACTCACAACTCTCTGTGAGAAAAGGCGTTTCCTCGTCTCCGTTCTAAATGGCTTACCCCTTATTCTTAAACTGTGGCCCCTGGTTCTGGACTTCCCCCAACATCGGGAACATGTTTCCTGCCTCTAGCGTGTACAAACCCTAAAGGGGCTGTCCCACTGTGGAGACCTAATTGGCGAGTTTAGAAGAGTTTGCCCTCGACTCATACTCGCAGCATGGTCAACACGAGTTCCTAGGAGGTCTTTGTAACTCTCCTTCATGCTCGAGAGTAGTCCCTGCGTACTCGAGGCCTCAGCTAGGTCACGGCATATTTTTCAACATGTTGAAAAATGCCCTGAGTAAAAAAAGGTCGCCATGGAAAAAAAAACCTATGTTTTTTTACTCGTAGGTTTAGTCGAAGTAGGTCGTAGTAGGTCAGCATGTTATTCGTAGGTAATCGAGGGTAGTCAAAGGTAATAGAAGGTAATAGAAGGTAGTCGTAGTCTTCAACATAATCAAAGGGAGGTCGAAGGAGATCGAAGGACGTCGTCTTCACTCTCCACTATTCGATGTCCAATATTCCCGAAGCTAGTTGAAGCAAGTCTTCAACATAGTCAAAGGAGACGAAGGATGTCTACATAGTCGAAGGAGGTCTTCAACATGACACTTTTTCAAACTTTCCTAAACTCTTCCAAACTCGCCAATTAGGCCGCCGCAGTGGGACAGCCCCTTTAACAATCTTATCTGTTTCAATAAGATCCCCTCTCATCCTAAATTCCTGAATATACAAGCCCAGCCGCTCCATTCTCTCAGCATATGACAGTCCCGCCATCCCGGGATTTAACCTTATAAACCTACGCTGCACTCCTTCAATAGCAATAATGTCCTTCCTCAAATTAGGGGACCAAAACTGCACACAATACTCCAGGTGTGGTCTCACTACGGCCCTGTACAACTGCAGAAGGACCTCTTAGCTCCTATACTCAACTCCTCTTGTTATGAAGGAAAACATGCCATTCGCTTTCTTCACTGACATTTTCAACCTCTCACTTCTGAGGTCCCCACCTGCTTCAAAAGGGCATCAATTATACCAGTGCCCAAGAAGAGTAAGGTAACGTGCCTCAATGACTATCGACCTGTGGCACTAACGCCTGTGGTGATGAAGTGCTTTGAGAGGTTGATCATGACGCAGATCAACTCCTACCTCGACAAAAACCTGTACCCACTGCAGTTCGCTTACCGCCACAGCAGATCAACGGTGGATGCGATCTCGCTGGCCCTCCACTCCGCTCTGGACCACTTGGACAACAAAAACTCATATGTCAGGCTGTTATTCATCGATTACAGCTCGGCATTTAACACAATCATCCCCTCCAAGCTGGTTACCAAACTCGCAGAACTGGGTCTCTGCGCATCCCTCTGCAATTGGATCCTCGACTTCCTCACTCTCAGACCACAGTCTGTTCGTATTGGTGGAAATGTGTCAGACTCGATAACAATTAGCACGGGAGCACCTCAAGGCTGCGTGCTCAGTCCCCTGCTGTACTCACTCTATACTCATGACTGCGTAGCTGGACATAGTGCAAACTCCATCATCAAGTTCGCTGATGACACCACTGTTGTGGGACGTATCACTGATGGGGATGAGTCAGAGTATAGAAGAGAGATCGAGCAACTGTCCATATGGTGCCAGCACAACAACCTGGCCCTCAACACCAGCAAAACCAAGGAACTGATTGTGGACTTTGGAAGGAATAGGATGGGGACCCACAGTCCCGTTTATATCAACGGGTCGATGGTTGAAAGGGTCAAGAGCTTCAAATTCCTGGGCGTGCACATCTCTGAAGATCTTTCCTGGTCCGAGAACAATGATGCCATTATTAAGAAAGCACATCAGCGCCTCTACTTCCTGAGAAGATTACGGAGAGTCGGTTTGTCAAGGAGGACTATCTCTAACTTCTACAGGTGCACAGTAGAGAGCATGGTGACCGGTTGCATCGTGGCTTGGTTCGGCAACTTGAGTGCCCTGCAGAGGAAAAGACTACAAAAAGTAGTAAACACTGCCCAGTCCATCATCGGCTCTGACCTCCCTTCCATCGAGGGGATCTACCACAGTCGCTGCCTCAAAAAGGCTGGCAGCATCATCAAGGACCCACACCATCCTGGCCACACACTCATCTCCCTACTACCTTCAGGTAGAAAGTACAGGAGCCTGAAGACTGCAACGACCAGGTTCAGGAACAGCTACTTCCCCACAGCCATCAGGCTATTAAACCTGGCTCGGACATAACACTGAACTTTACTAGCCAATACTGTTATTTGCACTTTATCAGTATATTGACCATTGTGTATATATTTATAGAATGCCTTGTAGTAAATGCCTACTATGTTCTGTTGTGCTCAAGCAAAGCAAGAATTTCATTGTCCTACCAGGGACACATGACAATAAACTCACTTGACTTGACTGCCTGCTGTACCTGCATGCTTACTTTCATTTACTGATGAACAAGGATCCCCAGATCCCGTTGTACTTCCCCTTTTCCCAACTTGACACCATTTAGATAATAATCTGCCTTCCTGTTTTTACCAAAGTGGATAACCTTGCATTTATCTACATTAAACTGCACCTGCCATGCATCTGCCCACTCACCGAACCTGTCCAAGTCACCCTGCAGTCTCATAGCATCCTCCTCACAGTTCACACTGCCACCCAGCTTTGCGTTATCTGCAAATTTGCTAATGTTACTTTGAATCCCTTTATCTAAATCATTGATGTACATTGTAAATAGCTGCGGTCCCAACACCGAGCCTTGCATACCCCACTAGTCACTGCCTGCCATTCTGAAAGGGACCCGTTAATCTCTGTTTACTACTCTGTTTCCAGTCTTCCAACCAATTTCCTATCCATGTCAGCACTCCACCCCCAATACCATGTCCCCAAATTTTGCTGACTAATCTCCTATGTGGGATCTTATCAAATTCTTTCTGAAAGTCTAGGTACACTACATCCACTGGCTCTGCCTTGTCCATTTTCCTAGTTACATCCTCAAAAAATTCCAGAATGGACAGTAGGCAATAGGTGGAGGAGTAGACCAATTCGGCCCTTCGAGCCAGCACCGCCATTCAATGTGATCATGGCTTATCATCCCCCATCAGTACCCCGTTCCTGCCTTTTCCCCATATCCAGAAGATTAGTCAAGCATGATTTTCCCTTCGTAAATCCATGCTGACTTGGACCGATCCTGTTACTGCTATCCAAATGTACTGCTATTTCACCTTTTATGATTGACTCCAGCATCTTCCCCACCATCGATGTCAGGCTAACTGGTCTATAATTCCCTGTTTTCCCTCTCCCGCCTTTCATTAAAAAAAGTGGGATAACATTAGCTACCCTCCAATCCACAGGAACTGATCCTGAATCTATAGAACATTGGAAAATTATCACCAATGCATCCACGATTTCTAGAGCCACTTCCTTAAGTATCCTGGGATGCAGACCATCAGGCCCTGGGGATTTATCAGCCTTCAGTCCCATCAGTCTACCCAACACCATTTCCTGCCTAATGTGGGTTTCCTTCAGTTCCTCCGTCACCCCAGATCCTCTGGCCACCAGTACATCAGGAAGATTGTTTGTGTCCTGCTTAGTGAAGACAGATCCAAAGTACCTGTGCAACTCATCTGCCATTTCCTTGTTCCCCATAATAAATTTACCCTTTTCAGTCTTCAAAGGTCCAACTTTGGTCTTAACTATTTTTTTCCTCTTCACATACCTAAAGACGGTTTTACCATCCTCCTTTATATTCTTGGCTAGCTTACCTTCGTACCTCATCCTTTCTCCCTGTATGCCTTTTTAGTTATCTTCTGTTGCTCTTTAAACATTACCCAATTCTCTTGCTCCCCGCTCATGTTTGCTACATTGTACTTCTTTTCTTTTATTTTTATACTGTCCCTGACTTCCCTTGTCAGCCACGGTCGCCCCTTACTCCCCTTGGAATCTTTCTTCCTCTTTGGAATGAACTGATCCTGCACCTTCTGTATTATTCCCAGAAATACCTGCCATTGTTGTTCCACTGTCATCTCTGTCAGGGTATCTTTCCAGTCAACTTTGTCCAACTCCTCCCTCATGGCTCCATAGTCCTCTTTGTTCAACTGTAACACTGACACCTCCAATTTACCCTTCTCCCTCTCAAATTGTAGATTAAAACTTACGATATTATGGTCACTACCTCCTAATGGCTGCTTAACCTCAAGTTCCCTTATCAAATCCGGTCCATTACACAACACTAAATCTAGAATTGCCTTCTCCCCGGTAGGCTCCAATAAAAGCTGCTCTAAGAATCCATCACGGAGGCACTCCACAAACTCCCTTTCTTGGGGTCCAGTACCAACCTGATTTTCCCAGTCTACCTGCATGTTGCAATCTCCCATAACAACCGTAGCATTACCTTTACGACATGCCAATTTTAACTCTTGATTCAACTTGCACCCTATATCCAGGCTACTGTTTGGGGGTCTGTAGTCCCATTAGGGTCTTTTTACCCTTACAATTCCTTAGTTTTATCCATACTGACTCCACATCTCCTGTTTCAATGTCACCCCTTGCAAGGGACATAATTTCATTCCTCACCAACAGAGCTACCCCACCCCCTCTGCCCACCTGACTGTCTTTTCGATAGGAGGTATATCCTTGAACATTCAGTTCCCAGCCCTGGCCCTCTTGCAGCAATGTCTCTGTAATTCGACAAAACGGAGATCACTGAGTTACTCTAGCACTTTGTCTTTTTCCATTTTAGTGGGATGGTGCTTTCATTACATTTTAGAATCTAATAATTTTTCAATTAAATGAAGTTGGACTGATTAATCAATAACACTGAAGTGAAAAATAATTACGTATCAATTTATGCTGTATTGTCCTTTGTAAACATAGAAGAGTGTGGACATGATGCCAAGTCCAACTCATTTCTGTCTGCACATAACCCATATCTCTCCATTCCTTGCATATCCATATGCCTATCCAAAAGTCTCTTAAATCGTATCTAAATAATTTCCGGCATTCTGTTCCACACTCCATCTTCTTTTGATTTTGATCTTGAATTGTTTGCTCATCATACAGAACTTTGACTTCCATTTGATTCATTTCAATCTTCAAAGTTGTTCACTGCTGCAATTTTTTATAATCATTATTTTGACACTTGCTTGGAAGTAGCTTATCGTTTTTGAGCTGAATCAGAGATTGTATTTGAAAAGGCTTTTTTTGTTTTGCAGAACACATGCACCTCTTGGCAAAGCAAAAACAAACTTGGGGGTCGGGCAGCATCTGAGGAAGGAAATGGATAGAGGACGTTTCGGGTCAGGACCCATTTACTGACAATCCCGCATTGTCCTCAAGAGGGTAGAAGACAATTAAAAAAAAGACATTTGTAAAAAATATAATAATTTTTAAAAGTCCACGGTAGTGCAAGAGATGTTCAGTTGCGGAGGTAGTATTAGGGTTGTGTGGGTCGGTTCAAGAACCTGATGGTTGTAGGAAAGTAGCTGTTCCTGAACGTGGTGATGTAGGACTTCAGACTTCTGTACCTCCTGCCCGGCGGTAGCAGTGAGAAGAGGGCACGGCTTGGATGGTGAGGATCCTTGATGATAGATGCGACTTAAGGCAGCGGCTTTAGATGGAGGGGAGGGCTGAGTCCGTGATGTACCGGGCCGAGCCCACCACTCTCTGCAGTCTCTTGCTTTCCTATGCCTTGGAATTGCCATAGAGTTTTCAAGAGAGAATTAGAATTAGCTCTTAGGGCTAAGGGAATCAAGGGGAAAAGCCAGAATGGGGTACTGATTTTGGATGATCAGCCATGATCATATTGAATGGCAGTGCTGGCTCAAAGCACCAAATGGCTTACTCCTGCACCTATTTTCTATGTTTCATACCAGGCCATGATGTGAAGAAGGGTCTCAACCCGAAACATCACCTATTCCTTCTCTCCAGAGATGCCGCCTGTCCCGCTGAGTTACTCCAGCATTTTGTGTCGACCCAGGATGTAACCAGTCAGGATAGATTATACATTACACCTAGAAATTTTTGTAGGAGTTTTCAGAAACATGTTGAATCTCTTTCAACTTCTATGAAAGTAGAGGTGATTGCACGCTTACTGTGTGGTTACAACTCTGTGCTGGGCCCAGGATAGGTCACCCACGATGTTAATGCCCAGGAATTTAGACTATACTTTAGACTTTAAAGATACAGCGCGGAAACAGACCCTACGGTCCACTGAGACCGCGCCGACCAGCGATCGCCCCATACACCAGCACTATCCTATATACTAGGGACAATTTACAACTTTACTGAAGCCAATTATCCTACAAAGCCGCACGTCTTTGGAGTGTGAGAAAAACTGAGCACTTGATGACACCCACGCAGACACCATCCGTAGTCAGGATCAAACCTGGGTCCCTGGCACTGTAAAGCAGCAACTCTACCGTTATGCCACTGCACCGCCCCTAATTTGAAGCTGCTAACTTACTCTGCCAAATGCTGGATTTTTTAAATAGCATTTGAAGTTAAGATTGTTGAAAGATTTATTATGAAATGCATAGTTGGCTTTGAAATGTTTTTCCGTAATGCAAGAATTATGGTTTTAAAAAACGTAGTCATTGCCGAAAGAAATGCGTTTGATTAGAGATTCCTTTATTTGTCATTCAGACGTTTCGGTCTGAACGGAATTTCGTTGCCTGCAGTCATACATATAATAATAAATAACAAAACACACAATAAACATAAATTAACATCCACCACAGTGAGTTCACCAGGCACCTCCTCACTGTGATGGAGGCAAAAGTCTTAAAGTCTCTGTCTCTTCCCGCTTTGTTCTTCCTCTGCGCTGAGGCGATCCAGGCTTCTGATGTTGTGACCCCGCCGGGTGATGGTAAGTCAATCCCGCGGCTGAATCCGTGCTCAACAGGCCGGTTCAAACTCCGCGGCCCGGGGTGGCCGAAGCTGCCGCCCTCCAGTCCAGCGGACGCAGCTGTAGTTGCGAGAGCTCCAGAAAAACAGGTCACCCGCCTGTGACCTGCAAGCTCCCGACGATGTCGTCCACCGGGCCCGCGGCCGAGCCTCCGGATTCAGGTCGCCACCAGTGTCCTCGGTCGCCACCGCCGGAACGCCACCGCAGCCCCGAAGCAGGCCAGCCCCGCGCTGGTAAGTCCTGGCTCTGCCTCCGGAGCCTCGAGGTCGGTCGCTCGCAGTTGGAGTTGGAGGCCGGCAGCTCCGCCATTAGGCCTCGGCGCAGACGGAGGCAGAGAAGGGGGATACAAGAAAAAGTCGTATTCCCCCGAAGGAAGAGACAAAAATCATGTTTCACATGATGTTGAATATAACAGGAGACATGATGGTAGTGGGAAAGTGAGAAGTGACCTTTTTGTGCAGTGAATGTTTATGACTTGGAACTCACTGCATGCATAGAGGGATTGCAACCAGAGCTCTCAAAAAGTAATTAGAGATGCATGGGAGAAAATACTTAGAAGGCCGTCAGGAAAGGGAACTTATTGGAATACTACAATGATCTGGCATGAACTTGGTGGGCCAATTGCGAATCCTGCAGTGTGAATCGTTCAAATGTGTCTATTTATTTTCCGAGAATCGTTCTGGCTTTTAACTTTCAAATAATCCCTCCTTCAAACTGTCATAATTCTTTATCCAAATATTATGTGTCCTTGCTGAACAGTTTATTTTTCTATTATTCTATGTAAGTAGATGTTGGAATTTGCCAGTTGGAGGAAGGGAAAACCACCATGGAAGCAGCCCGTTTAACCCCTTCCTTCCACCAGACAGATAGGAAACCAGTATCAGGAGAATTTTATTTGCTCTCCAACAACAGAACCTTTGGCAGCATGGTGTCTAGCATTGTGTTGCTGGATAGTATTCCATTGAAGCAGGGAGCTGGTGCTATAAAGCTGCATATTATTCCATTAAAGCAGGGAGCTGGTGCTGTAGTGCTGCACCAGGGGCGTCGCACGATTGGCAGCCCCGCCAACAGTCTGTCTGTGTTTTCGTCTTTTTTTTAATTTTTAGTGTGTTTTAAAAGTTTGTGTAAATGTTCTCTGGCTTGTTGTATGTGGGGGGAGGGGGAGGGGGTCGGGGGATTTTTTTTCTTCAGTTTCTTACCTTTCCGGAGATGCGATTTTTTCCGGATCGCATCTCCGGTCGCTCTGTAGCCTACCATCGATGGAGCTGGAGGCCTACTCAGACTGACTTTGAGCCCCACTGCAGGGCGAGGACTTAACATCGGAATCGATCCCTTGCCTGGGATCGCTCCAACCTCGGTCTGCGGACTTTACCAGCGAGAGCTCGCAGTCTCGGGAGAGGCTAGTCGGAAGCTCCAATGACGCAGAGGCTCGACCATTCCCGACGCGGGGTTCGATCACCGGTGCGGGGAAGCTGACATCCCCCCGATGCAGGAGCTGATCGCCCCAATGTGGAGGGCCCAAATGCCGCCGGCTACAGGAGTCAAGATCGTCCTGTCAACGGAGGGCTTGAGGCAAAGAAGGGAAGAGATCTACACTTTTTTTCCGCCTTCCATCACAGTGAGGAATGTGGAGAAGTCACTGTGGTGGATGATTTGTGTGCTCTGTTGCTTTTTATTTGTATGACTGACTTGGCAAATTAAATTCCTCGTATGTTGCAAAACATACTTGGCTAATAAAGTGTTATTGTGATTGTGTGATTATTCCATTGAACCAGGGAACACAGAAACCACATCAGATATGATCATCAGATTTATGCTTAAATATCTAAACTCCTGTCCTTGATTACTGATATCCAGGTTGAAACACTGCTGTAATTTATACATCAAACTAATCGTCATCACGAACGGAAACATTTGCAGAACTGCATCACGGGAACATGGAGATAGAAATGGGCAGGAATTTGACATTGGAAAAGAGCATGGATAAGAAAGGTTTAGGGAGATATGGGCCAAATGCAGACAGGAGGGGCTAGTGTAGATGGGGCATCTATGTCAGCATGGGTAAGCTGGGTCGAAGGGTCTGTTTGCAAAAAACATCCATTTACTAACAGTTGGTAAATTATCCATCATTTATTATTCTTAAGTCCAAACAAATTCCTCAAGAAAATGATTTGCTGAAGGCACATAATCTACAAAAGCCCACCAACAAGATTCACAGACAAAGTCGTTCTTCCTGGTATTTTGAGAGAAACAACTAAAAGTACAGTTTATTATTTACAATCAGAATAATTACTTACCAGGCTCAAGCTTAATAACTTTTATGGCTGCTAGCTCCCCAGTATTCACATTCCGAGCCTAAAGCAAGATACAAGAAACATGGTTTGAATGTTTATACGAGCAGTCCTCAATTTACAATTATAATACAACATGGAATTTCTGCAATTAGGATGTTGTTCAACAGGCCAAAACAAGCAGGGCAAACAGCGACAACTAAAAATAACAGAAGTAGGGAATTTGTCTCACCCCTCCCCCCCAAGCTCCCACTCTCCAAGCAGTAGGGTCTCTCTCCCCCCCCCCCCCCTCCCAACAGTGGGGTCCTGTGCACTCTCCCCCACCCTCTCATGTGCTACATACTCCCAAGCTACAGCAAATTTTTAATCATGAGTGTGCATTTACTTTCCATGGGGAACAAATCTCAGACCATTAAAATTCCGACTGCAATAACCATTTTGTTGAACGGCCAATTTATTTTCAGATGGAGATTGGGAAAGGATTCTTAAGTGCTGTTATTTTATAAATGGATGAATCTGTTTTGACTATCCCAATGATGTGAATCCAATCCAATTAATATACCGGTCCCAAAACGATTTTACAATGAAAAGCTAGAGTTAAACTAATCAAGTGTAGACAATGTGAATGCAAGATGGCAGCTATCAGTCAAAGTAAAAGCTAATGATCATGATCATTCTGACTCAATCTTCATTCAATGTTAGTGATTCAGCAGCTCACCTTTTATGACTACTTCGGCAGAATTACTAACACAATAATTATATAGTTAACGCCTAGCTAAAGTGGACTGTTTTTCAAAACAAAACAAAGGTATGCAGTCAAATATAGACATAAGAATCGGGGTTCTGTGGCACACAGCAGCAGTCCTGCTGTCCACTAGGCAAGGCCAGTCAAACTGACAAATTCTCACACAGTGATACAAGAAGCATTGTAATTTTTTTCTAAAACATTTTGCACATTCCAAAATAAAGATTGGAGCATACAAGATTATTATGAGTGCTGATATTTCAAAGTTGAATCTTTAAAACTATAAGAACTTTAAAATACTTATCCACGATAAAGCGACGAGTGCATGTAAAATTGGTTATTTTGGGGCCAGATGTAGTTATCACTAGTTATGGCTGTGTAGAGTATTTATACGTCTGCAGAAGTGCACACAAGGTCTGGGGGGGGGGGGGGTTAGCATCTGTGAAGGGAATGGATTGATGACATTTTGGATCAAGATCTTTCTCAGACTTGAAACATTGTCTGTCCATCCCCTACACATATGCTGCCTGACCTGCTGAGTACCACCAGCCCTGTGTGTTTTGCTTGAGTAAGAACAGTTTGCATGTTCACCAATCTCTTCTGATTCTGGAGAAAGCTTTAATACCCCTGTTGAAACGGGTGAAATCACTGGCAGAAACCTCTGGATATCCTTACACGAGTATGCACACACACACACTCTGCACACTGCTGCCACACTTCCTCCACAGCAAATATGTACAGGAGTAGCCTGCTCGTTCATTTTTCACCTCAAACTTTGGGGCAAAATACTGTGCCCAGAGGGTTTTTTTAAAGTAGAGTTTTTCAGTTAGGACCACTCCCTGCTTCCTTGCCATAAAATCAGGAAAATCTCTGTCTTCCAATTTATGCATTTGTTGTTTTAAAGTTAACACTGAATCTGTCCAGAATTTTTTGCGTACTCGGAACGGAAACAGGTTTTGTTGGAACAAATCAAAACTTTCATGACTTTGAATAATCCAAATAGTCTGTTATTAACCTTGAAGTAACTCGGCGGACTGTAGTCAAAAGGAACTGCAGAAGCTGGTTAATCAGAACAGACACAAAGTGCTGGAGTAACGCAAAGGTTCAGTCAACATCTCAGCAGACTGAAGAAGTGTCCAGACCTGAAACGTCATCTATCCATGTTCTTTGGAGATGCTGCCTGGCCCGCTGAGTTACTGTTTCTTTCAAAATTTGTCCAACCTGTCCTTACAGATAATACCCTCAAACCCTGGCAGCTTTCTGTTAAGAACACAAGTGCTGGAGTAACTCAGCAGGTCAGGTAGCATCTTTGGAGAAGATGGATGGGAGACTTTTAGAGTCTGGACCCTTCTTCAGACTTCAGTTACTCCAGTACTATGTCTTTTGCTCAAGATTCCAGCATCAGCAATACCTTGTGTCTCTTGACCACCTTCGCTTTAAAAAGTAACATTCTCCAACGCTTCTTAATTCATCAAATAAAATTCCCTCATTTCAGATATTCATTTTCATAACCTTTTTCTAAAAAAAAGACATGCATGGTGCCTTGAACTTAATTAAACTTAATTGGCTTCATTAAGAGGCATAGAGCACACAATTAGTTCCATCCATATCCATTTAAAACATTGCTGTGTGCAGGTAATCAATCTGCTACACACCATTAGGAAGCTCTTAAATGATTTTCTATAATTCATTACACAGCGTGCATAATTATTCGTCATATTAGAAATTCTCTTAAATATCTACCATCGCTTGATTATTGACAGACTTTAATTAGTTTTTAAGACCTGAAAAATTAAACTCACTCAGACAATAAACATTAAAAATTAGTTATTTTAGGCTGGGGAGATTGGATTAAAGATTAGATTACTAATTTTGCATCTACGACACATTGGAATCAGACAGTCGCCATTGGATGCCAACAAACCATATTTTCAGGAGCAGGAGTGCTCTTCATGAGCATATTTGCTCCAAAGCAGCAACTCCTGCAATCTACAATCTTAATTAAATAGAAAATGAGAGACTAGCTCTTGCAATTCATCTTTTTACTGATATTTTTAGAACACTGTAAATCAAAGTTTATGACTAAGATAAATACTGAGCAAAGATATTCAAAGGGACTACAAATAACAATAAAAGCATCCTTACCAACTGGCAATTTTCTTTGCAGTGAAACTAGCCATGTCCAAATACTGAAGACTGCATATCTCATCTGGTTTAACTGCTACTATCCAATCTGCTTTGAATAGCATTTTGATCTCAAAACCAACATTTATATGTACTTGATATATATTTGAAAGAGATTTCATTTTATTTCATTGCTCACAGTTTACAATGCAAAACAACACTGACATTGAAGTTAGTATCATGGTTGGTTCCAAGAAACCTCGTCGACAAGTTGGAAAGGGTTCATGTGCACCGTAAATCACTTACCAAGACCAGCTGGCCTATAACGCCAGCATCGGTGCTGTTAGTTCCATGTTACATTGCAAACAAGGATGGACGACTTGATATGCAAATAACACAACTATAAATAGCCAGGTCTTGCTGGAATAACCCGTCACAGTAAACCAGAAAGTGCCGGAAATGCTTAACAGGTCAGGAAGCATTCTAGAGTGAGAAACAGTTAACTCTGTCTGAAGAAGGGTCTCGACCCATTCCTTCTCTCCAGAAATGTTGCCTATCCCGATTAACAAGAACCAGTCTGTTAATCTATACCAGAGCAAAAAAATAGGCACCTCAATTCAAAATAAAAAATAACAGCAAGGATATTTAAAATCCTACATCTACCAGTTTTTCAGATGAAATATATACTGCCACAAGTAAATTGGTTCAAAGTGCCTTGTATTTTGAGCTTGGTATCAACTAAATTTAATTAAGAATATTAAGCAGAATGGGTACAGATCCCATAGATTGATATGTAATAACGTTAAATACTAGGATCACAATTAACTAGAAGACTACAAATAAATAAATAACAAATTATTTTCAAACAAAGAGATGCAATTTAGATTTGGGGAACTGAAATCTTAATGCAACATTGACAAAAGGCAAAGATTGCTTTGTTCCCAAATTGTTTTGTTTTCCTAAATTCCGAGTCATATACAAACTTGCTATCAATACAGGCGGACCCAAATGTCTATTGGTCTATTGCTTTGAAAAATTCCTTCTGCATTCTAAATGCCATGTAAAATATCTCTGCACAATTAACCAGCACATAAGCCTATATGCCTGGTTCACAATTCTGTTCAGTGGAAAATAACATACTCACTCATACAAGTTGGCAAATGTTTCTTTGGATTAATGGGAGGGGTGGGAAGAACACAAAAGTAAATGAATCATTGAGTTAGAGTATTTAAAAAGGAACAGAAAAGCAGATGTAGGAAATTAGAAAGAACATTTGCCACAACAAGGAAAACAGAAAAAACTTTCTGCGTTCTTTCGTTGCTTTGTACCAATATTCTGCATCCCTTTTAACTTAAGAACTTAATATTTAGCACGAACATAGGCACAAAAGCTGGAGTAATTCAACGGGACAGGCAGCGTCTCTGGAGAGAAGGAATGGGTGATGTTTCGGGTCGAGACCCTTCAGACCCAAAACATTACCCATTCCTTCTCTCCAGAGATGCTGCCTGTCCTGCTGAGTTACTCCAGCTTTGTGTCTATCTTTGGCTTAAACCAGCATCTGCAGTTCCTTCCTTAATATTTAGCACCTCAGGCAAAAGACCACTCAAAACATACATACAAGCAACTTAGCATTAGGTTTATTATTGTCACATGTATCTAGCTACAGTGGAAAGGTTTATTTTCCATGCTAGCCAAACAGATTAGATATCCCAGAGATAAATACAAACTGAAGTACAATAGAAAGAGCAAAGGGGAAGATAGAGTGCAGAATATAGTTCTTAGTGTAACAGTTCCAGAGACCAAGTCCAATGTCTGCAATGGGGTAGAGGTGAATCGGACACTATCCTAAGCTTATGGAAGGACTGTTCAGAAGCTAGAGTAACATAGAAACATAGAAACATAGAAAATAGGTGCAGGAGTAGGCCATTCGGCCCTTCGAGCCTGCACCGCCATTCAATATGATCATGGCTGATCATCCAACTCAGCTCTTCCCCTCTGTTCCTTCTGCAGGACGGGAGCAGGGAGGGGGAGGAATGATTGGGGAGGGACAAGTCTTCAATGACTACAGTTATGAACTTCTAGATGCAAACATCCAACCATCAGCAACAAATTCAGAAATATTGGAAACTTAAGAGACCAACTACTAAAGCATTTTTCTCCAATTTAACTAAGCATGTTGGGTTAATTGATTCCTCTAAATTGCCCTCGGTGTAGGTATGTGGTAGAAAAATTAACAGTGTGTTTATGGTTAGATGTGAAAGAATAGGTTACAGGGAAACAAATGGATGGAAATGGGATGGCTCTGATAGCTTGCATTGACTTGACGGGCCAAATGGCTTCCTTCTGTGTCAGGAGATATGAAAAACAGCATCTCTACCAAACACTATCAATTCCAGATGAAGAAAAGGTTAAAGAAAACTGAATCTTTAACACAACTAAGGGGGAATGCATCTTAAGGGACAATTAATAATAGTTCATCTCTACCAAACATTAGCAAATTTGCAGATGACAGAAAGCTGGGTGGCAGTGTGAACTGTGAGGAGAATGCTATGAGAATGCAGGGTGACTTGGACAGGTTGGTTGACTGGGCAGATGCAGTTTAATGTGGATAAATGTGAGGTTATCCACTTTGGTAGCAAAAACAGGAAAGCAGATTATTATCTAAATGGTATCAAGTTGGGGAAAAGGGGATCTGGGGGGTCCTTGTTCATCAGTCAATGAAAGTAAGCATGCAGGTGCAGCAGGCAGTGAAGAAAGTGAAGGCAGTGAAGAAAGCCTTCATAACAAGAAGAGTTGAGTATAGGAGCAAAGAGGTCCTTCTGCAGTCGTACAGGGCCCTAGTGAGACCACACCTGGAGTATTGTGTGCAGTTTTGGTCCCCTAATTTGAGGAAGGAAATTCTTGCTATTGAGGGAGTGCAGCGCAGGTTTACAAGGTTAATTCCCAGGATGGCGGGACGGTCATATGCTGAGAGAATGGAGCGGCTGGGCTTGTATACTCTGGAATTTAGAAGGATGAGAGGGAATCTTATTGAAACATATAAGATTAAGGGTTTGGACACGCTAGAGGCAGGAAACATGTTCCCAATGTTAGGGGAGTCCAGAACCAGGGGCCACAGTTTAAGAATAAGGGGTAAGCCATTTAGAACAGAGATGAGGAAACACTTTTTCACACAGAGTGTTGTGAGTCTGTGAAATTCTCGTTTTTCACACAGAGTGTTGTGAGTCTGTGAGGGCGGTGGAGGCTGGTTCTCTGGATACTTTCAAGAGAGCTAGATAGGGTTTTTAAAGATAGCAGAGTCAGAGGATATGGCAGGAACGGGGTACTCATTGGGGATGATCAGTCATGATCACATTGAATGGCTCGAAGGGCCGAATGGCCTACTCCTGCACTTATTGTCTATTATCTATATATGACAATCACAATTTTTATTGATATTTTATTTTAAACATGTCATATCTGTACTGCAATTTCAACGTTATGCATTCAAATCTAAGGTTTCAAAAACTTTTTTTTTCCAGCTTTATATGAAAATACAGATTTGAGCTGGTTTAGAAATGGAAGAGAAGAAAATAATCTACTGGTTCATAAATAGTCATATCACTGCTGAGCACGAATATGGTTTGGCAGTACGGGAAGCAGATTTCAAATCTGCCAAAAACATTTCATAAAACATCAGCAAGCAGCAATGAGAAATTTCAACATCACTGATTCAATGAGTATAAGAGTTTGGTATGTCATGTTGCTGATGTACAAACCATTAGTCAGGCCGCAATTGGAGTATTCCGTGTACAGTTCTGGTCGCCACCCTACAGAAAGATTATGGTAGCAATGGAGAGAGTGCAGAAGAGATTGACCAGGGTATGACCTGAAGTGGGCGACTTTATATTAGACTTTAAAGATACAGCATGGAAACAGACCCCTTGGCCCACCAAGCCCATACCAACCAGCGATCACCCCGTACACTAACGCTATCCTACACACTAGAGGTCATTTTTATACATTTTGGTTTCACCATGCAGAGATTACAGCAGTGATTGTACATAGTCCCCCCATTTCACCTGGGCACCATAATGTTTGGGACACAGACAGCAATGTCATGTAAATGAAAGTAATCATGTTTAGTATTTTGTTGCAATCCTTTGCATGCAAAGACTGCTTGACGTCTGCGATTCATGGACATCACCAGTTGCTGGGTGTCTTCTTTGGTGATGCTCTGCCAGGCCTGCATTGCAGCCATATTTAGCTTATGCTTGTTTTAGGGGTTAGTCCCCTTCAGTTTTCTCTTCAGCATATAAAAGGCATGCTCAATTGGGTTCAGATCGGGTGATTGACTTGGCCACTCAAGAATTGACCACTCAAGAATTTTTTGCTTTGAAAAACTCCTTTGTTGCTTTAGCAGTATGTTTGGGATCATTGTCACGCTGTAGAATGAACCGCTGGCCAATGAGTTTTGAGGCATTTGTTTGAACTTGAGCAGATAGGATGTGTCTATACACTTCAGAATTCATTATGCTACTACCATCTGCAGTTGTATCATCAATGAAGATAAGTGAGCCAGTACCTTCAGCAGCCATACATGCCCAGGCCATAACACCCCCACCACCATGTTTCACAGATGAGGTGATATGCTTTGGATCTTGGGCAGTTCCTTCTCTCCTCCAAACTTTGCTCTTGCCATCACTCTGATATAAGTTAATCTTCATCTCATCTGTCCACAAGACCTTTTTTCAGGTCCAGGTGGTTGCTCTTTTAAGTACTTCTTGGCAAACTGTAACCTGGCCATCCTATTTTTGTGGCTAACCAGTGATTTGCATCTTGCAGTGTAGCCTCTGTATTTCTGTTCATGAAGTCTTCTGCGGACAGTTGTCATTGACAAATCCACACCCGACTCCTGAAGAGTGTTTCTGACAGGTGTTTGTTTTGTTTTTCTTTATTATGGAGAGAGTTCTTCTGTCCTCAGCTGTGGAGGTCTTCCTTGGCCTGTCAGTCCCTTTGGGATTAGTAAGCTCACCTGTGCTCTTTCTTCTTAACGATGTTCCAAACAGTTGATTTTGGTAAGCCTCAGGTTTGGCTGATGTTTCTAACAGTTTTATTCTTGTTTCTCATAATAGCTTCTTTGACTTTCATTGGCACAACTTTGGTCCTCATGTTGATAATCAGCAATAAAAGTTTCCAAGGGTGATGGAAAGATTGGAGGAAAGACTAAGTGCTGAGAGCTCTCTTATGCCTGCTTTAAGGTGGCAATTAAACACACCTGAGCAATTACAAACACCTGTGAAGCCATGAGTCCCAAACGTTATGGTGCCCTGAAATGGGGGGATTATGTATAAACACTTCTGTAATTTCTACATGGTGAAACCAAAAATGAATAAAAAATGCCCTTTAATAAAATCTGACAATGTACACTTTAACCACATGTGATTTTTTTTCTATTACAAATCTCAAATTGTGGAGTACAGAGGCAAATAAATAAATGATGGGTCTTTGTCCCAAACATTATGGAGGGCACTGTAGCTGCAATTCTTGCAGCACCCTACTGGTCACAGGCCTCCAATCAGAAAAACAACACTTCACAGCTACCCTTCAGCTCCTTTTTCCAGGCAAATCTTGAATCCAATTGGCTGGCTTGCCTTGGATTCCATGTGATCTAAACTTCCAGACCAGCCTACCATGCAGGATCCAGTCAAAAGTCTTATTCACGCATCCAGATCCAATCAAAATACCTTGTAGACAACAACCACTGCCCTTCCCTCTTCAATCCGCTTGATCACCTCTTCATAAAACTCAGGTTCGTGAAATGATTTCCCATGCACAAAGCCATGCTAATCATCACCAACCAGTCAGTACCTCTCTAAACGCTCATAGATCCTATCCCTGAGAACCCTCCCCAACAACCTTCTCACCACTGATGTCAGTTTCCTGCTTGTCTTTGCTGCCCTTCCTAAATAGCGCTACAATATTTGCCAAAACTCCACCTGTGACTAAAGATAATGCAGGGGCCTCTACAATTTCTTCCCTAGTTTCTCTCCCAAACACCATGGGTGCACTTGGTTGGACCCTGGGAATTTATCCTCCGTAATGTGCTTCAAAACCACCAATACGTCCTCTTTAGTAAGAGAAGATGATTCCAAGAGAGCCAACTCATATGCCTCATTTTCTTAGCTTCCATGATCTTCTGCTCTGTAAAAGTTCATTTAACACCTCCTCCATCTCTTGTGGCTCTGCACAAAGATGGCCATGCTGATCTTTAAGGAAACCTATTCTTTCCTTAGCCATCCAGGACAAGTCGAAACCCAGTCACTCCCTCTTCTCCTCTTACATCAAGTTCAAGTTCAAATTTATTTGTCACATGCACCATAAGCTGCAGTGAAATGAATTTACCATGCAGTGTTACAATTAAAAAAGGACATCATATACAACATAATTCAACACAGACATCCACCACAGCATTCTTCACTGTGGTGGAAGGCAATACAGTTCAGGCAGTCTCCTTCCCCCTCCTCTGTTCACCCATGGTCGGAGCCCTGACCCTCTGTAGTCGCCGCTACGGACGGCTCGATGTTCAGGCCCTCTGGTCGGGATGGTCGGAACGCCGATGTCGAGACAGGTCGAGCACACCCCGCGGCCCGGAGCTCGCAATCGGCCACCTTCTTACTGGAGACCGCGGCTTCCAGATGTTGTAGGCCACAGGCTGGCAGTCGGATCTCTTCTCCGGCGACCCTCAGCGAGGGATAGCCCATTCCACGATGGAAGATCCGCTCCACGCCTGCCGCCAGAACCTCCACAGACCGAGGCTCCAGGATGTTGTAGGCCACAGGCCAGCGGTCGGAGCGCTTCTCCGGCGATCCGCGACAAGGGGTCCGCGATGTTAAAGTCCCCGCTGTGCCGACGCTGAAGCGCTGGGCCCGACTCCAGGAAAGGCCGCACCAAACCAGTTGTAAGGCCGCGAGGAGGGGGGCAAAGAAGCGACAAGGAAAAAAGTTGCCTCTCCGTCGAGGTAGGTGCCTGAAAACGGTTTCCCCCTATCATTTTATCATACTATTTTTGATCGGACTTTACTTTGCACTACACTTATTCACGTTATTCCCTTTAACACGTATTTGTACACTGTGGATGGCTCGATTGTATTCTTGTAATGTCTTTCCGCTGACTGGTTTGCGCACAACAAAGGCTTTTCACTGTACCTCGGTACAAGTGACAATAAACTAAACTAAAGTAGTCTAAATATAAGGGAGAAAGCACAGAGGCCTACAGAATTTTGTTGCAAACAGACTTTTATAAAACACAACTTTTTCTCTCCATTTCCTGTCATTGAACTAATTTTGAACTCAACTTGCCATTTATCCTTGATCTCGTGGGCTGTTAATTTACTGACTAGTCTATTAAGTGGTACTTTTTCAGATGTCTCTCTGAAACTCATCTCTCCAAAAATAAAACCAGATAGACAAAAAAAGCTGGAGTAACTCAGCGGGTCAGATACCATCTCTGGAGAAAAGGAATTTTGCGTCGAAACCCTTCTTCAGACTAAGTTCTGGTTTATCAGGCACAAATTCTTATTTAACAAATTTATACAAGTCCACCACCGATTTTCCAGCAACTGGTGATCCGGCACCTTCTTTAATCAGGACAAAATTATGAGAACGCACTTGAAATCCTCCTCAGAAGTCCCCCCCGAGGCCGATCTCATCAGGACTTCCGCGGATGATCAGCAGGTCGAATTTGCCGGGGCTCTGGAACTCCAGCCTGCCAGAGACAGCGGATCCATTCCCATAGCCGACTTCTAAGGCCAACTTTGCGAGCCGGTATTTCGGCCCCCTGGCAGCCTAGGCGGACTGTTCCGGTAGCACTCGACTCCTCTCAGAGGCGGTGACCTCTGTTGGTCCAGTAAAACAGATAATCCAGGAAGCCTCTGGAACAACGGGTATCGGAAAATTGGTGGCGGACCTGTACCACTATTCTTGATTAACCAGCCTTATCCTAAATGACAATTACTGCTGTCCTTTACAATCTTTTCTCCACTTACATAATTGGCACCTAGATTCCTTTGGCTGATCTACAATTACTCTCTAATTTACTTGAACAATGGTTCATTTTTAGACAGTTCTCCAGTACTGCAACTGTAGCCATGTGTTTGGAATATTTGCTAACCCTCCACTATCTCCTCCCTGGGTCAGATGGAGCTCATTTGAAAGCACCCTAAACTCCGACTTGGAAGATTTCACTTTATATTCCAGAGACTTAAGCGTAAAACTAGGTCGACACTTCCAGACACTGGGAGTTGGACGAAGGTCTGATCTCAGTTGGAGAAAGGTTCCGACTGCACTTTGGAATATAAGGGGAGTTCTTCCCATGTCTTGGCACATATTTATCACAATCAATATGATCAGGTTATTTGTAAGAGCGGTGTGAAAATTGTTGCTGTATTTTCATTATTGTTACCTAACCAGCTTTTTTTTTTAAAACACTTTTAAAATATGTCAAAGACACCACATAAATATTTGCTCTGTATCCTTGTTCCTCCTTACAAATCAGACATACGTTTTTTCCAGGTCTGGCAGTTTAATTCAAAGATGCTAGAGTACATATGCACGCAACTGTCAGGGGCTGGAAGCTGGTTGAGAGCAGTCGACCGGTCGGGGCGGGCTTCCCGGCAAGTTCAAGGCATGGATTTACTAGGATGGTATCCTGCCAAGGATACTCTGGCCACTGCCCCAAGTCCCAATATCCATCGTAGAGAGATTGGAGAGAAAAGACAGAAGCTTCCTCAGGAGGTGGCTGGGACTGCCCAGGAGCCTTAGCAGCTTCATCCTTTACGGAAATAACACCAAGCTCCAGCTGCCCCTGAAGTCCTTGGAGGAGGAGTTTAAGGTGACTCAGGCCAGAGATGTGATGCTGTACAGGGACTCCAGCCACCCCAAGGTGGCTCAGGCAGGGGTGGAGGTAAAACTGGGAGGAAGTGGAGTGCCGGCGAAGCCGTGCTGCAAGCGGAGTCTCGGATACGCCACAGAGTCCTGGTGGGAGCAGTGACTCGGGGAAGAGCTGGTCTGGGAATCTGCCCAACTCCCCAGTTTGACAAGGCCAAGGGGAAGGAGAGGCGCAGGCTGGTCCAGGACGAAGTGAGGGCAGCGGTGGAGGAGGAGAGGTCTACCATAGCAATTGGCTTGAGGCAGCAGGAGGCCCGGACAAGGTGGGAGCAGGCCATGATCCGAAAAGTCACATGGACTGAGCTCTGGCAGGCTGAATCACAGCGTATCAAGTTCCTGGTCCAGGCAGTGTACGATGTCCTGCCTAGCCCATCAAACCTCTTCATCTGGGGCAAAGCGGAATGCTCAGGCAAGGGGACGTTGGAACACATCCTGAGCTGCTGCCCAAAGGCTCTTGGGCAGGGCCGGTACACCTGGCATCACGACCAGGTTGTTAAACCCATTGCAGAAGCCATCAGCGTGGGACTCAGCAGCTGCAGACGAGCACGCCCCACCACCCCAGATGATCACCTTCGTGAAGGCCGGAGTGCAGCTGCCAAGAACCACAGCAGCCAGGAATCTTGGCGACTGCGCAGGACTGGCAGCTTTCTGTAGACCTGGTGAAACAGCTGAAATTCCCACAGCACATTGCCACAACCACCCTGAGGCCAGACATCCTCCTGGTCTCAGAGGCGACCAAAATCATTGTCTTGTTGGAACCAGTACGAAGAGCTGGTCACAGACTGCCGTAGGCAGGGCTGGAAGGCAAGGTGTATGCCCATCAAGGTTGGCTGCAGAGGTTTTGCAGGGCAATCGTTCTACAAAGCCTTGAGTGCGCTGGGCATCATCGGAATGGGGAGGAGAAGAGCCATCAAGACCATCACAGAGGCAGTGGAGAAGGCCTCGAGATGGCTCTGGATCAGAGAGGAGGTCCATGGGAGGAGCGAATGCCACTTGAACACAAGTCGTGGTCTGATCAACCACGGCTGGGTCTCCTGGGTGAGGGTGTTTGCTGTTCAAAGACCCGAAACACCCAATGGCCCCAGGTTACATCACTGATGATGTGTTCAGGAGCATCAATAGATGTATTTTTATCAATCATATGCACATAATTTCTCCACTCATTATGATTTTCTCAGTATTTCACATTTCTCCTCAACCACAATTTCTGCATCATCTCCTTTTGTCATTAAGAACGAGACCTCCATACACTTGCATACACAAATTGATTTCAATGGTGCAATGAAATCTCAATATATTACCTTGCAGTTGCAGATGTGCGAAGGGAATCACATGTAACCCAGGGTAAAGTACATTTCTATTGCTAGGTTCAGGAAGGCAATTATCGACCCACCAGGATGTAAAAGACCATCATTGTGGTTTGATTGATGGTTGACGTGGACTCAGTGGCCGAAGGGCCTGCTTCCACACTGTATCTCTCAATCACTCAAAGTTAACTATGTTTTCCCACTTAAGCATCTGTTCTCAACACACTTGGGGCAATTTTCAGAGCCCAATTAATCTATAGCCCCTCACATCTTTGCAATGTGGGAGGAAACCAAGCACCCGGAGGAAGCCCACACAGTCACAGAGAGAACATGCAAACTCCACATAGTTCCCGAGGCCACATTCAAATCCGGGTCCATGGTGCAGTGAAACAGCTGCTCTACCAGCTGTGCCACACTTTATATCAAGGCTACATGGATCTAACAGAACTTACTCTATAATTAATTATTCTAATCCTAAAAGTCTGCACCCCAATGACCTCGACAAATTTTAGTGAATTTTCTAGGCCCAGGCATATCATCAGCTACATTATGTGTTACATGAATCACTTCCATTCCTTAAGGAGAATACAAACAGACCATGATGTTTTGTTTCTTCCAGACTGCGAAGACCAACTGTACCAACAGAACTTACTCAACTATTCTGAAATCACTGCATGTTCCAAGGGCTTGAGAGGGGGAAAAATTAACTTATTTTGCATCTTTAATACAAAGAAAGGTTTACATCCGTTTGTTTGAGAAGGGCAAGGAAAGTGAAATCTTCAGATTACAAATATACATTCTTTCTGAATTTGTCAAATTTGCTTTTCGTTTAATCAAAATGTTACATAAAATATTCCACAGAACTCTCCAAAGACGATACTGGTATGCTGGCCAACACCAAAATTAATCTGTAGGAAGGAACTGCAGATGCTGGTTTATAACAAAGATAGACACAAAGTGCTGGAGTAACAACAGTGTGGACCCAACAAGAATTTCTGGAGGTCAAATTTAAATTGTTGCATCTATTTCCAGTGGTATTCTGCAACTGTTTTGCATCAATGCAATGGATACATTCAAGAATCAAGAAAAGATTTGTATTAGATACAGGCATGAAAGAATATATATGGCAGTAGGAAAAAAAAAGAGACATGGCATGGCTATCTCTTGTTAAAATAGGGATCATGTTCAATAAACGCAATTGGTTATTTCTGCTCCTATTGCCATCTTTACAGTGTAATTTGTCTGGAGTTCACAAATTAAAGGTTTCAAGTTCTGATTAGAGGATGAAAATTTGAGCTCTCCAAGAACTCAGATCTTCAAGCAATGTACTGTGTTGCATTATACAAAAGCATTTAGTCATTTGAAATTTGGATTAAAAATTAATGTTTGGCATCAATCGTTCCTCCTTCGTAAACCACAGCTAATGGGAGCAACAATACATCTTCAATGTCAGTGATGGCTGGAGAAAAAAAAATCAGGTGTACAGTTTTTTTTTTAAATCAATATCAATCTCAGTGGAAAATGTCTGTCCTTATTTTACATGCAATGCTTCATGTGGAGACAGATGAGCAGATGGAAATACAATCCAAGATTATTTCTCCAAGCAAGAGCATTGTTAATTTTATATCAGCTTTGATTGATTCCCACATTTTCAAAATAATCTCCTCCTCAACGTCAACAATACGAAGGAGCTGGTCATTGACTTCAGGAAGCATGGTGGAGTACATACACATCCCAGTCTGTAGCAATGGTGCTGAAGCGGAGATGGTCGGAAGTTTCAAGTTCAGTTTAGTTTAGAGACACAGCACATAAACAGGCCCTTCAGCGCACCGAGTCCACACCGACCAGCGATCCCCGCACACACTAACGGTATCCTACACACACTAGGGACAATTTTGTTTACATTTATACCAAGCCAATTAACCTACAAACCTGTACGTCTTTGGAGTGTGGGAGAAACCGAAGATCTCGGAGAAATCCCACACAGGTCACTGGGGGAACGTACAAACTCCGTACAGACAAGCACCCACAATCAGGATTGAACCCGGGTCTCTGGCGCTATAAGGCAGCAACTCTACCACTACGCCACCATGCCGCCCCTGAGGCGTAAATACTACCAACAATTTGTTCTGGTCCAACCACATCAGCGCCATGGTCAAGAGAGCACATCAATGCCTCTACTTCCTCAGAAGGCTTAGGAAATTCGGCACACCTCCAATTAGTCTTACCAATTTCCCCAGATGCACCTTAGAAAGCACCCTTTCTGGATTCATCCCAGCTTGGTAAGACAATTACTCTGCTCAAGACAAGAAATTGCAGAGTTGTGGATGCAGTCCAGTCCATTGCACAGAACTGCCTCCCCCAAGCAACCCCCCACCACTCCATTCCCATCGACCACATCTATTCTTCACGCTACCTCAGGAAAGTGAAAAACATACTCAAGGACCACTCACGTCCCAATCATTCTCTTTTCTCCCCCTCCGGTCAGGCAGAAGATACAAAAGTTTGAAAGCACACACCATAAGATCCAATAAGAGCTTCTTACCCACTATTAACTGTCTCTTGAACTGACCTCTCATATACTAGGGTTGAATGCCTGATCTTCCAATCTACCTCATTGTAGCACTGGCTCTTTTTTTTAACCTGAGACAGCACCAGAGCATAGTGACTATTTGTGTGCTCTTCCCAGAGAGGATGTATTATCATCTGATACAATCACTCTACTCTTTTAAATCTCTTTTCTATCTTTAAGTATGGCACTCTGTATCTTCCCTTTTGCTCTACCAACTGTATTTGACTTTGACTTGATTGTATTTATGTTTGGTATATCTGATCGGATTGGTTGGCTTGCAAAACAAAGCTTTTCACTGTACATGTGATAATAATAAACCTAATCCCGCACTCTCTGTGGCTATAGCATTATTTTCTACATTCAGTTTATTTCTCTGTTGTCCTACCTGATGTAACTATCCTTTACCTGAATAGCATGCAAAACAAAGCCTTTTCTATAATTCACACACATGACAATAATAAACCAGTATCAATTCAATTTTTTATCTCAGTAAAAAGTAAATTCAAACAAATCCACACTAATTCTATTACAATATTCAAAGTTAAGCATAAAAAAAAACATCAGCATGGTTTACTACAAAAGATCACCCAACTAAATTTCATAAATAATCAACAAAATGAAGAGTTTATGGAGGGTTTATTAACAGCTAAAAGGTCAATGCCAAAACAAATTAGGTTTCTCCAAATGCACACAGTGTAAAAGACCTGAACATAGAGTAGAGTACAGCACAAGAACAGGCCCTTCAAGCCACTGTGTCCATGCCGAGAATGATGCCAAGACCAACTTATCCACCAGCACAGAATTCATATCCCTCCATGTTCATAAGGCTATCCAAAAGTCTCTCAAAGCCATTATTGAATCTGCCTCTACCACCTCCCCTGGAAGCGTGTTCCAAGCCCCCTCGGTGTAAAAACGTGCTCCACACATCTCCTTTAAACTTTGTCCCTCTCACCTTAGTTTTTCCCTGCTGAAATAAAGAAATGTTCCCATGAATACAACCAAGTTATAGTCAATAAACAGGAAAATGACCTTGATACTGATGATGAAATTTGTTTGCATTGCTGTTTTGCTGCAATGCTAATTTGGTCTTGTGGCATTATGGCAAAATCTAGGATAGCCATGGGAATAAATGCTACAGTCCACTAAAATTTGCCACAGCAGGTACACCAAGCATTGAAATCAGCAGATCATTTGGTGAATCAAGCTGAACGACAGCAGGAAATTCCAAAGGCAAATGCCAGTCCTAACTATTCAGGCCACAACAAGCCTTGGATTTCCATGCATGCATAGTGAAAGGTATGAATTGGCAACACTTCCTCCTTGTGTAGGAGAAATGCAGATGCTGGCTCAAACCGAAAATAGACGCAAAGTGCTGGAGTAACTCAATGGGGTAAGCAGCATCTCTGGAGAGAAAGAATGGGTGATGTTTCAGGTCGAGACCCTTCTTCAGATTGAGAGTCAAGGGTATCAAGTGCCGTCGCTACCACTGTCGTTGGATAGTGGGTAACCATGAGCACAGGAGGGAGATTGACTTCAGAAAGGGCAGCCATGAACCTGGCTACATCGGCGAGACAGTGGTGGAGAGAGCCAACAGCTCCTAGTTCTTGGGCGTACTCTGAAGATCTGTCCCAGGCCCAGCACGTTGATGCTATCACAAAGAAAGAATCACAGTTCTGATAGTCCCTTACTACAGAATAATTTAATGGGCTGACATTTTATTCTCTCACTGGCCCTTATCCAGGAAAGTAACTTTCAACCATGCTCAAAGTACATCAGTAACAAGTACTCTGAGTTTATTCTTTTTGGACAAAATATTTCCATGCTCTATCTCTAGACAAAACAAAACTAAACTAGTGATCAATGGTCGGCATGGACTTGATGGGCCGAAGGGTTCATTTCCATGCTGTATGAATCTGTGACTATACAACAACACAAGGTCCATCCCTTATGAGCCCTCAAAATAAGATGGCAATAACTGATAATTAGTTATTAGTTATGACAATAACTAATCGTCACCCAGTTATTATTTGCATTTGTCCACTATTTAGAAATTCATTTCTTAATCAATTGAAGGGCCTGTTCTTGTGCTGTACTCTACTCTATGGCATTTCTCTACCACAAAATTCAGATGCTGAGGCCCCACACAGTTGCGAAAGCCCAGGATTGCTCCATGCCAGTGACCTCCTCACTCCAACATTGGACTCCTCAGAGGCAGAGGCAAGCACCAAACCGTTTGCGCCAAGACATCTGCCGTTTGCACCAGACTGGCTGTGGTACGCACACCCTTGACAATGGATGATAATTAAACTAAATGTGCATTGAGAAACTTACCATTCGCTACACCGAGAACATAAAACAATACTGGTTTGTGTGTGTGTGTGTGTGGGTGTGGGCGTGGATTTATTTGTTTGTGCGATCACATCTACTCGACGAAACGACGTACTAACGGGAACATTTTACATATCCGGTAGAGATTTACCCCACTGGAGTCAAAAATCGGCGTACCTGAAAATTTCCTGCTTTATATCTTAATTAATAAAAATGTTCACAAATCCCATCAAAATTTGAATTCAAACGCCTGTTTTTTCCGCTGATGACGTGACAATGGATCTGCCTGCCTGGCTCGTGTTGCGACTGACGTCACCTCCCACCCCTCCCTCCTCCCACCGTTGTTCAAACGTCGCCCCGTCGACTGAACACCAAAGGTCATCGCTGAAGACTGTGGCACGCGGTGCGTGTGAACAATGAGCAAGTCGGACCCTGTATTAGAGGTCTTGGGTCCGTCTCGGCTCCCGTCCATCAAAACCCCGCTGTCCAACGATCATAGAGCGCTGTCATCTTGCTCGCGCTGCGAATGACATCACCCCCCCGACCACTCCCCCCATTCTCGGGCCCTGCCTGCCAAAGATCATAGAGCGGAGCCTGCAGTTCTGGAGCCGGGAGCGAGGTTTGGGAACCAGCCCTCCCCTCTGACGACGTGCCCCCCCCCCCAACCCCTCAAACTCTACCCCCCTCCCTCTCTGCCCCCTCGCGCTCCCTCTAGCCCCCCCTCCTGTGTCCCTCTCTGTGCCTCTGTGTCCCACTTCGCGCCCCTCTCTATGCCTCTGTGTCCCTCTCTGTGCCTGTGTCCCTCTCTCTCTACCCCTCCCTCTCTAGCCGCGCTTCCGTGTTGGGGGCTATACACGAGTGGATAGGGTAGGTGATGGGGTAAAAGGAGTGAATGAATAATATTAATCTCATATCAATGGTGGTGGTTAGTGTGTGTGTGTGGGGGATAGTTAGTGTGCGCGTGTGAGGGGTTGGTTAGTGTGTGTGTGAAACGCCGCAGGCCGCCCCCTCACCCCGCAACCGCGCGTTGAGGGGACGGGACCCGATGGGTCCCACTTGGTCTAGTATTATTTAAGGGTCTCGCTTGGCAGCAACAGTTTTGATGTTATAGAGTTATACAGCATGGAAACAGGCCCATCGGAGCAACTTGTTCAGGCGACCTTAGATGCCCCATCTTCACTAGTCCCACCGGCCTGCATTTAGTCTATATCCCTCTAAACCTTTCCTATCCATGTACAGTGCCCTCCATAATGTTTGGGACAAAGACCCATCATTTATTTATAACCAAAATGTATAAAAAATACCCTTTAACAAAATCTGACAATGAACACTTTAACCACATGTGATTTTTTCTATTTCAAATCTCAAATTGTGGAGTACGGAGGCAAATAAATAAATGATGGGTCTTTGTCCCAAACATTATAAGAGGGCACCGTACCTGTCCAAAGGTCTTTTAAATGTTGTTATAATACCTGCCTCAACCACCTCCTCTGGCAGCTCGTTCCATATACCCACCACCCTCAGGGTGAAGTTTAGTACACATGGAAAGGCTAAAGAACAATGACAGCAAGTCTCGATCAAGTTTATCAAGAGTCGTTCTTTGTCATATGTATCGACAACGGAACAATTAAATTCCTACTTGCTGCAGCTTAAAAGGCCTGTAAATACACATCAATAGTATATAATTAAAAATCCAATAGATTAATAACTACAATACCAGTGCAAAGACCAAAAAAAGCTTTCCTTTGTTGACCAATTTGATGAGGTTACACTGAAATTATTGCACGGATATAAAGAATAGTCACATAAGAAGCAATTTCCAAAAAGCTAAATAACAAAAGTTATGGCAATCAAGAACCTGTCTCATGGCCCACACACCTTTTAGTTACTGAACTGAAGTTTAAGATTCCAATGAGATTCCAAGGCCAAGTCAATAACAGAAATATTGCCCTTGGGCAACCCACTGAACAAATACCTGACTGGTTCAAAGGTCTTCACAGCTGTTTTGCAAAATGCAAGTGGCTGGCGTAAGGTAACTAATTGAACAAAATTGATCCAGCTATGATGTTTAAAGAGGTGAGGGTTTGCTCAAGGATTTTTCCTTGACAAAAGGATCCCCATTCAGCAACCCAAATATTCTTGCACGGCACAACATACCCAATATAACCTTGTGATTGTTATTACATGTTCAAAATCTCAGGACCAGTGGCACAGAATTCAAACGGCACAGTTGGTAGATCCGCTGGTAGATCACAGCTTCGCAGCCTGGGTATAATCCTGGCCTTGGGTGCTGTCTATGTGGAGTTTGCACATCCTCCATGACATGGGTATCCCACAGATGCTCCGTTTTCCACCCACAAGAAAGTCACTGGGTTAATGAGCTGATGTAAATTGCCCTCAGTGTGCCCCTAGTATATGGATGAGGGGTAGAATTGAGGGGCAATTGTTGGGACTGTGGGAGAATAACAGTGTACCAAAGGGCCAGTTTCCATGCTGTGTGACTCCTTGTCATCTAGTTTAAGTGTGTTTATTGCCAATCCTACATAACCTTGGCAGTGGCCAGAATGAAGATTCATTGCTGAGGAGAGAAGAGGCCAAACCCAAATATGGACAGTAGGTTTACTTCCCAAAGGGGCAACGGGCCACCAGTAGACAATTACTACTTCTTTACAGAAGAAAACAAAGAGCTGGAGTAAGAAGATTTTTACTCCGATTTGAAAAAAACCCACACTGAGTTAATCTTCAAACTACCCCTTGAAGAGAACTGACCTTCTATAATCTAGATCATCAGTGTAGTAACATAATCACGACAATGTGAGTGAAACAGTTTGAGTTAGTGAGAGATATGGAGGGGGGGTGGAAGGTCGCGGCTCTAACTGTACCAATTCTTGTGGTGCAAACACCTGTGCAAACATCCTCAACGGCGACCGCCGCCCTCACCGGGAGACCACTCAGTGCTGAGTGATGCTCTACCTAGAGCTTTTCAGCGTACTACATCCAGATCAACACAACTCTCCCGACGATGAGGGCCGGTGAAGCGTAGATCGGTAACCCATCCCTAGACCGGCCTGTCCCCCCGCCCCAGTCCGGCCGGTCCCTAGATCCCCCGGCGGCGAAGGTGCCAGGCTCCGTGGCCACCCACCCACGTTAGTGCCAGGCTCCGTGACCACCCACCCACCTTGTAAACATCGCCGTACGTGCCGCTGCCGATCCGCTGGATCAGCTCGAAGTCCTCCTGCGGGTTCCTCCGGGACAGGTCGAAGCTGCCGTGGGAAGTCATGGCGAGGCTGGAGCCTGGGTTGTCGCCGTCCCCCGGGCCCTGTCCCTGTCCCCGGTGTCCGGTCCCCGGTGTCCGGTCCGAGCCTGCGGCCACTAGCACAAGCGCGGGGCCTCGGTCTGGGCCACGCCTTCTTGCGGTTGCCCCTCGTTCATTCCAGCCAGCCCGCCCGCCCACGGTCAGACCTGCTGCCCCTTCTGTCAGCCCACAGCCCCGGGCAGGGTAACCACAGCGCCTGCCTGCACGACCCTCAGCTCCGACTTCGCTCACAATCACTGGCGCCCAACATGGCTGCCGAGCCGTCTCTACCGCGCATGTGTCAGCTCCGGCTGCCGTCCTCCACCACCTGCGCATGCGTCAGATCCGGCTGCCGTCCTCCACCACATGCGCATGGGTCAGATCCGGCTGCCGGCGGTCTCTGTCAATGATATGCGCGTGCGCGCTCCGGGCGTCAACCCCCCCTCCCCCACCCGACTGGCGCATGCCCGGCGCTTGAGGATGGCAATACCAAATTGCATTGACTGCCAGGGCAAAGCAAACACATGCATGTCCTATCTTTGAGGGGAATGGATAGGGTGTATGTACATAGCCTTTTACCCAGGTTAGGGGAATCAAGAACCAGAGGGCATAGGTTTAAGACACAAAGTGCTGGTGTATCACAGCAGGTCAGACATCGTCTCTGGAACAGAGAGGTGTCGGGACCCTTCTTCTGAATCCAGCTCTTTGGAATAAACCAACATCTGCAGTTGAATGAATGAATGAATGAATGAATGAATGAATACGTTTATTGGCCAAGTATTCACATACAAGGAATTTGCCTTGGTGCTCCACCCGCAAGTGACAACATGACATACAGTGACATTTAAGAATAATACATAAAACATTACAATAGACAATAGGTGCAGGAGTAGGCCATTCGGCCCTTCGAGCCAGCACCGCCATTCAATGTGATCATGGCTGATCATCCCCAATCAGTACCCCGTTCCTGCCTTCTCCCCATATCACCTGACCGCTATTTTTAAGAGCCCTATCTAGCTCTGAATGAATATGAATATGAATGAATATGAATGAATGAATGAATATGAATGAATGTAACTTTAATTGTCATTCAGGTATACACATAGACACAGTGCACATTGAACGAAATTTCGTTGCCTTGACTCTTCAAAGTAACAGCAGAATACACCATTTCTATCAGGCGATCAGTAAAAGTGCATTAGTGTGTCCATAAAAAGTGCTTCATGTGCATAGTTAAAAAAAGGAAAGTTTATAAAATTGGCAGTGTATAAGAAAGTTTTTTGCATTGGTTTGAGTGTGAGTTCAATAATCTTATGGCCTGGGGGATGAAGCTGTTGCAGAACCTGGTTGTCCGGCCCTTCATGCTGCGGTACCTCCTCCCGGAGTTTAGCAGTGTAAACAGTCCATATTGTGGGTGTGTGAGGGCTCTGGTAATGCCCTTAGCTCTTGACAGACAGCGTTTGTAACCAATGTCCATGATGGAAGGAAGAGAAGTCCCAATGATTTTTTCCGCTGTCCTCACCACTCTCTGAAGGCACTTCCAGTCCGCAGCTGTACAGCTGCCGCACCACATAGAGATGCAGCTGGTCATGACTGATTCAATGGTGCTTCTGTAGAATGTGGTGAGGATGGGAGGGTGGAGGTGTGATCTCCTCATCCTGCGGAGGAAGTACAAACGCTGCTGTGCCCGTTTTACCAGAGATGTGATGTTTGTGGTCCAAGTTAAGGTGTCCGTTATATGCACACCCAGGAACTTGATGCTTTTCACCTGCTCCACTGCTAAGTTGTTGATGCACCGCGGAGTGTGACTGGGCTGATTTTTCTTTCTGAAATCGACGACAATCTCCTTGGTTTTGTCCACATTTAGGAGAAGGTTGTTCCTGCTGCACCAGCTCACCAGCTGCTCCACCTCCTCTCTGTATGCCTGGTCGTCGTTGTTGCGGATGAGGCCCACTACTGTTGTGTCATCCTTGCTCTCTCTTGAAAGCATCCAGAGAACCCGCCTCCACCGCCCTCTGAGGCAGAGAATTCCACAGACTCACCACTCTCTGTGAGAAAAAGTGTTTCCTCGTCTCCGTTCTAAATGGCTTACTCCTTATTCTTAAACTGTGGCCCCTGGTTCTGGACTCCGCCAACATCGGGAACATGTTTCCTGCCTCTAGCTAGTCCAAACCCTTAACAATCGTATATGTTTCAATGAGATCCCCTCTCATCCTTCTTAACTCCAGAGTGTACAAGCCCTGCTGTTCCATTCTCTCAGCATATGACAGTCCCGCCATCCCGGGAATTAACCTTGTAAACCTACGCTTCACTCCCTCAATAGCAAGAATGTCCTTCCACAAATTAGGGGACCACAACTGCACACAATACTCCAGGTGTGGCCTCACTAGGGCTCTGTACAATTGCAGAAGGACCTCTTTGCTCCCATATTCGATTCCTCTTGTTATAAAGGCCAACATGCCATTCGCTTTCTTCACTGCCTGCTGTACCTGCATGCTTACTTTCCCGTTGTACTTCCCCTTGTACTTCCAGATCCCGTTGTACTTCCCCTTTTCCCAACTTGACGCCATTTAGATAGTAATCTGCCTTCCTGTTTTTGCTACCAAAGTGGATAACCTCACATTTATCCACATTAAACTTCAGGAGGGAGTAAAGATATGAAGTAGGTACATCCCTTTTATCTTGTCTCCGCTAAGAAAAAAAAAAAAGAAAAAAAAGTAAGATAAGATAAATCTTACTTTTTTTTCTTCTTTTTTTTTTCTTTTTCCTTCTTTTGGTTTTTCTCTTTTGTTTAACTCTTTCTTGTGGTTTAGGTCCCTATGGGTGCTCCTTGACCACTCTTTCACTCACTCATTTACTATCTCTGCTAACTCTCTCTATCCTTTTTCTTATTAAAGTTTAAAATAAGAAGTGGTACAAGAAATGTATAATTTTATGTTTGTTTGAGATCACTGTACTGTACAATACTTCTAATAAAAAAATAAAAAATAAAAAATAAAAATAAAAAAAACTTCATCTGCCATGCATCTGCCCACTCCCCCAACCTGTCCAAGTCACTCTGCATTCTCATAGCATCCTCCTCACAGTTCACACTGCCACTCAGCTTTGTGTCATCTGCAAATTTGCTAATGTTACTTTGAATCCCTTCATCCAAATCATTGATGTATATTGTAAATAGCTGCGGTCCCAACACCAAGCCTTGCGGTACCCCACTAGTCACTGTCTGCCATTCTGAAAGGGACCCGTTAATCCCTACTCTTTGTTTCCTGTCTGCCAACCACTTCTCTATCCATGTCAGCACTCTACCCCAATATCATGTGCCCTAATTTTGCCCACTAAACATTAATAATAAAATATTATTGATTAAACATGTGAATTAAATATTATACCAGAGCAAAAGGAGGCTACAGATTTTTGGTTATTGAGTAGAGCTACTACTCGTGGAAAAAAGCTGTTTTTATGTCTGGCTGTGGCAGCTTTGACAGTCCGAAGTCGCCTTCCAGAGGGAAGTGATTCAAAGAGTTTGTGGCCAGGGTGAGAGGGGTCAGAGATGATCTTACCCGCTCGCTTCCTGGCCCTTGCAGGGTAGAGTTCGTCAATGGAGGGAAGGTTGCAGCCAATAACCTTCTCAGCTGATCGGACGATTCGCTTCAGCCTCCGGGTTTCGTGCTTGGTGGCTGAGCCAAATCAGACCATGATGGAGAAGGTGAGGACAGACTCTACGCTGGCTGTATAGAATTGGACCATCATTGCCTGAGGTAGATTTGGACCATCATTGCCTCAGCAGCCGCAGGAAGTACATCCTCTGTTGTGCTTTTTTGACTGTGGAGTCGATAGTAGCCCCCCACTTAAGGTCCTTGGAGTTGATGGTTCCCAGGAACTTCAAAGACTCCACAGATGTGACTGTGGTGTTGTTGATGGTGAGTGGGGTAAGGGGAGGGGGAGCTCTCCTAAAGTCTACAATCAATTCCACTGTCTTAAGAGCATTGAGCTCCAGGTTGTTGCGATGACACCAGGACTCCAGCTGTGACACTTTCTGTCTGTAGGCAGATTTCTCCCCATCCTGGATCAGTCCAATCAGGGCTGTGTCGTCTGCAAACTTGAGAAGCTTGACAGAGGAGTCAGTGGAGGTGCAGTCATTGGTGTAGAGAGAGTAGAGGAGAGGGGAGAGTACGCAGCCTTGCGGTGCTCCTATGCTGAGGGTTTGCGGGTCTGAGATGTGCTTTCCCAGCCTCACATGCTGCTTCCTGCAGTCAGGAAGCTGGTGATCCACCAACAGAGGGGATCAGGCACAGTCGACTCGGAAAGTTTGGAGTGTAGTAGCTTTGGCACAATGGTATTGAATGCAGAGCTAAAATCAACAAACAAAATCCTTTCAGTTCATTTCTATTACATGTATGACATAGCTTTAAGTTCTGATGACCTTAATATTTAATTGGGAAAACATAAAGTAAAGTGTTGGACTAATTCAGCATCTCTGGGGAACATGGATAGGCAGCATTTCAGGTCGGGACCCTGTCTACAGATATTTAGTCAAGTCAAGTCAAGTCAAGTTTATTCATCACATACTGTAAACATACGAGATGTGCAGTGAAATTAAAAGTGGCAATGCTCGCAAATTGTGCAAAAAAACCCCCCCAAAAAATTACAAACAAAATGGAACAGAATCACATATTCACATATTACATATTTGTGGGAGGGAAGAAAAAGGAAAAAAAACAGCAATTTTAAAAAGACACCACACAACAGTAAAATAGTCCAGTAAAGTTAGTCCCTGGAGAGATAGGAATTTACAGTCCTAATGGCCTCTGGGAAGAAACTCCTTCTCATCCTCTCCGTTCTCACAGCATGGCAACGGATGCGTTTGCCTGACCGTAGCAGCTGGAACAGACCGTTGCAGGGGTGGAAGAGGTCTCCCATGATCTTATTGGCTCTGGAGTTGCACCTTCTGATGTATAGTTCCTGCAGGGGGGGCGAGTGTAGTTCCCATAGTGCGTTCTGCCGAACGCACAACTCTCTGCAGAACCTTCTTGTCCTGGGCAGAGCAGTTCCCAAACCAAATCGTGATATTTCCGGACAAGATGCTTTCCACAGCCGCTGAGTAGAAGCACTGGAGGATCCTCAGAGACACTCTGAATTTCCTCAATTGCCTGAGGTGGTAAAGGCACTGCCTTGCCTTACTCACGAGTGCTGCAGTGTGTGATGACCATGTCATATCCTCAGAGATGTGGACACCCAGGTATTTAAAACAGCTCACCCTATCCACAGTATCCCCATTTATCTTCAATGGTGTGTACGTCCTCGGATGATGTGCCCTCCTAAAGTCCACGATCAGCTCCTTAGTTTTTTTGATATTCAAGAGGAGGCTGTTGTCCTGACACCAGAGTGCCAGATCAGCCACCTCCTCCCGGTAGGCCTTCTCATCATTATCTGAGATCAGGCCCACCTCCACAGTGTCATCAGCAAACTTGATTATCGAGTTGGAGCTGAACCTGGCCACACAGTCATGTGTGTACAGGGAGTACAGTAGGGGGCTGAGGACGCAACCCTGGGGGGATCCTGTGCTCAGGGTGAGGGACTTCGATGTATTTCCCCCCATCTGGACTACCTGGGGCCTGGTGGTGAGAAAGTCCAGAACCCAGGCACACAGGGGGGTGTTGAGCCCCAAATCCAGCAGCTTCTCGGCCAGTCTGGTGGGGACTATCGTGTTGAAGGCTGAACTGAAGTCTATGAACAGCATCCTCACACATCTGGCTGTCAAGATGAGAGAGAGTGGTGTGCAGAACCTGGGAGACCGCATCGTCCGTGGATCTGTTCGGACGGTATGCGAATTGTAACGGGTCCATGTTGCGAGGGAGGAAGGCGCAGATGTGTTTCTTGACCAGCCTCTCAAAGCATTTCATGACTACCGAGGGGAGGGCCACCGGATGGTAGTCATTCAGACAGGCTGGGGAGGCATTTTTAGGTACCAGTACAATGATAGATCTTTTGAAGCAGGCAGGGACTGCGGACTTGGCCAGGGAGAGAAACATAGAAAATAGGTGCAGGAGTAGGCCATTCGGCCCTTCGAGCCTGCACCGCCATTCAATATGATCATGGCTGATCATCCAACTCAGTATCCTGTACCTGTCTTCTCTCCATACCCCCTGATCCCTTTAGCCACAAGGGCCACATCTAACTCCCTCTTAAATATAGCCAATGAACTGGCCTCAACTACCTTCTGTGGCAGAGAATTCCACAGATTCACCACTCTCTGTGTGAAAAATGATTTTCTCATCTCGGTCCTAAAAGACTTCCCCCTTATCCTTAAACTGTGACCCCTTGTTCTGGACTTCCCCAACATCGGGAACAATCTTCCTGCATCTAGAGGTTGAATATTGTAGTGAGCACCGGAGTTAGCTGCGTAGCACAGGACTTAAGTACTCGCCCTGAGATGCCATCTGGGCCTGCAGCTTTCCTCGTGTTCACCCATGTCAGAGCCCTCCTCATGTCGTGCTCGGACAACGAGAATGTGTGCACATTCCTCCCTTCAGCTTCGATAGCCAGCACGCTGGCGGTATTGTCGTTAGTCGGCAGACCTGGGGTGATGTTGCCCGTCTCGAAACGAGCGTAAAAGGAGTTCAGGTCATCAGCTAGGGAGGTGGTTACAGACCGTAGCCCCTGCCACAGGCGTCTGGTGTCCTGCTGCTCCATCTGCGACTCCATCTTGTCTCTGTACCTCCTTTTTGCGTCCTTCACCACCCTTCGCAGTCGGTAGGACTCTACCTTGTAGACGTCCATATTTCCGGATGCCAGGCCCGAGTTGTAGGCAGCGGTGCGAGCATTCAAGACCACACGAACGGACCAGTCTACCTAGGGTTTTTGATACCCAGGATATTTGATTTAATAGGAATCCGAGGAACAACCTTTTCACAGAGAGGGGGGTGGGTATATGGAAAGCTGCCAGAGGAGGTAGTTGAAGCATAATTACAACATTTAAAAGACATTTGGACAGGTACATTGATAGGATTACGAATTTATTAAGCTTTAATAAACTAGCGCAAACTCATAGATTAGGAGTCAGTTGGGTCTCGGAAGGATGGTGAGAACACATTTTTTTACTTAATATAATGGCAGTCTTTACAACGGTCTCAAAGTCCAACTTGGATGGCCATTACTCCTCGGGGATGGTTAGGAGCTATATTTTATGCACTCATGACACACTTAAGATAGTAAAAACGAATCTTCCAAACGTTGTTTCTTGATTAATTGGTCTTTTATTGAAGTAGTACATAGCAAAGAAATAATCCGTCACTTTCCGTTCTTAATCGCTGTTCCATTCATGTCATGTAAATCATATGAAAGTTTCTTCTTATAAAAGTATGTCGTCTCGTTAACGTGTGTGTGATAAAAAACTGTATTCTCACCATCCTTCCGAGAGCCAACTGACCCTAATCTATGAGTCTGCGCTAGTCTCCTCTAGAAATAGACACACCCCTTCTACGTATCAAATCCCACCTACAAAATTACAGACAGATATAAACTAAAATATTAAAGATGTTAGACATGGCTATAATATACTGACTTAAGCTTAATGGCTCCTACATATGGCTCCTCGTTAGTATAGTGGTTAGTATCCCCGCCTGTCAGGCGGGAAACCGGGGTTCAATTCCCCGATGGTGGCTTGGTTTCTTAAAGCCAAAACAAGGTTATTGCTGTTTGCTCAAAAAAGAAAGAGATTGCTGAAGGTATCTTTGAAAAGGATCCTGGTAAACTAAAGGAAAAGTTTGAAAAGAAAATGCAAGTCTTTAAGGCATCTTACCACGTACAGGGATAACATCTTGAGGATCTTCTCAGTGCAGAAAACATAATTATCTCTTTCTGTCAAAGACAAAGATACAAAGAAGAGATATTGACCTTACAAGCTGGAGTACATGGTGTCAAAAGAGACAATCAATTGTACAAGCTTGATCCGGTATTTGAAGAAGGACCTGAGAATAGGTGGTCGCCTGAATAGCCTAACAATGCCTGAGGAAGCTAAGCATCCTATTATTCTCTCGAAGGACTTTCATATTTCAACATTATTGTTACGACATATCCAAGAAAAGATCGGACATGGAGGAAGAAATTATATGTTGTCAATGCTTCGTAAAAAATATTGGATTATCAAAGCTAACTGCTGCAAGAAAGATAATAAAAAATTGTGTTGAATGTAGACGACAGTGTAGAAAAGTTGGAGAAAAGAAAATGGCGATTTATCTCTGGAGAGGATTCAACTTAACAATCCTCCATTTACAGATGTAGGAGTAGATTATTTCGGTCCTATAGAGGTTAAGAGAGGATGAAGTATGATTTTTTAAAAAGGTATGGTGTAATCTTCACTTGCATGGCGAGCAGAGCAGTACATCTTGAAGTTGCATCTACATTTGACAGACTCCTGTATTAATGCATTACGAAGGTTTATCTGTAGACGAGGTGAAGTTTTATTATTCAGATCAGATAATAGTACGAATTTTGTTGGAGCAGAAAGAGAATTGAGAGAAGCACTTAAAGGCTTAATTAAGAAGAAAATCCAGAGTGCTATGCTTCAGAATGGGATAAAATGGAATTTTAATCCTCCAGCGGGATCTCATCACGGCGGTGTTTGGGGACGGTTGATCCGCATGGTTCGAAATGTGCTACGCTCTGTCCTTAAACAACAAGTTCTGGACAATGAAGGATTGCAAACTTTATTTTGTGAAATTGAAGCAATTTTAAATAATCGACCCATTACCAAGAGTTCTGATGATGCACGTGACCTGGAAGCACTTACACCAAATCATATTCTCTTGTTGAAAATCAATCCAATGCTACCACCCGGGCTCTTTGTGAAGGATGATCTGTATATGAGACGCAGATGGGGACAGGTACAATATATGGCAGATCTTTTTTAGAAAAGGTGGACAAAAGAATACTTGCCTCTAATCCAAGAACGACAACGATGGTTGAAAGTAAGAAGAAATTTTATTCCAGGTGAAATTTGTATTCCACAATAACCTGCTCTCAACACCAGCAAAACCAAGGAACTGATTATGGATTTTGGAAGGGGCAGGATAGGGACCCACAATCCCGGTTTATCAACAGGTTGATGGTGGAAAGGGTCAAGAACTTCAAATTCCTGGGCGTGCACATTTCCGAAGATCTTTCCTGGTCCCAGCACACTGATGCAATTATAAAGAAAGCACATCAGCACCTCTACTTCCTGAGAAGATTACGGAGAGTCGGTATGTTAAAGAGTACTCTCTTGAACTTCTACAGGTGCATAGTAGAGAGCATGCTGACTGGTTGCATCGTGGCTTGGTTGGGCAATTTGAGCGTCCAGGAGCGGAAAAGAACGCAGGAAGTTGTGACTGCCCAGTCCATCATCGGCTCTGACCTCCCCACCATCGAGGGGATCTATCGCAGTTGCTGCCTCAAAAAGGCTGCCAACATCATCAAGGACCCACACCATCCTGGCCACACACTCATCTCGCCGTTACCTGCAGGTAGAAGGTACAGGAGCCTGAAATCTGGTACATCCAGGTTCAGGAACAGCAGCTTCCCCACAGCCACCAGGCTATTAAACTCGCCAACAAACAGACTCTGAACTGTAACAGCCTATTGCACTTTATCTGTTTATTTATGTGTATATGTGTGGTCTATGCTATATAGACACACTGAACTGTTCTGTATTTATGCTTACGATATTCCGTTGTGCTGCAGCAAGCAAGAATTTCATTGTCCTATCTGGGAAACATGACAATAAACTCTCCTGACTCTTGACTCTTGACTTGACTCTTGATATCGTTTTGGTGGTTGATTCTACTGCACCACGAGGTTCTTGGTTGATGGGAAGGATACTGGAAATCATGCCAGACGTTAATGGTTTGGTGCGTACAGTACGACTTCAGATTAAGAACAATGTCTTGATAACACCGATAACCAAGATATGTCTGCTTCTAGAAGGCAAAGGTGAAGATGGAAGAATCGCTAAAGATGACTGAATGCTAAATATGATTAATGTTTTTTTTAATATATGTTCAGCTTTTATAGCTCTTTTTTAAATGTTTATTGGTAATTGCTTTGTTATATACGCAGAAAAATTAGGGGCCGGTATGTAGGAACCATTAAGCTTAAGTCAGTATATTATAGCCATGTCTAACATTTTAATATTTTAGTTTTTATCTGTCTGTACTTTTGTAGGTGGGATTTGATACGTAGAAGGGGTGTGTCTATTTCTAGAGGAGACTAGCGCACTCATAGATTAGGAGTCAGTTGGCTCTCGGATGGTGAGAATACAGTTTTTTATCACACACACAAGTTAATGAGACGACACATTTTTACAAGAAGAAACTTTCATATGATTTATATGACATGAATGGAACAGCGATAAAGAACGGAAAGTGACGGATTATTTCTTTGCTATGTACTACTTCAATAAAAGACCAATTAATCAAGAAACAACATTTGGAAGATTTGTTTTTTACTATCTTAAGTGTGTCATGAGTGTGTAAAATATAGCTCCTAACCATCCCCGAGGAGTAATGGCTATCCAAGTTGGACTTTGAGAATGTCATAAAGACTGCCATTATAGTATTATTTAGTATGGTATATTTATTTATATATTCAACAGAATAATTCAATTCTTACTCGCTGCAAGTTTTAGAGTCAAGAGAATTGTTACATATGACAATTAAATACTCTTGACCCGTGTTAATCAAATTCTTACTTGCTGCAGCTTAACAGGTGAATTAACACAATAACACAGATAAATACATAATAATCAAAAATACAAGATATGAATAACCGTTATGCAAAACCTGTAGTCTGTAGTGCAACCAAAAATACAGTCCATAGAATTTCATAGCTGCTCAGGTTAGTGTTGTGTAATGTTCAAGAGCCTGATGGTTGCTGCGAAGCAGCTGTTCTTGAACCTGGAAAATGGTTTTCACGCTCCTGTACCTTCTTCCCGATAGTAGCATCGAGATGAGAGTGTAGCCAGAGTGGTGTGGGATTTTGATAATATTTCCCCCCCATGTGTCAGTGATCGCCATCTGGTAATTGGGCAAACCATGTGGATAACGACTAGCTTGGGATTAAGGTTTACCTTTCTTATTTTTTCCAAAAATAAAATTTATTTACAATATACACACATACTAAGCAAAACCTGTGCAAATTCTCTTCTTGCATTCTCAGTGTCTATACATCCAATAGTGTCATACTCAGTAGTGTTCGCATCTATCTTCAAACAAAATACTCTTGGCACTCATGCGGCCTGCTGAGGTGATCCCCCTTCCCTTGTTTGAGGGCTGCCCCACTGGACTCTGCCCCTCAATGTCCAGTAGCAGAAGGACCCTAGACTGTGGTCCTCCTCCACAGAGCCTTGACATTGGCTGCACCGAGCATCAGTGCATCCCTCAGCATGTACTCCTGCAGTCTGGAAGGGGCCAGATGGCAACATTCCCCGACGGACATCTCGCTGTGTCGGGAGACCAACAAGTTACGCGCAGACCAAAGATCGTCTGTCACTGAGTTGATAATCTTCTAGCACCACTTGATGTCTGTCTCTGAATCTGCCCCTGGGAACAGTGCATAAATCGGAGAGTCCTCTGTTTCAGAGCGGTGTGGGATGAACCGTGACGTTCTCCAGATCCTCTACACAAATCAATACTCTGGAGCAGTCGTCCCGAGCGCAGCGTGCGCTGGTAGTAATACTCTGATGATGCAGAAAGGTCATTTGTGCTTTTCTTGCAGGACAAGGACTCTGTATCTGCCTCCAACCACCACTCCTGACAATGAGTTCCAGGCACCCACTATCCTCTGTGTAAAAAACTTGCCCCCCACATCTCCTTAAACTTTTCCCCTATACCTTAAAGTATTTGCCTTCTAGTATTTGCCATTTCCACCCTGTGAAAAAGGTTCTGACAGTCTACCCTATCTATGCCTCTCATAATTTTATACCTTTCTATCAGGTCTCCCTTCAACCTCGGCGTTCAATAGACAAATGACAATAGGTGCAGGAGTAGGCCATTCGGCCCTTCGAGCCAGCACCGCCATTCAATGTGATCATGGCTGATCATCCCTAATCAGTACCCCGTTCCAGCCTTCTCCCCATATCCCCTGACTCCGCTATCTTTAAGAGCCCTATCTAGCTCTCTCTTGAAAGTATCCAGAGAACCGGCCTCCACCACCCTCTGAGGCAGAGAATTCCACAGACTCACAACTCTCTGTGTGGAAAAGTGTTTCCTCCGTTCTAATTGGCTTATCCCTTATTCTTAAACTGTGGCCCCTGGTTCCGGACTCCCTCAACATCGGTAACATGTTTCCTGCCTCTAGCGTGTCCAAACCCTTAACAATCTTATATGTTTCAATAAGATCCCCTCTCATCCTTCTAAACTCCAGAGTATACAAGCCCAGCCGCTCCATTCTCTCAGCATATGACAGTCCCGCCATCCCGGAAATTAACCTTGTAAACCTACGCTGCACTCCCTCCCTCAAATTAGGGGACCAAAACCGCACACATTTCTCCGGTGTGGTCTCACTAGGGCCCTATACAACTGCAGAAGGACCTCTTTGCTCCTATACTCGACTCCTCTTGTTATAAAGGCCAACATGCCATTCGCTTTCTTCACTGCCTGCTGTACCTGCATTACTTTCATAGACCGATGAACAAGGACCCCCAGATCCCGTTGTACTTCCCCTTTTCCCAACTTGACGTCATTTAGATAGTAATCTGCCTTCCTGTTTTTGATACCAAAGTGGATAACGTCACATTTATCCACATTAAACTTCATCTGCCATGCATCTGCCCACTCCCCCAACCTGTCCAAGTCACCCTGCATTCTCATAGCACCCTCCTCACAGTTCACACTACCACCCAGCTTTGTGTCATCTGCATAACATTCCAAGTCTGTCCAGTGTTTACAGAGGGAGGGATGGGAAATTCCATCTAGGAGCTAAATACAAGGATGAACAGGTTGAATCAGTGTCAGTTATAAAACAGAAGCCAATATGAATTGAATTGAATTGAATTGAATACATTTTATTAGCCAAGTATTACATGCAAGGAATTTGCTTGGTGCTTTGCTCGCATGTAACAACACGATATACAGTAGACAATGAAAAATAAAACATTATAATTTAAACATGTGAAGAATGTACCAGAGCAAAAGGAGGCTGCAGACTTTTGGCTGTTGAGTAGAGCTACTGTTCGTGGAAAAAAAGCTGTTTTTATGTCTGGCTGTGGCATTGACACGTGTACCGAGGTACATTGAAAAGCCTTGTTTGCATGCTATCCAAACAGATCAGATAATGCTGTACAGAAATAAAATCAAGTCAAACTCAAGTATAAGAGGTAGAGGAAAGGGAAAGATTTCCCTTTACCGATACCGATACAGCATGCAAACATAGTTCTCAGCATTGTAGCGCACCAGTTCCAGAAAGAAAGTCCAATGTATGCAGTGGGGCAGAGTTGAATCGGACAGTACCCCAGCTTATGGAAAGACCATTCAGAAGCCTGATAACAGAGGCAAAGAAGCTGTTCCTGAGTCTGGCGGTGCTTGCTTTCAAGCTTCTGTACATCCTGCTGGATAGGAGTAGGGAGCAGGAATGAGTAGGGTGGACAAGTCTTTGATTATGTTGGCTGCTTTTCCGAGGCAGCGTTAAGTGTAGATGGAGTCGATGGTGGGGAATCTGGTCTGTGTGATGGACTGGACTACATCCGCAACCCTCAACATGAAGTGTAGATGGAGTCAATGGTGGGGAGTCTGGTCTGTGCGATGGACTGGATTAATATGAAATTCTCCTTGCACTGTATTACTGTGGCTCCTGATTAGTTTAACCCGCTGTTCCTCTTTCTTTATAGAAACATAGAAACATATAAAATAGGTGCAGGAGGAGGCCATTCGGCCCTTCGCGCCAGCACCGCCATTCATTGCGATCATGGCTGATCGTCCCCAATCAATAAGCCGTGCCTGCCTTCTCCCCATATCCCTTGACTGCACTAGCCCCTAGAGCTCTATCTAACTCTCTCTTAAATCCATCCAGTGATTTGGCCTCCATTGCCCTCTGTGGCAGGGAATTCCATAAATTCACAACTTTCTGGGTGAAAACATTTTTTCTCACCTCAGTCTTAAATGGCCTCCCCTTTATTCCAAAGCTGTGGCCCCTGGTTCTGGACTCGCCCAACATTGGGAACATATTTCCTGCATCTAGCTTGTCCAGTCCTTTTATAATTTTATATGTTTCTATAAGAGTACCCCTCATCCCTCTAAACTCCAGTGAATACAAGCCTAGTCTTTTCAATCTTTCCTCATATGACAGTCCCGCCATCCCAGGGATCAATCTCGTGAACCTACACTGCACTGCCTCAATCACAAGGATGTCCTTCCTCAAATTAGGAGACCAAAACTGTATGCAATACTACAGATGTGGTCTTACCAGAGCCCTATACAACTGCAGAAGAATCTCTCTACTCCTATACTGAAATCCTCTTGTTATGAAGGCCAACATTCCATTAGCTTTCTTCACTGCCTGCTGTACCTGCACGCCAACTTTCAGTGACCGGTGTACAAGGACACCCAGGTCTCACTGTACCTCCCCCTTACCTAACCTAACCCAATTGAGATAATAATCTGCCCCGTTTTTTTGCTACCAAAGTGGATAACCTCACATTTATCTATATTATACTGCATCTGCCACGCATCTGCCCACTCACTCAACCTGTCCAGGTCACCCTGCAACCTCCTAATATCCTCTTCACAGTTCACACTGCCACCCAGCGTTGTGTCATCCGCAAACTTGCTAGTGTTGCTCCTAATTCCCTCTTCCAAATCATTAATATATATGGTAAATAGTTGCGGCCCCAACACCGAGCCTTGCGGCACTCCATTCGCCACTGCCTGCCATTCTGAAAAGGACCCGTTCACTCCTACTCTTTGCTTCCTGTCTGCCAACCAATTTTCTATCCACGTCAACACCCTACCCCCAATACCATGTGCTCTAATTTTAGTCACCAGTCTCCCGTGCAGGACCTTATGAAAGGCTTTCTGAAAGTCTAGATACACTACATCCACTGGCTCCTCTTCATCCATTTTACTTGTCACATCCTCAAATAATTCCAGAAGATTAGTCAAGCTTGATTTTCCTTTCATAAATCCATGCTGACTTGGACTAATCCTTTTACTGCCATCCAAATGCCCCATTATTACCTCTTTAATAATTGACTCCAGCATCTTTCCCATCACCGAAGTCAGGCTAACTGGTCTGTAATTCCCTGTTTTCTCTCACGCTCCTTTCTTGAAAAGTGGGATAACATTAGCTATCCTCCCATCCACAGGAACTGATCCTGAATCTATTGAACAATGGAAAATAATCACCATTGCGTCCATTATTTCTAGAGCCACCTCCCTGAGGACCATGGGATGCAGTCCATCAAGCCCCGGGGATTTATCCTTCTTCAGTCCCATTAGCCTACCCAATACTATATCTCGCCTAATGAAAATTTCTTTCAGTTCCTCGACCCCCTTAGATCCTCTGTTCTCCAGTACTTCTAGGAGATTGTTTGTGTCTTCCTTAGTGAAGACAGATCCGAAGTACCTGTTCAACTCTTCTGCCATTTCCTTGTTCCCCATAATAATTTCACCCGTGTCTGCCTTCAAGGGACCCACATTTGACTTTGCTACTCGTTTTCCCTTAACATATCTAAAGAAGCGCTTACTGTCCTTCTTTATATTCCTGGCCAGATTCCCTTTGTACTTCATCTTTTCAGCCCGTATTGCCCGTTTTGTTTCTTTCTGTTGTCCTATGAAAGTTTCCCAATCCTCTGGCTTCCGGCTACTCTTTGCTGTGTTATACATCTTTTCTTTTAGTTTTATTCTATCCCTAACTTCTCTTGTCAGCCACAGTTGCCTCCTACTCCCCTTAGAATCTTTCTTCCTTTTTGGAATAAAATGATCCTGTGTTTTCCGGATTATGCCCAAAGATTCCTGCCATTGCTGTTCCACCGTCATTCCTGCTAGGATCCCTTTCCAGTCTACCTTGGCCAGCTCCTACCTCATGCCTTCATAATCCCCTTTGTTCAGCTGCATCACTGCCACTTCCGATTTAACCTTCTCCTTCTCAAATTGCAGATTAAAACTAATCATATTATGATCACTACCTCCGAGCGGTTCCTTTACCTCGAGTTCTCTTATCAAATTTGGTTTATTGGATAACACTAAATCCAGAATTGCCTTTTCTCTGGTCGGCTCCATTAGAAGCTGCTCTAAGAATCCATCTCGGAGGCACTCTACAAACTCTCTTTCTTGGGGTCCTGAACCAACCTGATTTTCCCAGTCAACCTGCATATTGAAATCCCCCATCACCACAGTGGCATTACCTTTGTTACATGCCAGTTTTAAATCCTGCTGCAACTTACACCCTACATCCGGGCTACTATTTGGGGGTCTGTAGATAACATCAATTAGTGTCTTCTTGCCTTTGCAATTCCTCAACTCAATCCACAGTCTTCCCTCGCAAGGGACTGAATTCCATTCTTCACCAAAAGAGCTACCCACCCTCCTCTGCCCACCTGCCTGTCCTTTCTATAGGATGTTTAACCCTGAATATTAAGTTCTCAGGCCCGATCCTCCTGTAGCCACGTCTCGGTGCAACTATTATGCAACTATTGCTAAATGTTCTTTTAATACCATATCACCCAAAAGTCTGAAAAAGGGTCTCAACCTGAAATGTCACCCATTCCTTCTCTCCAGAGATGCTGCCTGTCCCGCTGAGTTACTCCAGCATTTTGTGTCTATCTTTGATTTAAACCAGCATTTCAGTTCTTTCCTGCACCCAAAACATCTCACTGTATGTGACAGTGTTTGCACTGTTTTACCTCTAATGTCCTGCTGTGTCATTTTTCTCCATTACTGACAGGAACAGGCATTGGGAATTTGCCGGAAATTCGAATGTCTGGCGCATACATTTGCTGGGTTTGCTTCTGTGCTCCGAGATTTGCGTCCAGGCATTTTGAGCTGTCTGCAATGTTACTGCTCATGAATTGTACTCTAACCCTGTGTAGTTAATAGAACATAGGACAGTACAGCATTTGGACAGGCCCTTCAGCGCACAATGTCCGTGCCAAACATGATGCCAAATTAGACTAATCTCCTCTGCCTGGACATGATCCATACCCCTCCATTCCATGCATATCCATGTGCCTCTTAAGCACCACTATCATATCTGCCTGCAGCACCACCCCTGGCAGGACTTTATAGCCACTAACCTACATGTCTAGACAAAAATGCTGGAGAAACTCAGCGGGTGAGGCAGCATCTATGGAGCGAAGGAAATAGGCGATATTTCGGGTCGACATTTCTTCAGACTGATCAGACTTTTTCAGACGTCTACCTTAGATTTTCCAGCATCTGCAGTTCCTTCTTAAACCTACATATCTATATGCTTAACTAAAAGCCCCTTAAACACCACCATTGCATCTGCCTCTACTACCACCCCTGGCAGTGTGTTCCACGCACATCTCCTTTAAACTTTGCCCCTCTCACCTTAAAGCTATGCCCTGTAGAATTTGATATTTCCATCCTGGGGGTGAAGGGTTCTGACTGTCTAACCTATCTATGCCTCTCATAATTTTATATACTTCTATCAGGTCTCCCCTCAATCTCTGGCTTCCAGAGAAAACAATCCACGTCTCTCCATGTAGCTAATATAACATGATGTATGTTTATATCGCAAAGCAACAGGAAGTTTAAAAACACAATGAAAAAGCAACAGAACTGTGCTTGCCAGGGTTATTAACAAGACATTATTAAATGGAGCAGGAAGGAACTGCAGATGCTGGCTTACAACGAAGATAGACACAAAATGCTGGAGGAACTCAGCGGGACAGGCAGCATCTCTGGAGTGGAGGAATGGGTGTCGTTTTGGATCGAGACCCTTCATCAGACCGTTCAGATCCTGAAGAAGGGCTTGACCCAAAAACGTCACCCATTCCTTCTCTCCAGAGATGCTGCCTGTCCCACTGAGTTCAGTATTTTGTGTCTATCTTATTATTATTAAATGGAGCACAGTCATTGACTCTATCATAATGTTATACTTTCAACCATCTCGGTGGTACACTTTAAAACTCCAACCATATACCTGTTGATCACACATTTACTATATTTCCTGGTCCATCACAGGTACTGACCTCCCCATCCATCAAAGGGATCTACAGGAGTCACTGCCTCAAAAGGTCAGCCAGTATCATTAAAGACCCACATCACCCTGGGTGGCCACACTCTTGAATACTGTCTTGAATGTCTATAGATGTATAGTAGAAAGCACACTGACAAGATGCATCATGGCCTTGTTCTGCAACCAGAACGCCCAGGAACAAAGGAGATTACAGAGAGTGGTGGACACTGCTCGGTCCATCACGGGTAATGACCTCCCCGCCATCGAAGGGATCTACAGGAGGCGCAGCCTCAAAAAGTCAGCTGGTATCAACACTAACCTCAGTAACCGTTTAAACATGTTGCAGTGTGGTCGCGTTCACCTCGTGTCTCTGTATTCCATCACCTGCTGATTCCATCACCTTCTTCTGACGTACTTCCTTCTACATGTGCCTGCATTGTCTGCTAATTCATCCACATTCAATAGATCTGTTCTTCCAACACAACAGCTTGGGTTTAGAGAACCAGAGATTTCAGAGACACTTACAGAGGCCATCTGGAGTCTGTGACAGCCATAAAAATGAGCACCTTGGGCTAATTAATCACAAACACAAGGCCTTCTTGGATCGGAAATAGCAACACTCAAAGAAAAAATGTAATTGTTGACAAAAATCTTGTGAGAGATGGAGAGAGTCGAGAGTGTTTAGGCACTAAGTGCTGGAGTATCAGCGGGTCAGGCAGCATCTCTGGGGAACATGGATAGGTGACGTTTTGGATCGGGAACCGTCTTCAGACTGCCTTCCCGAAACGTCACTTATCCATGTTCTCCAGAGATGGGGTGGCATGATGGTGCAGCAGTAGAGTTGCTGCCTTACAGCGCCAGAGACCTGGGTTGAACCTAATTGCGGGTGCTGTCTATACGGAGTTTGTACGTTTGACATTCCTTCAAGTTTGGGAGTGGCAGGAGGGAGTTCGGTGATTGGCTGAAAGGTAAGCTCTTGGGAGTTTCTTTGTGTTCCCTCTCAGGAGTGGTTAGTTTAAAAACTGGGTGCGACCAGCTGGGAACACATTCCTTCAAGTTCGGGAGCAGCAGGAGGGCGTTCGGTGATTGGCTGACGAATACAATTTGATAACCTGGCTCTCAACACCAGCAAAACCAAGGAACTGATTGTGGACTTTGGAAGGGGTAGGATGGCGACAAACAGTCCCGTTTATATCAACGGGTCGATGGTGGAGAGGGTCAAGAGCTTCAAATTCCTGGGCGTGCATATCTCTGAAGATCTCTCCTGGTCCCAGAACACTGATGCAATCATAAAGAAAGCACATCAGCGCCTCTACTTCCTGAGAAGATTACGGAGAGTCGGTTTGTCAAGGAGGACTCTCTCGAACTTCTACAGGTGCACTGTAGAGAGCATGCTGACCGGTTGCATCGTGGCTTGGTTCGGCAACTTGAGCGTCCTGGTGCAGAAAAGACTGCAAAAAGTTGTAAACACTGCCCAGTCCATTATCGGCTCTGACCTCCCTACCATCGAGGGGATCTATCGCAGTCACTGCCTCAAAAAGGCTGGCAGCATCATCAAGGACCCACACCATCCTGGCCACACACTCATCTCTCCGCTGCCTTCAGGTAGAAGGTACAGGAGCCTGAAATCTGCAACATCCAGGTTCAGGAACAGCATCTTCCCCACAGCCATCAGACTATTAAACACAACTCAAACAAAAATCTGAACTTTAATAGCCTATTGCACTTTATCTGGTTATTTATGTGTATAGGGGGCGCCGTAGGGGGCGCCATCGAGTATGGCTGCCCTGCCAACAGCTGTTAGTCTTTTCACCCTTTTTTATATTTTTAGTGAGTTAAAAGTGTTTGTTTTGGAGGTCTTTTAGTCTTTTTATGTGGGGGGTGGGGGGGGGATAGGGGGAAACTATTTTTCTCAGTCCCTACCTGGTCGGACATGCGGCTTTTCTCCGAGCCGCATCTTCGCCCATTCGTCGCGGCCTACCAACAGTCTGGAGCGGCGTTTCCTGCCGGGACCGGCCAGGACTTCAGCTTCGGCGGTGGCACAGCGCTGAGGCACCATCGTGGAGCGGGTGATGCCCTACCCGGGTCGTCGGGCGGTGGGCTCCGGAGTGCTGAGACCGCCGACTCCAACATCGCGGAGCTGCGTTCCGTGGAGCTTCCAGCTGTGGGCGGCGCTGAGCTTTAAACACCGTGGAGCCTGGGATCTCACGTCGAGGTCGTCAGTGTCGGAACTCCGACCAGCGAGGCTCGTGGACTTCGGGAGCCACGGTCTCCGGGGAGGAAGGGGACGCTCCAGACACTCCGAGCCGCTGAGAGTGTTCACCCAACGCCAGAGCTTCATCATCCGGCGAGAGGGCCTGAAGCATCGGGCTGCCGTAGCGGCGACCTCAATAGGCCCGACTACGGGTGAACAGGGGATGGGGACTGGACTTTTGATGCCTTCCCCCACAGTGGAAACCATTGTGGGGGGATGTTTTTATGTTTATTGTTAAATTCTTTAATGTTGTGTCTTATCATTATTTGTGTGCTGCAATGGCAAATCAGATTTCACTACACCAATTGGTGTGTGTGATAATAAATGTCCTTTGTATCCTTGTACCTTTGTATATATATATTCAATGGTATATGGACACACTGATCTGTTCTGTATTTATTTACGCCTACAATATTCTGTTGTGCTGAAGCAAAGCAAGAATTTCATTGTCCTATCTGGGACACATGACAATAAACTCTCTTGAATCTTGAATCTTGAATCAAATTGGTTAAGTGGCAAATTGGGCAATTTGCCAGCCAATATAAGCAAGGTTTGCTGTCGGGGAGCACCTTGTCGAGGGAAGTGCCTTGTGAGAAAAGTGCGAGTCTTTGGCTCGAGAATCTTGTGAGAAAAGTGCGAGTCTTTGGCTCGAGAGTCTTCGGCGGGGAGGCTGAGTAGAGGTGACTACGCAAACAGCTGGAGAGGACGGACGCGGTGAACACATGACGGGTAAGATGAGTCAGTGTGATACTTGCAGGATGTGGGAGGCCAGGGACACCGATGGAGCCTCTGGCTGCTACAACTGTGGTAAGTGTGTCCAGGTCCAGTGTGTCCTGAAGGACTATGTTGGGGCCCTGGAGAAGCAGCTGGATGACCTCAGGGCCAAGGATACAGGAAGAACAAAGGTGTGTGACTGAGAGAAAGGGGAGTAACCGTGGAGTGCAGGAGACCCAGGCGGCTGTGCCTGAGGAAAACAGGTACATCTTCTTGGGAGCCGTCGAGGGAGACGACGCTTCCAGTCCGACGACGGACAGGTCAGTGGATCCAATGATGAGACTCGACTGGCGAGACCGACATCGGGAAGAGGAATCGTGGTGGGTGACACCATTGTCCGAGGTGCGGACTGGAGATTCTGTGGCAGCAGGCGAGAGTCGAGGATGGTCTGTTGCCTCCCTGGTGCCAGGGTTCAAGATGTCACAAACCGAATTCAGAACAAACCGAATTCGAGAGAGAAGGTGAACAGCCGGCAGTAGTTGTGCATGTGGGCATGAACGACATCGGGAAGAAGAGGAAGGAGGTTCTGCAACGCGAGTTTAGAGAGTTAGGAAGAAGACGTAAAGCAGGCCTTCTAGGGTGGTTATCTCTGGATTGCTTCCAGTACCTCGTGCTAGTGAGGACAGGAACAGGGAGATAGGGGATCTGAATGTGTGGCTGAGGGGCTGGTGCAGGGAGCAAGGGTTTAGCTTTATAGACCACTGGGATCTCTTCTGGGGTAGGGATGACCTGTACAAAAGGGACGGGTTACACCTTAACTGGAGGGGGACCGACGTTCTGGCAGGCAGGTTTGCTAGGGCTACACGTGTGGGTTTAAACTAAATAGTGGGGGGAAGGGATTGACAAATTGGGAGTATAAAGGTGGAGTTAAAGGGGAAGTGACTACAGGAAAAGTTACAAAAGATTCTCGAATTAATGGGAAGGAAAGTTCGAGAAGGGATAAGAGAGTAAGGCCAGGGCCAATTGTGAGTGGTGTGAGAGGGGAGGTGAATACCGAAGTCAAAATGTTGTATATGAATGCGCGAAGTATAAGAAATAAAGTGGACGATCATGAGGCTCAGTTAGAAATTGGCAAGTATGATGTTGTGGGAAATACAGAGACATGGCTGCAAGAGGGCCAGGGCTGGGAACTGAATATTCAAGGGTATACCTCCTATCGAAAAGACAGACAGGTGGGCAGAGGGGGTGGGGTAGCTCTGTTGCTGAGGAATGAAATTCAGTCCCTTGCAAGGGGTGACATTGAAACAGGAGTTGTGGAGTCATTATGGATAGAACTAAGGAATTGTAAGGGTAAAAAGACCCTAATGGGACTAATCTACAGGCCCCCAAACAGTAGCCTGGATATAGGGTGCAAGTTGAATCAAGATTTTAAATTGACATGTCGTAAAGGTAATGCTACGGTTGTTATGGGAGATTGCAACATGCAGATAGACTGGGAAAATCAGGTTGGTACTGGACCCCAAGAAAGAGAGTTTGTGGAGTGCCTTCGTGATGGATTCTTAGAGGAGCGTGTATTGGAGCCTACCAGGGAGAAGGCAATTCTGGATTTAGTGTAGTTAATACAGAAGGTGCAGTATCAGTTCATTCCAAAGAGGAAAAAAGATTCCAAGGGGAGTAAGGGGCGACCGTGGCTGACAAGGGAAGTCGGGGACAGTATAAAAATAAGAGAAGAAGTACAACGTAGCAAAGATGAGCGGGAGGCAAGAGGAATGGATAATGTTTAAAGAGCAACAGAGAATAATTAAAAAGGCAATATGGGGAGAAAAGATGAGGTATGAAGGTAAGCTAGTCAAGAATATAAAGGAGGATAGTAAAAGCTTCTTTAGGTATGTGAAGAGGAAAAATTTAGTTAAGACCAAAGTTGGACCCTTGAAGACTGAAAAAGGTGAATTTATTATGGGGAACAAGGAAATGGCAGATGAGTTGAACAGGTACTTTGGATCCATCTTCACTAAAGTGGACACAAACAATCTTCCTGATGTACTAATGGCCAGAGGATCTGGGGTGACGGAGGAACTGAATTAAATCCACATTAGGCAGGAAATGGTGTTGGGTAGACTGTGGGACTGAAGGCTGATAAATCCCCAGGGCCTGATGGTCTACATCCCAGGGTATTTAAGGAAGTGGCTCTAGAAATCGTGGATGCATTGGTGATCATTTTCCAATGTTCTATAGATTCAGGATCAGTTCCTGTGGATTGGAGGGTAGCTAATGTTATCCCACTTTTTAAGAAAGGCGGGAGAGAGAAAACATGGAATTATAGACCAGTTAGCCTGACATCGGTGGTGGGGAAGATGCTGGAGTCACTCATAAAAGATGAAATAGCGGCACATTTGGATAGCAGTAACAGGATCAGTCCGAGTCAGCATGGATATACGAAGGGGAAATCATGCTTGACTAATCTTCTGGAATTTTTTCAGGATGTAACTAGGAAAATGGGCAAGGGAGAGCCAGTGGATGTAATGTACCTGGACTTTCAGAAAGCCTTTGGTAAGGTAAATTAGAGCACATGGTATTGGGGGTAGGGAACTGACATGGATAGAAAGTTGGTTGGCAGACAGGAAACAAAGAGTAGGGATCCTTTCAGAATGGCAGGCAGTGACTAGTGGGGTACCGCAAGGCTCGGTGCTGGGACCGCAGCTATTTACAATATATATCACTGATTCAGACAATGATTTTAAAGTAACATTAGCAAATTTGCAGATGACACAAAGCTGGATGGCAGTGTGAACTGTGAGGAGGATACTATGAGAATGCAGGGTGACTTGGACAGGTTGGGTGAGTGGGCAGATGCATGGCAGATGCAGTCTAATGTGGATAAATGTGAGGTTATTCACTTTGGTAGCAAAAACAGGAAGGCAGATTATTATCTAAATGGTGTCAAGTTGGAAAAATGGGAAGTACAACGGGATCTGGGGGGTCCTTGTTCATCAGTAAATGAAAGTAAGCATGCAGGTACAGCAGGCAATGAAGAAAGCGAATGGCATGTTGGCCTTCATAAAAAGAGGAGTTGAGTATAGGAGCAAAGAGGTCCTTCTGCAGTTGTACAGGGCCTTGTGAGACCACACCTGGAGTATTGTGTGCAGTTTTGGTCCTCTAATTTGAGGAAGGACATTTGTGCTATTGAGGGAATGCAGCGAAGGTTTACAAGGTTAATTCCCGGGATGACGGGACTGTCATAAGGTGAGAGAATGGAGCGGCTGGGCTTGTATACTCTGGAATTTAGAAGGATGAGAGGATATCTTATTGAAACATATAAGATTATTAAGGGTTTGGACACGCGCAAGGCAGGAAACATGTTCCCGATGTGGGGGTGTCCAGAACCAGGTGCCACAGTTTAAGAATAAGGGGTAAGCCATATAGAACGGAGATGAGGAAACACTTTTTCACACAGAGAGTTGTAAGTCTGTGGAATTCTCTGCCTCAGAGGGCGGTGGAGGCCGGTTCTCTGGATACTTTCAAGAGAGAGCCAGATAGGGCTCTTAAAGATAGCGGAGTCAGAGGATATGGGGAGAAGGCAGGAACGGGGTACTGATTAGGGATGATCAGCCATGATCACATTGAATGGCGGTGCTGGTTCGAAGGGCTGAATGGCCTACTCCTGCACCTATTGTCTATTGTTATCCCCGTGTCCTACAGGGGTTTTCTCCAGGTACTCCGGTTTCCTCCTACACTCCAAACGTACAGGTTTGTAGATTAATTGACGTTGGTAAAATTATACATAGTCCCTGGTGCGTGTCGGATAGTGTTAGTGTGTAGGGATCGCTGGTTGACGCGGACGGTGGGCAGAAGGGCCTGTTTCCGCATTGTATCTCTAAACTAAACTCAACTAAGATGCTGCCCGACCCACTGTGTTACTCCAGCACTTTGTGTCATTTTATGTAAATCAGCATCTGCAATTCCTTGTGTCTATTCAAGAGTGTTTCGTTAAGAGACACAGCATGGAAACAGACCCTTCAACCCACCAAGTCCAAGCCAACCATTGATCATCTGTTCATACTAGATCTATGTTATCCCACTTTCAAATTCAATCCTACACAATAGGGATAATTTACATAGGCCATTTAACGTGCAAACCGACATGTCTTTGAGACATTTAGGTTAGTTGTCATTTATACTGGCAATGGAACAATGAAATTCTTTCTTGCGGCAGCTTAACACGCTCATAAACGCAATAACATACAGATAAATATACAATAACCAATGACATGATCAATTAATAATCAGTAATACCATCTAACCAGATGTTAACAGTGCAAATCCAAAGTCTGTAGTGCAACAAAAACACAGTCCATAGAAGATCATAATTGCTGAGGTTAGTGTTGTGTCGTGTTCAAGAGCCTGATGGTTGCTGGAAAGAAGCTGTTCTTGAATCTGGAGGTTACGGTTTTCGGGCTCCTGTACCTTCTTCCCGATATTATCCAGAATTAGGTATTTTTTGCTCATCGAGTCCACTCTGCCATTCAATCATAGCTGATCTGTCTTTCCCTCTCAGCCCCATTCTCCTGCCTTGTTACCCTTACTAATCAGGAAGATATCAATCTCCACTTTAAAAATACCCAAAGACTTTGTGGAGATTTGTGGAGAGAGTTCTAACGTGTACCCCCTAGATGGTTGAAAGTATAATATTATGATAGATTCAGTAAATGTGCTCCCTTTAATAATACCTTGATAATAACAGGTTAATGCATGGCTCTGTTGCTTTTTCATTGTGTTTTATCGTTTCCCGTTGCTTTGCGATGTAAGCATTATTCTGCTTTATTCTTCCCACTCTTGGCTCTAAAACAGAATGCTGTGGGATTCAATCTCAAATCATGGATGTGAATGCCTGATGTGAGGATATGCCCTCTCCTCCCTGAATGATGTTTACATCCAAACTGAACCCAAGGCATATTCTACGTCTAGGTTGAAGATTATACTTGTCAAGTGCACCGAGGTACCGTGAAACACTTTGTTTTGTGTGCTATCCAAACAGATCAGATAAAACACAAAGTGCTGGAGTAACTCAGTGGGTCAGGCAGCATCTCTGGACACATGATGTGTCAGGTCGGGACCCTTCTTTAGTCTGAGGGGAGGGTTTGTCAAAGCTGTCACGACCTTTCCATCTTTTCAGTCTGAGGCAACAAATCTACCGCTGCGCCACTGTGCCACCTTACGTTTCTCCAGCACTTTGTGTTTTGCTCAAGATTCTAACATCTGTAGTTCCTTGTGCCTCCTTTTCAACTTGCCATTTAGCCTATGAAAAGAAAGACCATGAAATGTCTTAATTTTATGGGATTTCAATCTAATATAAAATAACTGCACCCTTTATAATTTCACATGCACGTGCATGGTAACACGTTATTTAAAAAAAAAATGAAATTCTTGACAAGCATTTTGTTAATGTAATTGAGCCACAGTGAAATGCCGATTGAGACGGAGCGAGGAAGTGGGTGTGTTGGTGTATTTATAGTAGTGTAATCGGTTGTTTCCTTATGGTGTTTTTTCCTTGCTTTTTTCCCCTGGTTGTCATAGCGACGGTGTCAGGCCATTAATGTGCATTGGGATTTGAAAATTACCTAGGGCTAATATTTATTTCCTTGCCACTCTCAGGTAATGCCGCAAATCCTTTTGAATTGTAACCCAAATCAAAAGAGAAAAAAAACAGTACAGATGATGGAAATGTGTAACAGAAGCAGATGTATTGGGGCAGCAAAGTAACGCACTGATAGAATTGCTGCCTCGCAGTGCCGGAGACCCAGGTTTGATCCTGACTACGGGTGCTGCCTGTTCAGAGTTTACACGTTCTCTCTGTGACCGCGTGGGTTTGCTTCGGGTGTTCTGGTTTCCTCCCACTTCCCAAAGAAATGTGATTTGTAGGTTATTTGGCTTTTGTAAATTGCCCCTAGTGTGTAGGATAGAACTAGTGTATGGGTGCCCACTGGTCGGCGCAGACTCTGTGTGCCAAAGGGTCTGTTTCTACGCTGTATCTCTAAATTAAACAAAACTAACTTAAACTAAACCCAGCAGATCACGACCATAAGACATAAGCTAAAAATCAGGCCATTCACCCCATCGAGTCTGCTCTGCCATTCGATCATAGATGATCTATTTTTCCCTTTCAACCCCATTCTCCTGCCTTCTCCCTGTAACCCGTTGACACCCTAACTAATCTAGAACCTATCAATCTCTGCTTTAAAAATACCCAATGACTTGGCCTTCACAGCCGTCTGTGACAATGAACTCCACAGATTCACCACCCTCTGACTAAAGAATGGTCAGGGTGGAGAGTTGATGTCACAAATCATTGACCTTGTATTCATAGCTACGACTTTATATCTTGGAGTGCAGGAGGCTGAGGTGATCTTGTAGAGGTGTATACAATAATGAGGGTAATATATGAGGTGAATGCACAGTCTTTTACCCAAAGAATGGGAATCAAGAACCAGACATAGGTTTAAGGTGAGAGGATAACCTGAGGGGTACCTTTCTAACTGTACCTTGGTGCATGTGGCAATAAGGGAGGGACAGGTAGGGAGAAAGGAACAACAGGAGGGTGAAGAGAGAAGGATGATGGAGGGGGTGGAGAGAGAGATGTAAGGATGGGAAGATGGGAGGAGGAAAGAGGGAGAGGGGTTGGACAAAGGGAGGGACAGAGAGAAAGGGAGTGAGCTTGGAGGGAGAGAGAGGGGGCGGAGAGACTGAGGGGAGGGAGAGAGAGAGAGAGATAGACTGACAGAGAGGGGGAAGGAGAGAGGCAGAGAGAGGAGGGGATTGAGTGAGACGGGAAGGAGAGAGAGAGAGAGAGAGAGAGAGGGGGTGTGTCGGATGGATGGAGCGAGAGAGAGGTAGGTAGCGAGGGGGAGGGCGAGGAGAAGGGGAGAGAGAGAGAGAGAGAGAGAGAGAGAGGGAGAGGGAGAGGGGGGGAGGGAGGGAGAGGGAGAGGGAGAGGGAGGGGGAGGGGGAGAGGGAGAGGGAGAGGGAGTGTGTCGGATGGATGGAGCGAGAGAGAGGTAGGTAGCGAGGGGGAGGGCGAGGAGAAGGGTAGAGATATAGAGAGAGAGAGAGAGAGAGAGAGAGAGAGAAGAGAGAGAGAGAGAGAGAGAGAGAAGAGAGAGAGAGAGAGAGAGAGAGAGAGGAGAGAGAGAGAGAGAGAGAGAGAGAGAGAGAGAGAGAGAGAGAGAGAGAGAGAGAGAGAGAGAGAGAGAGAGAGAGATCGGATACAGCGAGATCGGATACAGCGAGAGCAGTAGTGTTTGCGTCTGCCAGAGACGGACAGACCGAGCGAGGCAGCCGCTCCCGCGAACCTCTCCCCGCACCGGCGCCTGGGAGGTGAAGCGGGCGGTGGTCGGGGGGAAGAGACCCTTTAGGCCGGTGCCCGGTGAA